>CM077669.1:138529984-139729984 GCA_039707655.1 Elymus sibiricus
AATTAAAATAATTGAGTGAGAGATTGTTGACCCGGTCAAAATTGGTGGCCCAATTTCAGGTTGGTGACCTCAATTGAATGAGAGGCCTCCAATTTTAGGGAGATTAGTGATATAGTATATTAATGGGATTCTGTCCTTTAGAAACTAAGTCTAAGGTACCAATAATTTGTATGAACACAACGATAAATGCAAGCATGCATATACGCAATGAAATATAGAACAAGAAATTTCAATATGTATAATCGGTACATCAGTAGTTTAGAAAAGGAAAAAATATGTCGAATTGATGAGAACAGACTTGTACCGTTGAACAAATTAGGAAAATGATGTGCATGTTCATCTTATTAAACCACAATTCACACAATTTGGATGCAGACGTTGGTCACTAAATGATAAAGAGAAATAATTAAAGCTTACATTCTTCCTGCGAAAGGTTCAGCCAACAAGAGGGAGAAGGTGTTGTCGTTCAAAACATTGACATTTGTACAGAACCCTCTCAAGTCATAACAGATTACAAGTTAGATTCTTAAGTAATTGTCACTATTCAAAGGGCGTCTGCCGTCGCCATGCCAGGTTTCGTGTTTGTACGTTCGTCTACTGCACCTGCTCGCAAAACCCCATCCTACATTAACGCTTGAAATAAATCAAAACATTCCTTGCCTTCCCTACACATGCTCAAATCGAATTAGAGCTGAGACACTAGTCATCGACGTGCGCGCTCATGCTGTATCATCAAGATCATCTCCAGTTTAATAAAAAAAATTATTTATCAGTGTTGTATACTAAATACTAGAAGGTCAGTGCGTGCGTTGCCGCGCCGCTTATATTCTTGGGGTTGTACATGTTTTATGTAATTTTTTTGACGTTGTGAAAAAAATTTACGTATTAGTTGGATTGGCGTGTGGGGATACAGTGAAGTTTATTTTTTTTTATCAATATGCTACTCCTATGGACAGACTTTACAAAATTATGCTTACAGATGGATGTGTCAATTTATGGTCAGAGATTAGAGAAAAAATGGGTCAACGGTGCAAATTGGGAAAGTGATTGGTGCGACAATGTTTGGTATAACCAATCCGTAGCGAATCATTTGTGAGTTTATTATTTTTCTTTTTATTATTATGGTGGTTGGGTGGATGTTTTTGACCGTGTGATTGGAGGACGTCTTTTAATTAGTACAAAAACATAAGAAAGTTACTTACGTTATTGGGCACGTGTAGTATGCTAGTGCTAAACAAGACATGGGCGACACTTCCGTTTTGTTACCCATTCATCGAGAGATCCCACCATGAAGTCAGGGTGAACGGCCCAATCAATTACGTATCCAATCCAAATTGAAGAGTCAAATGAGGGACTTTAAAATGGGATAGCTTAACGAACTTAGAGATTTCATTGCCACAACAAAGGATTGACGGAATTAAAATTAAGGATTGACGGGAGAACCTTTCAAGCTAGGAAGCATAGTGTGTTAAAAAATGAAAGAGAGAGCTCATTGTGAAATTGTTGAGTTGAATAAGGGGCTTTAAAACGGGATAGCTTAACGAATTTAGAGATTTCATTGCCACAACAAAGGATTGACAGAGTCAAAATTAAGGATTGAAGGAAAAAGCTTTAAAATTAAGGCTTATAGTGTATTAAAAAAATAAATGAGAGGGTTCATTATGAAAATGTTGACTCGGTCAAAATTGGATGACGCAACTCCAAATTGAGACCTCAATTGACTGTGAGGCCTTAAAAAATAAGGAGCTTAGTGTTATAGAGGATTAAAATAATTGAGTGAAAAATCGTTGACCCGGTCAAAATCGGCGACCCAATTCTAAATTGATGACCTCAATTGAATGAGAGGCCTCCAATTCTAAGAAAATTAGTGATATAGTATATGGGTCGTAATTTAGAGAAAATATTATTGTACAAGCATAAATCATAAAAAATTATAAAGGCAATTTTGTATCACAAAATTGACTGGTAATGAAGTCTCGCAGACACAATACTGAAGAGTACAAATCAAATATTTGTATCAACACCGTATTTGTACGAACATTCCCATAACACACGATCAGGTACTTTGACCCAATATACCTTTATGGCGTATGAGCAACATCATCTGCTCTGAATCTTCGAATGCATGCAACAAACGGTAAAACTCTATATATACCACCGTGGTGCATGATGAACATCATCTTGTCTCCAATTTTGAAGTTGTGTTGCGGCATTAGTTTTTCCCAGCCATTAATAATGACAAATTCGTCGGCACACGACGTGTACGTACATGGCAAGTTCATATCAGGATGCATAACAATCCTCATTTCACCTTCTTCATCTATAAGGTTAGGTATAGCACGATTTCGTCAGTTTCTATTAAAAGAAAAGAAGCGTACGAAAGTAAAAAATATGTGTCTTGTACAAATTGTATGTTCGAAATGTAAATTAAGCTAGATTCAAGTCCTACCGGCGGTTGTTTTCGGTGTTGGGCCTCGTCAAACTGTGCAACATTAGCATGTACCCACGATCACTGGATCCAGTATTTTAAGTGTCAACAAACCCTTCAAGATACTTGATAAATCTAATGGCCTGACCAATATCTACCTGTCGGTGCACTAGGAATGGGGTACCCAGTGTCCCTGACTTATGCACAGGCAGTAGTAGCAGAACCCGTCGACGTACATACAGTCAAGACCAGTCCAAGCCAGAGATGCCGCTCTAAGTAGGATCAAGGAGCGCATCAAGAAGACTAAACCAACATTCAAGGCCAAGACTCCGGCAGAAGCAACCTACGCTGGCTAAGGCAACGCCGGCAAGGTCGATGCAACAGCCCAGAACGGGCCCGAACCGCACCAGCCACGTCCCCGGTGCCCGCCGGGGACCGAGGCGCACGCACCTACAGGAAGACCCAGCAAGCCATCCCCCGGCAAGCGCGGGCCGATCGGCCACCGCTCCACCGCATCACAACGACAGTCATTTGTAGATGCGGTGTCGAGCCCTCAGGTGGCTAAGTGGCTCTCGCTAAGTACGTGGCAGCTCGCTGGGAGGCAGATTATGCTTGTTTGACACCCGTCCAGAGGCGTGTCGAGATGCTAAGCAATAGTTAGCTAAAGCGGTGGTAGAAGCCTGCCGGGGATGCGTCCCCGCACGCCACCTAGGCTAGCATTTATGACATTTTGTCCTAAGTGCCAAAGTTAGGTATAATAGCACTGTTAGCTATCTAATCACTAGATAGTGTCTGTTTTGCCACTGTGGTCGCCCCTTGAGCTATAAAAGGAGGCCCAAGGCAACCTAGCTAAAGATTCGGACCTTTGGACACCTGTACTCGTGTAGCAGCTCCCCTAAATGCGACCTTGCCGGGTTTGAGCGCTGCGTGTGCTTCGTGTTCCTCCGATCAATCCACCAAAGCAGGAGTAGGGTTTTACGCTTCCCAGCGGCCCGAACCTGGATAAAACACCAGTGTCTCATCGTCGTGCCGTCTCACGACCTCTGCTCTTTGTGCAACGTGACCTCACCCCTGCCGAACCACAAAGGGGCCCGTGGCTCCAGAGGTGATCATGTGCATCGTGAACCGACATCTTTGGCGTGCTAGGTAGTGGGCGCGGCGTCATTTGCGCGAACCTGAGATTGTGAGCAGCGTGTCGATCTTCATCACTGTCTTCTTCATCCATGGCTCCCAAGAAGAAGTCCGGCGCGACCGCACATCCCTCCACTTCGAAGGCCCCCTCGCACGCAGTTGCGGGCGCCGTTGGCACTCCGGCAGTGACAACTGAGGCAGGCGTCGTGGGCGACGTGATTGGCGCAGGCGGCGCCATCGTCGTGTCCACCGCGGCCGAAGCTGGAGTGGGGAATGTCGAAGAGGAGCAACAGCAGCAACACTTTGGCGAACTCGGCCCTGGTGCCGCGGGAGGAGGAAACGTTCGGTCTCCACCTCCCCGCCACACCGATGGCCGCTGCCACAACTTCGGTGCCCCATCTGGGGCAAGCCAGAGCGTCAAACGGGGCCGTAGACTCGCAAGTTCTACCGCCTCCATGTCAGACCGCCTCGGCGACCGGTGCACGACGACGCTCCTCTTGGTTCCACAAGGAGTCGAGTGACATCGCGATCCGCTCCTCTAGCCATGCCGACCACGGCGGCGGAAGCGATGTCGCGGGCGCAGCTGCTGTTAAATTTCCCGCCGGCGGCTGACAAGATGGACGAATGGAGGGCCACCATCCAGAGTTTTATTGGCTTCGTTGAAGCCAGCAAATCGCAGCATGCAGAGCCGTCGCGATACCCGCGGATGGCGACGACGGCCCGGGCTGACGGTCATGTCGAGGGGGCCGTGCCAACTGTGCAATCCCCTCCGCAACAACAGACCCAGATGCAGCCACAATGAGCTCCACGTGCTGGCGAGCCCGACGAAGCATCTATGGTCTCGTCTGGCCTGCACGATCACCGGGACCAGTGGCGTGTCCTGAACGATCGGCGGAGGGAAGACACGCGCGTCACCATAGAGCGATGCCGGGAAGTACACCGCCAATCCGACAGGCGCAACGGCCCAGATGCTGGCGACCCCGCGCACAGTGCTGGCGGGTACCTGCCTTATGAGGTTGGGTGCCCTGCCTTCACTCGCGAGCTGCGACAGGTCCGCTGGCCATTGGCCCGAGCTTTCAAGCCTGAATTGACGGAGAAATACGACGGGAAGCTAAACCCGGAGGAATTCCTGGGCATCTATACGACAGCCGTTCAAGCCGCCGGGGGAAGAGATGAGAAGATGCTCGCCAACTATTTCTCTTTGGCGCTCAAGCCAAATGTGAGATCGTGGCTGATGCACCTGCCGAAGAACTCTATTTCATCATGGCTGATGCACCAGCCGGAGAACTCTATTTCACAGGTGGCCACCAGGAGCCATGACAGCCCAGCGACCTGCAAGATCTTCCGCAAAAGGAAGGAGAAACCTTACGGAAGTACATCCAGAGATGCAGTCGAGTACACCGCAACATTCCAGAGATACACCCTGCAGCCATGATCGCCGCGTTCCATTCGAACGTGCGCAACAGGAGGATGCGGGCCATGATGAATGTTAGACTCCCCAAGACTGTCAATGAGTTGTACACATTGGCGGACAAGTGTGCTCGTGCTAAGGAAGGAAGGCGACTCCCCGGAGAGGAGGCTGGCGTCGAAGTCGACTCAGATGACGACGACGATGCCCCTGGCCCGAACGGGAAAAGCCGAAGGCTCAACAAGAAGCGTAAGGGAAAGGCAGTGTTGGCAGTTGAGAGCTCTGGTAATCTCAATGCTCGCAAGAAGGCCAAGGCGAGGCCCCCGTCAAGGGAGCTGCCGCGCGTGCTGATTGCCGGGAGGCCGCAATGGCAGAGAAAACCGGAAAGTCTGATGGGCCATACAGCAAAATCCACAACACCGAAGGTCATGATCTCCAAGAATGGCGCCAAGTTGAACAGCTTGTTGAGAAGCAGAAGGCTGAATACGAGAAGCATGACAAGGAGAGAGGCCAAGATAGTGCTGCCAGGAAGAGCCATGGTGGTAGAGGAGGCCGCCGCGGCAAGGCCCCGCAGCAGAGGGAGAAACGGGCTAGAGGCCGTGAGAAGAAAGAAGGAGATGATATGACTGATGATGGGGATGATGAAGAGACCAGTGATCAAGAGTTCCAGAAGGCAACTGAAGCTATGTGTGTTGACGGGGGTGCGTCCTTGCATTCCTCTCATCGCCAGATCAAGCAGTGGGCGCGTGAGATCAACGCCATGGAGCCAGCTGCAGATTCCATAAGGCCACTCAAATGGTCCCGCACGCCTATCATCTTTGACGAAGAGGATCATCCTGACCGCACCACTATGGTCGGATGTTTGCCGTTGTTGGTCTCCCCAACAATCCTCAACCTCAAAGTAACCAAGATGTTAGTTGACGGCAGGGCGGGGTTGAACTTAATCCCCCTAAAGTGGTTAAAAGGCTGTAGATCCCTGACGGAGAGCTCAAAGCTACGGGTACGTTCCAAGGAATCAACCCCGACAGGAGCCGACCCAAGGGAAAGATCACTTTGCCTGTGACGGTTGGTGGGGAGTTGAACTACCGAACTGAGAAGGTGGTGTTTGATGTGGTCGACCTCCCTCTGCCTTACAACGGAATTCTTGGTCGCCCAGCTCTGACAAAATTCATGGCGGCATCCCACTATGCCTACAACACCTTGAAGATGCCAGGGCACATAGGAATCATCTCCATCCCATCTGATAAGAAGGATGCAGTTATATGTGTGGACAAGATGTATCGAGACGCGGTAGCAGCTGAGGTCGCGGAAACCCCAGCTCCCGCCAAGGAATCAATGAAGGGGAAGAAGTCTAGCAGGGACGCCGGCAAGGACTCCGGTAAGCGCGCCTCTTCGGAGTACGCTGCACCCGTCGATGACCTGCCGAAGAGTTCCACTAGCAAGAGATCCAAGGTCACCTATCCTGTGAGGAAGAAGGTTCCGGTAGGGCAGTATGGCACTGATGGTACATTTGTCATCAGCACCGCCCTTTGTGACAAATAGGAAACCGCGCTCGTTGCCTTCCTGCGGGTGAATGTCGATGTGTTTGCTTGGCAACCATCTGACATCCCTAGTGTTCCCAGGGAGGTAATTGAGCACCACCTTGTTGTCTGCCCTAATGCCAGGCCCATCAAGTAGAAAGTTAGAAAGCAAGCCTTGGAGCGGCAGCAGTTCATCGCCGAGGAGATCAAGAAGCTCGAAGCAGCTGGTTTGGTCAGAGGAGTGTTGCATGCAACATGGTTAGCCAACCCGGTAGTGGTGCACAAGGTGAATGGGAAATGGAGGCTTTGCATTGATTTCACTGACTTGAATAAGGCATGCCCGAAGGACCCTTTCCCCTTGCCATGCATCGATCAGATTGTTGATTCCACTTCCGTGTGTGACTTGCTTTCCTTCTTGGATGCATACTCCGGATACCACCAGATACTCATGGCCAAGGAAGATAAGGAAAAGACCGCGTTCATAACTCCGCGTGGCACGTACTGCTTTGTACGAATGCCCTTCGGGTTAAAGATCGCTAGTTCTACCTTTGCAAGGGCCGTGCAGATTGGATTTGAACCTCAGTTGCACAGAAACATGGAAGCTTACATGGATGACATAGTAGTCAAAACCAGAGATGAAGCAACCCTCATACAAGACTTGGAAGAAACTTTTATGAACTTGCGCAAGATCTATTTGAAGCTCAACCCTGAGAAGTGTGTGTTTGGTGTCCCATCCAGCAAGCTGCTTGGGTTCTTTGTATATCGGCGAGGAATAGAAGCCAATCCCGACAAGATCAAAGCAATCGAGCAGATACAAGCGCCCAAGTCCGTCAAGGATGTAAGACGCTTGGCTGGATGCATTGCCGCGTTGAGTAGGTTCATCTCCAGATCCGTTGAACGCGCCCTGCCATTTTTCAAGATTTTGAATTAGGCCGGCCCGATGAAGTGGACCCCGGAAGTAGAAGTAGCGCTGCAAGATCTAAAAGCTTACCTTTCCTCCGCTCCCACCTTTGGTCGCGCCTAAACCGCCAGAACCGTTGCTGCCATACTTGGTGGAAACAAATCAAGTGGTTAGTGCAGAGCTGGTGGCGCAGCGAGAAGTGGATGAAGATGCAGCCGCAGCGACTGACTTCACCGGGGGTGGAACCTAAGCATTCGCGGCAGGACCTGATACAAACCAAGGGGAACCTAAGCAAGCGAGCGAAGGCAGTTTCAAGGAAGTGGCGAAGAAGAAAGTGGTGCAGAGACCAATCTACTTTGTCAGCTCCTTATTACAAGGGGCTAGGTCATGGTACTCTAGAGTGCAAAAGCTGATCTTCAGCCTTATCATGGCCTCGAGGAAACTGCGCCACTATTTCCAAAGCCACGAGATCACAGTTGCCAACCGCTTTCCGCTGCAGCGTATATTGAGGAACCCCGAGGCCACTGGCAGGATAGTTGAGTGGGCACTAGAGCTGTCAAGTTTTGGTTTGAAGTATGAGAGCACTTCCACAGTCCATAGCAGGGCGTTGGCGGAGTTCACTGTGGAATGGACGCCCACGCCAGACGAAGAGGTTCCAGAGACAATTCTCCCCGGCGAAGAAGCGCCTAAGGAATGGATCATGTATTTTGACGGTGCTTTCTCGCTTCAGGGCGCCGGAGCAGGCGTGCTCCTCATTGCCCCCACCGGAGAGCATCTAAAATATGTGGTTCAAATGCACTTTCCCCGAAAGGAGGCCACCAACAACACCGCTGAGTATGAGGGGCTCCTTGCCGGACTCAGGATCGCGGTGGAGTTGGGAATCAAGAAATTGATCATCCGAGGAAATTCTCAACTCGTGGTGAAACAAATCAACAAAGATTGTTAGAGTCCGTTGATGGGAGCATATGTGGAAGAGGTGAGGAAGCTGGAGGAGCACTTTGATGGATTGCAAGCAGAGCATGTACCCGTGTAGAAAACATCATCGCTGATCATCTATCAAAGTGCGCTGCGCAAAAGCTTCCTGTGGAACCAGGAACCTTTGTCCTCCACCAACTCAGCCATCAGTATCCCCATCAACGATGACCAAGAAAAGGAGAAAGATAAACTCCGGCAGAGCTTCCTAAAGCCACTGGTAGAGAGGCTACCGGGGACGGTCTCGTTTCGGTTAGTGAGCTGCTCACTCCCGCAGAGCCCCGGGTTCTCGCGGTCGAGGTAAGCGTGTAACGCCCAAGATGCAATCCTATCCTTATTTTGGCATGAGGGCCTCGACAGGGATAGAAGCGCATCTCGTCGTTTCGCAAGAATGGATATCATTACAAGTACATGTAAAGAAGGGATGAGTATATGGAATTGGCTTACACTCGCCACAAGCTACATCAATATCACATCAATACAACAACATATCCAAACATCATACAGAAGAGCAGGGTCCGACTATGGACGAAAACAAATGATAAAATGACATCCTTCCTTGCTATCCCAGGCTGCCATCCTGGAACCCATCCTATGATCGATGAAGAAGAAGAAGAACTTCAAATCAAACAAGCATCGCGCTCACGTCAAGCATCGCATTACCTATACCTGCAACTGTTGTTGTAGTAATCTGTGAGCCACGGGGACTCAGCAATCTCATTTCCAAGGGTATCAAGACTATTAAAGCTTAATGAGTGAGGTAAGGTTTAGTGGTGGGGCTGCAGCAAGCACTAAGCATTTATTTGAGTGGCTAACTTACTAGTACAAGAATAAAGGGGGATGATCATCGCATAAACAGACGTGAACTAGTAATGATCTCTAAGAGAGCCGGAACACCTACTTACGAACAAACATAACCCCACCATCTTATCTCTCGGTTCAAAAATCACGAGAAGAGACAGTCATGGTTACGCACACGGTTGATGTATTTTATTTGAGTTTACTTCAAGTTTTCTAAGACCGGGTGTTAAGCAAAGTTTCCAAGTTGCCACGTAACCACGGGCATGGCTTTCCGAAAGATTTAACCCTGCAGGGGTGCTCCAGCTCATCCATCACAAACTAACCACACGCCGCGGGAATAACCTTGACCACGAATCCCATGATTTCCTAGGCAATTCCATTAGAAAACCTCAACCTCGAGATAGCCCGAAGTATTTTCGGAATTCCTCGCGCAAGACATTCGAGAAAGGTAAAACAAGTCTAGCAGGACCGCCCGGCGTGTCGACGAACCCGATAGGAGCCGCGTATCTCGCTCTCAGGACATGACAGATTGGCTAAGTTTCCGGCTGGCACACCCATTGGTGGCCCCGGCTACTGCCATTTTGGACCAACACTCATGAGGAGCACTGCCCCAGGTTGTTTATTAATCCTCGGGGTAGCTAAGCCCTATGCATTTTTATTAAGTTGTTTAGCAAATGTAGTACCAAAGTTGGGCCTTGCCAGACAAGTTTTAATCTAAAACGAATGGTCAAGGGGGTCCCCATAACAATCCCGAGCATGTTAAGAGCGCAAAATATGGAACATAACACCGGTACTCGGAACTAGTGCGGCAAAAGTGGAACAAAACACCGAGCAAAAGGCCAAGCCTTTCACCTTTTACCAAGTATATATGTGCATTAAATTAAATAGCAATAATATGGTGATAGCTCAAAAACATCCATGTTGGCACATGGAAACAATTGCACCTGCAACTAGCAACGCTATAAGAAGGGCTGAGAAAGCGGTAACATAGCCAAACAATGGTTTGCTGGGATGTGGAGGGGTTAGAGGCTTATCATGGCATTTTGGGAGGCTTGACAAACAAGTGGTAGGTAGCGAGACAAGCGATAGAAACGAGACAACTAGCATGACAATGATATTAGTGGTATCCAGGGAAATGGTGATCTTGCCCGAGATCCCGCTTGGAAGAAGAACGAATCCGTGAAGACGAGCCAACGTAGTCGAACGAATCCTGACACTCCGAACGCTTTCGAAACTCTAGCGAGAAGAAGCAAAACCGGAAACAAACAATCAACAAATGATAAACACCACAACCTATGGATGACATGATGCGCAAACAAATATGATGCATGTCCGGTTTAATTATGCATGGCATGGCAAGCACAACAATAAAAGACTACAAATTAAGTGAAGTTGAATATGCAACGAGTTGCATATTGACGAAACTCCACATTCGAATTATTTAGTTCACTCTCGTTTAGGTACTCATCAATATTAAATGTTATTTAACATGGGTGGTCATGGCCTAAGGTGAAGATGGAATTAGAGCCATTTTAAATGGAGAGGGAGAACATACATACAACAAAATAATAACTCTCCATATTATGAGAAATGTGGTTAATGTTGTTTAACTAAACAATCATTTTACATGTTTTTAATCATGGCAAGAGGTGAAGCATACACAACTACATCATCTAGTCATTTTAAATGAGGCCGGAAACAACATATAGCATTTCCAAAATGACCCCACATGCAAATTATGAATTTGGTCCAGATCTGTCCTAACACAATTTTATATTTGTTAAACAGCAAAATAAAATGTGCCATGAGATTCTACACGTTTTTCTAGTCAAGTTACATATGTGGAACATTTTTATCGGAGCTACGGTTATGAAGTTATATAATAAATCATTTTAGCATGGCAATTACACAAATTTAATCAAACAACAATCTTAAACATTTTAAACATGGATGAAAGTTAGATATTGTGAAACTACACAAAATTCTGAACATCTTACATATATAATTCATTTCGATCCGATGCACGGTTGTGGAGTTATTAAATGCATGATCTAGGGGAACTTTTTTTGTAAAACAGTAATTTCCCTGGCTAATTAGCAAATTCGCAGACCAGGAAAAAATATGCAATGGGCCGAATCTAGAGTGAGCTGGGCTAATAGGGCATGGGCGCAATATATTATAAGTCACACGGGGCAACATATAGCACTGGGGGGCAGCTCACCTTGCGGGCCATGGCCCATTCGTTGGCGCGGTTGGGCTGGAGAGGAGACCAATGCGGAGCGGTCCTTGGCGGGGAGCTGGGCCACGGGATCGGGCTGGGCGCGGCCCAGGCTGGCACTACATGTGCGGCCCAGGTGTCGGTGTCAAAACCGGCGGATCTCGGGTAGGGGGTCCCGAGCTGTGAGTCTAGGATCGATGGTAACAAGGGGACGAAGGAGACGATGTTTACCCAGGTTCGGGCCCTCCTATGGAGGTAAAACCCTACGTCCTGCTCGATTATATTAATGGTATGAAGGTTACAGAGTTGATCTACCTCGAGATCGAATAGCTAAAACCCTAGATGAGTTTCTCTGTGCTACAATCTAAAATCCACCCGGTTTATATAAACACCGGGGGTACCTAGGGTTTACACATGACAGGTCTCCTGCCGGGAATGAAAATGTCGATTCCCTCATCTTCACTTGGAGTGCATGACGTGCCTTCGGGACTTCCTTCTAGAACATAGGGTCTCAATGTATCCGGCCCCTCCTGCGACAGTCAGAGTGCGGCCCACCAAGCCGACCTATTGAGAGACAGGCCAGCGGCCCGAGGACCCCTTAGTCCAGGACTCCCTCAGTAGCCCCCGAACTAGCCCCCAACGCCAAGGGTCACAGCACTGGGAGCTTCACGTGATCAGAGTCTTCGGCTTGAGGTGTGAGTTCCTCTTCCCGTCAATGATCGGCTGGGACTGGTCCGGCTTCCGATGACGCGTAGTTCTTCCGATCATACGATTGTCCGGGCACCATGAGTTGCCTTGCCCCGAAGGCCAAACGTCCAAGTGTAAACAGTGTTTTCTGACGCCCCCTTCTGACGAAGGGTCATGGCCTACCATGACCGCTGAACCAGTTATGAGAACTCAATTCGCGGTTCGAGGCCATTTTTACATTGACACGACTCATCAATGTATATATCGTGCTCCGTTTCACACGGGATATAATCAGCACCCTAGGTTTATTTTGCGCGTGTATAATGGCACACACGCCTTGGGAAGTGGAGAGACTCACGGCACAGTAAAAGGAGGCTAATCGGCGTGACGCCTCATAAAAGGGGAAAAAACCCAAGGATTACCCACGCTTCCCATTCGCATCCTCTGCTTTCCCAATGTTCCCAAGCTCCGAGAGCCCAGATCTAGTTCTTCCTCAACTTACCCTCCGAGCTTAGCCATGGCGGGTTCGGGCTCCATGGGCAAGTGGGAGGCCTCCACGGTCACCGACAAGGATATCCAGGAGCTAAAGCTCGCCGGCTACCTCCCCGCCAATGTCTTCCACTGCGCTCCAGAAGCGAACCAGGTCGTCCCCACCCCTAAGCCAGGCGAAAGGATGGTATTTGTCCCCCATTTCATCCGGGGACTGAGCTTCCCGCTCCACCCCTTCGTCAGGGCCCTCATGTTCTTCTACGGGTTGCACTTCCATGATCTTCCCCCGAACTCCTTTATGCATATTTCGGCTTTCATCACTCTTTGCGAAGCCTTCTTGCGGGTCGAGCCGCACTTCGGCCTGTGGCTCAAGGTCTTCAACGTCAAGACGAAGACTGTCGCGGGCGAGCACACAGACTGTGGAGGGGCGGTAATCAGCAAGCTCCCCCGCGTTGAGTGGCCAACTGGCACCTTCATCGACACAATCAAGATCTGGCAGAAAGAATGGTTGTACATCACCGAACCAAGGGATGAGAGCTGGGCGGCGCCTGCCGAGTTCAGATCCGGACCCCCTACGAGATTGACGTCGTGGCTTAGGAAGGGCCTCGACTGGGGGTCGGATGCAGAGGTGAAATTGCTGTAGAAGCGCATTACCTCGGTGATCGAGGCCAAGGTTGAGCTGGTCAATGTGGTCCAGGTCATGCTCCACCGCCGTATTCTTCCCTGTCAGCGCCGGGCCTCCCCAATGTGGGCTTATCAGCTTGAGGACGAGCCTACCATGCACCAACTCTTCCGCACTACCTCTGAGAAGTTGTGGAAGGCATTATTCAAGCCTCGGAAAAGCTGGCCGGCCAAGGAAGAGGATTCGGGCCTAAGCGCCGATAACCCACCTACCCAGGTACGGTATGATTTTAATCCACTGACTCTGTTTCTTTGACAAAAGGACTGAACGCCTTCCTTCATTTTCGCAGAAGTGGTTGAGAAAAACCGCGAGAGTTAACTGCCCGGCGCCACAACCCGAAGACCCCAGGTCGGAGTTGTTGACGGCGATGCTCGTCGTGGCGCCCTACTCGGCGCCTGAGAAGAAGGAGGAGGAGAAGAAGGCCAGAGAAGGCCTCCGCATAAGGGACCAGCCAGACGCTATGTCCGAGGAAACCCATGCCTCCTCTAGCCATGAGGAAGAGCATAAAGACGAGGGGGAAGGCGTTTCCCCCCTCACAAGAAAGAGGGCGGCGTCATCGGACGCCGCGGAGGATGTACCTCCTCCTGCCCTGAAGAGGGCGTGTCGGCCGAGGTTGATCCTGGCCGACGACAGTTCGGACTCTGATGCAGAGTCCGAGGACTTTGAGAAGGTTCCCCAAAGGAACCTAAGGGTCAAGCCCCCAGCTCAAAGGTATGAATCCGAAGACTCCCTGGGTCATTTATGCAAAGTTTTCAATGTTTTAAATGCAAGAACGTCTTTTAATTTGTAGCCCACCGCGCGTTCTCCCTACTGACCAAATATCGGATGGGGAGTCTCCGCCCGCCGAGCTGGCGGAGAGTGGGACTGTGTCACACCCCACACCTCCCGGGGCCGCGAAGGATGCCGCGGAGGTGTCATCCCGCCAGGCTCCTTTGGAGCCGAACACAGGCGGTGGGGGTGACCACGCCATGGCCGAGGTCGATGCCTCAGCCGCTGAAGACCAGGGGGAGAAAACTCCCCTGGCCGTTGAGGAGGAAGGGCGGGGGGATGTCCTGTCCCCTCCGAGGACATCTCCGGAGCATGCTGTGCCTCCGGAGCTACCGACTCAGTCCCCGATCAGAGATCGAGCCGGCCGGTCACCACCGGTGCCACCGACGACTGGGTAGCGGGTCATGGAGGAGGCTCTATCAAGCGCCCCCATCTCCGAGGATCACCGCACTATTATGGGTGCGGTTTTGCAAGGAATTCAGTCCGTCGATAGCGGACTGAAAGAGGCCTTCAATGGTCTCTTGACAGGCTTCAAGGTGAGTCACGTAATACCCTTTTCCTGAACAATTTTAATTTTATTAAGTTTATGCTATCTTTATATATGTAGTAGCCCCCGAGCCCCGGGTGGGGTTGCAAAAACGCACCCGGGGGTCAAATACTCAGGAGTGACCAACTTGTACAAGGCACCATTAATCCCACAATGTTCTAAAAGCCCTTAAGAGGAACGAACATAGGGTCATATCCTTGACAGTTCGGGGGTTGGAACGCACATAACCGGATATTGGTTTTTATTGTTTGTAGGCCTCGGCATCGGCGGCGGCCGTGAATGCCGCTGAGCTTACCGAGCTAAATCGGAAGCTCAAGATCTCCGAAGAGGAGCTTGATAGCCTGAACAAGAGGTTCGACGAGGCACAAGGTAATCCGAATTGTAACATCCGGGCTGTATATTGTTAATGATCTGCACTGGTACCCCAGTGTAATTATTTATTTATTGCTCCCACAGCTTCAGCTTCGGAGGTTGAAATACTCAAGGCCGAGCTCAAAAAGATGAAGCAAGAGGCCGCGGATGAGAAGGCGGCCGCCGAAGAAGTAGCAGCCGCACTCTCCACTTTGAAAGCTGCTAGTGATAAGCACGAGGCCCGGGTGGAGGAGGTGCAGCAGGAGCTCAAGGATGCCAGCACGAAGTGCGAGGCCCTTGAGCGGAAAGGCAAAGAGCAAGCCTCTGACCTATCCGCACTGAAATCTGAGCTCCAAAAGGAGAGGGTGGACAGGCGGTCCTTTGAAGAGGAGGTTCGCCAAGTCAAGGCCTTTGGTGGTAGCAGGTTTGCTTTGCTCACCCAGGTGTGGCGTTGCGTCTGTGCGGATCTCCAGAAGAGTGCAGCGGACGCGAACAAGTTCTATGCTTCGCGGGAGGAGGATGATGAGGCTCGGCTGTTCTGGGCACAGTTTGAGTCCCCAAGTGCTCTCCTCTCCTGATCGAGCAGATGAAGCAACTGATGGAGCTACACAGGATGGCGGAGCCGGCCATGAAGGATCTCTGCATCCGGCTATGGCCTGAAGAGCCGTTGCCGAGCAGCTACTTCGGCTTGGTGCAGAAACTATGCGATGCCGCGCCTCGGATTGACGCGCTAAAGCGTTCTACATGCATCGAGGGAGCTCGAATGGCCTTTGCAAAGACCATGGTGCACTGGCCGAAGCTCAAGCCG
Source organism: Elymus sibiricus (assembly GCA_039707655.1). NCBI lineage: Eukaryota > Viridiplantae > Streptophyta > Magnoliopsida > Poales > Poaceae > Elymus > Elymus sibiricus. The sequence goes on from CM077669.1 coordinate 138,545,696, forward strand.
ACCGAGATGGCATCCACACCTCCGCCTCCTGGAAAGGGGCATAGGCGCCCCGAGCTATACTTCTCCGCAGTGATGGAGGGTGCTCGGGCAATAGAGGCCCAATGCTCCAAAGACGTTTTGTATGAATGAGCTCGTTGTAATATGTCCGAAGACATTGAAAGCTTTATAATCAGTGTTGCATGGTTTATCATGTCTTATAAGTCTTTAGTGTTTATTTGGACTCCCATGTGGCCGTTTTATCTGAAAGTTGCGAGTCGTCGGCTTCAGCCCCCACGTAGATACTACGCGAGGTGTCTCTGCCTCCTCACCGTGACCCTTAGCCGAGGTATCGGTGCCCGAAGGCGGTAGTGCGAGGGGGACAAGGCAATCAGACTATGATGCTTTATCGCTTTCACTTAGCCGTAGGAGCATAAAAAAATGCGGGGGCTGATGACCAGCCCCCAGTGTTTTGTGATGTGCGGATGTACCGGGGCCGAAGCCAGCATCACATGGTTTGTACAAGTACAAAACCCATCGTATAACACGGAATAACCTCTATCGATCTTATAGTATGACACTTATGCTCGGATTTGCAGACCGGTTCTCGCTTACTATGACGGTCAGTTTTCGGCTTTCTCCCCTGAGGTGCTTGACCAGGCGAGCTGGAAACACAATCGTAGTGGTTCTCCCTTTGCCCTTTTAGCCGAACGAGCGGAACGTAAGAGGGCAAACACAGGAGCCGGGCAACCCAACTGTTGACCCAAGACATAGTTCGGATACGATGCATATAAAGCAAAATCCAAGATGCCGAACACGCAATCAGGTGTATCGGAGTGATGCTTAGGGTGATATTTTAAATTCAATCCCCCGGTCTATTAGCCGGTTGCATCGTAATATATACCGAACAGTTTTCGCAAGAAGTGTTGACGAGGGAAGAACAAAGTATGTATAAAATACAGCGAAGTGGCCGTGTATAATGGCTTGTATTTGCTCAATAATTCTTATAGCTCAGATTGCCAAAGCAACTGTTTACAGGTATTTGAAGATGAAATATAAAATTTACAGAGGAGAGGTTGTACCAGGGGTCTTCGATTGGTGGCTTGACGTCCTCAATGTGCCCTGTCGCCTGTCCGTTCCTGTGCCTCTTTGGGAGTTGCATTCCTTTAAGGGTGATGCTGTCATCGAGCGGACCTTGGGAAGAAGGTCTTGAGAAGTCACCGAAGTATGGATGAGCTTTACGCTTTAGCAGGTCCTTGATGGTACCTGTGTTATGTCTGAGGACGTGTACTGGTACTGGTTCGGTCCAGCCGAACACTTACCCTTTAATGGTTGTTCCCCACTGCTGCCCATGGAATCTTGAGTGCGAAGTTGTGCCTTCTTGGCATGTGTTTGATGGTCATTAGGGCTGTGCAATGGGGAGCGTGTCCCTATTTCTGGGGAGAAGAAGATTCTGGGAGTTCGGACTGAAACCGAGCTCGTTTGTCAACCTTACGTGCCTTTATGGCAGATTTTGGTTTTTGCCGACCGTCCTCGTAATGGAATTCGGCCGCCAGGGCCAATGCATGTTCCTCAGTTCGGAGGGAACGCTCTGTGTTGCCATTGACAGTGATGACCCCCTTGGGCCCGGGCATCTTGAACTTGAGGTATGCGTAGTGTGGGACGACGTTAAAGCGAGCGAACGATGTTCGGCCTAGTAGGGCGTGATAACTCTGCGGAAAGGTACGATGTCGAAGATCAAGTCCTCGCTACGGAAGTTATCGGGCGAACCGAACACCACTTCGAGGCTCACAGAGCCCCTGCACCGGGCTTCGACGCCTGGGATCACTCGTTTAAAGGTAGTGTTGCTGGGTTTGATCCTTGATGGATCTATACCCATCTTTTTCACCATATCTGAGTAAATCAGATTGGGGCTACTTCCTCCGTCCATTAGGACTTTAGTGAGGTGATACCCATCGATAATGGGGTCTAAGACGAGGGCCGCCGAACCCCCATGATGGATACTGGTCGGGTGATCTCGTCGATCAAAGGTGATCGGGTAGGCCGACCATGGGTTAAACTTCGGGGCTACAGGCTCTACGGCGTAGACCTCTTGAAGGGCGCGCTTCCTCTCCTTTTTAGGTATATGAGTGGCGTATATCATGCTCACAGTCTTTACCTCTGGAGGGAACTGCTTCTGACCTCCATTGCTCGGATCGCGGGGCTCCTTGTCGTCCTCGCTGCGTGGGCCCTTGCCTTGCTCTTCGGCTGCGAGTTTGCCGGCCTGTTTGAACACCCAACAGTTATGGTTGGTGTGGTTGGCGGGCTTGTCTGGAGTGCCATGGATCTGGCAAGGCCTCTCCATGATTTTGTCCAGCGGGGTGGGTCCGTCGCGATTGCCTTTAGGAGGCTTCTTCCGCTGCCCGGATCGAGGGTTGCGGAAGCCGGCGTTAACGGCCATGTCGTCGGCGTCACTAGTGCTGTCCCGGTGTTTATTTTTGTTCCGTCGTGGTTTCCCGTTTCCATCCTGAGCTTCGGAGGTGCCGGGGTCTTCGGGGTTGCGGCTTCGTGTCGCTAGCCAGTTATCCTCGCCCGCGCAAAAGCGGGTCATGAGTGATGTAAGGGCGGACATGGTCCTAGGTTTATCCTGACCGAGCTGGCGAGCCAGCCATTCATCCCGAATATTGTGCCTGAAAGAGGCTATAGCCGCAACATCTGGGCAATCAACGATCTGGTTTTTCTTGGTCAAGAACCGATTCCAAAATTGTCGAGCGGACTCTCCTGCCTTTTGGACAACGTTGCTTAGGTCGGAGGAGTCCAGAGGCCGTACATAGGTGCCCTGGAAGTTAGATCGGAATGCATCCTCGAGATCCTCCCACCTCCCGATAGAATTTTTGGGGAGACTGTTTAACCAGTGCCAAGCTGGCCCCTTAAGTTTAAGGGGTAGATATTTGATGGCGTGGAGATCATCTCCTCGTCCCATGTGAATGTGGAGGAGGAAATCCTTGATCCACACTGTTGGGTCAGTTGTTCCGTCGTATTGCTCTATGTTCACGGGTTTAAACCCTTCCGGGAACTAATGCTGCATCACCTCGTCAGTGAAGCACAGTGGGTGGGCAGCGCCTCTGACCCGGGCTATGTCACGCCGGTAGTCGGCGTCTGTTCTGGCCCGGTTTTGTTCCCGACCTCTATTGTTTCGGTCGAGCCAAGGCCGGTACATGTCCCGTCTATCGGGGGAGTACCCTCTAGATCCGTAGATGGATCTCGTGCGGCCAGTTCTATAATCCAGGTCATGTTGCAGGTCGTACCTGTCCTCAGGCTCCATTGGCTCCTTTCCCCTTCTGCGGGGTATCGCCGGCCTATAACCGGTGTCGCCAGCCGTCCTATCTTGTCCTCGGGGAGGGCGGTCCAGCTGGTCGTATGGAGTGTGCTTGGGGGACGGCGTATTAGGGAGCTTGTTATCAAATTGTGGCAGCAGCCGTCGGCGTGGATAGCTATTGGGTTGGTCCAATAGACCGGTACCATATCCTTCCTCGGCTGACAGGACCCTCGTCCATCTATCGTTGAGGGTATCTTGTTCGGCCTTAAGCTGCCGTTCTTTTGCCTTTAGGCTTTGGGCAGTGGCTATAAGCTGTTGCCTAAACCGTTCCTGATCCTCAAGGTTTTCGGGGACGATGAAGTCTTCGGCTTCCGGGCTATCCTCCTCCTGTACAGGGGGGAGGTAGTTGTCCTCCTCGGAATCATTTGGATCTTCGGGGTCGCACTGGTGTTCCGGCCTTTCCTGGCCCTCTAGCGGCTGCTCGGGGATATCAGGATCGCCGAGGTCTTCCGGGGTATCGCTTTCCCCGGTGTCAGCAATAGCTTCCCTTCCCTTTTTTGATCGTTTGCACGGTTTCCGGCGCCTTGCCGGTGCTTCACCCGATTTATCACCATTGTTTGCGGGTGTGCGCTCGCCGTTATCGGCTGGAGTGTCCAGCATGTAGACGTTGTAGGTGGAGGTGGCAGTCCATCGCCCGGTGTTGACGTGGGTGGGAGCGCGATCCTCTTCATCCATGTCTTCTGCCTCCTTGGAGGCGTTGTCCAACTTATCGGTTAAGTCTTCGATAGTTGGTACGAAGTGGGTGGTGGGTGGGATAAAAAATTCCTCCTGACCCGCCTTAAGACCGATCTGACCGTGGATCGGGGTTGGGTCGTTAGTAATTTTCATTGATAAGATCCGATCTAGAGCTTCGGTGAGTGTCGAGAGCTCGATCGGCTCAATTTGCTCAGCGCTTTCGGAGTTAATCTCCAACGTGTCCATACAAGAAGTGTGTTCGGCAGGAGTAGGTACCCGGCCATCTAGTGCTATGACCGGATCCGGACTGAAGGCCAGATCATCCCCGGGGTTAGTCCCGTGGGCTTGGTCGAAAGCGACATCCGAGGTTAAGGCCTCAGAGTCCTCGGGTGCGTCAGATGAGACTGCGAGCCCGGTGAGCAAAAGATCACCCCGAGAGTCTACGGAGAACTCTAGGTTCCCGAATCTGACCTCTTGATAAGGGGCGAAACTCCCAACCCGGCCAAGACGGCCGGTCGAGTCAGCGTATAGCATAATGCTGCCGAAAGCGAAGATTTGTCCAGGGACGAAGGAGTCTATGTTTCGGACTTCTTCGTTAATGATGACGCGATCCATTGATTCCTGTGGCGATCACAGCGGAACTCTCAATGAAAGCACCAATGTCGGTTTCAAAACCGGCTGATCTCGGGTAGGGGGTCCCGAGCTGTGAGTCTAGGATCGTTGCTAACAAGGGGACGAAGGAGACGATGTTTACCCAGGTTCGGGCCCTCCTATGTAGGTAAAACCCTATGTCCTGCTCGATTATATTGATGGTATGAAGGTTACAGAGTTGATCTACCTCGAGATGGACTAGCTAAAACCCTAGATGAGTTTCTCTGTGCTACAATCTAAAACCCTCCCGGTTTATATAGACACCAGGGGGTACCTAGGGTTTACACATGACAGGTCTCCTGCCGGGGATGGAAATGTCGATTCCCTCATCTTGACTTGGAGTGCACGACGCGCCTTCGGGACTTCCTTCTAGAACACAGGGTCTCGATGTATCCGGCCCCTCCTGCGATAGTCAGAGTGCGGCCCACCAAGCCGGCCTATTGAGAGACAGGCCAGCGGCCCGAGGACCCCTTAGTCCAGGACTCCCTGACCAGGCATGAGCGCTGGAGTGAGCGACCCAGGAGTTCCCGATCGGGACCCACTGGCGACGGCACTGCGAGGACTGCGGCGAAAGGAGAGGTCGAAGGCGGAGGGGGAAGAGCAGATCGGGCCCCGGGTGGCCAGATCCGACGATCTCCGACGCGGAACGACGACGATCGCTGGCGGCGGCAGAGCTTCCAACGTGGCGTCCATGGGGGAGCTCCTGCGGAGACATGGAGAGAACGTCAGGGGGGAGAGAGAGAGATGGCACACGAGGAAGGAGAAGCGACATGGCCGGCCTAGTAGACGCCGGCGACGTGGAGCATTGGTGACCCCTCATAGCGCGGACGACGGGGCATGGAGGCGCGGGGGCAGAGGAGATCGGGTGCCATGGGAGGCCCCTATCCCGTGCGGTTGCAGGTGCTGGGCTCTGTGGCCGGCCGGACATGTCCGGGTTGGCCACAGACAATGTCCGATGAGGCTAGAAGACGAAATCTGGACCTCAGATTTCAGATCTGAAGGCCAGATTTGCCTAGGGGGCTAGGGTTTCGGGATTGGGAGGAGGTGGAGCTAGGAGGTGGGGTTTTGAGGGGGGTGGCTGCAAAAATGAGCTAGGGGAAACCCTGCAGAGAGAGAGAGGGGTCTCTCCATGGGGTAGTTTTATATAGGGAATGGTCTAGGGTGGGTTGGATCTCGTCCGTTCGATCGCGATCTGATGGCCATGAACGGAGGGGGGGCTAGGTTGGGCTAGAGGGCTGTGGAGAGGTGGTTGGGCCAAGAGAAGGAGGTTTGCGGCCCGACAATGGAGTTTTAGAAACCGAAACATCCGACGAATAAACCGACGACGGTGCCGCTACGGATGACCGCTCGGGTATCAAACGACATCCGATTGCGACGAAATTTGGCAGGCGGTCTACCTACAATATAACAATACCACATGCCAACTTTCGACCCAATCTGAGAATATTTTTCGCGTGCTTTAAAAAAAAATTAAAACGATGTCGCGAGCGTGTGTGTGTGTGGTTGGTCACAAAATGGTCAACGACAAGAACGGAGAGAACCGGCGACTACGAACGGATGCAGTTTTGAAAAATGATGGCAACGGAGTTGCCGATGCTATGCAGATGATGCGATGATGAATGCGACAAACAAACGAATCACACGACGAGAATGGAAAACAACGGGAATCTTCTAGAGCGTCGGTCTCGGGCTGTTACAACGCGCTCCCACGAACGAGGATATGCCTTTAGTCCTCGTTGTCGAGCCACAGGCTCCAGCTTGGGCACAACACATAGTCCACATCCTTCAAACAGGAGAACTCCCCGAAGGACAAGAAGAAGCCGAAAAAGTAGCCCGTCAGTCAATTATGTACCAGTTTGTCGATGGCACTCTGTACAGAAAAAGACTAAACGGTGTGAAATTAAGGTGCATTTGCCGGGAAGATGGACTAAAGTTGTTGGCAGAGATTCATAGAGGCATGTGTGGGTCTCACATTGGATCAAGGCCCCTTGCCGGAAAATCCTTCCGGCAGGGTTTCTATTGGCCCACTGCCCTCCAGGATGCAACTGAGCTAGTCACCAAGTGTGAAGCCTACCAGTTCCATTCCAAGAACATCCATCAACCAGCGCAAGCTCTCCAGACGATCCCTTTATCCTGGCCATTCTCGGTCCGGGGGCTCGATATTTTGGGCCCCTTTCCCCGCGCCGTCGGGGGCTTTGAATTCTTGTTCATAGCAATAGACAAGTTTACAAAGTGGCCAGAGGTGGAACCCGTGAGGATGGTGACCGCGCAGTCAGCTGTCAAGTTCCTGAAAGGACTGGTGTGCCGTTTTGGAGTGCCCAACAGGGTGATCACCGATAATGGCACCCAGTTCACGAGCCGCACCTTTATGCAATACATCCAAAGCCTTGGAAGCAAGGTCTCCTTCGCCTCCGTTGCCCACCCAAGAAGCAACGGGCAAGTCGAGTGGATGAATGCTGAAGTGTTGCGTGGGCTCAAGACAAGAACTTTCGATAGACTGCAAAGAAGCGGCAAGCGCTGGATAGATGAGCTGCCGGTGGTTCCGCCAAGGGTACCAACAAGTTGACGCCAAATAGGGAAGGCCCTTACCGGGTAGCACGAGTCACCAGACCTGGCGCAGTCCGTCTGGAGACCGAAGATGGCATCAAAGTGCTTAACTCATGGAATATTGAGCATCTTCGTAAGTTCTACCCACAAGGCGCGGTTGCCGGGCTTAGTCCTCGGCAACCACCTTTTGTACAAGCCTTGCCATAGTGCATGTAACCCTCTGTACAAAGCCAGGCGCAGACCCTGTGCATGCAATAATAAAGCTAGGCATTGCATCATACCATCGAACTGCATGTTTACTATGCATTTTTATGTTGCAATGTTATCGCTTTTAAGTTTTATAAATTTGCTAGAGTACTTAATGAGCCTGTGATCCTTGTTACTGCATTCTCTCTCCAAAGGATAGAGGCCTCTTGCCCTACATGTTTTACCGTCAGGAAAACAAGGATGAAGGGCAAAGAAACAAGGACGGTGGCCCGTCGTACTCCAGAAAGGGATACTACTTGAAAAAATAAATCTAATCGCATATTCCAAGCTCGGAGTCATTTTGCTCCCTTAAGGAAACCCTTGCTATCCTTTTTGACTGTGTACAATGGAGTCCTTCACGCAATGGAAACCCATGTCGGGACGAGCCGTCTCCCAGCTCCTGCCACTTATCAGCTCTGGCGGGGGGCGCTGATACCGTCAAGGAGCCTTGCCGGGAAACGATACATGCCTGCTGCCGGGGGCTCGCTCCCCCTTGGTGGTCGCGGTTAGTACTGACCCGAAAAATAGTTCCGTGTGGCAAGGGCAGACATGCTGACGCAGTATAAACAAGGGGAGAAAAGGATAGTACTTAAGGATGAGAAATAACATTCTTTCATTCATTTTCGGCACAAAATGGATAAAGATCACATTATGATTAGCTAAAACTTGGCAAGCGCCTACATCTTTTGATTTATAAAAAGATAAGTGCCCCATAATGCCTTTCTTGTCCCTCTCCTCTTAGGGATTGGGTGGAGAAGAAAGGGAGGGCAAAAGGAGCGCCTGGCTGGGATTCGGCGCCTCCCCGCCAGAGCAGGCGGGACACATCCCCGGGAGGATCAGGAGGACCCTGCCCCTAGGCAGGGCGGACGAAGCCGACATGGAGGAAGAAGATGGAGGGCAAGTGCAGGTGGTGGCGCTGCCGAAGCCAAGCTGGTGATGATGGTGTTGTTGGCGATCACAACGCATCGGAGCCGTTGTCCACGCTCCTGAATTGTCATGGGTTGCCGCCGCCGTCATCTTCCTCATCGCCACCGCTCAAGGGGACACCTCCGCCGTCGTCTGAGCCCTCAACGCGGCAGCCGAGGAGCCTCACACAGAGCATGGTCGTCCCCGTCGGCCCGAGGCAGAGAAGACTCCCTGCCCTTAAGGAGTACACGCAGGCGAAAAGCTCCCACCCATGTGCAGGATACACAGTGCCACGGGTGGGAACTCTGCTGCGACCCATGAAGAGCCGCTGCTGTGATCACTCACGCGCAGCCAATAGCCATACAAACGGTCTTTCTTCGTCCCCTTGAAGAAGAAGCGCGGAGGCCGCAGTCGACCACAACACTGCGTTTCCGCTATGGACTCCAGCGCGGTGTCGTCCGCGCAACGTTCCGCCAAGACTGAAGCAGCGGGCGACATAGCGGTAGGCGTGCCACCGCAGCTGCCCCTGGCGTGGCAGCCGCGCCGCCCGCTTCCCCGTCCAAGGCCCCTCCCGCCAGCTCTCAGTCCAAATCCATTGACCCAAGCCGGGGGATTGGCGCGGACACGAAAAGAAGACCCTACGGTGGCAGGCGCGTTCGCCCGACCCTTCCCCCTGACCATCCGGAGGGAAGGGACGATCCGACGAACGGAGAAGAAGGGCAAGCTATGTGAACCTGAGATCGGGGAGGGGAAGGGAATGGATGAGAATCGCCCATTGTGACCCTCAAATTGATAGGGAGGGGCACGGGGGCTGGCTCTCCTTCGCCCCAAGGCGTCCGCCCATCTCCACCAATCCCACTACCCATGATTACGGGCGAACAGGTAACCGCCCCATTGCTCCAATCCCTGGAGCTGCAATTTCTACCACTCCCACGCCTTTGAGCCATGCGCATCCACCGCAAACTCCCCACAATGCATGCGGCACGCATGGTGGAAACGGCCTGAGGTAGTAGGTAAGTGTTGGCTTAAAAATTAGCAGTTACTCCCTCATATTGTGCGCCCGTGCATAAAAATTAGCAGTTACTCCCTCATACTGTGCGCCCGTGCATAAATTTTGGGCCTGACCCAACGGCGCTAGGCGAGCGCGTTTGGGCCAGACCCGGGGGCTCCTGTCGGTGCACTAGGACTGGTGTACCCAGTGCCCCTGACTTATGCACAGGCAGTAGTAGCAGAACCCGTCGACGTACATGCAGTCAAGACTAGTCCAAGCCAAAGATGCCGCTCTACGTAGGATCAAGGAGCGCATCAAGAAGACTAAACCAACATTCAAGGCCAAGACTCCGGCAGAAGAAACCTACGCTGGCTATGGCAACGCCGACAAGGTCGATGCAACGGCCCCGGTGCCTGCCGGGGACCGAGGCGCATGCACCTCCAGGAAGACCCGGCAAGCCATCCCCCGGCAAGCGCGGGCAGATCGTCCACCGCTCCACCGCATCATAACGCCAGGCATTTGTCGACGTGGTGTCGAGCCCTCAGGTGGCTAAGTGGCTCTCGCTAAGTACGTGGAAACTCGCTGGGAGGCAGATTATGCCTGTTTGACACCCATCCTGAGGTGTGTTGAGATGCTAAGCAATAGTTAGCTAAAGCAGTGGGAGAAGCCTGCCGGGGATGCGTCCCCGCACGCCAGCTAGGCTAGCATTTATGGCATTTTGTACTAAGTGCCACAGTTAGGTATGATAGCATTGTTAGCTATCTAATCACTAGATAATGTCTGTTTTGCCACTGTGGTCACCCCTTGAGCTATAAAAGGAGGCCCAAGACAACCTAGCTGAAGATTCGGACCTTTGGACACTTGTACTCGCGTAGCAGCTCCCCCGAAGGAGACCTTGCCGGGTTTGAGCGCTGCGTGTGCTTCGTGTTCCTCCGATCAATCCACCAAAGCAGGAGTAGGGTTTTACGCTTCCCAGCGGCCCGAACCTGGGTAAAACACCAGTGTCTCATCGTCGTGCCATCTCACGACCTGTGCTCTTTGTGCAACGTGACCTCACCCCTGCCGAACCACAAAGGGGCCCGTGGCTCCATAGGTGATGGTGTGCATCGTGACCCGACACTACCCATCTTCTTCTCGTTCCATATGTAGTATCAATATTGCTCACAATTGTTTCCTGGCCTTTTCTAAGTATGAAATAACCTAGAATAATGTATATAAGCAAAACTAGCTACGAGTAAGAGAAAGTTGCAGGACTTATGGTGTAATGCCCCGGCACACCCATGATGACCCACAAGTATAGGGGATCAATCATAGTCCTTTCGATAAGTAAGAGTGTCGAACCCAAAGAGGAGCAGAAGGAAATGACAAGCGGTTTTCGGCAAGGTAATTTCTGCAAGCACTGAAATTGTAGGTAACAGATAGTTTGATAGCAAGGTAATTGGTAACGAGCAAGTAACGATAACGGTAAATAAGGTGCAGCAAGGTAGACCAATACTTTTGTGGCAAAGGACAGGCCAGAACAATCTCTAGTAATAGGCAAAGTGTTCTTGAGGGTACACGGGAATTTCATCTAGTCACTTTTATCATGTTGGTTTGATTCGTGTTCGCTACTTTGATAATTTGATATGTGGGTGGACCGGTGCTTGGGTGCTGTTCTTACTTGAACAATCTTCAACTTATGATTAACCCCCTCGCAAGCATCCGCAACTATGAGAAAAGTATTAAGATAAAATCTAACCATAGCATTAAACGTTTGGATCCAAATCATCCCCTTACGAAGTAGCGCATAAACTAGGGTTTAAGCTTCTGTCACTCTAGCAACCCATCATATAATAACTACTCCACAATGCATTCCCTTAGGCCAAAGAATGGTGAAGTGTCATGTAGTCGACGTTCACATGACACCACTAAGGGAATCACAACATACATATCATCAAAATATCGAACACATATCAAATTCACTTGATTACTTGCAACACGACTTCTCCCGTGACCTCAAGAACAAATGTAACTACTCACAAATAATAAAAATGCTCAAGATCAGAGGAGTATTGAATAGCATAATGGATCTGAACATGTAGTCTTCCACCAAATAAACCATATAGTAATCAACTACGCAAGGTAATCAACACTACTAGTCACCCACAGGTACCAAACTGAGGCTCCGGTACAAAGATTGAACACAAGAGATGAATTAGGGTTTGAGAGGAGATGGTGTTGTTGAAGATTTTGATAGAGATTGGCCTCCCAAATATGAGAGGGGTGTTGGTGATGACGATGGCTTCGATTTCCCCCTCCGGGAGGGAAGTTCCCCCAGCAGAATCGCTTCGTCGAAGGGCAAAAGTGCTCCTGCCCAAGTTCCGCCTCGAGGTGGTGGCGCTTCGTCCCGAAAGTCCTCCTCTTATTTTTTCTAGGTCAAAAGTGATTTTATACCAGAAGATGGGCACTGGAGGTGGGCCGAGGAGGGCACAACCCACCAGGGCGCGCCCAGGGGGGCCTGGCGCGCCCTGGTGTCTTGTGCCCACCAGGGTGGCCCCCTCCGGTAGTTCTTTGCTCTAGTATTTTTTATTAATTCCAAAAATAATCTCCGTAAAGTTTCAGCTTCAGTGGAGTTGTGCAGAATAGGTATCTCTGATGTGCTTTTTTCAGCTCCAGAATTCACCTGCCTGTATTCTCCCTCTTTGTGTAAACATTGGATATTATGAGAGAAAAGGCATTAGAATCAGTCCCTAAAGCATTATTATTCAACAAAACATAATAAATAACAGTAGTAAATCATGATGCAAAATGGACGTATCAACTCCCCCAAGCTTAGACCTCGCTTGTCCTCAAGCGAAAGCCGATATTGAAAAGCATGTCCACATGGTTTGAGAGAGAGGTGTCGATAAAAACAAAATACGGACATAGAAGCATGATGCTTATTATGATAACAACAACAAACTCTATCATAAAACTTATTCAATACATTTTTATCATATAACTTCTCATGAACAAGTAATAATTCATCACAACATAGAAGTATGAAGCATAAACCTTATTGAAAACCAACAAACTATGTTCTCAGTCAACTTTGCAACTACAATTCTTCATATTTTCAGGAAGGGTCTCATGTCGGAGCCTTCTGGCAAGTCCACATACTCAACCATCATTTAGTCTTCTATGATTGCTAACACTCACGGCATACCTATGAGCAAAAAGTTTCAACCGGACACATAGGAAGATAGGGGCTTATAGTTTCGCCTCCCAACGTATTCACCTCAAGGGTGATGTCAACAATAATGACTCATGCCCACTCATATCCAACTGGATATATGTGCCTAGATCTTTCCTTACCACATGATGCTTGCAAAAGGAAAAAGTAAAAAGGAATAGGGAAGAATACTTTGACTCTTGCATAAAAGTAAATACATAAAAGTAAAAGATAGTCCCTTCGCAGAGGGAAGTAGAGGTTGTCATGCACTTTTTGGTTTGTATGCCCAATCCCTTAATGTAAAAGAACATCACGCTATATTGCCCCCTACGATAGCAACCTTTATTATGCAGTCCGTTGCTTTTATTACTTTGCGATCATAAGTTCGTATAGCGCTCAATTTTCTCTTACACTAATTGATCAAAACACTTTTAGAAGACATTTTTATTGCCTTATTGCACCGATGGCAACTTACTTGAAGGATCTTACTCGATCCATAGGTAGGTATGGTGGACACTGAAAGAATGAATTTGGGTTTGGGTTTTTGGATGCACAAGTAGTATCTCTACTTAGTGCGGAAGTTTTGGCTAGCAAAGATATTGAGCAAGCACCACATGTTGAAGGATCTATGACAATATAACTTCTATGTGGATATGAACAAACATAAATCATTACGTTGTCTTCCTTTTCCAACGTCAACAATTTTGACATATAATATTTTATGGGGGCTCACAATCATAAAAGATGTCCAAGATAGTGTATTTGCATGTGAATCTTTTCTTCCCTTATTAATTCTTTCATGAATTGCATCATTGACCAATGCTATGTTTGTCAATCTCCAATAAATTTTACTACTTATACTTTTCTTTATGTGATGTCATTACTCACCATAAGATTAGCATATGATTCTTTTTCATTTATTTCTCTTTCCTTTATTTTGATTGCAACAAGAAAGTAGAGAGGCAAAAACTCAAACTAAACTTTATTATATAACTCTCACTCGATTACATAGATAGATAGGCCATGAAATTAACACACGAAAATAGATCATGCTAAACTTTTATTCAACTAAAGCAAAGGAAAACTGAAGATCGAACTAAAATAGGCAAAGGTGAATAAAAGTGGTGGTGATATGATACTGGGGCACCTCCCCCAAGCTTGGCTCAAGCCAAGGGGAGTGCCCATACCCGTGTGCTCAAGTCTCCTTTGGTGGTGGTGATGAAGAAGGTGGTGGTGATGATGTGGTAGGCTTGTCTTCCAGCTTCCAGGGCAAGGGCTCCCCATCAAAAGTTGACGCAAGAGTCCCTTGAGTCCTGCAACTGGCAGCTAAACTCATACCTTTAAATCTTGCTTCATATTCAAAAACTTGGTTTAGAAGATAATAAACTTGGCTCTACATAAAATTAATTTGCTCGTTGAGGGTGGAGATGGTGTCCTTCACAGACCGGCCATCCACCATCTGATCACGGGTGAATTCCGTGATCATGGAGTGATTGGCACTAAGTCCACGCTCCACCATCTTCTGGCACTTGAAGATTTCCTATTCCACCGCCTCAAGCCTAGCCTCCACGCTTTCGGTCTTCTTGGGTCCCTGAACATCGTGGTTGTGGAGCACCCCCTCACGCATCACAATGGCTTGAGGGTGCTTCATCACCTCCGGCAAGTACGGGTTGATGACCTTCTCGAAGAACTTGTCCTTGGAGGAGCTTGGTGGAGCCATGGAGATCGAGATCTGACGAGAAAACAACAAGAAACAAGAACAGAGGATTTATCTGCGATGCGGTCGTCAAACCAGTCGGAGGTATATATAGAGAATTTTTATTCTTGGGAAACAAGCATATGGAAGGAAAACAGAGTCGGGAAGGCATCTGAGGTGGGCACAACCCACCAGGGCAAGCCTAGGGGTGCCTGGCGCGCCCTGGTGTATCGTGCTCACCTCGATCACCTAAATTTCCTAAATTTTCTAATATTCCAAAACTGACAAAAAATATGTTTGCGGATTTTTCGGAGTCCGTTTACTTACCGTATCACGTACCTCCTATTTTTTTAAGAATTCTGGAGTGTTCCAAAAGGTTTCTTTTATGTGTTCCTCCGGTGTCATGGTTTGGATAACATTGCTTTCAACGTTAATAGGCATACCTGAGATATAGTGCTTAATTCTTTGTCCATTGACCACCTTCGGGTTAGTACCTTCGGCATTATTAATCTTGATAGCTCCAGAACGATAAACCTCTTCGATAATATATGGTCCTTTCCATTTGGAGAGAAGTTTTCCTGCAAAAAATCTTAAACGAGAGTTGAACAAAAGAACATAGTCTCCTATTTTGAATTCCCGCTTTTGGATTCTTTTGTCAGGCCATCTTTTTACTTTTTCTTTGAATAGTTTGGCATTTTCATAGGCTTGGGTTCTCCATTCATCTAGTGAGCTAATATCGAATAGCCTCTTCTCACTGGCAATTTTGAAGTCATAATTGAGTTCTTTAATTGCCCAAAATGCTTTATGTTCTAACTCTAGAGGCAAATGACAAGCTTTAACATATACCATTTTATATGGAGACATACCCATAGGATTTTTATAAGCTGTTCTATAGGCCCAAAGTGCATCATCTAATTTCTTAGACCAATTCTTACGAGACCTATTGACATTTTTTGTAATATTAATTTTATTTCTCTATTGCTAAGTTCAACTTGACAACTAGATTGAGAATGATAGGGTGATGCAATTCTATGGTTAACATCATATTTAGCAAGCATCTTACGTAAAGCACCATGAATAACGTGTGAGCCACCATCAGTCATTAAATATCTAGGGACTCCAAACCTCGGGAAGATAACCTCTTTAAGCATTTTAATGGAGGTGTGGTGATCAACACTACTAGTTGGAATAGCTTCTACCCACTTAGTGACATAATCAACAGCAACCAAAATGTGAGTGTACCCATTAGAGGAAGGAAAAGGCCCCATATAATCAAAAGCGCAAACGTCAAACGGTTCGGCAACAAGTGAATAATTCATAGGCATTTCCTGACGCTTTCTGATATTACCAATTCTTTGACATTCATCACAAGACAAGACAAACTTACGGGCATCCTTGAAGAGAGTAGGCAAATAAAAACCAGATTGCAATACCTTATGAGCAGTTCTATCTCCCGCATGATGTCCTCCATAAGCTTCGGAATGACATTTCCGTAGGATTTGTTCCTGTTCATGCTCAGGTACACAACGTCTAATAATACCATCTACTCCTTCTTTATAAAGATGTGGGTCATCCCAAAAGTAGTGTCTTATATCATAGAAGAATTTTTTTTGTTGGTATGTGAAGCTATGTGGTATATATTTAGCAACAATGTAGTTAGCATAATCAGCATACCAAGGGGTGTTTTGAGAAACACTTATTGCAGCTAACTGTTCGTCAGGAAAACTATCATCAATAGGTAGTGGGTCATCAAGAATATTTTCTAACCTAGACAAGCTATCAGCTACGGGGTTCTCAGCTCCCTTCCTATCAACGATATGTAAGTCAAATTCTTGAAGCAAGAGAACCCACCTAATGAGTCTAGGTTTTGCATCTTTCTTTTCCATAAGATAGTTTATAGCAGCATGATCGGTGTGAACAATAACTTTGGAATCAACAATATAGGATCTAAATTTATCACAGGCAAACACAACTGCTAAAAATTCTTTTTCCGTAGTAGCATGATTTCATTGGGTACTGTCTAGAGTTTTGCTAGCATAATGGATAACATTCAATTTTTTATCAACTCTTTGTCCTAGAAGAGCACCAGCAGCATAATCACTAGCATCACACATAATTTCAAAAGGCAAGTTCCAATCAGGTGGTTGAACGATAGGTGCAGAGGTTAAGGCTTTCTTGAGTGTTTCAAAGGCTTCCACAAAATCATCATAAAAAACAAAAGGAATATCCTTTTGTAAAAGATAAGTAAGAGGCCTAGAAATTTTAGAGAAGTCTTTAATGAACCTCCTATAGAAACCAGCATGACCAAGGAAACTTCGAATAACTTTAAGATCTTTAGGACACGACATTTTCTCAATTGCGTCAACTTTAGCTTTATCCACCTCAATACCTTGTTCATATATTTTATGCCCCAAGACAATGCCTTCATTAACCATAAAGTGGCACTTCTCCCAATTCAAGACAAGATTTGTTTGTTCACATCTCTACAAAACCCGATCAAGGTTGCTTAAGCAATCATCAAAAGAAGTTCCATAAACGGAAAAATCGTCCATGAAAACCTCCACAATCTTTTCACAAAAATTAGAGAATATAGCAGTCACACATCTTTGAAAGGTAGAAGTTGCATTGCATAAACCAAAAGGCATACTTCTATAAGCATAGGTTCCAAAAGGGCAAGTAAAGGTGGTTTTCTCTTGATCGGATTGTGACACAGGTATTTGAGAGAAACCAGAATATCCATCTAGGAAACAAAAGTGTGTGTGCTTAGATAATATTTCTAGCATTTGATCAATGAAAGGCAGAGGGTAATGATCTTTTCTAATAGCTTTATTTAATTTTCTAAAATCAATTACCATTCTATAGCCAGTGACAATTCTTTGTGGAATATGTTCATTCTTATCATTAGGAACAACAATAATTCCTCCTTTCTTGGGGACACAATGAACAGGACTTACCCATCTACTATCAGCAATGGGATTGATTATAATTGCTTCCAGAAGCTTTAATATTTCAGTTCTTACCACTTCCTTCATCTTAGGATTTAATCGCCATTGGTGATCAACAACGGGTTTAGTATCAGGTACCATATTAATGTTGTGCTCACATAGAGTGGGACTTATGCCCTTAAGATCATCAAGATTATATCCAATAGCACCCCGGTGCTTCCTTAGAACTTTTAATAATCTTTCTTCTTCATGTTCTGAAAGGTTAGCACTAATAATAACAGGATATATCTTTTTTTCATCAAGATAAGCATACTTCAAAGTGTCAGGCACTTGCTTTAATTCAAACACAGGATCACCTTTAGGTGGAGGAGGACCTCCAAGAGTTTCAATAGGCAAATTGTGTTTCAGGAGAGGTTGTTGTTCAAAGAAAATTTGATCTATTTCGTTTCTTTCACGCAAGTGCATATCATTTTCATGGTCAAGCAAATATTGTTCTAATGGATCAGTAGGAGGCACAACAATAGAAGGAAGACCAATTATTTCATCCTTACTAGATAAGCTTTATCACGAGGTTGTCCACTAAGCTTGGAAAAATTAAACTCATGAGACCCACCACCAAAACTGACACTGACAGTTTGTTTTTCACAATCTATCTTAGCGTTGACGATGCTCAAGAAAGGTCTACCAAAGATAATGGGACAAAAGTCATCTTGTGGGGAACCAAGGACTAGAACATCAGTAGGGTATTTTACTTTCCCACACAAGACTTCAACATCTCTAACAATTCCAAGTGGTGTGATGGTGTCTCTATTAGCAAGTTTAATAGTAACATCAATATCTTCTATTTCAGCAGGTGCTATTTCATCCCTAATTTCTTGGTATAAGGTAAAAGGGATAGCACTCACACCAGCACCCAGATCACATAAACCATGATAGCAATGATCTCCTATTTTAACTGAGACAACATGCATGCCTTCTATGGGTCTATGTTTATCTTTTTCATCGGGTTTACCAATTCTAGCAGCTTCATCACAGAAGTAGATAACGTTCCCATGAATATTTTCTGCCAAGAGATCTTTAACCATAGCAACACTAGGTTCTACTTTAATTTGTTCAGGGGGCTTAGGTGCTCATATATTACACTTACGAACCACAGTTGATACCTTAGTATGTTCCTTTATCCTAACAGGGAAAGGTGGTTTTTCAATATAAGCAATAGGCACAACTGGATCAACATTGTAAATGATGGTTTCATCTTTAGCTATGACCGGTTCTTTAATTTCTTATTTAATAAGGGGATGATATTTAAACCACTTCTGCTTAGGGAGATCAACGTGAGTAGCAAATGCTTCACAGAAAGATGCTACTATCACAGAGTCAAGTCCATATTTAGTGCTAAACTTGTGAAAACTATCGGTATTCATAATTTTTTAACACAATCAAACTCAAGCTTTATACCTGACTCATTACCTTCATCGAGTTCCCAATCTTTAGAGTTGCGTTTAATTCTTTCTAAGAGATCCCACTTGAATTCAATAGTCTTCTTCATATAAGAACCAACACAAGAAGTATCGAGCATGGATTGATCATTATGAGAAAGCCGAGCATAAAAATTCTGAATGATAACTTCTCTCGGGATGTCATGATTGGGGCATGAATATAACATTGACTTAATCCTCCCCCAAGCTATAGTGATGCTTTCTCCTTCATGAGGCCAAAAGTTATATATATAATTCCGATCACGATGAACTAGATGCATGGGATAAAACTTTTGATGGAATTCCAATTGCAAACGATTCCAGTTCCACGATCCAAGATCATCACATAGCCTATACCATGTCAATGCTTTTCCCTTCAAAGATAAAGGGAAAACCTTCTTCTTAGCTTCGTCTTCGGGTAAACCTTCAAGCTTAAATAATCCACAAATTTTGTTCACATATAAAAGGTGCATATCAGGATGTTCGGTTCCATCTCCTGCATAAGGTTTAGCAAGCAGTTGTTCTACCATACGCGAAGGAATTTCATAACCAATATTTTCAGTAGGTGCAGTAGGTTGAGGGGCAACTAATTGTGGTTCGAGTCAAGGTGAAGATACCCCAAACAAACCCTTCAAAGGATTGTTTTCCATAGAAGCAAGTAGCAATAAATTTCAGCACGTAGTATAAGTTTTTTCTTACGGATTTCCACTTACCAAGAGCACTTCACTCCCCGGCAATGGTGCCAGAAAAGAGTCTTGATGACCCACAAGTATATGGTATCAATCGTAGTCCTTTCGATAAGTAAGAGTGTCGAACCCAACGAGGAGCAGAAGGAAATGACAAGGGGTTTTCAGCAAGGTAATTTCTGCAAGCACTGAAATTGTAGGTAACAGATAGTTTGATAGCAAGGTAATTGGTAACGAGCAAGTAACGATAACGGTAAATAAGGTGCAGCAAGGTAGACCAATACTTTTGTGGCAAAGGACAGGCCAGAACAATCTCTAGTAATAGGCAAAGTGTTCTTGAGGGTACACGGGAATTTCATCTAGTCACTTTTATCATGTTGGTTTGATTCATGTTCGCTACTTTGATAATTTGATATGTGGGTGGACCGGTGCTTGGGTGCTGTTCTTACTTGAACAATCTCCAACTTATGATTAACCCCCTCGCAAGCATCCGCAACTATGAGAAAAGTATTAAGATAAAATCTAACCATAGCATTAAACGTTTGGATCCAAATCATCCCCTTATGAAGTAGCTGTTGGGGAACGTTGCATGGGAAACAAAAATTTTCCTACGCACACACAAGATCTATCCATGGTGATGAGCATCTACGAGAGGGAGAGTGAATCTACATACCCTTGTAGATCGCTAAGCGGAAGCGTTTAAGAAACGCGGTTGATGTAGTCGAACGTCTCCGCGATCCAAATCGCAAGTCGTCCCTCGATCCAATCACGAACTATCGCCGAACGGACGGCACCTCCGCGTTCAACACACGTACGGCTTGATGACGCCTTCACCTCCTCGATCCAGCGAGCGATGGTGAAGTAGTGGTTGAGTTCCAGCAGCACGACGGCGTGGTGATGGTGGTGAGGAACAATCTCTGCAGGGCTTCGCCAAGCACTACGGAGATTATGACGGAGGAACTAGAGGGTTAGGGTTGCCGCACATGGCTTGGGGAAATCTTGATGTATCCTGTGTGCTAGCCCTGCCCCTCTATTTATATGTTGAGCCTTGGGGTCTAAACTTGGAGTAAAAGCCTCCTCCGGGTCGGTTTTGCCCGCACAAGGTCGGTTTGGCCCGCAGGGAAAGAGTCCAACTCGGATCCCTGCCGAACCGTGCACAGCCGCGCACAAGCGGTAGTACCGCTTCACACAAGCGGTAGTACCGCTCGGGCGGTAGTACCGCTTCACACAAGCGGTAGTACCGCTCCGGCGGTAGTACCGCTTCACCAAGCGGTAGTACCGCTTACGCGGCAGCAAAACTACTTTTGCACTTTCCAATACCTTGTGGGCTTTATCCCTTTGGCTCATATAAAGTGTTGCTGCACCCGAACACTTCGGTAAACATCCGGAACCCCTTCCGGTGAACTCCGGAACCCTTCCAGAGATCAAAACACTATTATCACATATATCAATCTTTACCTCCGGACTATTCCGGAGATCCTCGTCATGTCCGGGATCTTATCCGGGACTCCGAACAACCTTCGGTCACCAACATAATAACTCAATTATACTAATCGTCACCAAACGTTAAGTGTGTAGACCCTGCGGGTTCGAGAACTATGTAGACATGACCGAGACACCTCTACGGCCAATAACCAATAGCGGGACCTGGATGCCCATATTGGCTCCTACATATTCTACGAAGATCTTTATCGGTCGAACCTCTATGTCAAGGATTCAGTTAATCCCGTATGCTGTTCCCTTTGTTCTTCGGTATGTTACTTGCCCGAGATTCGATCGTCGGTATCACTATACCTAGTTCAATCTCGTTACCGGCAAGTCTCTTTACTCGTTCCGTAATACAAGATCTCGTGGCTAACACTTTAGTCACATTGCTTGCAAGGCTCATTGTGATGTTGTATTACCGAGTGGGCCCTGAGATACCTCTCCGTCACACGGAGTAACAAATCCCAGTCTTGATCCATGCCAACCCAACAGACACCCTCGGAGATACCTGTAGAGCACCTTTATAGTCACCCAGTTACGTTGCGACGTTTGATACACACAAGGTATTCCTCCGGTGTCAGTGAGTTGCATGATCTCATGGTCAAAGGAACAGATACTTGACATGCAGAAAACAATAGCAATAAACTGACACGATCAAATGCTACGTTTACAGTTTGGGTCTTGTCCATCACATCATTCTCCTAATGATGTGATCCCGTTATCAAATGACATCTCATGTCAATGGCTAGGAAACCTTAACCATCTTTGATCAACGAGCTAGTCAACTAGAGGCTTACTAGGGACACAGTGTTGTCTATGTACCCACACATGTATTTGAGTTTCCAATCAATACAATTATAGCATGGATAATAAACGATTATCATGAACAAGGAAATATAATAATAACCAATTTATTATTGCCTCTAGGGCATATTTCCAACAGTCTCCCACTTGCACTAGAGTCAATAATCTAGTTCACATCACTATGTGATTTACATTGTAACGAATCGAACACCCATGCAGTTCTGGTGTTGTTCATGTTTAGCCCTTGGAAGAGGTTTAGTCATCGGATCTGCAACATTTAGATCCGTGTGTACTTTGCAAATATTTATGTCGTCCTCCTTGATGTAATCGCGGATGGAATTGAAACGTCGCTTTATGTGTCTGGTCGTCTTGTGAAATCTTGGTTCCTTGGCTAGAGCAATGGCACCAGTATTATCACAAAACAGAGTCATTGGGTTAAGTGCACTAGGCACTACTCCAAGATCTGTCATGAACTCCTTCATCCAGACACCTTCCTTCGCCGCCTCCGAGGCAGCGATGTACTCCGCTTCGCATGTAGAATCAGCTACCACGCTTTGCTTGGAACTGCACCAGCTAACCGCACCCCCATTAAGAATAAATACGTATCCGGTTTGCGACTTAGAGTCATCCGGATCAGTGTCAAAGCTTGCATCGACGTAACCCTTTACGACGAGCTCTTGATCACCTCCATAAACGAGAAACATGTCCTTAGTCCTTTTCAGGTACTTCAGGATATTCTTGACCGCCGTCCAGTGTTCCATTCCTGGATCACCTTGAAACCTTCCGACCATACTTATGGCAAGGCTGACATCGGGTCTTGTGCACAGCATTGCATACATGATAGAGCCTATGGCTGAAGCATAGGGGATGACACTCATCTTTTCTCTATCTCCTGCAGTCACTGGGCATTGAGTCTTACTCAACTTCACACCTTGCAAAACAGGCAAGAACCCCTTCTTGGACTGATCCATTTTGAACTTCTTCAAAATCTTATCAAGGTATGTGCTTTGTGAAAGTCCTATTAAGCGTCTTGATCTATCTCTATAGATCTTGATGCCTAATATGAAAGCAGCTTCTCCTAGGTCCTTCATTGAAAAACTCTTGTTCAAATATTCCTTTACGCTTTCCAGCATTTCTATATTGTTTCCAATCAATAATATGTCATCCACATATAATATTAGAAACGCTATAGAGCTCCCACTCACTTTCTTGTAAATACAAGCTTCTCCGTAAACTTGTATAAACTTGAACGCTTTGATCACCTCATCAAAACGAAGATTCCAACTCCGAGATGCTTGCACCAGTCCATAAATGGATCGCTGGAGTTTGCAAACTTTGTCAGCATTCTCTGGATCGACAAAACCTTCTGGTTGCATCATATACAACTCTTCCTTAAGGTAACCGTTAAGGAACGCTGTTTTGACATCCATCTGCCAAATTTCATAATCGAAAAAGGCAGCTATTGCTAACATGATTCTGACGGACTTAAGCATCGCTACGGGTGAGAAGGTCTCATCGTAGTCAACTCCTTGAACTTGTGAAAAACCCTTTGCCACAAGTCGAGCTTTATAGACGGTGACATTACCGTCCGCGTCCATCTTCCTCTTAAAGATCCATTTGTTCTGAATGGCCTTACGCCCTTCAGGTAATACTTCCAAAGTCCATACTTTGTTTTCATACATGGATCCCATCTCGGATTTCATGGCCTCTAACCACTTCTCGGAATCCGGGCCCATCATCGCTTCTCCATAGCTCGTAGGTTCATCGTTGTCTAACAACATGACCTCTAAGACAGGGTTGCCGTACCACTCGGGAGCAGTACGCGTCCTTGTCGACCTACGAGGTTCGATAGCAACTTGATCCAAAGCTTCATGATCATCATCATTAACTTCCTCTTCAGCTAATGTAGGCTCTACAGAAACAACTTTCTGCGCTGCGCTACTCTCAGGTTGAAGTAAAGGTTCAACAACCTCATCAAGTTCTATCTTCCTCCCACTCAATTCTTTCGAGAGAAACTCTTTCTCAAGAAATGTTCCGTTTTTAGCGACAAACACTTTGCCTTCGGATCTGAGGTAGAAGGTATACCCAATTGTCTCTTTTGGATATCCTATGAAGACGCATTTCTCCGCTTTGGGTTCCAGCTTTTCAGGCTGAAGCTTTTTGACATAAGCATCACATCCCCAAACTTTAAGAAACGACAGCTTTGGCTTCTTGCCAAACCAAAGTTCATATGGCGTCGTCTCAACGGATTTCGATGGTGCCCTATTTAAAGTGAATGCAGCTGTCTCTAATGCATAACCCCAAAACGATAGTGGCAAATCGGCAAGAGACATCATAGATCGCACCATATCCAATAAGGTTCGATTACGACGTTCGGACACACCATTACGCTGTGGTGTTCCAGGCGGTGTTAATTGTGAAACAATTCCACACTGTCTTAAGTGACTGCCAAACTCATAACTCAGATATTCTCCTCCTCGATCAGATCGTAGGAATTTAATCTTCTTGTTACGATGATTCTCAACTTCACTCTGAAATTGTTTGAACTTTTCAAATGTTTCAGACTTGTGTTTCATTAAGTAAATATACCCATATCTACTTAAGTCATCAGTGAAGGTGAGAAAGTAACGATAACCACCGCGCGCCTCAATGCTCATCGGACCGCACACATCAGTATGTATGATTTCCAATAAGTCACTTGCCCGTTCCATTGTTCCAGAGAACGGAGTTTTAGTCATCTTGCCCATGAGGCATGGCTCACATGTGTCAAGTGATTCAAAATCAAGTGACTCCAAAAGTCCATTAGCATGGAGCTTCCTCATGCGTTTTACGCCAATATGACCTAAACGGCAGTGCCACAAGAAAGTGGTATTATCATTATCAATTCTACATCTTTTGGCATCAATGTTATGAACATGTGTATTATTACTATCGAGATTCAATAAGAATAAACCCCTCACATCGGGTGCATGACCATAAAAGATATTACTCATATAAATAGAACAACCATTATTCTCTGATTTAAATGAGTAACCGTCTCGCAATAAACAAGATCCAGATATAATGTTCATGCTTAACGCAGGCACCAAATAACACTTATTTAGGTTCATCACTAATCCCGACGGTAATCGAAGAGCGAGCGTGCCGACGGCGATCACATCAACCTTGGAACCATTTCCCACGCGCATCGTCACTTCGTCCTTTGCCAGCCTCCGTCTATTCCGCAGTTCCTGTTTTGAGTTGCAAATATGAGCAACCGCACCGGTATCAAATACCCAGGCACTACAACGAGAGTTGGTAAGGTACACATCAATAACATGTATATCATATATACCTTGTTTGTTGTTGGCCGCCTTCTTGTCAGCCAAATACTTGGGGCAATTCCGCTTCCAGTGTCCAGTTCCCTTGCAATGAAAACACACAGTTTCTGGTTTGGGTCCAGCCTTGGGTTTCTTCACGAGAGGAGCAACTGCTTTGCCACTCTTC
Organism: Elymus sibiricus; assembly: GCA_039707655.1. Taxonomy (NCBI): domain Eukaryota; kingdom Viridiplantae; phylum Streptophyta; class Magnoliopsida; order Poales; family Poaceae; genus Elymus; species Elymus sibiricus. The sequence goes on from CM077669.1 coordinate 138,570,816, forward strand.
TTGGAGTTACCCTTCTTACCCTTGCCATTTTTCTTGAAACTAGTGGTTTTATTGACCATCAACACTTGATGCTCCTTCTGAATTTCAGACTCAGCGGCTTTCAGCATCGCAAACAGCTCGGCGACTGACTTGTTCATCCCGTGCATGTTATAGTTCAACACGAAGCTCTTGTAGCTAGGTGGCAATGATTGAAGAACTCTGTCAGTGATAGCCTCTGGCGGAAGGGGCATCCCTAACTCAGCCAGACGGGTGGAGTACCCAGACATTCTGAGCACGTGATCACTGATAGACCCGTTCTCCTCCATCTTGCAAGCATAGAACTTATCGGAGATCTCATATCTCTCGATCCGGGCATTCTTCTGAAAGATAAACTTCAACTCCTGGAACATCTCATATGCTCCATGACGTTCAAAACGTCTTTGAAGTCCCGGTTCTAAGCCATACAACATTGCACATTGAACTATTGAGTAATCATCAGAACGAGCCTGCCAGGCGTTCACAACGTCTAGAGACTCAACTGGAGCGGGTGGATCACCAAGCGGTGCATCAAAGACATAAGCTTTCTGGGAAGCCGTAAGGATAATCCTTAGATTACGGGCCCAGTCCACAAAGTTACTTCCATCATCTTTCAACTTAGCTTTCTCTAGGAACGCATTAAAATTCAGGGGTGCTACTGCGCGAGCCATGATCTACAACATAAATATAGCAAAGACAACTTAGACTATTGTTCTTAGATAATGAGTTTAGTTAATCATATTTAAAAAAACTCCCACTCAAATTGACATCCCTCCGATCATTCGAGTGTAACATGATCCAAATCCACCAACTCAAGTCCGATCATCACGTGAGTTGAGGTGGTTTCAATGGTGAACATCTTCATGTTGATCATATCTACTATATGACTCATGTTCGACCTTTCGGTCTCTTGTGTTCCGAGGCCATGTCTGTACATGCTAGGCTCGTCAAGTTTAACCCGAGTGTTCCGCACGTGTAACATGGCTTACACCCGTTGTATGCGAACGTAGAGTCTATCACACCCGATCATCACGGCGTGTCTCGAAACGACGAACTTTCGCAACGGTGCACACTTGGGGAGAACACAATTTATCTTGAAATTTAAGTGAGGGATCACCTTATAATGCTACCGTCGTCCTAAGCAAAATAAGATGCATAAAAGGATTAACATCACATGCAAATCATAAGTGACATGATATGGCCATGAACTTGTGCTTTTGATCTCCATCTCCAAAGCACCGGCATGATCTCCATCGTCACCGGCATGACACCATGATCTCCATCATCTTGATCTCCATCAACGTGTCGCCATAAGGTTGTCGCGCTGACTGTTGCTTCCACGACTATAGCTAATGTTTTAGCGATAAAGTAAAGCATTACATAGCGCTTAATGATTGACACGCAGGTCATACAATAATTAAAGACAACTCTATGGCTCCTGCCAGTTGCCGTACTCATCGACATGCAAGTCGTGATATTCTATACAACACATGATCATCTCATACATCACATATATCTCATCATGTAATTGGCCATATCACATCACAACATACCCTGCAAAAACAAGTTAGACGTCCTCTAATTGTTGTTGCAAATTTTACGTGGCTGCTACGGGTTTGCAAGAACCGTTCTTACCTACGCAAAACCACAACGTGGTGTAGTGATTGCTTTTTGATCTTCTAAAAGAACCCTCTTCATTGAAATCGATTCAACTAAAGTGAGAGAGACAGACACCCGCTAGCCATCTTTATGCAACGAAGTTACATGTCAGTTGAAGGAACCTGTCTCGCGTAAGTGTACGCGTAATGTCGGTCCGGGCCGCTTCATCTCACAGTACCGCCGAATCAAATATCAACTAGTAACGGCAAGCAATATGTATACACCCACGCCCACAACTCGTTTGTGTTCTACTCGAGATCTCATCTACGCATAGACCTGGCTCATGATGCCACTGTTGGGGAACGTTGCATGGGAAACAAAAATTTTCCTACGCACACACAAGATCTATCCATGGTGATGAGCATCTACGAGAGGGAGAGTGAATCTACATACCCTTGTAGATCGCTAAGCGGAAGCGTTTAAGAAACGCGGTTGATGTAGTCGAACGTCTCCGCGATCCAAATCGCAAGTCGTCCCTCGATCCGATCACGAACTAGCGCCGAACGGACGGCACCTCCGCGTTCAACACACGTACGGCTTGATGACGCCTTCACCTCCTCGATCCAGCGAGCGATGGTGAAGTAGTGGTTGAGTTCCAGCAGCACGACGGCGTGGTGATGGTGGTGAGGAACAATCTCTGCAGGGCTTCGCCAAGCACTACGGAGATTATGACGGAGGAACTAGAGGGTTAGGGTTGCCGCACACGGCTTGGGGAAATCTTGATGTATCCTGTGTGCTAGCCCTGCCCCTCTATTTATATGTTGAGCCTTGGGGTCTAAACTTGGAGTAAAAGCCTCCTCCGGGTCGGTTTTGCCCGCACAAGGTCGGTTTGGCCCGCAGGGAAAGAGTCCAACTCGGATCCCTGCCGAACCGTGCACAGCCGCGCACAAGCGGTAGTACCGCTTCACACAAGCGGTAGTACCGCTTGGGCGGTAGTACCGCTTCACACAAGCGGTAGTACCGCTCGGGCGGTAGTACCGCTTCACACAAGCGGTAGTACCGCTCCGGCGGTAGTACCGCTTCACCAAGCGGTAGTACCGCTTACGCGGCAGCAAAACTACTTTTGCACTTTCCAATACCTTGTGGGCTTTATCCCTTTGGCTCATATAAAGTGTTGCTGCACCCGAACACTTCGGTAAACATCCGGAACCCCTTCCGGTGAACTCCGGAACCCTTCCAGAGATCAAAACACTATTATCACATATATCAATCTTTACCTCCGGACTATTCCGGAGATCCTCGTCATGTCCGGGATCTTATCCGGGACTCCGAACAACCTTCGGTCACCAACATAATAACTCAATTATACTAATCGTCACCAAACGTTAAGTGTGTAGACCCTGCGGGTTCGAGAACTATGTAGACATGACCGAGACACCTCTACGGCCAATAACCAATAGCGGGACCTGGATGCCCATATTGGCTCCTACATATTCTACGAAGATCTTTATCGGTCGAACCTCTATGTCAAGGATTCAGTTAATCCCGTATGCTGTTCCCTTTGTTCTTCGGTATGTTACTTGCCCGAGATTCGATCGTCGGTATCACTATACCTAGTTCAATCTCGTTACCGGCAAGTCTCTTTACTCGTTCCGTAATACAAGATCTCGTGGCTAACACTTTAGTCACATTGCTTGCAAGGCTCATTGTGATGTTGTATTACCGAGTGGGCCCTGAGATACCTCTCCGTCACACGGAGTAACAAATCCCAGTCTTGATCCATGCCAACCCAACAGACACCCTCGGAGATACCTGTAGAGCACCTTTATAGTCACCCAGTTACGTTGCGACGTTTGATACACACAAGGTATTCCTCCGGTGTCAGTGAGTTGCATGATCTCATGGTCAAAGGAACAGATACTTGACATGCAGAAAACAATAGCAATAAACTGACACGATCAAATGCTACGTTTACAGTTTGGGTCTTGTCCATCACATCATTCTCCTAATGATGTGATCCCGTTATCAAATGACATCTCATGTCAATGGCTAGGAAACCTTAACCATCTTTGATCAACGAGCTAGTCAACTAGAGGCTTACTAGGGACACAGTGTTGTCTATGTACCCACACATGTATTTGAGTTTCCAATCAATACAATTATAGCATGGATAATAAACGATTATCATGAACAAGGAAATATAATAATAACCAATTTATTATTGCCTCTAGGGCATATTTCCAACAGTAGCGCATAAACTAGGGTTTAAGCTTCTGTCACTCTAGCAACCCATCATCTAATAACTACTCCAGAATGCATTCCCTTAGGCCCAATAATGGTGAAGTGTCATCTAGTCGACGTTCACATGACACCACTAAGGGAATCAGAATATACATATCATCAAATATCGAACACATATCAAATTCACATGATTACTTGCAACACGACTTCTCCCGTGACCTCAAGAACAAAGGTTACTACTCAGAAATAATAAACATGCTCAATATCAGAGGAGTATTGAATAGCATATTGGATCTGAACATATAATCTTCCACCAAATAAACCATATAGTAATCAACTACGCAAGGTAATCAACACTACTAGTCACCCATAGGTACCAATCTGAGGTTCCGGTACAAAGATTGAACACAAGAGATGAACTAGGGTTTGAGAAGAGATGGTGATGTTGAAGATGTTGATGGAGATTGGCCTACCAAAGATGAGAGGGGTGTTGGTGATGACGATGGCTTCGATTTCTCCCTCCGGGAGGGAAGTTGCCCCGGCGGAATCGCTCTGCTGGAGGGCAAAAGTGCTCCTACCCAAGTTCCGCCTCGAGGCGGCGACACTTGGTCCCGAAAGTCCACCTCTTCTTTTTTCTAGGTCAAAAGTGGTTTTATACCAGAAGATGGGCACAGGAGGTGGGCCGAGGAGGGCACAACCCACCAGGGCGCATCCTGGTGTCTTGTGCCCACCAGGGTGGCCCCCTCCGTTAGTTCTTTGCTCCAGTATTTTTTATTAATTCCAAAAATAATATCCGTTAAGTTTCAGCTTCATTGGAGTTGTGCAGAATAGGTATCTCTGATATGCTTTTTTCAGGTTCAGAGTTCTAGTTGTCGGTATTCTCCCTCTTTGTGTAAACCTTGCATATTATGAGAGAAAAGGCATTATAATCACTCCCTAAAGCATTATTATTCAAGAAAACATAATAAATAATAGTAGTAAATCATGATGCAAAATGGACGTATCAACCCACCTGTTCTTTTCCATTACCCCTGGCGGGATATAGATTGGCCTCGTAGATCAACACTAGTCTTTCTTGCGTACTTTGTCCTCACTCATGTGCACGTGGGATCAACTTTCCAGTCGGTCACCCATCCTGAAATTGCTCCAATTAGCCGAGCACGCTTAACATGGGAGTTCTTTCGGAATGGGTTCCTGGAAAAAAAGGAATTCCTTATTGATATGAGTAGTCTATCATCCTTATTAAGCGAGGCTATCACATACACCCTCACTCAAAGAATCAACGTCCTCGTCGGTACACAGGAACATTTTCTCTTCGCACATATGTTTGTGCTTCCAGTCCGGCACATGTGCCATGTCGTGTGCCATGACGGGCCACAAACGTCATGCACAACATGACCACACACCTGACCCACAAACATCCATGTAACCCTGAGGGTCGTCTCTGATACCAACTTGTAATGCCCCGGCACACCCGTCGGTTCTTGGTCATTACCCCTGGCAGGATCTGGACTGGCCCCACAGATCAACATTAGTCTTTCCTCCGCACTTTGTCCTCACTCGTGCGCACCTAGGACCAACTTCCCATCCGGTCACCCATCCCTAAATTGGTCCAAGTTGAGCATGTTTTACTTGGGAGTTCTTTCCGAGTGGGCTCCAGGAAAAAAAGGAATTCCTTATTCATATGAGTAGTATATCAGCCCTATTAAGCCAGGCTCATATATGGATTGAAGTTAGGTGATACTAGTCATTAACCCGTGCATCTGCACGGGCTATCACTTTTATAATATTAAAAATGAAAAAGTGGGTACCAATTAGAAAAGTTGGGTAGTAATATGAAGATGTTATTATTGATTGTTATTATTATGTTGGTACACAACATGGTTACAAATACAATCGTTTTTGCATGTATCACATATTCATGATATATAAGTTTTTAAGAGGTGTATGATCAATTGCCCCAATTCTAGCATACATGTTGCTTTCTTTCGCCATCTAAAAAACATACATTTTTGCTTTTGCCACAGAATTACAGTGGAATTTGATCTTAAAACCTCACGCTTCTCTGATTAGATTTTATATGTGTATGTAAACAGAAGTTCTCCCTCCGGAACATTGGATTGCACCTAGTTTTGTTTGATTATGAATACGGTCGGTACACACCATCATTAATGATATATGCCGCTCCATTCATAGTGATTTATCTTGTCGGGAAAGATACGCTCAACCACATCCTGACTAATGAATTAGCTGAACAGACCGACCTTCCCTTGAAGAAGAACGACATATGCTCCCATATTCAGATAGTTTATTAAGTGTAGTAAGAAAACCAATAGAGATTTTGACAGTACAAAGTTAGTATAAACTGAGTCACTTATTATTTTGAGACGGAGGGGGTATTAAAATACTTGTGGAGATGCACGGTATATCTGAATGTTCTTTGATCACATGGATGTCCTTTGATTTTCGAGAATGTGCACATATATTATTTAAAATGTTCTTTGCTTACGTTTTTATGTAGGACAATCATCAAATGTTGTTTGCTTGTATACAGTATATTGGAAACATTATGTGACGGACTACTCATTACTGGGGAGATTCATCAACTGCCCCAGTGCTATCTCTACCAACAAAATTCTCCAATGAAAGCTGAGTCATAATTTAAGTTGCCCCATGTGGCAAACCCAAGAATTCAAAAGTTAATGTGATTCCTCAAAAATAATTTATTCTTCAAAGTAAATAAATATAAAAATGACACGTAACATTCTAATATGATTCCCTGGGTTCTTCATCTCCACGGCTCTATCCAGTTGTGTTGAATCTTACTCGATCCAAGCCTGTCTTGACCAGCTCCACTTTTAGACCAACTTCATATAACTGCTAAATCCACATATGATGGTTTAATCATATTAAAAATAATTTTTTTGTATTATATATGGAATTATGAAAAAATAATATAACTGCTTCAAAGTTCATCTAGCTACTTCTGTCTGAGTGGATAGTATTTACTAAATCAACATATCATGGGAACATCATGTACATGAATACACATGCTAGATGCTCGATGTGGTCTGACCTCTGCTAAATCACCATCGTGGGTAAAATCATGTACTTACAAATTTACAAATACTTGATGGATTGCTGAACTTGAAAAGTGAGATTCATAGAATGAGGTGAACGTGGTTAATATACATCATGGATTGTTGTAGTTGGAAAAGTGAGATTAAAAGGTTAGAGTGGAACACCATTGGGAGAGTCGATGATCACTTATTTGTACGTATATGTTTTCATTTTTCATGGAAGGACGCACCTGATTTTTTATCTTGGACGTGGATGTATTTTTTTACATGTGGACGTGGGTGCTAAGGACACTCTTTTTAATAGGTATTTTTTTTAGAAAGAAAGCACACGATTTTTATGTCTTGGGCGTGGGTATGTTTTGAGTGGGAATTGAACGTGGGTGTTAGGGACTCCTTTTTCTGTACGTGTGGGTCAGATCCATTTTTTTCATGGAAGAAGGCACGTGTTTTTTCTTGGACGTTGGTGCTAAGTATTCTCTTTTTAATACGGGGTTAACCCAACTGCGTACGTGGTGTTTTTTAAAGTCTTTTTTTTAGTTTTTCAAGAGAGAAGGGATGTGGCTTTTGTGTCTTGGATGTGGGTGTTTTTTCTCCTCGGAACTGGGCATGTGAAAGACTCTATCTTATACGTGGTGATGGAGTCTTTTATGGACCCTGTTTTCTGCTCGTAGATTTGTTTCCTTTCTTTTTGAATTTTTATGGATGGAGGCCTTCTCTTGTTGGAGTTTTGATCGATGGAGGCATTCTTTTTTTTACTTGAGGGACGTTTGTATAACTCTAACGTTGACGTGTCTGATGCATTTTTTGTGAGACAGGGACCTTCTATGTTACGCACATTTTCTTCTATCCTGAACGTTAATTCTACAATCCAACGGTGTAATTAATTTCAATGGTGTGGATTAATGAGAGGACTTTAATGGTGCCTCCAATTAGTAAAAAGAAGATATTTTGATTGGAGATTGGGGGGAGAAGTGGCCCAACCCCCACGAAATTGAAGGGGGGGATTAATTAGTGCTAAGTGGTCCATAAAAATACAATTACAATCCAAAGTAATAGATAACAAAACTTACAGGCATTATCATCATCTTCATGTTCTGTCGGATCGCAAATTCATGTGATGGTTCTTCACATTGAAAATTTGGTGACTCTTAATTCCATATCAATATTGTGGTCAGAAAAATTATGCCATCTTCCATAGATTCCTCATTTTGTTCCAACTTTTTACCTTGCAGATAAACTGTGATGGTTTTCTTGGAACCGCAAGGATAGTTCTCATATTAGATTTATTCTTACTCGTAACCTATTTTTCAGTTGTTTCCTCAAGTTAGGTTATAGAAAACATGCCTTTTGTTTATCTTATATCTTATTCCAATTTAAATTATAAGTTCAGTCATATGAAACTTGTTGTGCAAAAATAAATGAGCCACGTTTCATTGTCCGAAACTTAAAAGTACACCAACATGTTGGTATGTTTATTGTCTCATACATTAAAATTTGAATTATTTTCTAGACATATGAACTTCATCGGACTTTCTCTCCTCTCCTCTGATCTTTATATTGCTTTTCACTATCAACCTATAGATCTAGTATCTTTTGACTTATACTGGGTGATGTTCTTGCCGGTCACCACACTTCACGGCTCGAAATGTGGACAAACTGACACTTCCAATGTTCACCTGTCATTACCATCCGCGATTGACGTAGGCGAGAAAACCCTAACGAAGATAAATGCAGGGCATGCATTCCAGGTAAGTTTGCATGTATCCTGCTTAATCTCCTTAAATCCGGGGTGCTCTACTTCTATTCTATTGAATGATGTATTCATATTCTTAATTTTTCAAAGTGGTGCATACTTTTTTCTTAGTCCTATGTTAGGGTTCTCCTTCGTAGTGTAGAATGTGCAAGGACTCAAAAGGTATTTGTGGTCTCGCCTAAATGGATGACACCTTCAATATCAGCTCAAATGCGGCTTACTCTGTATCCCAATATAAACTTGGCTTGTATCTACACACCTATTGTGGATGAACGTTCAATCATTAATGATTGATTTGAACTACTGAAGCGGACCACTTTCAAAATTTGGGAGAAGCTCGTGTTCATCATGCATCATGCATCATGGTCCTCATGGAGTTTTCCTATTTATCTTGTGCATTGTTGATTCCATTTAGTTTTATTTTGATATATTCTCATCGTAGTTTATCTAGTTGTATGCATGTTTTAGTCCTATTGTGCACCTTAAAGTCTTTTGTAATGCTTTACTTTTATACTAATTGTACTACACTTTATTTTTACTATTCTTCTCAAGTATAATACTACATGAACATTTCTTTAATTATATATCCTTATTTATGAACCTTTTTTCTCATTTCCTCAACCCAACTTATATTTACTTCCATTTCAATTATTATAACCAACTGTTGTACTACATTAACATATATTTCAAAAAATGTAAATAAATGAATTGCTATCACGTTGTAACGGACACTATCCTCATAATAAATATCAAATCAAGACTCTTTCTAGTCCATATATGTAGATCTCTGCATCCATATTGTGGTGGACAAATAATTATGAACTAGTATTACACGAACATAAATCATACATATGTCTTTTCATTTGTCTCGATTATGTGTCTTTTACATTTGACCCTCAATGTTAGCGATACTATTTAGGACAGTGATCTACTTTTTGCCTTTACATGTAGTTTACAAGTGAGTGTTCAACCCTCCGCCGAATGACCACCTCCCGACTTATACTGCATAAGGAGGGATTTCATAACAGGTTGGTATTAACGCTATCAGTAACGGCCATGCACGACTTACTGCTTTATGACCATAACTAGGTAGTAATGGTTGTATTTGACTAGATATTGCACCAGTGAGTAACAATTGTCTTTAATGCATCCTGGATATCACGGGTGGCGTGTCTTAAACCGCCTAGAGAGGACCGATTGTTGTTTTTTGTGCTGGCGGGCGACTAAAGATCTTCGCCCTATTGGAGGTAATATCCGACTGTAGACACTTTAGTAGCCAGCGGAAGGCATGCACCTCGTTTGGTGCCTCATGGGTTGTAATCATTATGGGGCTGGTCCATATGTAGTTGTGCGCTAATCCCATGGGCATTCCACGTCATGATATAAGCTGGTGCTGTAGGTGCTGAATTTTTATCGAATACTAGATCATAATGGCTCGGGTTGTTGCGTCCGTCCGGGTGTGTATGGACAATATTACAAAAAACTAAGTAGACAAGTCTAGCTCATGTTTTAACCCATCATGATAACAAATATACCCATCTCATTTTCATACTAACAATGGCACATCAGCTGTATCGAATGAGTTAAACTACAATTGAGGAATGCATCATTTGTTACATAGTTTTTTCATAAAGATTTGTAATTGCTAATTTTTAATAATGCCCATATTTTACTTCAATTGTGATTTGCGAGCTTCTTAAAGAAAATCCATCTGGGCCACACACCAGACAATAGAAGAACCAAACCAAGAGGTAAAAAAGGCTGGTTTCAAAAAAGTAGCTTCAAACAACTTGTGGAAACAACTGTTACTTATTGCACTTGTAGAGAATACCTTGGTGAAAACCTCATGTTATTTCCTTCTGTTCCTTGTTGGGTTCAACACTCTTACTTATCAAAATGACTACGATTGTTGATCCACCATACTTTTGGGTCATGAGACAGCGCCATTACAGGGGAGTGAAGCGCCTTTGGTAAGTGGAATTCGGTAAGGAAACATTTTCGTTACGTGTTGAAATTTACTGTTGCTTGTTACTATGGAGGATAATTCTTTGAGGGGCTTATATGGGGTATCTTCACCTCGTCCGGAAGTGGCAAAATCCGCTCCTCAAGCTACTGAAAATATTTACTATCAAATTTTTTCGGGTATTTTAGACAAACTACTTGCTAATCCTTATACAGGAGATGGAACAAAACACCCCGATATGCACTTGATATATATAGATGAAATTTGTGGATCATTTAAGCTTGCAGATTTGTCCGAAGATGGTGTTAAGAAGAAGGTTTTCCCTTTATATTTGGAGGGAAAGGCATTGATTTGTTATATGCTATTGGATGATACCCATACATGGGATTGGAACCGATTGAAGCTGGAATTCCATCAGAAATTTTATCCTATGCAGTTGTTTCATCGTGATCGGAATTATATATATAATTTTTGGCCCCGTGAAGGATAAAGTGTCGGTCAAGCTTGGGGAGGCTTAAATCTATGATGCACACATGCCCCAATCATGAGCTCTCAAGGGAAATAATCTTACAAAACTTTTATGCTCGGCTTTCTCATGATAATCAATTGATGTTTGATACTTCTTCTACTGACTCCTTTATGACGAGAACTATGGAATTCAAATGGGATCTTATTGAAAGAATTGAACGTAACTTTGAAGACTGGGAGTTCGACACGAGTATGGGTAAGGTATAAATATTGTGTTTGATTTTGTTAAATCTTTTATGGAAACTGAAGCTTTTCATAAGCTTAGTCCAAAATATGGCCCTTGAGACAGTAGCTACTTTATGTGAATTATTTGCTACTCACGTTGATCTCCCTAAGGAGAAGTGGTTTAAATTTCATCCCCCTATTGAAGAAACTTGTCAGGAACCTAGCATAGCTAAAGAAGAAGCAATTTTTTATAATGTTGATCCACTTATGCCTACTTCTTACATTGAGAAAGCACCTTTCCCTGTTAGGATTAAGAAACATGCTAAAGCAACAAATGTGGTAAATAAAAGTAATGCTTGAACACCCAAAACTTATAAACAAATAAATGTAGAGCCCAATATTGATATGGTTAAGGATCTCTTGGTTGATGATATTGATGGGCATGTTATTTACTTCTATGGTGAGGCTGCTAGAATCGCAAAACCTGCTAGAAATGAAAAGGATATGTTAGATAAGAATAAACCAGTGGTTGGCATGCCTGTTGTTTCTTTTAAGATTGGACATCATTGTTATCTTGGTTTATGTGATATTGGTGCTAGTGTGAGTGACATTCCATTTACTTTATATCAAGAAATTATGCATGACATAGCACCTGCTGAGATTGAATACATTGATGTTACAATTAAACTTGCAAATAGAGATACTATTTCACCACTTGGGATTGTTCGAGATGTTGAAGTCTTGTAGTACACTGGTGATTTCTAAGTACTTGGTTCACTACAAGATAATTTGTGTCCCATTATATTTGGTAGACCTTTCTTGAATACCGTTAATGCTGAAATTGATTGTGCTAAAAAAGATTAAAGTTAACTTTGATGATATCTCTCATGAGTTCAATTTCTCTAAGTTTAGTAGACAACCAAATGAAAAAGAATTATCTAGTAAAGATAAAATAATTGGTCTTGCCTCTATTGTTGTGCCTCCTACTAATCCGTTAGAACAATATTTAGTAGACAATAAAATGATATGCACATGGATAAAAGAAATGTAATAGATGACATATTCTTCGAACAAACACCTATTCTGAAACATAATTTTCATGTTGACACTTTATGGGATCCCCTTCCACCTAAGGGTGATCCCGTGTTTAAATTAAAGATACTACCTGATACATTAAAGTATGCTTATCTTGATGAAAATAAGATATATCCTCTTATTATTAGTGCTAACCTTTCAGAGCATGAAGAAAAGAGATTACTTAAAACTCTAAAGAAGCATCGAGCTGCTATTGGATATACTCTTGATGATCTTAAGGGCATCAGCCCTATGTTATGCCAGCACAAGATTAATATGGAGCCGTATCCTAAACCTGTCGTTGATCATCAACGTCGTCTTAATACTAAAATGAAAGAGGTGCTAAGAACTGAAGTATTAAAGCTTCTTGAGGCAGGTATTATTTATCCCATAGCTTATAGTAGATATGTAAGTCATGTTCATTGTGTGCCTGAAACAGGAGGTATAACAATTGTTCCTAATGATAAAATGACTCATTCCATAGAGAGTCGTAACTGGTTATAGGATGGTAATTAACTTAAGGAAATTAAACAAAGGTACTAGAAAATATCATTACCCCTTGCCTTTTATTGATCAAATGTTAGACAGATTATCAAATAATACACACTTTTGTTTCCTTGATGGATATTTTGTTTTTTCTCAAATACTTGTGTCAAAAGAAGATCAAGAGAAACCCACTTGTACTTGTCCTTTTGGAACTTATGCTTATAGACGTATGCCATTTGGTTTATGCAATGCACCTGCTACCTTTCAAAGATGTATGATGGATATATTCTCTAATTTTTGTGAAAAGATTGTTGAGGTATTCATGGATGATTTTTCCGTTTACGATATTTCTTTTGTTGATTTCTTAACCAACCTTGATCAAGTTTTGCAGAGATGTGAAGAAACTATCTTGTCTTGACTTGGGAGAAGTGCCACTTTATGGTGAACGAAGGTATAGTACTTAGGCACAAAATTTCTGAATTGAGGTTGACAAAGCTAAAGTTGATGCAATTGAGAAAATCCCATGCCAAAAAGATATTAAAGGTATAAGAAGTTTCCTTGGTATGCTGGTTTCTATAGATCATTTATTAAGAATTTCTCTAAGATTTCTAGGCCTCTTACCAATCATTTGCAAAAAGATGTTCCATTTGTTTTTTATGATGACTTTGTAGAAGGCTTTGAAATACTTAAGCAAGCTTTGATTTTTGCACCTATTGTTCAACCACCTGATGGAACTCCTTTTGAAATAATGTGTGATGCTAGGTCTCTCTCTCTCTCTATTTTCTTCATTGCCATGATCACCACGGGAATCTATGTAATCAATCTTTGCGGTGTGTTTTTGGGGAACAGATGAATTGTGGGTTTGTGTTAAGATTATTCATGAAAAAGATTTGAGTATCCTCTGAATTCTTATTTGCATGATTGTTATAGCTTCGTAATTCTATCCGATCTATCGGTTTAGTTTGGCCAACTAGATCTATTTATCTTCAGTGAGAGAGGTGTGTTGTAGTGGTTTCAATCTTGCGATGCTCTATATCCCATTGACAAAGTAGGGGACAAGACATGTATTTGTATTGCTGCCACTAAGGATAAAACTATGGGGTTTATTAATATTACTTGGATTTACTTTGTCTACATCATGTCATGATTCTCCAAGCATTACTTTGTTTTATTTAATACTCTAGATGCCCGTTGCTTAGCGGTTGCTACTTCTCCAACGTATCTATAATTTTTTATTATTCCATGCTGATATATTATCATTCTAGGATACTTTTTAAGTATTTATTTACCAATTTATATTACTTATGAGCACTAACCTATTCAGCCAGTGCCCAGTGCTAGTTGTTGTTTTCTGCATGTTTTTCACTATTCAGGTTTATAGTACCAAACGAAGTCCAATTGCCACGAATTTTTTTGATGATTTTTTCGAGACTAAAAGAAGACCTGGGAGATTCGGAAGGAAGCCGGGTGCCACACAAGGGCCCCACAAGCTAACAAGGAGCGCCCTAGGGGGGTCGCGCCCTGATGGCTTGTGGGCCCCTAGCGGCTCCCCCGACCTCGTTCTATGGCCTATAAATTCTCTAATATTGGGAAAACCCTGGAAGCAGTCCCAAAACTCTTTTTACGCCGCCGCAAGTCTTTGTTTCGTTGGGAGGCCATCTGGAGCTCCGTTCCGACACCTTGCCGGAGGGGGGATCGATCACAGAGGGCCTATTCCTCAACCTTGCTACCCTCATGATGATGTGTGAGTAGTTCACCATAGTCCTATAGGTCCGTAGTTAGTACCTAGATGGCAATCTCTCTATCTCTTGATCTTCAATACAATGATCATCGCATCTTCGCTTTGATCTATCCGATGTAATCCTTTTGTGCGGTACGTTTTTTGGGATCCGATGAATTATGGATTTATGTTCAGATTATTCATGAAAAGTATTTGAGTCACCTCTGAATATTATGATTCTTATTTGCATGATCATTATAGCTTCGTAATTCTCTCTGATCTATTGATTTTCTTTGGCCAAGTAGATTGATCTTTCTTAAGTGAGAGAGGTGCGTTGTAGTAGGTTCAACCTCATGAGTTTCTATATCCTAGTGAGGACAAGTTGCATCTTTGTGTTGTTGCTACTAAGGATAATACGATGGGGTTTATTCATATTTCTTGAGTTTACTTTGTCTACATCATGTCATCGTTCTCCATGCATTACTCCGTTTTACTTAATACTCTAGATGCATGTTGGATAGTGGTCGATGAGTGCAGTAAAAGTAATAGGTGCAGACAAGAGTCGGCATGTTTGTTTATGGACGTGATGCCTATATACACATGATCATTGCCGTGAAAATCGCATAACTATTCGCTTTTCTATCAATTGCCCAACAGTAATTTGTTACCCACCGTATGTTTGCCTAAATGAGAGACGCCGCTAGGGAAAACTATGGCCCCCGGGTCTATTCACTTATAAATTCATTAACGCTATTATTATCTTGCTGTCATTATTTGTCTTTTATTTTATTTTGCAATTTACAATTATCTACACAACTCATTTGCATGCAAATAACGAGATCAAGGGGATTGACAACCCTCTTGCCCGCGTTGGGTGCAAGTTGTTCGCTCTTTTGTGTGCAGCCGCTGAAGAAGGTTGAGGATTTATATTCATGTTGGTTCGATAAACCTAGGTTTCATAACTGAGGGAAATACTTACCCGTATTGTGCTGCAATTACCCGTTCCTCTTCACGGAAAACCCAACGCAGATGAAAAGTATCATGAAGGATTTCTGGCACCGTTGCCGGAGAATATCATCATCAACTATCAAGTAACTTCACACAAATTATCATTCACTTGTTCATATTTTTATTTGCTCTTATATTTAGTTTGTTTCATAAAAAATCAAAACTACAAAAAATATTTATCTTGCTTGTTACTAGTTTTCTTGTTTGAAGTCATGGCTAGTTCTTCTTCTGCTCGTGTTACTCCCAATTTCAAACAAAGGGGAGGAGAAAGTTTGAAAGATGGATGGTATATGACTTGCTTCGATCAAAATAAAGCAACTAATAAGTTATCCACCACTACCTTGCTTCATAATTTTTATGTTGGTGTGACAACTTGGTATAGGTTTGTCCTTGACACCATTTTCGGTGGGAACTTTTTAATGTGTCACACCCTGGATGCTTATAACGCAATTGAAAGTCTCATTGGGGCACCACCCGTTATGGTTAATGAAACAAGTTTGACCTTGGAACATGTTATGCAAAGGCTTGATGCTATTGAAAAAAAATGATTACGAATGAACCAAATGAGGAGTTAGATAAAAAACTTCATAATCATATCACTCAATTTGGGTTACGTGTAGGAATGACTTTGAAAACTTTAAAGGAAAAGGTCATTATTATTTATGAAAGGATAGAAGAAGGCCTGAATATAATTGATAAAATGGAGGAGGTCGTTGACAAAGTAGGTTTCGCTTTCACACATCCTAAAACTAATGCTAGTACCTCTCGAAACAAAAGCCCCATGTTCATATATATTCCTAAGAGCATTAGTACACCTCCTACCAAAAGAAACAAAGATCTAAAAATGATTAGTGTTCATCCCAACTTTATAAACTTGATAAAACATTATATTTCGAAGCCTCCTATTGTCCCCATTATCCATGGTTGTGTTATTGAGGAGCTTGATGTCACAGATGACAACACTTGAAACTATGCATTATGCCTACCTACGGGCGTAAAACAATAACGCTTGTTGGGAGGCAACCCAATAGTTATCTTTATTTTTGCTTTTTACTTTCTATTTGTTTTTGATAACATGATTATTTCCTATGTAACTATTGTATTGTTATGTTTTAATTAGTGTTTGTGCCTAGTAAAGCCTTTGGGATGAGTCATAAGATGAGTATAATCGATGCTGAAACAAATCAGAAACTTTTGACTCCAGTACAGGAATTTTCATTTCTTACAGGAGCGTGATAATGATCTGAATTTTTTAAACAGTATTTCCATTAAAAAAATCGAGGTTTTCCAAAATTTTCAGATTTTTTAGAGTTACAGAGGTATAGGTTCTCTACCAATTGCTACAGATTATTCTGTTTTAGACAGAGTCTGTTTTTACTTGCATAGTTTGCTTGTTTTGATTATGCTATGAATTGTATCGGGGGGTATAAGCCAAGGAGAAGTTGGAATACAGTACCTATTATGCAATTATGAAATAAGAATCAATTTATAACAGTACCTAAAGTATTCAATTTGTTTCTTATACTAATGGATCTCACGAAGTTTTGTTGAGTTTTGTGTGATCAAAGTTTTCAAGTTTTTGGTGTTATCACGATGGACAAAGGAATAAGGAGAGGCAAGAGACTAAGCTTGGGGATTCCCAAGGCACCCCAAAGTAATATTCTAAGGAAGACTCAACCGTCGAAGCTTGGGGATGCCCTAGAAGGCATCCCCTCTTTCGTCTCAATCCATCGGTATATCACTTGAAGCTATATTTTTATTCATGACATGATATGAGTTTTGCTTGGAGCGTCATTTATTTTTCTTTGCTTTTACTTTTAGTTTGCCACAATCATCGTTTTCTAGACACACCTATTCAAGAGAGACACACCTTCATCATAATTTGTTAGAATACTCTATGTGCTTCACTTATATCTTTTGAGCTAAGCAGTTGCTCTAGTACTTCACTTATATCTTTTTGAGCATGGGGGCGTGTAGATTTTATAGAAATAATGTCACTCTCTCTCTCTTCACTTATATTTGTTTGAGAGTTAATAAATAGTGACGGTAATTTTCATGCGTCATAAGACTAGTCCAAAAACAATAGGTATTCAATGAGTGATAATTAAAACCATCATGTAGCACATATAGAGAAATTGTGGGTTAATGATATTGATGTGGTAATATGAAAAAGGTGTGAGTTCATAATTGTTGATCTGTAGAAGTGTCGATATTAAGAGAGGTTAACTTCTTGTTCATCTAAAAATTAAGAAGTCATGGTGATGATGTGTGAGCATTTCTATTCCTCGTTCGAATCCTAGTGTTGTTTCTGGTCGGAGGCGCGCGATGATTAACTCCTACCAACCTCCTCCCTCGGGGCATGCGAGTAGTACTTTGATTTGTGATAAAACTAATAAAACTTTGCAATAAGTATATAGTTCTTTATGACTAATGTGAAACCATGGACATACACAATCTCACCTCCTCATATTTGTTAGCCTCTTCGGTACCATGCATTGCCCATTCTCACCTCGAGGATCAGTGCAACTTTTGCCGGTGCATCCAAACCCCGTGACATGATATGCTCTGTTGCACATAAGACTCATTATATCTTCCTGAAATCAGCCACCATACCGACCTATCATGGCATTTCCATAGCCATTCCGAGATATATTGCCATGCAAATTCCATCGTCACTTCACATGACTAGTTCGTTCATAATCATATTGCTTTGCATGATCATATAGAGCTGACATAGTATTTGTGGCAAAGCCACCTGTCAAACCCTGTGTTTGTATCACCTTGATATGCTATGCATTTACAAAATTTGGAACCAATTAAATCTTTTCGAGTGCATGTGCTTGTTTGAATTGTTTGATGCTTGCTTGTTTGAATATGTTTTGGCACTCACAGATTCTACTCCTCTCTATACTGACCTTCCTTGATCCAAACATCTTGCCCAATGATCGTACCATGTGTATAGTACCCAAAACTATTCTTATCAAATATTATTTTAGCCAAAAAGGATTTATTCAAATTAGTTTTTCAAAAACACCTGAATTGAGGTTTGCATTGCAAGTCCTCAAATTGGGTGGAATGTTTTCCACCAAAGACTTTATTTGGAACCCACTATATATATTACTTCCCAAAACCACCAAATATTAATTTTAAAGATTATTTTACTATTTTATTTAAAGGCT
The DNA here is from genome assembly GCA_039707655.1 of Elymus sibiricus. NCBI lineage: Eukaryota > Viridiplantae > Streptophyta > Magnoliopsida > Poales > Poaceae > Elymus > Elymus sibiricus. Next base: position 138,589,627 of record CM077669.1, read on the forward strand.
TGTTCTTAAGGCCAGAAAAGGTTTTTCATAGGGAAAAATTATTTAAATATTTGAGAAAATTTAGGGAAACTCAGTGAACATATATTTTCCATATATATGAGTTTCAACACATGGTCATGTTCAACATAATGGGCAAAACCCCTCAAAACCCTTTCTGCCTAAATCAAGCTTTTGAAATATTTCTATTGGGAATATTTTCAATAAAATTCATGAAAATTATAGCAAGTAACACATGCTATATGTGATGATCTTGCAAAGTTTCATCTCACTCCCAATTGATTTGATCCACCAAAATATTCCAAAACCATTCCTGTCCAGAGTCAACTTTGAACAACTTTACATTGTGAAGTTTGTCCTATTGACCCCAAACTTTATGGGCATGTTCTAACACCCAAAATAATGACACCACACCAAGTGGTGGATTTGGGAGAATAAGATTTCATGCCTGGATCTACAGAAATCCGATTCTATTAAATTCTATGGTTTTTCAAGTTTGTACTGTCAACTTTCTTCAAATTTCCTCAAACTTGGTGATCCACCTATTTTTACCTACACTTTCATCCTGTTAAATCTCTTGGCAAGCAAACTCGAGTTGCTTGCCCAAATCAACATCAAACACCTTCTGGTGATTTGGTAAAAACCTGTTTTGACCCCCTTCTGCTATTCTCCTTCACTTCAACTTTTTACCTCAGCTCTCCATAGTTACCTTCTACCTCCAGTAAGTCCTGCATGCCCGCAGCTCCATGATTGGGGGGTGAAAACCCCAAATTCTACCTCTGGACAGTAGTGAAACACCTCTCTCTTCCCCCCCCCCCTCTCTATTCAAATGGACTCCCACAGCATCCAATGCCAGATTCCGCTTGTCTAGACCCCCTAGACCTCCTAGACAGGCTTGGCCGTGCCCAGGCTACCGTTGGCATGACGTGGCATGCCAAAACGGCGCTCTGGAGCGCGCTATAGTGCATCCGAGCACTGTAGCGGGCGCCCATCCCGAGCCCCTACAGCCTAGGGTGGCGGGGCCTTGTCCCCCGTGTCCCTCTCGACGTCTGCAACACGACGTCATGTCGCCCCCCTCCTCTCTCCTCCTCCATCAGCCTCCCACAGGCGCGCCACGGCCGCCCCTCTCAGCCAACCACGGAGCCCGCACGCGCGCGCTCCCATGCTTCCCCCTCTTCTCCCCCTGGTTGTGGACCATCCCCAGCAACACCGCATGCCATCCCCAGCCTCCTCCCGTGGCCACCAGAGCCCTCCCGGCGGAAGCCATGAGCTTGGTCCACGGTGAGCCCTGGCAACCCTATATAGAGCAGCCCCGAGCTCCCCTCTCGGCTTCCCCCCTTCCTTCTCGCAAGCCCAATCGCCCCCTGCTCCACCCAAGCGACCTCTAGACCCCCGGTGCTCGAGATCGAGCCGATCGCCGCCGCGTTGGGTCCGCTGTCATCCGCCCAGTGTAAGGTCCCTCCGCCCATGCTCTGGTCAGATTCGGACTCACCTCACCTCCCTGACTCGACTCCCTCCATCTCCCCCTCCATTTGGTGCGTAGGACGACCGGGACATCCCCCCTCCCGAAGCGCTGCCGCCCTGCTTCCTCGTCGCCGGCGACCCAGGGTGCCCCGGCGACTAGTTCCACTCCCCCTCGAACGGCGACACCCTTCTGGCCCCATTCCCCCCATTGCCGAGCCCTGCCGCGCCTCCTACCGCCGACGGTGAGCTCGTCCGCTCCCCTATCCAGAGGTTGAAGATGACAGGTGGGGCCCACCTGTCATCCTCACCTCTTCCTCCTCCCCTCTCTGTGCGGCTGACGCCAGGGGCCCGCCTGTCGGGTTTGAACCCGAGCGGCACGCGTGCCCGGCTCGCCCAGGCCTGGCTCGGCTTCAGGCCGGCCCAACTAGGTCTGAGCAGGCCCAGTTGCTGAGATGTTTTTCTTTTTCTTTTTCTTTTATCAGTGGGATTCCTAAAATCCCACACAAATATATATTTGTCCATTTCCAATTATTTCTCCACCATAAATCTTAGAATAATCTGTAATATTTTGTAATGCCATTTGTGAATATATTTGAAAACATTTTATGTACTATTTTATTTAAAATCCCCTTTTTAGTATTTTCAACCTCTGTTAAAAATAGTTTTGAAAATCTTTTTCACCCCAAAACCTTAGAAAAATATTTTTAGTTTTGTGTGTAGTATTTTTCAGAATAGGGTAACATTTTAGAAGTGGAGTTTGTGCTCTGTTTTTGTGGTGATTCTTATTATTGCCCGTTATTATCGCGATGATAGATTGCGCTGTTGACGAGGGAGTTGGACCCGAAGACTTTGAAGACCCCGAAGACTTTGTTGAGCCAGGAAGTAGCCCTTTGACCATGACTATGAAACCTTTTATTGTATGGTATATATCACATTATTTCTTAATGATGATCATGATGATGTGGTATCCCCTTCGGTGGGATGCCTCCGATACTTCCTTGTTGATACTTGCATCGTGCATGACCCTAGGTTCTTATGAGAGTTGTGTGGGTGGGAATAGATAGGATCATTAGTAGATGCTACGCAATTGGGATGGGGATATGCATGGTGTAGGAAGAAAAAGTGTTTTCAAAGACTTTTCGAAAACCCCATCGGGTGCCACTAATGCCTGAGGGAGATGAGGATGAGCTAGGTAACCACTTGATAAAGAAGTGGTATACCGGAGCAAGTGAGTGTGTGATTTCGAAAACGGAGAGATTTAAGATTTGCTGACCGTCCCAACCTTACATGTACAACCACGATACCCCTTATGGGACATGGCTTTGTTGACTACCTTGGTGGGTACTAGCATAGAGCCCACATTACTAGTGGCGGGAGTGACGTGGTCACTCTCGATACGGGGTCGTTCCTAGTAGAGCGACCATGCGCTGTCTTCACAGGCACCGGGCACACCGTTCGTGCCCTCATGGATTATACGTCTGATGTATATCATGAGGGATGGCACCAACGAGTGGACTCTTTGTTTAGTATCGCTAGGGGAAAGGCAATGTTCGGGTACTTACCTCGGGTATGAACAATACCGTGAGTCGTGGCTTGAAACGGAAGTTCCCCGAGTCTTGTGGGTAAAGTGTGCAACCTCTGCAGAGTGTAAAACTATTCGAATAGCCGTGTCCACGGACATGGACAGTTGGTGGTCCTGCTTAAACTACGTCCGATGTTTTCACAAACCTGGTGTCTGTGTGTGTGTGTGTGTGTGTGTGTGTGTGTGTGTGTGTGTGTGTGTGTGTTGGTGACAAACATGATACTCAAGTTAAGTCGGATGACTTGACATGATGACTTAACATGAGATGTTCAATCCCCTTGCTTATGATGATATATGTAACTTGTTCGTATGGGTATCTACTAACTCATGATGCATGCTTTTAATTGACCATGTCATTGCACTCAAAATTAGCTTTCTGCAAAACTTACCTACTTAGTGCTATATCATGCATTGTTATTGCCTTGTTTCAAAACATGGGTTGCTTGCGAGTACATTCGAAGTACTCATTGGCTTGCCACTGGTTATTTAATTGGCCAGGCATGGAAGAGCAGGAATATGGTGAAGAGCTCGTTGGTGACGAACATGCGATCTAGGATGCTTCCCAGTCAGAATGCCTGTAGGGTTAAGGCAGATGGCATGGGTCTATGCTTTCGATCAAGATTTCCGCTGCTAGCTATGTTGCTATTTGGCCTTCATGGCCCTATCTATGTAAGACTTGACCTTCGTGGTCTTTATTTGTGTAAGACGCTAAGTATGGATATAAGACTCTTCTTAATCAACTTCTGTGTGTTCAGTGAGCATTGATCTCTGGGATCACTGTACACGTGCATTCGGTGATCATGACTTATGAGTCGGGGTCGCCACACCACCGTTCATCGTATTTTTTATACATGTCACGCTAGATCTTTGCACATCCTGGTCCACTGCCAGAGGCATTCATATTGAGTCATATCTTCCTATCATTTCTTCATATCGAGTTGTAAGTAAATAAAAGTGTGATGATCATCATTATTAGAGCATTGTCCTAGTGAGGAAGTAAAAATGGGGGAGGCAAAATGATCCCACCACCATAAAAAAATGAATGAGAGAAAATGAGAGAAGTCACTTTGCTACTATCTTTTACCACACTTGTGCCTCAAAGGGGCACCTTGTTCCTCATATAGAGAGTCTCATGTTATGTCATTTTCATATGCTAGTGGGAATTACTTTTTCATTATTGTAAACTTGGCTTGTATATTCCTATGATGGGCTTCCTCAAATGCCCAAGGTCTTCATGAGCAAGCAAGTTGGATGCACACCCCACTTAGCTTCAGTTGAGCTTTCATACAGTTATAGCTCTAGTGCATCATTTGCATGGCAATCCCTACTCCTTGCATTGACATCTATCGACGGGCGTCTCCATAGCCCGTTGGTATGCCTAGTTGATGTGAGACTATCTTCTCCACTTTTTACCCCTTTGATATCTACCACCATATTCTATTCCACCTATATGCTATGTCCAATGGCTCACACTCATGTATTGCGTGAAGAATAAAAAGTTGATGCATATTGAAAAAGTACGATCCAGTTGCCTGACTTGGACACCGTGGTGCTTGACATTTGTATTAATGTCGTGAAGATGGAGCCATGCCTTGCTAATATATTAAGATGAATGGGGGTAAACATTCTTTGAGGATCGTATACTTTGAAAGATTAATGATTTTGTTTCTTATGCTTATAAGTATTGCTATGTTAATATTTGTTAATTCATCGTTTCTCAATGAGCATACATGCAAAAGATTACATAATGGGTAGCATATCACATAAAAAATTCTGTTTTTATCATTTACCTACTTGAGGACGAGCAGGAATTAACCATGGGGATGCTTGATACGTCTCCAACATATCTATAATTTTTGATTGTTCCATGCTGATATATTATCATTCTAGGATACTTTTTAAGTATTTATTTACCAAATTATATTTTTTTAGCACTAAACTATTGAGCCAGTGCCTAGTGCCAGTTGTTGTTTTCTGCATGTTTTTCACTTTTCAGGGTTACAGTACCAAATGAATACCAATTGCCACGAAACATTTTGATGATTTTCTTTCGACAAAAAGAAGACTTGGGAGATTCGGAAGGAAGCCGGGAGCCACACGAGGGCCCCAGAAGCCAAGAAGGCGCGCCCTTGGGGGGCGCCCTGATAGCTTGTGCACCCCTGGCGGCTCCCCCGACCTCGTTCTCTGGCCTATAAATTCTCTAATATTGTGAAAACCCCGGAAGCAGTCCCGAAACTCTTTTATGCCGCCGCAAGTCTCTATTCTGTCGGGAGGCCATCTAGAGATCTTTTCCGGCAACCTGCCGAAGGGGGGATCGATCACGGAGGGCCTCTTTATCAACCTTGTTGCCCTCATGATGATGTCTGAGTAGTTCACCACAGACCTACGGGCCCATAGTTAGTACCCAGATGGCAATCTCTCTATCTCTTGATCTTTGATACAATGATTATTGCATCTTCGCTTTGATCTATCCGATGTAATCCTTTTGTGCGGTGCGTTTGTTGGGATCCAGTGAATTGTGTGTTTATGTTCAGATTATTCATGAAAAGTATTTGAGTCACCTCTGAATATTATGATTCTGATTTGCATGATCATCATAGCTTCGTAATTATCTTTGATCTATTGATTTGCTTTGGCCAAGTAGATTGATCTTTCTTAAGTGAGAGAGGTGTGTTGTAGTAGGTTTAACCTGACGAGTTTCTTTATCCCAGTGACAGAAGGGGACAAGTTGCGTCTTTATATTGTTGCTACTAAGGATAACACCAGGTGGTTCGTTCAAATTGCTTGAGTTTACTTTGTCCATATCATGTCATCATTCTCCATTCATTACTCTATTTTACTTAATACTCTAGATGCCTACTGGATAGGGGTCGATGAGTGGAGTAATAGTAATAGGTGCAGGCAGGAGTCGACCTATTTGTTTATGGACGTGATGCCTATATACACATGATCATTACCGTGAAAATCGCATAACTATCCGCATTTCTATCAATTGCCCAACAGTAATTTGTTACCCACCGTATGTTGCCTACATGAGAGATGCCGCTAGGAAAAACTATGGCCCCTGGGTCTATTCACTTATAAATTCATAAACGCTATTATTATCTTGCTTACATTATTTGTCTTTTATTTTATTTTACAATTTATAATTATCTACACAACTGATTTGTTTGCAAATTAAGAGATCAAGGGGAATGACAACCCTCTTGCCCACGTTGGGTGCAAGTTGTTTGCTCTTTTGTGTGCAGCCGCTGAAGATGATTGAGGATTGATATTCCTATTGGTTAGATAAACCTTGGTTTCATAACTGAGGGAAATACTTACATGTATTGTGCTACAATTACCCGTTCCTCTTCACGGAAAGTGTCGGTGCACTAGTACAGGGGTACCTAGTGCCCCTGAATTATGCACAGTAGGTAGTAGCTGAACCCTTCAACGTTCGTACAAACGCGACGAATGATCAAGACCAGACTCCAACAAGCCCAACGCGGCAGCCCAAGCCTGGACTACAACGCACCAAGCACGTCCTCGGCGCTTGCCGCGGACCAAGACATGCGCACCTTTCTGAAGACCTGGCAAGCCATCCCCCGACAAGCGCGAGCTAACCAGCCATCGCATCGCTACGTCAGTCACTTGTCGATGCGGTGTCGAGCCCTCAAGCGGATAATCAGCTCTCGCTAAACACGTGGCGACACACCAGGAGGCAAGTTATACTCAGTTGACACCCGCCCTGCAGCATGTCAAGACCATAAGCAACGACCGGCCAAGCGGTCGCAAGAGCTTGCTAGGGATGCACCTCTGAGCACCACCTAGGCTGGTAATCATGGTATTTTGTCCTAAATGCCAGATTTAGGTATGATAGCTCTGCTAAGCTATCTAATCGATAGATAATGACTGTTTTTCCATTGTCGTAATCCCTTGCACTATAAAAGGAGGCCCAAGGCTACCTAGCTCAAGATTCGGACCTTTGGACACTTGTACTTGTGTAGTAGCTCACTCCGACAGCAGCTCTTGCCGGGGTTAGGCGTTGTGCGTTCTTCGTGTTCCTCTGATCAATCCACCAAAAGAAGGAGTAGGGTTTTACGCTTAGCACCGGCCCGAACCTGGGTAAAATGCATGTGTCATTATCGTCGTGCCGTCTCATGCTCTCTGCTCTTTGTGCAACGTGACCCCCCTTGCCGAACCACAAAGGGGCCTCTGGTCCCATAGGTGATCGTGAGCATCCGTGCCCTGACATCTTTGCCGCGCCATGTAGTGGGCGTGCATCATTTGCGCGAACCCGAGTTCGTGAACGGCGAATCGATCTTCATCGTCATCTTCTTCAACAATGGCTACTAAGAAGAAGCCCAGCGCGGCCCCACATCCTTCCACTTTGAAAGCTCCCTCACACATGGCTGCCGCCGCCGTCGATGCCACGGCGGCTGCGGGTGAGGCGGGCATCATGGACGATGCGGCCGACGCAGGAGGCACCCCCGTCCAGTCCTTCGTGGCAAGAGATGGAGCAGGAGGCGCCGGAGGGGAGCGACAACAACAACAACTTGGCGAGCTTGGCCCCGGCGCCACGGGCGAGGGAAACAACCGTTCATCACCTTCCCGCCGCGCGGATGGCCGCGGCAGCCTTGGCGGCGCCTGGTCCGGTGCGAGCCGTGACCCTTCGGCCGCACCCGTCGCCGGCGAGACCGCTGGGCGTACACCTCGTGCGAAGCGAGACAGAGCGCCAAGCGGGGCCACAGCCCCGCAGGTTGGGCCCCCTGCACGCCAGACAGCCCCGGCGAGTGGCACACGGCATCATGAACGTGGCGATGCTCCTCTTGGTCCTACCCGGAGTCGAGCGACATCACGGTCCGCCTCTTTCGCCATGCCGGACACCGCAGAGGAGGCCATGGTGCGAGTCCAGATGTTGCTCAACTTTATGCCAATAGCTGATAAGATGGATGATTGGAGAGCCACCATTTAGAGTTTGATTTCTTTCATTGAAGCCAACAAGCCCCAACATGTAGAGCCGTCGCGACGTACGCAAACAGCAGCAGCAGCCCGGGCCGGCGAGCGCGTAGAAGGGGCCACCACAACGGTGCAATCCCCTCCGCGACAATAGGCCCAGAGGCAGCTGCAGCAAGCTTCATATGCTGATGAGCACGATGAGGCGTCCATAGTCTCGTCTGGCCCGCGTAACCACCGGGATCAATGGCGTGTCCTTGAATACCGGCGGAAAGAAGACGCGCGCATTACCATCGAGCGACGCCGGGAAGTGCATCGTTAATCCGATAGGCGCAATGGTCCAGACATCCGTGACCCTGCGCCCAGTGCTGGCGGATACCTTCCCTATGAGGTTGGTTGCCGTGCCTTCACTAGCGAGCTGCGACGGGTCCGCTGGCCGTCGACCCGAGCCTTCAAACCTGAGCTGCTTGAGAAATATGACGAGAAGCTGAACCCGACAGAGTTCTTGGGCATATACACGATAGTTGTTCAAACGCGGGAGGAAGAGATGAAAAGGTGCTCGCCAATTATTTCCTTTTGGCACTTAAGCCGAACGTGAGATCGTGGCTGATGCATCTGCCGGAAAATTCAATTTCGTCATGGGCTGATCTATGCAACGAGTTCGTTGGCGCCTTCACCAGTGGTCGTCAAGAACTGGGCCAGCCCAGCTATCTCCAAGTACTCCCGCAAAAGGAGGGAGAAACCTTGAGAAAGTATATCCAGAGATTCAGCCGGGTGCACCGCAACATCCCAGAAATATATCCCGCAGCGGTGATTGCCGCATTCCATTCGAACGTGCGCAACAGGAGGATGCGAGCCAAGATGAATGTAAAGCTCCCCAAGACTGTTAACGCGCTTTACACCTTGGCGGATAAATGTGCTCAAGCTAAAGAAGGAAGGCGACTTCCTGAGAAGGAGGTGGGCGTCGAAGTGGACTCCGATGATGACGACGACGCCCCCGACCCGAAGGGAAGAAGCAGGAAGTGCAACAAGAGGCGTAAGGGAAAAAGCAGTATTGGCTATCGAGAGCTCCAGAGACCTCAGGGCAGGCAAGAAGGCGAAAGCCGAAACCCCCGGCAAGGGAGCTGACGCGAGCATTGATTGCCGGGAGGATGTTGCCGCTGAGAAGACCGGGAAGTCCGACGGGCCGTACTGCAAAATTCACCGCACCAAGGGCCATGATCTCCAAGAATGCCGACAGGTCGAGCAACTTGTTGAGAAGGAGAGGGCCGAGTATGAGAAGCGCGACAAAGAAAAACACCAGGACGGTGCTGCCGGGAAAGACCATGGCGGCAGAGGAGGTCGCCACGGCAAAACCCCGCAGTAAAGGGAAAAACCCGCCAGAGGCCGAGAGAAGAAGGAAACAGACGATATGAGTGAGGATGAGGATGGTGATGAGGATTCCAGCGAAAGGGAGTTCCAGAAAGCAACCGAAGCCATGTGCGTTGATGGGGGTGCATCCTTGCATTCCTCTCGCCGCTAGCTCAAGCAGTGGGCACGCGAGGTCAATGCTGTGGAACCAACTCAAATGGTCCCGCACGCCTATCAGCTTTAACGAAGAGGATCATCCCGACCGTACCACTACGGTCGGGTGTTTGCCATTGTTGGTTTCTCCGACAATCCAAACCTCAAGGTGTCCAAGATGTTAGTTGATGGCGGGGCGGGATTGAACTTAATCTCCCCTAAAGTGGCTGAGAAACTGCAGATCCTTGATGAAGAGCTGGAGGCTACGGGTACATTCCAAGGAATCAACCCCGGCAGGAGCCGACCGAAGGGAAAGATCACTCTGCCCGTGACATTTGGCAGAGAACTAAACTTCCGGACAGAGAGGATAGTGTTCGACGTCGCCGAAATCCCGCTGCCTTACAACGGAATCCTCGGTCGCCCAGCTCTAGCAAAGTTCATGGCGGCATCCCACTATGCCTACAATACCTTAAAGATGCCAAGGCCCATTGGGGTCATTTCCATCCCATCCGACAAGAATAACACAGTTATTTGCGTGGACCAGATGTACCGTAGCACGGTAGCAGCTGAAGCCACAGAAATCCCAGCTCCCGCCGAGGACACAGAGAAATTGAAGAAGGCTAGCAGGAACAGCGGCAAGGACTCCAGGAAGCGCGCCTCTTCGGAGTGCACCGCACTCGACGATGACCTGCCGGGGAGTTCCACTAGCATGAAGACCAAGGCCACCTATCCTGAGATGAAGAAAATCCTGGCAAGCCTGGATGGCACTGGTGGCACGTTCACCATCAGTGCTACCCTTACTGACAAATAGGAAAGCGCGCTCGTTACCTTCCTACGGGAAAATGTCGATATATTTGCCTGGCAACCATCTGACATCCCCGGTGTTCCCAGGGAGGTAATCGAGCACCACCTTGTTGTCTGTCCTCATGCCCGGCCCGTCAAGCAAAAGGTTAGGAAGCAAGCCCTAGAGTGGCAACAGTTCATTGCCGAAGAAATCAAAAAGCTTGAAGCAGCTGGTTTGGTCAGAGGGGTGCTGCATCCAACTTGGCTGGCAAACCCGGTTGTGGTACGCAAGGCAAATGGGAAATGGAGGCTTTGCATAGACTTCACTGACTTGAAGAAAGCTTGCCCAAAGGACCCTTTACCCTTGCCGCGCATAGATCAGATTGTTGATTCCACCTCCCTATGTGACTTGCTCTCCTTTTTGGATGCCTACTCCGGATGCCACCAGATATTTATGACTAAAGAAGATGAGGAGAAGACCACATTCATAACTCCCTGTGGCACGTACTGTTTTGTGTGTATGCCCTTTGGGTTAAATAGTTCTGGTTCAACCTTCGCTAGAGCTGTTCAGATTGGTTTTGGACCTCAGTTGCACAGAAATGTGGAAGCCCACATGGATGACATTGTGGTCAAGACCAAGGATGAAGCCACTCTCATACAAGATCTGGAAGAAACTTTTGTGAACTTACGCAAGATCAACCTGAAGCTCAACCCTGAAAAGTGCGTGTTCGGTGTCCCATCCGGCAAGCTGCTTGGGTTCTTTGTATCTCAGCGAGGAATAGAAGCCAATCCCGACAAGATCAAGGCGATTGAACAGATACAGGCACCCAAGACTATCAAGGATATCAGACGCCTGACCGGATGTGTTGCCGCGTTGAGTAGGTTCATCTCCAAGTCTGCTGAGCACGCCTTGCCATTCTTCAAGATCTTGAAGAAGGCCGGCCCGATGAAGTGGACCCCGGAGGCAGATGCAGCGCTGCAAGAGCTGAAGAATTACCTATCCTATGATCCCACCTTGGTCGCTCCTAAACCACAAGAGCCGTTGCTGCTATATTTGGCAGCGATGAATCAAGTGGTTAGTGTAGCGCTGGTGGTGCAGCGGGAAGTGGATAGAGATTCAGCAGCTGCTACTGATGTTACCGGGGACGAGAAAGAAGCATCCGCGGCAGGACTCGATACAGATCAAGGGGGACCTCAGCAAATGATCGACAGCGGATCCAAAGAGGTGGAAAAGAAGAAAATGGTGCAGCGGCCTGTGTACTTTGTCAGTTCCCTATTACATGGGGCTAGATAAAGGTACTCTGGAGTACAAAAGCTGATCTTCGGCCTCATCATGGCCTCGAGGAAGCTGCACCACTACTTCCAAGCCCATGAGATAATAGTTGTCACCCATTTCCCATTGCAACGCATACTGAGGAACCCCGACGCCACTGGCAGGATAGTTGAGTGGGGGTTAGAATTGTCAAGTTTCGGATTAAAGTATGAGAGCACTTCCACCATTCAAAGCAGGGCATTGGCGGAGTTTATTGCATAATGGTCACCCACACCAGATGATGAAGCTCCGGAGACAATCCTCCCTGGCAAAGAAGCACCCAAGGATTGGATCATGTACTTTGACGGCGCTTTCTTACTCCAGGGTGCTGGAGCAGGCGTGCTCCTCATTGCCCCCACTGGAGAGCACCTCATGTATGTCGTCCAAATGCACTTTCCACGGGAGGAAGCCACCAACAATACCGTTGAGTACGAGGGGATCCTTGCCGGACTTAGAATCGCGATGGAGTTGGGAATAAAGAGGTTGATCGTCCAAGGAGATTCTCAGCTTGTGGTGAAGCAAGTCAACAAGGATTATCGGAGCCCGATGATGGAGGCATACCTGGAAGAAGTGAGGAAATTGGAGGAGCATTTTGATGGACTGCAAACAGAGCATGTGCCACGAGCAGAAAACTGCATTGCCGACCATCTATCAAAGTGCGTTGTGCAGAAGCTTCCTGTGGAACCAGGGACTTTTGTTCTCCGCCTCACTCAACCATCAGTATCCCCATCAACGATGTCCAAGAAGAGAAGGAAGCTGAACTCCGGCAAGCATTTCTCGACACAGCTTCGCAAAGCCGTTGGTAGAGAAGCTGCCGGGGAAAATCCCGTTCCGGTTGACGAGCAGCTCCCTCCCGCAGGACCTCAGGTTCTCGCGGTTGAGACAAGCGCTCCCGGAGACGAGGAGATGCCTTTAGTCCTTGTTGTCGATCCATAGGCTCCAACCTGGGTGCAGCATATAGTCCATTTCCTTCAAACAGGAGAACTCCCCGAAGAGCAAGAGGAAGTCAAAAGAGTAGCCTGTCGGTCAAGTATGTACCAGTTTGTCAATGACACCATGTACAGAAGACAACCGAACGGTGTGAAATTAAGGTGTGTCTGCCGGGAGGATGGACTAAAGCTGTTGGCAGAGATTCACGGAGGAGTATGTGGTTTCCACATTGGATCAAGGGCCCTTTCCGGGAAAGCTTTCCGACGGGGTTTCTATTGGCCCACTGCTCTCCAGGATGCTACTGAGCTGGTCACCAAGTGTGAAGCCTGCCAGTTCCATTCCAAGAACATCCATCAACCAGCACAAGCCCTGCAAACAATCCCTCTATCCTGGCCATTCTCGGTCCGGGGGCTCAACATTCTGGGCCCCTTCCCCCGCGCTGTCGGGGGCTTTGAGTTCTTGTTCATGGCAACCGACAAGTTCACAAAGTGGCCTGAGGTGGAACCAGTGAGAAAGGTGATGGCGCAGTCAACTATCAAGTTCATGAAAGGACTAGTGTGCCGCTTTGGAGTGCCTAACAGAGTGATCACTAACAACAGCACCCAGTTCACGAGCTGCGCCTTCATGCAATATATCCAAAACCTTGGGAGCAAAGTCTCCTTCGCCTCTGTTGCCCACCCAAGAATCAACGAGAAAGTCGAGAGGATGAATGCTGAAGTGCTGCGAGGACCCAAGACAGGAACTTTTGATAAGCTGCGAAAGAGCGGCAGGCGCTGGATAGATGAGCTGCCGTTGGTTCTTTGGTCCCTCAGGACGACACCAAATCAAGCTACTAGCCAGACGCCCTTCTCCCTAGTGTACGGGGCGGAAGCAGTACTCGCCACGGAACTCATATATGGGTCACCTCGAGTGCTTGCGTACGATGAAGTAGAGCAACAACAGCTACGACATGACGATGACATGCTCCTCGAGGAAGACCGTCACTGGGTTGCGGTGCATGCTGCACGTTACCAGCAAGCCATGCGCCAATACCATAGCCGCAGGGTCCATGCCCGAAGCCTTGAGGAAGGCGACCTTGTCCTTAGGCGTGTTCGGTTCGCCAAGGGTGCTAACAAGTTGACGCCAAAGTGGGAAGGCCCTTACCGGGTAGCACGAGTCACCAGAATTGGCGCAGTCCGTCTGGAGACCGAAGATGGCACCAAGGTGCTTAACTCATGGAACATTGAGCATCTTCGTAAGTTCTACCCGTAAGGCGTGGCTGTCGGGTTCAATCCCCGGCAGCCACCTTTTGTACAAGCCTTGCCGATGTTGCATGTAACCCTTTGTACAAAGCCACGCGCAGACCCTGTGCAACAATAATAAAGCTAGGCATTGCATCATATCATCAGTTTTACATGCTCATTATACATTTTTATGACCGCAATTTTAATGCTTTTAAGTTATAAAAGATTTGCTAGAATACTTGATGAATCCGTAATCTTTGTTACTGTTCTCACCCTACATGTTTGACCATCGAGAAAATAGGGAAGGGGAACAAAGAAACGAGTATGGCGTCCCATCACACTCTAAAAGGGGATACTGCTTGGAAAATATAAGTATATCGCATATCAAAAGTTCAGTACCTTTCGATTCTTAAAGGAAATCCTTAGTATCTTCCTTACTTGCAGGTAGTGGAGTCATCCACGTGGTGAAAACCCTTGTCCGGACGATCCGTCCCCTATCCTTGTTTAACGACTAGGGGGTGGCGGCGCCGACACCGGCAAGGAGCTCTGTCGGGGAACATCGCCAACCTGCTACCGGAGGCTCGTTTTCCCTCTTTGGCACTCGTGGTTCAAATGATGACCCGACAAGTAGCTCCGTGTAGCAAGGATAAAACATATCGATGCAGTATAAATAAGGAAGGAAAAGGGATAGTACTTGCGAGAGAAAGACAACACCTTTTCTCATTCATTTCTGATACAAATGGGATAAAGATTACATAAGAGGGCGCCCCTTTTTAATAACTCTTTATTTGACTTTCTCCCGTAGGGGTAGATTACAAAGAGAAAAAGAGCAGAGGGAGGACCCAAGCAGAAGCCAAACCTGACCCCGTCAAGGCTGTTGGGGAACGGCTCGGCGAGACCATTGGCAAGAAGGACGAAGCCGAAGTCCACGAGCCTGCCGGGGTCCAGCTAAGAGGAAGAGGCGGCGCCCGAGTCAAGAACCCCTGGCAAATCCCTGTGCCGGGAGGACGAGGAGGAGCCCGATGACGGTGATGGTGCGGCCGACGATCAGCTGGAGCCCAGGTCATCGTACTCCGACTTGATGGCCTGGAGCTCGTCGTCGTCGTCTTCACCGACACTGTCCTCCTCGTCGCTATCGCTCGAGGAGGAGCTTTCGACATTGATACGTCCATTTTGCATCATGATTTCCTACTGTTATTTACTTTGTTTTGTTGAATAATAATGCTTTGGGGAGTGATTCTAATGCCTTTTCTCTCATAATATGCAAGGTTTACACAAGGAGGGAGAATACCGGCAGCTGGAATTCTGGACCCAAGAAAAGCACGTCAGAGATACCTATTCTGCACAACTCCAATGAAGCTGAAATTTTACGAAGATTATGTTTACATTTAAAAAAATACTGGAGCTGGAAACTACCGGAGGAGGGCCCCCAGGTGGGCACAACCCACCAGGGCGTGCCAGGCCCCCCTGGGCGCGTCCTGATGGGTTGTGCTCAGCCTGGCCCACCTCCGGTGCCCATCTTCTGGTATAAGGTCTCTCTTGACCTAGAAAAAATCAGAGGAGGACTTTTGGGATGAAGTGCCACCACCTCGAGGCGGAACTTGGGCAGGAGCACTTTTGCCCTCCGGCAGAGCGATTCCGCCGGGGGAACTTCCCTCCCGGAGGTGGAAATCGAAGCTATCGTCATCACCAACACCCCTCTCATCTTTCGGAGGATAATCTTCATCAACATCTTCACACCATCTCCTCTCAAACCCTAGTTCATCTCCTGTGTTCAATCTTGGTACCGGAACCTCAGATTGGTACCTGTGGGTGACTAGTAGTGTTGATTACCTTGCGTAGTTGATTACTATATGGTTTATTTGGTGGAAGATTATATTTTCAGATCCAATATGCTATTCAATACATGTCTGATCTTGAGCATGTTTATTATTTGTGAGTAGTTACCTTTGTTCTTGAGGTCACAGGAGAAGTCATGTTGCAAGTAATCATGTGAATTTGATATGTGTTCGATATTTTGATGATATGTATGTTGTGATTCCCTTAGTGGTGTCATGCGAACGTCGACTACATGACACTTCACCATTCATGGGCCTAAGGGAATGCATTGTGTATTAGTTATTAGATCATGGGTTCCTAGAGTGACAGAATCTTAAACCCTAGTTTATGCGCTACTTCGTAACTGGCTGATTTGGATCCACATGTTTAATGCTATGGTTAGACTTTATCTTGATACTTTTCGTGTAGTTCCGGATGCTTGCGAGGGGGTTAATCATAAGTAGGTTGTTAGTTCAAGTAAGAACAGCACCTTAGCACCGGTCCACCCACATATAAAATTATCAAAGTAGCGAACACGAATCAAACTAACATGATAAAAGTGACTAGACGGAATTCCCGTGTACCCTCAAGAACACTTTGCCTATTACTAGTGATTGTTTTGGCCCGTCCTTTGCCTCAAAAGGATTGGGCTACCTTGCTGCACCTTGTTTACCGTTACCGTTACTTGCTTGCTACCAATTATCTTTCTATCAAACTATCTGTTACCTACAATTTCAGTGCTTGCAGAAATTACCTTGCTGTAAACCGCTTGTCATTTCCTACTGCTCCTGGTTGGGTTTGACACTCTTACTTATCGAAAGGACTATGATTGATCCCCTATACTTGTGGGTCATCAAGACTCTTTTCTGGCGCCATTTCCGGGAGTGAAGCGCTCTTGGTAAGTGGAAATCGATAAGGAAAAACTTATATTACGTCCTGAAATTTATTGTTACTTGCTACTATGGAAAACAATCCTTTGAGGGGTTTGTTCGGGATATCTTCACCTCGACCGGAACCACAATTATTTACCCCTCAACCTACAGAACCTACTGAAAATTTTACTTATGAAATTCCTTCGGGTATGCTAGAACAACTGCTTGCTAAACCTTATGCAGGAGACATAACTGAACATCCTGATATGCACCTTTTATATGTGAACGAGATTTGTGGATTATTTAACCTTGCAGGTTTACCCGGAGATGAAGTTAAGAAGAAGGTTTTCCCTTTATCTTTGGAGGGAAAAGCATTGTAATGGTATAGGCTATGTGATGATCTTGGATCGTGGATCTGGAATCGTTTGCAATTGGAATTTGACCAAAAGTCTTATCCCATGCATCTAGTTCATCGTGATCGGAATTATATATATAATTTTTGGCCTCGTAAAGGAGAAATTATCGCTCTAGTTTGGGGGAGGCTTAAGTCAATGTTATATTCATGCCCCAATCATGACATTCCGAGGGAAGTTATCATTAAGAATTTTTTTGCTCGGCTTTCTCATAATGATCAATCCATGATCGATACTTCTTGTGCTAGTTCTTATATGATCAAGACTATTGAATTCAAGTGGGATCTCTTCGAAAGAATTAAATGCAACTCTGAAGATTGGGAACTAGATGAAGGTAATGAGTCAGGTATAAAGCTTGAATCTGATTGTGTTAAATCTTTTATGAATACCAATATTTTTCATAAGTTTAGCACTAAATATGGACTTGACTATGAGATAGTAGCCTCTTTCTGTGAAGCATTTGCTACTCACGTTGACCTCCCTAAGGAGAAGTGGTTTAAATATCATCCCCCTATTAAGGAAGAAATTAAAGAACCGGTTATAGCAAAAGAAGACACCATCTTTTACAATGTTGATCCAGTTGTGCCTACCGCTCATATTGAAAAACCACCTTTCCCTGTTAGGATAAAGGAACATGCTAAGGTGTCAACTGTGGTTCGTAAGAGTAATATAAGAGCACCTAAACCCCCTGAGCAAATTAAAGTAGAACCTAGTGTTGCTATGGTTAAAGGTATCTTGGTAGAAATATTGATGGGCATGTTATCTACTTCTGTGATGAAGCTGCTAGAATTGCTAAACCTGATGAAAAAGATAAACATAGACCCATAGAAGGCTTGCCTGTTGTCTCATTCAAAATAGGAGATCATTGCTATCATGGTTTATGTGATATAGGTGCTAGTGTGAGTGCTATCCCTTTTACCTTATACCAAGAAATTATAGATGAAATAGCACCGGCTGAAAAGGAGGATATTGATGTTACTATTAAACTTGCTAATAGAGACACTATCACACCACTTGGGATTGTTAGAGATGTTGAAGTCTTGTGCGGGAAAGTAAAATATCGTACTGATTTTCTAGTCCTTGGGTCCCCACAAGATGACTTTTGTCCCATTATCTTGTGTAGACCTTTCTTAAACACCGTCAATGCTAAGATAGATTGTGAAAAACAAACTGTCGGTGTCAATTTTGGTAATGTGTCTCATGAGTTTAATTTTTCCAATTTTAGTAGACAACCTCGTGATAAAGCGTTACCTAATAAGGATGAAATAATTGGTCTTGCTTCTATTGTCGTGCCTCCTACTGATCCATTAGAACAATATTTGCTCGACCATGAAAATGATATGCATTTGCGTGAAAGAAATGAAATAGATCAAATTTGGATCAAACAACAACCTCTCTTGAAACACAATTTTCCTATTGAAACTCTTGGAGGACCTCCTCCACCTAAAGGTGATCCTGTGTTTGAATTGAAACAATTGCCTGACACTTTGAAGTATGCTTATCTTGATGAGAAAAGGATATATCCTGTTATTATTAGTGCTAACCTTTCAGAACATGAAGAAGAAAGATTATTAAAAGTTCTAAGGAAGCACCGGGCTGCTATTGGATATCCTATTGATGATCTTAAGGGCATTAGTCCCACTCTATGTCAGCACAAGATCAATATGGAAACTGATGCTAATCCCGTTGTTGATCACCAACGGCGATTGAGTCCTAAGATGAAGGAAGTGGTAAGAACTGAAATACTAAAACTTCTGGAAGCAAGTATAATCTATCCTATTGCTGATAGTAGATGGGTAAGTCCCGTTCATTGTGTCCCTAAGAAAGGAGGAATTACTGTTGTTCCTAATGATAAGAATGAACTCATTCCACAAAAAATTGTTACCAGCTATAGAATGGTAATTGATTTTAGAAAATTAAATAAAGCTACTAGAAAAGATCATTACCCTCTACTCTACCATTCATTGATCAAATGTTAGAGAGACTATCTAAGCACACACAGTTTTGCTTCTTAGATGGATATTCTGGTTTCTCTCAAATACCTATGTCACAATCTGATCAAGAGAAAACTATCTTTACTTGCCCTTTTGGAACCTATGCTTATAGACATATACCTTTTGGTTTATGCAATGCACCTGCTACCTTTGAAAGATGTATGACTGCTATATTCTCTGATTTTTGTGAAAACATTGTGGAGGTTTTCATGGATGATTTTTCCATTTTCGAAACTTCTTTTGATGATTGCTTAAGCAACCTTGATCGAGTTTTACAGAGATGTGAACAAACTAATCTCATCTTGAATTGAGAGAAGTGCCACTTTATGGTTAATGAACGCATTGTCTTGGGGCATAAAATATCTAAACGAGGTATTGAGGTGGATAAAGCTAAAGTTGATGCAATTGAGAAAATGCCATGTCCTAAAGATATTAAAGATATTCGAAGTTTCCTTGGTCATGCTGGTTTTTATAGGAGGTTCATTAAAGACTTCTCTAAAATTTCTAGGCCTCTTACTAATCTTTTGCAGAAGGGTATTCCTTTTGTTTTTGATGATGATTGTGTGGAAGCCTTTGAAACACTCAAGAAAGCCTTAACCTCTGCACCTATCGTTCAACCACCTGATTGGAACTTACCTTTTGAAATTATGTGTGATGCTAGTGATTATGCTGTTGGTGCTGTTCTAGGACAAAGAGTTGATAAGAAATTGAATGTTATCCATTATGTTAGTAAAAATCTAGACAATGCCCAACGAAACTATGCTACTACAGAAAAAGAATTTTTATCACTTGTATTTGCTTGTGATAAATTTAGATCCTATATTTTTGATTCCAAAGTCATTGTTCACACCGATCATGCTGCGAAAAAATACCTTATGGAAAAGAAAGATGCTAAACCTAGACTCATTAGGTGGGTTCTCTTGCTCCAAGAATTTGACTTACACATCGTTGATAGGAAAGGAGCCGAGAACCCCATAGCTGACAACTTGTCTAGGTTAGAAAATATTCTTGATGACCCACTACCTATTGATGATAGTTTCCCTCGTGAACAGCTAGCTGCAATAAGTGTTTCACAACACACACCTTGGTATGCTGATTATGCTAACTACATTGTCGCTAAATATATACCACCTAGCTTTACTTATCAACAAAAGAGAAAAAAATTCTATGACTTGAGACATTACTTTTGGGATGACCCACATCTTTATAAAGGAGTAGATGGTATTATTAGACGTTTTGTACCTGAGCATGAACAGGAACAAATCCTACGGAAATGTCATTCCGAAGCTTATGGAGGACATCATTCGGGAGATAGAACTGCTCATAAGGTATTGCAATCTGGTTTTTATTGGCCTAGTCTCTTCAAGGATGCTCGTAAGTTTGTCTTGTCATGTGATGAATGTCAAAGGATTGGTAATATCGGTAAGCGTCAGGAAATGCCTATGAATTATTCACTTGTTGTTGAACCATTTGACGTTTGGGATTTTGATTATACGGGGCCTTTTCCTTTCTCCAACGGGTACACTCATATTCTGGTTGCGGTTGATTATGTCACTAAGTGGGTAGAAGCTATTCCAACTAGTAGTGCCGACCACCACACCTCCATTAAAATGCTTAAATAGGTTATCTTCCCAAGGTTTGGAGTCCCTATATATTTAATGACTGATGGTGGTTCACATTTTATCCGTGGTGCCTTCCGTAAGATGCTTGCTAAATATGATGTTAACCATAGAATTGCATCACCCTATCATCCTCAATCTAGTGGTCAAGTTGAACTTAGCAATAGAGATAAAAAGTAAATATTACAAAAAACTGTCAATAGGTCTCGTAAGAATTGGTCTAAGAAATTAGATGATGCACTTTGGGCCTATAGAACAGCCTATAAAAATCCTATGGGTATGTCTCCATATAAAATGGTGTATGGGAAAGCTTGTCATTTGCCTCTAGAACTAGAACACAAAGCATTTTGGGCAATTAAGGAACTCAACTATGATTTCAAACTTGCCGGTGAAAAGAGGTTATTTGATATTAGCTCACTAGATGAATGGAGAACCCAAGCCTATGAAAATACCAAGCTATTCAAAGAAAAAGTAAAAAGATGGCATGACAAAAGAATCCAAAAGCGGGAATTCAAAATACGAGATTATGTTCTTTTGTTGAACTCTCGTTTAAGATTTTTTGCATGAAAGCTTCTCTCAAAATGGGAAGGACTATATATTATCGAAGAGGTTTATCTTTCTGGAGCTATCAAGATCAATAACGCCAAAGGTACTAACCCGAAGGTGGTCAATGGACAAAGAATTAAGCATTATATCTCAGGTACACCTATTAACGTTGAAAGCATTGTTATCCAAACCATGACACTGGAGGAACACATAAAAGAAACCTTTGGGAACAGTCTAGAACACTTAAAAATAGGGGTTATGTGATACGGTAAGTAAACGGACTCCAAAAAGTCCGCAAAAATATTTTTTGTCAGTTTTGGAATATTTTAGAATTTTGGAAATAAAAAAATAAACCGAAAGATGATCGAGGTGAGCACGATACACCAGGGCGCGCCCTGGTGGGTTGTGCCCACCTCTATTGCCTTCCCGACTCCTTTTTCCTTCCAAATACTTGTTTCCCAAGAATAAAAATTCTCTATATATAACCCCAACTGTTTTGACGACCACATCGCTGAAAAATGCTCTGTTCTTGTTTCTTGTTGTTTTCCTATCAGATCTGTCAAGTCAGGCATCATGCCTTCCCCCTCTCCTAACAACGTTGAAGAAGATGCCTGGCCGATGAATATAGAGTTGAAGAGGGAGGAGCCGGAAGAAGCCAACAAGGAGGAGAAGGACAAGGAGGCTATGGTGGACCATCTCCCTGAAGGAGATCAATTCATGCCAGCAAAGGAGGAAGAGGAAGAGGATATCCTTCAACCCTATTACAGTCATCTCACCCCTATTGAAATTTAAGCCTTTAGAGCTTTCGAAGCGGTTCATGTTCAGAATAAGTTTCTCATCCGTGAAAATATTTTGCTACAAGAACAAATCAACAACCTCAGGAGGGTGATCCGCAAATTGGAGCATCGTTTGAAGCTAAAGTGTGACATCATATCATCACCACCTACATCAACACCTCCACCTTCTTCATCACCACCACCAAAGGAGACTTGAGCACACGGGTATGGGCACTCCCCTTGGTTTGAGCCAAGCTTGGGGGAGGTGCCCCGGTATCGTATCATCACCACTTTTATTCACCTTTACCTATTTTAGTTCGATCTTTAGTTTCCCTTTGCTTTAGTTGAATAAAAGTTTAGTATGATCTATTTGCATGTGTTAGTTCCGTGGTATATCTATCTATGTAATCGAGTGAAAGTTATATAATAAAGTTTAGATTGAGTTTTTGCCTCTGTACTTTCATGTTGCAATCAAATATAGGAAAAGAAACAAAAAAATGAAAAAAAATCATATGCTAATCTTATGGTAAGTGATGACATCACATAAGGAAAAGTATAAGTAGTAAAATTTATTGGAGATTGACAAACATAGCATTGGTCAATGATGCAATTCATGAAAGAATTAATAAGGGAAGAGAAGATTCACATGCAAATACACTATCTTGGACATCTTTTATGATTGTGAGCCCCCATCAAATATTATATGTCAAAATTGTTGACGTTGGACGAGGAAGACAACGTAATGATTGATGTTTGTTCATATCCACATAGAAGTTATATTGTCAGAGATCCTTTAACATGTGGTGCTTTCCCAATATCTTTGCTAGCCAAAAATTCCGCACAAAGTAGAGACACTACTTGTGCATCCAAAAACCCAAACCAAACTCTTTCTTTGAGTGTCCACCATACCTACCTATGGATCGAGAAAGATCCTTCAAGTAAGTTGTCATCGGTGCAAGAAGGCAATAAAAATTGCTTCTAAAAGTGTTTTGATCAATTAGTATAAGAGAAAATTGAGCGTTATACGAACTTATGATGGCAAAGTAATAAAACCGACAGACTGCATAATAAAGGTTGCTATCATAGGGGGCAATATAGCATGACATTCTTTTACATTAAGGGATTGGGCATACAAACCAATAAGCGCATGACAACCTCTGCTTCCCTCTGCGAAGGGCCCATCTTTTACTTTTATGCACTTACTTTTATGCATGATTCAAAATATTCTTCCCTATTCCTTTTTACTTTTTCTTTTGCAAGCATCATGTGGTGAGGAAAGATCTAGGCACATATATCCAGTTGGATATGGGTTGGCATGAGTTATTATTGTTGACATCACCCTTGAGGTGAGTAAGTTGGGAGGCAAAACTATAAGCCCCTATCTTCCTACGTGTCCGGTTGAAACTTTTTGTTCATGGGTATGCCGTGAGCGTTAGCAATCATAGAAGACTAAATGATGGTTGAGTATGTGGACTTGCCAAAAGGCTCCTACATGAGACCCTTCCTGAAAATATGATGAATTGTAGTTGCAAAGTTGACTGAGAACATAGTTTGTTGGTTCCCAATAAGGTTTATGCTTCATACTTCTATGTTGTGATGAATTGTTACTTGTTCATGAGAAGCTATATGATAAAAATGTATTGAAATAAGTTCCTATGTTAGAGTTTATTGCTGTTATGATAATAAGCATGATGCTTCTATGTCCGTGTTTTGTTTTTATCGACACCTCTCTCTCAAACCATGTGGACATGCTTTTCAATATCGGCTTTCGCTTGAGGACAAGCGAGGTCTAAGCTTGGGGGAGTTGATACGTCCATTTTGCGTCATGATTTCCTACTGTTATTTACTTTGTTTTGTTGAATAATAATGCTTTGGGGAGTGATTCTAATGTCTTTTCTCTCATAATATGCAAGGTTTACACAAGGAGGGAGAATACCGGCAGGTGGAATTCTGGACCCAAGAAAAGCACGTCAGAGATACCTATTCTGCACAAATCCAATGAAGCTGAAATTTTACGGAGATTATTTTTACATTTAATAAAAAATACTAGAGCTGGAAACTACCGGAGGAGGCCCCGTAGGTGGGCCCCAAAAAAATTCTGTTTTTATCATTTACCTACTCAAGGACGAGCAGGAATTAAGCTTGGGGATATGCTTGATACATCTCCAACGTATCAATAATTTTTGATTATTCCATTCTGATATATTATCATTCTAGGATACTTTTTAAGTATTTATTTACCAATTTATATTATTTTGAGCACTAACCTATTGACCCAGTGCCCATTGCCAGTTACTATTTTCTGCATGTCCAAGTGCCACGAAACTTTTTGATGATTTTTTCTGGACCAAAAGAAGACCTGGAAGATTTGGAACGAAGCAGGAAGCCACACGAGGGCCCCACAAGACAACAGGGCGCGCCCTGATGGCTTGTGGGCCCCTGGTGGCTCCCCCGACCTCGTTCTCTGGCCTATAAATTCTCTAATATCGTGAAAACCCTAGAAGCAGTCCCGAAACTCTTTTTACGCCGCCGCAAGTATCTGTTTCGTCGGGAGGCCATCTGGAGCTTCGTTCCGGCACCCTGCCGGAGGTGGGATCGATCGTGGAGGGCCTTTTCATCAGCATTGCTGCCCTCATGATGATGTGTGAGTAGTTCACCATAGACCTATGGGTCTATAGTTAGTACCTAGATGGCAATCTCTCTATCTCTTTATCTTCGATAAAATGATCATTGCATCTTCGCTTTGATCTATCCGATGTAATCCTTTTGTGCGGTGCGTTTGTTGGGATCCGATGAATTGTGGGATTATGTTCAGATTATTCATGAAAAGTATTTGAGTCACCTATGAATATTATGATTCTTATTTGCACGATCATTATAGCTTCATAATTTTCTCCGATCTATTGATTTGCTTTGACCAAGTAGATTGATCTTTCTTCAGTGACAGAGGTACGTTGTAGTAGGTTCAAACTGATGAGTTTCTATATCCTAGTGATAGAAGGGGACAAGTTGCATCTTTGTGTTGTTTATACTAAGGATAACACGATGGGGTTTATTCATACTACTTGAGTTTACTTTGTCTACATCATGTCATCATTCTCCATGCATTACTCTATTTTACTTAATACTCTAGATGCATGCTGGATAGTGGTCGATAAGTGGAGTAATAGTAATAGGTGCAGGCAGGATTCGGCATGTTTGTTTATGGACGTGATGCCTATATACACAGGATCATCGCCATGAAAATCGCATAACTATCTGCTTTTCTATCAATTGCCAAACAGTAATTTGTTACCCACCTTATGTTGCCTACATGAGAGATGCGGCTAGGGAAAACTATGGCCCCCGGGTCTATTCACTTATAAATTCATAAACACTATTATTATCTTGCTGCCATTATTTGTCTTTTATTTTATTTTGCAATTTGCAATTATCTACACAACTCATTTGCTTGCAAATAATGAGATTGACAACCCTCTTACCCGCGTTGGGTGCAAGTTGTTTGCTCTTTTTTGTGCAGCCGCTAAAGACGGTTGAGGATTGATATTCCTATTGGTTCGATAAACCTTGGTTTCATAACAGAGGGAAATACTTACCCGTATTGTGCTGCAATTATCAGTTCCTCTTCACGGAAAACCCAACGCAGATCTCATGTATCAGCGATCGATGGGTGGAGTAATAGTAGTAGATGCAGGCAAGAGTCGGTCTACTTGTTTATGGACGTGATGCCTATATACAAGATCATTTCCATGAATAAATATCACATAACTATGCGCTATTCTATCAAGTGCCCAACAAAATTTTGTTTACCCACCGTATGCCTTCTTTGAGAGCGAAGCCTCTAGGGATAACTATGGCCCCTGGGTCTACTCATATATATATATATATAAATATATATATATATATATATATATATATATGCAAATTCTATTATTTCCTTGCTGACATTATTTATTTTTTATTTATTTTGCAATTTATATTTATCCAACGAGTTAAAGGGGATTGACAACCCTCTTGCCTGCGTTGGGTGCAGGTGTGTGCTCTTTTGTGTGTAGGCGCTGAAGACCGGAATTTGTGTGATCCTCCTATTGGTTTGATAACCTTTGTTCTCACTGAGGAAAATACTTATCTATATTGTGATGCATCATCCCCTCCTCTTCATTGAAAAACCCAATGCAGATCACAAGTATCAACTTTCGGCAAGCTCCTAAGGACCCGTACCTCAAGCGCTCACGGCAAGAGTGTGCACACCAGCAGATTTCCAGCCAGCGTAGGGCGTAAAAGCATACAAAGTTAGAATCGAATAAGGGCAACAACATACATTCGTTAAAACAAGTTATATTATATCAAAAGCAAAGAGCAGTTATAACTTAAGATAATTTGTCTTATGTACATGCACGGTGCTCACAGAAGGGATGGCCAGTGCAGAGAAGCTAGTTCCTAAGATGACCTTCCATCCTGGAGATCCCACCAACCGTATCGGTCATCCGAGTGACAAGCTCTTCGATAACTCTATGTGTCAGCTCCTTTTTGGAAAGCTTGTGAACGCCTTGGAGAGACCAATCTAAGGGTTGCGATACACAATCTTCATGAGCACCTTATGAAGGACATCGTGGCAGAGCTTGCAAGACTCACTGGTGTGAACTGTTTTCTACGCTTCTTCCTTAAGCACCAAGACATCCTTTCCACTGGCGGCAAGATCTGCTTCAAGTCGCTTCACCTTGGTCTCCAGTTTAGCCTTGACGGCCTCGGTAGTTTCGGCGGCCTTGACAGCCTCTTGGAGTTTGCTGGCATGGTCCAGAGCTTGAGCTTTGATGGCGTATTTATGCTTCTGGTCCAGCTCTTGGATCTTCCACGCGAATTCGGTTTGGAGCTTGGCGGCAAGTGCCTCCTACCGAGCATCAAGATCTTCTTCATGTGCGTCAAGCCCAATCTTGTGCTCGTTCAACTCAGCATTAGCTATCGCGATCCGCTTGGAGGCCTCCTCCTGTTCTTGGTCTACCATAGACTTCTCAAGGATGAAATCTTGTATGTCCTTGGCAAGCCGGAGTTGCTAGCCCTTAAGGTCCGCTAGGCTGTCGGTGTACCAAGTCCTTTCCTCTGCGAGCCACCTCTAGAAGTGTGCTTCTGCTTCGGCAACAATAGCTTCTCAGCGATCTAAGCAATCTGCACGGCCGTTGTAGTGCACCTGAAGCTGCTTGAAGTTGTCATTCATGGCCAGGAGGATGCGGTGCTCTTTAGCTTCGTCATTGTTGCGCACTGATCTTTAGTAATCTCCTGCTCGGTGGTGACAACACCGCCATCAAGGACTTCTTCTCCGGTGAATGCTTCAACACTTTATGTGCCCGGGACGCTGATGAACTGCAGGACGCCAACCTTCAGGTATCTGCTTGGTGAAGGCGCTTTAGATGTTGAGGCGTGGATGTCAGCGGCCGCCGTGGGCTT
Source organism: Elymus sibiricus (assembly GCA_039707655.1). NCBI lineage: Eukaryota > Viridiplantae > Streptophyta > Magnoliopsida > Poales > Poaceae > Elymus > Elymus sibiricus. The sequence continues at coordinate 138,616,842 of CM077669.1, forward strand.
GTTGGCCACTTTCATCTCCATGAGCATGACATCACTTTGCGCTCCTGGGTAGGAATGCCACCAGTATCCTCAAGAATTTTGTGAGCGGACTCCTCAGCAGCTTTCTTGTTGGCCTCTACCGCAGTAGCCTTTGCAGTCTCTTCATCAGCTACAATCATGTTGGCTTCGTCGCATCTTCCTTGGTGATCCCCTCCATGTTGGTGTCCACGTCCATGTTATCGGTTGGAGGCAGATCTAAAGGAATAGAGAAGAAGAAGAAAACAAAACTCACGATCAAATTCAAGAAGAAAAAAAAGAAAAACGACAACGGAAAAGAAGTGCTCGAGGGCAGGAGGATTACCTGTGTTGATCTTTTGAGAAGGGACTTCCTCTTCTCCGACAGCCTCCACTTGTCGGCACGTCCTCAGTGCGGTCAGGTTCATCAGCGAAGGCCCTTTTCGGAGAGCTGCTTTCAGGGAAGATGGTTGACAGAGTCGTCTCTTAAGGGTTTTCTTCTAGGCATTCTTCTTGTCTGCGCTTCGCCCCCGTCTGAAGTGGTATGGTTGAGGCAGTGGCATCCACAACGGTGCTTGCAAGGGGGTACTGCATGGTGGTCTCCCGCTTGGGGCTGGTCACCATGACATCAGCGTCTAGTACCATACTTATCGTGGCTTCACCCCCTGCTGCGGTCTTTGCACTCTTTTCCGCCCTTTGATCCAACGTCTCCTCCTCTCTGTAAAATCAAGACAAGACAAAACAAGTCAGATCAACAAAAATAGCAAGAAATCAAGATTTGATGAAGATGGATGAGAAAACTTATTCTTCACTCTCCTCCTCGTCGCTAAGGACGGTAAGGTCTCAAAAAGGCTCATGGCTCGCGGTTGAGATGGGAGGCGGAGTAGGAGTCCTGGCGTGCTTGCTTGGCGATGACGTAGCAGGCTAGGAAGACCGTGCTGCTCCGGTAGCTGGTGCGACTGGCTGTTGATACGTCTCCAACGTATCTATCATTTTTTATTGTTCCATGCCATTATATTATCATTCTAGGATACTTTTTAGGCATTTACTTGTTGTTTTATATTATTTTTTAGAACTAACCTATTAACCCAGTGTCAAGTGCCAGATGTTGTCTTCTGCATGTTTTTGGCTTTTCATGAATATTGTACCAAACGAAGTCCAAATACCCCGAAACTTTTTGATGATTTTTTCTAGACGAAAATAAGACCTAGAAGCTTCGGAGGAAGACCGGAGGGAACACGGGGTGCCCCCAAGCCATCAGAGCGCACCCAGGGGGGTGGTAGCACCCTGATAGCTTGGGGCCACTTCCCCGATCCTGTGGCCAAAGAATTCTCTAATATTGCAAAAACCCTAGAGAGCCTCCCGAAACACTTTTTCTGCCACCGTAAGTCTCTGTTCTTCTGTGTGCCCATTTGGAGCACTTTTCCGGTGCCCTGCCAGAGGGGGGATCGATCACGGAGGGCCTCTACATAAACCTTGCTGCTCCCATGGTGATATGTTAGTAGTTCACCGCAAACCTACTTGTCTGTAGTTAGTACCTAGATAGCTATCTTTCTCTCTATGTTCTTCATTGCCAAGATCACCGCGATTCCCGCAGTGATCTATCTTATGTAATCAATCTCCACAGTGTGTTTGTTGGTATCCAATGAATTGTGGGTTTATGTTCCAATTATTCATGAAATGATACTGAATACTTGCTGGTATTTTATTTGCATGATTGCTATAGCTTCGTAATGCCCTCCGTTCTATCAGTTTGGTTTGGACAACTAGATTGATTTAACTTCAAGTGGGAGTGGTGCGTTGTAGTGGGTTCAATCTTACGTGCTCAATCCTAGTGACATAAAGTGACATGACACGTATTGTATTGCTGCCACTAAGGGTAAAACGACTGGTTTATTCATATTGGTTGGATCTACTTTGTGTACATCATGTCGTCATCCTCCAAGCATTACTTCGTTTTTACTTAGTACTCTAGATGCATGCTGGATAGCGGTCGATGGGTGGAGTAATAGTAGTAGATGTAGGCAGGAGTCGGTCTCCTTGTTTATGGACATGATGCCTATATACATGATCATTGTTGTGAATAAATATTGAATTACTATGCACTTTTCTATCAATTGCCCAACAGTAATTTGTTTACCCACCGTATGCCTTCTTCGAGAGAGAGGCCTCTAGCGAACACTATGGACCCTGGGTCTCCTCACAAATATAATTACAAAAACTTTAAATACCTTGCTGCCATTATTTACTTTCTTTTTATTTACAATTTATATTTATCAAATTATCTATCTATCACTACTTATCGCTTGCAAGTAACGAGTTCAAGGCGATTGACAACCCTGTTTGCCGCGTTGGGTGCAAGTGTTTGCTCTTTTGTGCGTAGGTGCTGAAGACGGGAATTTCATGATTTTCCTATTGGTTCGATAACCTTGGTTCTCACTGTCGGAAATACTTACCTTTGCTTTGCTGCATCATCCCCTCCTCTTTAGGGAAAATCCCATCACAGTTTACAAGTATTAGGAAGGATTTCTGACGCCGTTGCCGGGGAGCATCATCAAATTCCTATCAAGTACCTTCTCAAAAATTATCATTCACTTGTTCTTCTTTTTATTTTTGGCTATATTTTTCTTGCTATAAAAATCAAAAATACAAAAATACTTCTATTTGCTTGTTTGCTTAGTTATCTAGTTTACTCGTTTGCCTGCTAGTTTGCTTATTTCGTCACCATGTCTCAAGATACTACTAAGTTGTGTGATTTCTCAAATACTAATAACAAATATTTTATTAGTACACCTATACCACCCACATTTGTTTTATGATATTAATGCTTCATTGCTAAATCTTGTTATGAAAGAACAATTTTCGGGAAGTCCTAGTGAGGATCCCGCTTCTCATCTAAACACATTTGTTGAATTAGGTGATATGAAAAAGATAAAGGATATGGATAAAGATGTGGTCAGATTAAAATTATTTCCTTTTTCACTTTGAGATAAAGCTAAAACTTGGTTTTCATCCTTGCCTCGCAATAGTATTGGAACATGGGATAAGTGTAAGGATGCTTTTATTGCCAAGTATTTTCCTCCTGATGAAATTATATCTCTCTGAAACCGAATTTTGAATTTTAAACAATATAAGCATGAACATGTTGCAACAGCATGGGAGAGAATGAAAATGATGATTCAAAATTGTCCCACTCATGGCTTAATCTTATGGATGATTATACAAAATTTCTATGCAGGACTAAACTTTGTGTCTAGAAACCTTCTAGATTCTGCTGCAGGTGGTACCTTTATGGAGGTGACATTAGGAGATTCTATGGTTCAAAGGAAAGAACCTCCCGGGCTTGAAAAGGGGCTGCTGAGGTAGCCAAAGTGGACGATAACAAGGACAACACTTGATAATATGCATTAAGCCTAGCTAGGGGCATAAAACGATAGCGCTTCTTGGGAGGCAACCCAATAGTTATCTTTAATTTTTGTTTTTACTTTCTGTCATGGTGTGATAACATTATTATTGCTAATGTAATGATTGTGTTTTTATGTTTAAATTAGTGTTTGTGCCAAGTAAAGCCTTTGGGATGACTTGAATGATGAGTAGAATTGATATGGTGCAAAAGCAGAAACTTTTGCGTCTAGTGCAGAATTTCTATGGTTTTCAACGAAATTATTTTTGATATGAAGTTTTTACAAAGTATTGGTATACAAATTCCCCAGGCTGTCCTAATTTTTTAGAATTTTTGGAGTTACAGAAGTATGGTGACTACACAGATCATTACAAACTATTCTGTTTTACACAGATTCTGTTTTTGCTTCCATAGGTTTGCTTGTTTTGATGATGCTATGGATTGTACAGGGGGGATAAACCATAGAAATGTAATACAATACCTTATTCAATAATAAAATTTGAATCAATTTCTAACAATACTTAAAGTTTTTTGTTGAGTTTTGTGTGCTGAAGTTTTCATGTTTTGGGTGCTATCACTATGGATGAAGGAATAAGGAGCGGCAAATAGACTAAGCCTGGGGATTCCCAAGGCACCCCAAGGTATATTCTAGGAATACTCAAGCATCTAAGCATGGGGATGCCCCGGAAGGCATCCAGTCTTTCGTCTCAATCCATCGGTATGTCACTTCGAGCTACATTTTTATTCATCACATGATATGTGTTTTGCTTGGAGCGTCGTATGTTTTAGTTAGCTTTTTTTTAGTTTTCCACAATCATTGTTTGATGGACACACCTACTTGAGAGAGACACATGTTCACCATGATTTGTTAGAATACTCTATGTGCTTCACTTATATCTTTTGACCTAAGGAGTTGATCTAGTGTTTCACTTATATCTTTTAGAGCACGGTGGCGTATAGATTTTATAGAAATAATTGCACTCTTGTTCTTCATTGAAATTTGTTTGAGAATCTAATGAGTGACGTTAATTTGCATGGGTTATAAGGCTAGTCCAAAAATAATAGGTATTCAAGGAGTGCATAATCAAAACCTTCAAGTAGCACATAAAATAGAAATTGTGGATTAATGATATTGATGTGATGATATAAAGGGCGCGAGTGCATGGTTGTTGGTTAGTAGAAATTCATAGTTAAAGGGTGTTAATTTGCTATTCATCTAAATATGGTGATGGCATGGTGGTGATATGTGAGCATTCTTATTCCTTGTTGAAATCCTAGTGCTGTTTAGGTCGGGGGCTCGCGATAGATAACTCCTATACAAACCTCCTCCCTAGGGTCATGCGAGTAGTACTTTGCTTCGAGAGAGCTAATAAAGCTTTGCAAAAAGTATGTGAGTTCTTTATGACTAATGTGAATCCATGGATGTACGCACACTGACCTTTTCCTATATGCTAGCCTCTTCTGTACAATGCATTGCCCATTGTCACATCGAGGATCGGTGCAGCTTTCGCCTTTGCATCCAAACCCCATGACATGATACGCTCTGTTGCACATAAGCCTTCTTATATCTTCCTCTAAACAACCACCATACCTACCTATCATGGCATTTGCATAACCATTTCAAGATATATTGCCATGCAACTTCCATCGTCACATCATATGACTGATTCACCCATTGTCATATTGCTTTGCATGAGCATGTAGCTAACATAGTATTTGTGGCAAAGTGAGCGTTCATCATTGTTTACATGTTACACTAGATCATTGCACATCCCGGTACACTGCTAGAGGCATTCATATAGAGTCATATTGTTTAGTAGTTTTTCATATCGAGTTGTAAGTAAATAAAAGTGTGATGATTATCATTAAGAGCACTGGTTCAATGAGGAAAAGATGATGGAGACTCTGGATGAAAATTAAAAAAAGGAAAAAAAGAAAAAAATGAGAGAGAAAAAGGAAAAAGAAAAAAAAAGAGAAAAAAGAAAGAAAGAAAAATAATTAAATAAATGAGAGATAAAGAGAGAAGGGACAATGCTACTACCTCTTTTTCCACACTTGTGCTTAGAGAAAGCACCATGTTTTTCATATAGAGAGTCACATGTTTTGTCGTTTTTATATACTAGTGGGAATTTTTCATTATAGAACTTGGCTTGTATATTTCGATGACGGGCTTCCTCAAATGCACGAGGTTTTCATGATCAAGCAAGTTGGATGCACACCCATTTACTTTTATTTGAGCTTTCATACACTTATAGCTCCAGTGCATCCGTTGCATGGCAATCCCTACTCCTCGCATTGATATCCATTGATGGGCATCTCCATAGCCCGTTGATCCGCCTAGTTGATGCGAGACTTTCTTCTCCACTTTTACCACTTTGAAACCAACTACCATATTCTATTCCACCTATATGCTATGTCCATGCATGGTTCACGCTCATGTATTGAGTCAGGTATGAAATAATGAAGAGCGTGAAAAACTATGATACAATTGCTTGGCTTAAAACCGTGGTGCTTGACATTTGTATTTATGTGGTGAAGATGGAGCCATGCCATACTAATATGATAAAAAGAATGGCGGGTAAACGTTCTTTAAGGATCATATATTTTGAAAGTTGATGATTATGTTACTATTACTTATGGATATTACTATGTTAATATTTATTGATTCATCATTTCTCAATGATCGTACCTGAAAATAGTACATGTTGGGTAGCATGTCACATCAAAAATTCTGTTTTTATCATTTACCTACTTGAGGACGAGCATGAATTAATTTTGGGAATGTGGATACGTCACCAACGTATCTATAATTTTTTATTGTTCCATGCTGTTATAATATCATTCTCGGATAATTTTTAGGCATTTACTTGTTGTTTTATATCATTTTTAGCAGTAACTTATTAACCCGGTGCCAAGAGTCACTTGTTGTTTTCTGCGTGTTTTTGGCTATTCAGGAATAATGTACCAAACGAAGTCAAAATACCCCAAAACTTTTTCATGATTTTTCTGGACCAAAATCAGACCTAGAAGCTTCAGAGGAACAGCGGAGGGCACACGAGGTGCACACAAGCCAGCAGGTCTCGCCCAGGGGGGTGCTAGTGTCCTAATAGCTTGGGGCTACCTCCCCGCTCCTCTGGCCCATACCTCTGGCCTAAAAATTCTATAATATTGCAAAAACCCTAGAGAGCCTCCCGAAACACTTTTTTCGCCGCCGTAAGTCTCTGTTCTGCCATGTGCCCATCTGGATCCCTGTTTTAGTGCCCTGCTAGAGGGTGGATCGATCACGAAGGGCCTCTACATAACCTTGCTGCTCCCATGGTGATGTGTCAGTAGTTCACCGCAGACCTACGGGTCCGTAGTTAGTACATAGATGGTTATCTCTCTCTCTATGTTCTTCATTGCCAAGATCACCGCGATTCCCGCGGTGATCTATTTTATGTAATCAATCTTTGCGGTGTGTTTGTTGGAATCCAATGAATTGTGGGTTTATATTCCGATTATTCATGAAATTATATTGAATACTTGCTGGTATTTTATTTGCATGGTTGTTATAGCTTCGTAATGCCCTCCGATATATCGGTTTGGTTTGGACAACTAGATTGATTTAACTTCAAGCGGGAGTGGTGCGTTGTAGTCGGTTCAATCTTGTAGTGCTCAATCCCGGTGACAGAAAGGGACATGAAACATATTGTATTGCTACCACTAAGGGCAAAACAATGGGGTTATTCATATTGATTGGATATACTTTATCTACATCATGTCATCCTCCTCGAAGCATTACTCCGTTTTTACTTAATACTCTAGATGCATGTTGGATAGCAGTGGATGGGTGGAGTAATAGTAGTATATGCAGGAAGGAGTTGGTCTACTTTTTTATTTACGTGATGCCTATATACATGATCATTGCCCTGAATAAATATTGCATAACTATGCTCTTTTCTATCAATTGCCCAACAGTAATTTGTTTACCCACTGTATGCCTTCTTCAAGAGAGAAGCCTCTAGCAAACACTATGGCCCCGGGTCTCCTCAAAAAAATAATTACAAAAACTCTGAATACCTTGCTGCCATTATTTACAATTTATATTTATGAAATGAACTATCTATCACTACTTATCGCTTGCAAGTAACAAGTTCAAGGGGATTGACAACCCTCTTGCCCGCGCTGGGTTCAAGTGTTTGCTCTTTTGTGCATAGGCGCTGAAAACGGGAATTTGCATGGTTCTCGTATTGTTTCTATAACCTTGGTTCTCACCGAGGGAAATACTTACCTTTCCTTTGATCCATCATCCCCTCCTCTTCGGGCAAAATCCTCCTCCTATTTGATCTCCTATTTGTTCTATAACCTTGGTTCTATAACGCAATTTACAAGTATCAGCTCCCTCAAAAGAAGACGATGCTGCTATTGAGAAGCTTGCTGTCAAGTCTCATGTTGTTTGCCAACCTTGGCAGTCGCCCTCTTTTGGATGACTTCATCGCCAGACGACGATGGACGGACAGGATCTCCGGTAACTGCCTTCCAGAGGACACAGGCCTTCTTCTTTGGAGCTGGAGGAATTGGGGGCTCCTCATGCTCTGGTTCTTTGGCAACCTTGTCGTCCTTCTCTCTGGCAGGCTCCTCCAGCAAATCTCTTGTTGGGTCGTCCTTTTCCTAGTCCTCTTCATCATCATCGGATGCCGCGAGTCCAGAACCGCTGGCGCCCTCGGCCATTCGCGCATCCACCGTTCTATTGGCAATGTATTCCAACTCTTCATCTGTGGTGTCGCGGATGAGGTTTACCTCCTCTGTGATGGGCTTATCCTCCAAGGAGTCAAACCATGCCCTCACCACACCTCTTCTGCTGGCTCCTGCCATGTGCCTTCATCTCCTTGTGCATTGCACGACAGCATCATCGCCAAGATTGCACACTTGGCAGAGTTGTTGCACAATGAGACCAAGACGGAAGAGTTGGTGGCACAGAGACATATGCCGCATCACCGTGAAGTTAGAGCCAAGCCGGGTGTGTTGCCACATTATATCTACCGCATTCTTGAACTACCAAGCAAAAGAGCTTCTGGTCCTGCAGAGGAGCGATATGACGGCAAACGAAATCAGAGCCCACCATCTCAATGGTGAGACCGACAACCCTGAGGAGGGTGATGCGGTTGATGGCAATTCTGAGCTTGTCGTTGTGGTTTTCGAGATAGATCATGTTCTTTCCTCGGTCCACTGCCTTCGTCCCGGGCTTGCAGAAATCTAGAAATTTGTCCTCCTTGATGCAGCACCACTCTCCTCGCCACTCGTTCCACTTCAGGTGCAGCTGGACCTTGAGATGGACATCCTTGGCGCCACCCCTGGGGATCCAGGTGATGCTACTAGAGAGGGTGTCTCCTTCGATGCGCGAGATGAATAAGTGATGGGACAAAGCTACGTTCGACACTAGTCCAACAAAGTTTTCGCACATGTGTGCAAATACGAACATACAAGAGTAAAATTCAGTTTCAACTGTTAAGTTCAGTGGGGGTAAAGATGGCGTCCCACCACCCCCTCTGGTGATTTTTTTAGATCTCTCGCGATCTCCAGCCTCTTCCAATAAATATTTCATCCTTCCAATACGTAGACTTGGATTTCTTGGATCTACATGATGGTACCATTTATGGGGCATGATGGTGGATCTACCCTTGGCTTGGACTTCTCCAAGGGTTTGGCATTCTCTAAAGAAGTTTTCGGATCATAGGGGTGCATGGTACATTGTATGGATGACACATATTTGTTCACAAGGTTGTATGTTTTAGTTGTCATCATTTCCGATTGCATGTAGAATCGGTGGCAGATGCATTGGAATCTGTGATTGGTGGATTGGCGATTGACTTAATGGTGATTCACATCAAGGACAAGGTATTTTCAATTAATGTGTGTAACACCCCAAAAATTTGACCATATTTTATTAATTAAAATTTTGGCAGGAGACTAATTTTTTGGTTTCTAGATCAGATATTGATTTCAAAATCACTCTTTTAGTCTGAGTTATGGAGTTTTCCCTCCTGATAGAAACCTTTCAAAAATATTTTTGGATTTGAGTATATACTCAAGGGCATTTCATTTTCATTATATATGATCAGTGGAAATATTTCTATAATTATTTTTCCTAAGCTTTACTTCTTTAAATTGGTTTCTCATATTTTTAGAGCCTCATTTTGCACTACAACCATTTAGTAACTTCACTTAAAAATTCTACAAAAATTTGTAGAAGACATGTGAGGTTCCTACATCATTTTTATGCAAGGAAACAGCCTTGTGTTTTGGAAAATTTGAGCAAACCATCCTCATATTCATTCTGGTTTAGTTTGGAAGTTTCTACTGCAACCCCATTTTATCGTGCCCTATTGCCCATGAGTTTTCTCCTGCTTTTAGTAAACCCTACCAAAATCTTAAGTCCAGGAGATCAGACCCATTAGAAGATTTTAAGAACATGCAATAATAGCCTTTCTTTTCTGTCCAGATTTGGTTTTCTCAAAAACTTGCACTAGGAAGTTTCTGCTTTGGGCAAGATAACCTTGCCATCTTCTGGTGGATCTAAAGAGACTTTGATCTGGAAATTTTGGTTACTAGCAAAACTTTCTGGATGCCCTTAGCATTTTGTCGAGCAGCTTGAGTGCATGAACTGTTTTGACACTCTCCTAGTTTTGCATTAGGGACTAGCTTGTCTGGCTGTATCACCTTGTCCTCTAGCCTTGCCTTGGCCAACAATCCACCCCTGTAGAGCCCCGTGGGCAGAGGAGTCCCCTGGCAGGCATTGTCATTTTGCCGAGCACCTCGCGTGCGTGCTCTGGGCACGAGCAGAACGCGCGTTTTGCACGTGCGTGCGCCCGAGTCGCCGCGTCCCGCTGCCGTCTCCCCGCGCTCATCCTGATCCATTCCCGCTCGCAGCCAACGCGCCCCGACCCCCTCTCTCGTCGCAGAGGCGCCCTGGCCACCTCCTGGAGCCCCGCAGCGCCGCCGTCAGGTCGGCCATGGCAACTAGCGTACAGCCGCAGCCATGGCAGCGCCGCCCCGGCCACCCCAGCTCGCCAGCTGCCCCTTTGCACAACGCGGTCTTATCCGCAATCTCGTCGGTTAGCGCCGACCAGCGCCGCGTCGCCTAGCTAGCAACAGAACGGCGGTTCGCCGGCATTCTTATCCGCAGCCGCGGAAACCGACCTAGTTGCGCTATAAATAGGGACCCCCGAGCTCGAGCAGACCCTCAGACAACCTCATGCCATCCCTCTAGAGCCCCCATAGCAAGCAATCGACTGGAGGAGGCCGTCTTCCCCGCCTCCGGTAGCTTCGGCCACCGCCGCACTCCGGTCCAATCCATAGTGAGCAGGGCCTCCCTAGTCTTTCCATCGCCGCCATCCACTTCCCCTTGACCTTGCAGAGCCGCCCCACCTCTCAGCTTCGACTGGGAGCCACCATAGGCCGAGACCCATCTGCTCCCGAAGGCGCCTTCCGCCGCAGAGCTCGCCGCCGGCGACCCCCTTCGCCCCCGCGACTCTCTCGACCACCGGGAGGATCGCCCTAGAGCCGCTGATCCATCCCCGTGGGGAGCCGCCGTTCGCCGGCGACGATCGCCGGAGACGCGCCCCGTCTCTGCCACAGGAGGAAGGAGGCGCGGGCGACTGGTCAAACCTGACCAGTGGGCCCGATGGACCCACTGTCAGTGACCCAGCGACGGCCCGCGCTGGCTTAAGTGAAAGCGTAATCGCAGAAGTACGTCTCCCCTTCTCGCTAACGTATTTAGCTCTGAACCATTTTCTCCTCGCGCAAGCATATTTCTTTGGGATACGTTTTCTGTTTTGGAAAGCGTATTCCCCCTCGAGCCGTTTTCCTTTTTTCTGTTTTAATTAAAAACAGAATTTTGACCAGACTTTGACTGGCTATATCTTTTAAAATAAAACTCCGATTGATTTGATTCTTTTTCCTACCTCTCTCCAATTTCATCTAGTTTAGTTTCATATTTATTTGAAAATTTTCCGAGACAACTTTTTGTACTATTTTCAATTTATGTGTTAATTTGAATATTTCTCAAAATAGGAATTAAAGAGAGGAGAAAACTTTCGAAAGTTTTAAGATGCACTCTACCTCTCCACAACTTGAAGGCAAGCATTCTGAACCCTGGTATAATATTTGTTGGGTGCTGTTTAATGTGACTACAACACCAAGTTAACCTGGAGCATCCATTATTTTATGTGACGTTGTGATTATGCTCTTGAGTGCATGATAGAAATTCCTTGCTGTTGGAATCTAAATGCTTATGACAGTATTCACCCTCGTATGCCTTTCATGCCTACCGGAAGGAATCCGAAGAAGTCTCTGTCCCGGGTAGACAGGAACGTGATACTGATATTTCGTTGAAAACGAGAATGATCAGTAAGGCATGGTGAGGTAGGATGAGTGGTGATTCTGTCTGTTGGAGTGAAATATATTTGTTATGCTAATCATGCAGGAAACACATAAACCTCCTGAGTCGACCGTAGATCGAGTCTTGTTCCAGTAACCCCCATACTTGTTCCGTACTACCACTTGTCCCTGCCGCAGGTAGGGTACGGTCCAGTAAGTTGTCAACCCCTTTCTTGGCACACACCGTATAGAGAGGCCATAGTGAAAGATACCAGTGGCCCCTGGTAGGCATGTCACTTGGTCCGGGGGCATGGGTGTTCGGTTGGAGCCGAAGGGGTAGCTCCCCTAGTTTGTGCGCGGTATAAATTTTGTGATCCCATGCTAGTCGAGGTTGTAGCCTCCCCACTTAGAGTTTTGCTTAACAGGTGTCGCGGGTGATTCCAGACTCCGGTAAGTGAAGCAGGTGTGTGCGGGTCAGGTGTGTTTTCAATTCAAAGACTGTAATCGGAATTAGTCCCGGTGGACTAAAGGAATCCGTTACTTGTGGGTAAAGAGTACACCCACTGCAGAGTTTATATCTATTCGAATAGCCGTGTCCGCGGTTAAGGACTACAGTCTGGGATGGGTCAAGTGTCGGTCTTAGTGTCGGTCTTCGGAGGAAAAACTTCTAAACCGGAACATTGATCATGACATGTGACAAATGATGATTATGACTATTATTATTGTGGACTAACCATTTTTAATATTTGTATCCTTGGGACGGTTCTACCTTCTGGATACTCGTTGTGATTATTTTCCTTATAAGCCCTTTATGTGGTGTCGCTCAGACGCCCGACTGTGGCATGCTTGTTATTTATTTTCCTTATAAGCCCTTTATGTGGTGTCGCTCAGACGCCCGACTGTGGCATGCTTGTTATTTATTTTCCTTATAAGCTCTTTATGTGGTGTCGCTCAGACGCCCGACTGTGGCATGCTTGTTATTTATTTTCCTTATAAGCCCTTTATGTGGTGTCGCTCAGACGCCCGACTGTGGCATGCTTGTTATTTATTTTCCTTATAAGCCCTTTATGTGGTGTCGCTCAGACGCCCGACTATGGCATGCTTGTTATTTATTTTCCTTATAAGCCCTTTATGTGGTGTCGCTTAGACGCCCGACTGTGGCATGCTTGTTATTTATTTTCCTTATAAGCCCTTTATGTGGTGTCGCTCAGACGCCCGACTGAGGCATGCCTTATATTATTATCCTTTCGAGGCGTCGCTTCAGACACCCGATCGGTTTATTTTATTTCTATTCTCTGATTGCTTATTCATGTTTTATATGAATAACCTGCTTGCGTGCGTCATGAATTTTATTTCATGACTAACTAAGTGATCATTGAATATTTCTGTGCATGATTATCATCTGTTATATTATGCTTGTGTTCATAATGTTTGCGAGTACATTCAAAGTACTCACTGGCTTGTCCCTGGCTATTTTCTTGGCCATATTTCTTGCTTGGAGAGGAGCGCAACGACGACAGCCCGGAACCTAGGCCACGATGATAGCAGCCTCGCGAAGATAGGAGTTATCCAGGTCAGCTATTCCTGTGGGAAATAGAGTCCCATAGACGCTGATGAACCGCAAACCGCTTCCGCCATCAACCACTAGAAACCTGTTGTTGTACTCATAGACCACAATGGTCTTGTACTTTAGACTTTGTATTTTTGCTTGGGATTTCTGTATCAAGATTGTGTCTCATCAGCTAACAGTAATCCTGGGGCTGGTGAGCACAAGGGCCATTTACTGGGAAATTAATATCCTGGAAAACCGGTCCTGACAACCTTGGTATCAGAGCCAGGCTGACCATTGGCTAATCCTATCTTAGCCAGGTCGATAAACCTAGGTTAACCCACCCATTAGGCCCTAACTTAACCACAACCAAGCTTCTCGTATACGATAGCCACACAGTGACCCCGACACCTTTTGGCAATCGGTGCCCAACCTATCAGCCTAGCCCGTCGATCACGCACCCGTGACCGACACCTTTGTTGTCCCATTCGCAAGCGTGCGACGGAAGACTTCGTTCCCTTTTTCTATAAAAGGAACGTTAGCCCCAACCCAGCACAGCACAACCTCTATCCCAGAACCAAGCCAAGATGCCTGGCCCCATTGTGCACAATGAGACCATAGCAACCAACCTAGGAGGTTTTGTGACCGTGCTAGCAAACCTCACCCGTCGTGCCTTTGCAATAGAAGAGCCCCCAGAATATGTGGTGTACCAAGGGCTCAGGAGCAGTGAGAGTCGTCAATTCTGGGCCACGGTGCACATCTATGGTAGGGGTATGGCGCCAGAACGCCCCTACAGGTTCGCCGGAAGGACAACTTCCTTTGAGCCACAAGCCATCCAGCTGGCCGCTCGAGAGGCTATAGTTCAACTCCGGCACCTGTCGCCAAGAGTGAACTGCCGCTCGTTCTACTACTACCCCAGCCGTGACGGGTATAGTAGGCCACCCCAGGTAGCCAACGGAGACCACGAGACGGACCCTGCATTGCCGCATCTGGTGCGCTATGTAAGTGCACTAGAGGCGTTGTTCGATCAGGTCACTCTTGACCTGATCGCAGCCCGTGGAGAGCTTGCCCGTCGAACCCCGGCAAGAGGAGCAGATGTGCCCGACGCCGACAACCCAGTCATGCTGTTCGGACAGTCGATCGAGTCCTTTAGGGCTGCCCCTGCAACCGACCGGAATGTATTTGCATCCCCGGAGGAGCTTCGTCGCATTTTAGGGACACGCTCCAACGGGATTGTGACCACCAATCCCCGCGATGGTCATCATCGCTACCCCGACCCTGCAGCTCCTCAACCCCATCCAGCAAACCCCGACGATGAGGCCCATGGAGAAGCCTCGACGTCCACAAGGCACGCTCGTTTAGATATTAACGAGGTAGACTAAGTTACTCGAGTAGTACCGAGTCTTAGTATTCTACGCCATGTATCAGTGTGACCTTGTAACCGCCTTGAATGAATGCAGTCTGCTTGTGTGCCTTTGTTTGTATAGTAGCCACGCATAAGTTAGTTGGCGTATGGTTGCATATTAAATCCCGGGCGAAGCTACCGAGAACCACCCCAAACGATACCCACAGTAATACGTCACTTTTGTGAGATATGTATATCTGTGGCATTGACCCCGACCCCCATAGAGCAGAACCGACAAACTAGTTGCCCCCACACCGCGATCGGTAACCCAGCTCCACTGCTTTATAAGAGGCCCTCCGTGACCTTACCAGGCATCCCTCACTTTGTGCATAGCCTTCGCAGCCACTTTTGACATGCCGAGCCCTAGTATTCATCTGAGAACTCCAGATGCGACTCCAGGCAGTTTTGTTAAGATATTGTGGGATTTCACCTGCAGTACCAAGAGTTCTACCCATCCACCCCAGTACGAGCTGCTCAAAACGAGGATCACCCCATCCGCCTCGAAATATTGGGCAGTAGTACACATCCCTCCCGCAAACCCAAACCAAGATCCCACGGAAGTCTCTTTCGCGGGGAGATCTATGCCGACTCCGCAAATGGCCATAGAAGCTGCTGTGTACGAAGCAATTGCTCGTCTTCGCTTCGCAGTACCCTATGCCAGCGAAAGGGGGTATATTTACTTTCCGAGTCGTGCAGCACCCGGAGAAGTAGCCTCTTTTCCCGGTGGACGAATAGAGAGGGACCCAGTACTGGCCAATCTTGCCCAGTACGTCATCGCACAAGAGCATTTGACCCAGCGAGTAATGAGTTATCTCCAGAGACTCGCTGATTTAAATCCTCAGATCGCCATTGGCAGACCCCTGAGGCCAGACCAGGAGAGGCGCGTTCTCCGACTGGTCAATCCGCTTCCTCCGGTAGAAGAAGAATGTGTCCCAGTGCCGGGGAGATTTTCTCAGGGCCCAACCCATTTTTCGTTTACGTTGTAGACGCCGCTTCTGTGTTTGTTATCCTAGCATTTATTTATGTGTTGCAGCTTATGTGTTCTATCCTAAATTTGTGCTATGAATAAACTGGTTGGTTTCAATTAATGTGAGTAATTTTACTGCTGTGATTTTTTTTTCAAACTGTTTTCGCCCTCAGTAATTTCCAAGGAGGGTTTTCTCTTGAGTTTTTGCAACAAACATTTCTCCGTGGCATAAATTTAAATTCACGCAGCACCACAACAGCAGGCTCACAGCCACAACCACTCGACCACATGCACTAATTGCAAAACCACATACACATTTTGCACCTAACTGACCACCGCACTGACACACCACAATTTCTGAAAGAGAAATTTGTGGGTTATTATTCTAGTGCAGCTTGCCTCCAGCACACTGACAGCAGTAGCAGTTAGCACCTAACACCGACACTTAATCCTCGTGATCACCGCCGCCGCGAAGAGCCAACACTCGAGCAGCAGCGTCACGACGATCATCGAGGATCATCGCGCACAAGAGCACGGAGAACCCCAGCATTGCCGCCAACCCTCCGCACATCAGGATCATGTACCAGTCCGGCATCACCTCCGCCATTAGGGCCTCGTCTCGATGCTCCTGCAAACAAAAATGGAGAGGAAAGAAGGAGAAGAAGAAACCAGGCCAGGTGTGAGGGAGAAGAGGGAAGCACCGCGGTCATTTTATAGCTCGAGATCGGTGTACGGTGAACGAAGTCCACCAGCGCCACTCGTCGCTCGATCGCCGGTGTTCGGAGGCGAATCCGCGAGCAGTGCCGACAGCGCACTGGCCCGCGAGGTGAGAGCACGCTGCGCCGGCAGCTAGCACGCCGCGCACTACCGCAGTACGGCCCTAGGTGCCCTACTCGCTAGACACCGCAGGTGGAGAAACGCAGACGCGCGTGAGAGAGAGAAGGAAGAGGAGAGCCAGAGGTAGAAGAAGAGACTGACAGTGGGCCCTGGGTCCACCTGTCAGCCAGAGAGAACCCGATGCACTCGGGTACGACTAGCGTAATATGGAAATTTGGAAATTTATTCTAAATTTACCATAGCCAATAGTAGAAATCTCTCGGTTTCCCCAGCCGTAGATTTCTTCACCAGTACCCACTATAGTTCACCAATTATCTGTCCACTCACTGTAGCTTCGTCATATCACGTGAACAGGATTTTTGATTTTCAGACTCTTATTGCTTAATAGTAGGAGTAATATTCTTGAAACCGTTCTTAGCAAATCTCGAGGACGATATTTTTCTTAAGGGGGGTAGTGTTGTAACACCCCAAAAATTTGACCATATTTTATTAATTAAAATTTTGGCAGGAGACTAATTTTTTGGTTTCTAGATCAGATATTGATTTCAAAATCACTCTTTTAGTTTGAGTTATGGAGTTTTCCCTCCTGATAGAAACCTTTCAAAAATATTTTTGGATTTGAGTATATACTCAACGGCATTTCATTTTCATTATATATGATCAGTGGAAATATTTCTATAATTATTTTTCCTAAGCTTTACTTCTTTAAAATGGTTTCTCATATTTTTAGAGCCCCATTTTGCACTACAACCATTTAGTAACTTCACTTAAAAATTCTACAAAAATTTGTAGAAGACATGTGAGGTTCCTACATCATTTTTATGCAAGGAAACAGCCTTGTGTTTTGGAAAATTTGAGCAAACCATCCTCATACTCATTCTGGTTCAGTTTGGAAGTTTCTACTGCAACCCCATTTTATCGTGCCCTATGGCCCATGAGTTTTCTCCTGCTTTTAGTAAACCCTACCAAAATCTTAAGTCCAGGAGATCAGACCCATTAGAAGATTTAAGAACATGCAATAATAGCCTTTCTTTTCTGTCCAGATTTGGTTTTCTCAAAAACTTGCACTAGGAAGTTTCTGCTTTGGCCAAGATAACCTTGCCATCTTCTGGTGGATCTAAAGAGACTTTGATCTGGAAATTTTGGTTACTAGCAAAACTTTCTGGATGCCCTTAGCATTTTGTCGAGCAGCTTGAGTGCATGAACTGTTTTGACACTCTCCTAGTTTTGCATTAGGGACTAGCTTGTCTGGCTGTATCACCTTGTCCTCTAGCCTTGCCTTGGCCAACAATCCACCCCTGTAGAGCCCCGTGGGCAGAGGAGTCCCCTGGCAGGCATTGGCATTTTGCCGAGCACCTCGCGTGCATGCTCTGGGCGCGAGCAGAACGCGCGTTTTGCACGTGCGTGCGCCCGAGTCGCCGCGTCCCGCTGCCGTCTCCCCGCGCTCGTCCTGATCCATTCCCGCTCGCAGCCAACGCGCCCCGACCCCCTCTCTCGTCGCAGAGCCGCCCTGGCCACCTCCTGGAGCCCCGCAGCGCCGCCGTCAGGTCGGCCATGGCAACTAGCGGATGGTCGCAGCCTTGGGAGCACCGCCCCGGTCACCCCAGCTCGCCAGCTGCCCCGTTGCATAGCGCGGTCTTATCCGCAAGCTCGTCGGTTAGCGCCGACCAGCGCCGCGTCGCCTAGCTAGCAACAGAACGGCGGTTCGATGGCATTCTTATCCGCAGCCGCGGAAACCGACCTAGTTGTGCTATAAATAGGGACCCCCGAGCTCGAGCAGACCCTCAGACAACCTCATGCCATCCCTCTAGAGCCCCCATAGCAAGCAATCGACTGGAGGAGGCCGTCTTCCCCGCCTCCGGTAGCTTCGGCCACCGCCGCACTCCGGTCCAATCCATAGTGAGCAGGGCCTCCCTAGTCTTTCCATCGCCGCCATCCGCTTCCCCTTGACCTTGCAGAGCCACCCCACCTCTCAGCTTCGACTGGGAGCCACCATAGGCCGAGACCCATCTGCTCCCGAAGGCGCCGTCCGCCGCAGAGCTCGACGCCGATGACCCCCTTCGCCCCCGCGACTCTCTCGACCACCGGGAGGATCGCCCTAGAGCCGCTGATCCATCCCCGCCCTCGGAACCCCGTGGGGAGCCGCCGTTCGCCGGCGACGATCATCGGAGACGCGCCCCGTCTCTGCCACAGGAGGAAGGAGGCGCGGGCGACTGGTCAAACCTGACCAGTGGGCCCGATGGACCCACTGTCAGTGACCCAGCGACGGCCCGCGCTGGCTTAAGTGAAAGCGTAATCGCAGAAGTACGTCTCCCCTTCTCGCTAACGTATTTAGCTCTGAACCATTTTCTCCTCGCGCAAGCGTATTTCTTTGGGATACGTTTTCTGTTCTGGAAAGCGTATTCCCCCTCGAGCCGTTTTCCTTTTTTCTGTTTTAATTAAAAACAGAATTTTGACCAGACTTTGACTGGCTATATCTTTTAAAATAAAACTCCGATTGATTTGATTCTTTTTCCTACCTCTCTCCAATTTCATCTTGTTTATTTTCATATTTATTTGAAAATTTTCCGAGACAACTTTTTGTACTGTTTTCAATTTATGTGTTAATTTGAATATTTCTCAAAATAGGAATTAAAGAGAGGAGAAACTTTCGAAAGTTTTAAGATGCACTCTACCTCTCCACAACTTGAAGGCAAGCATTCTGAACCCTGGTATAATATTTGTTGGGTGCTGTTTAATGTGACTACAACACCAAGTTAACCTGAAGCATGCATTATTTTATGTGACATTGTGATTATGCTCTTGAGTGCATGATAGAAATTCCTTGCTGTTGGAATCTAAATGCTTATGACAGTATTCACCCTCGTATGCCTTTCATGCCTACCGGAAGGAATCCGAAGAAGTCTCTGTCCCGGGTAGACAGGAACGTGATACTGATATTTCGTTGAAAACGAGAATGATCAGTAAGGCATGGTGAGGTAGGATGAGTGGTGATTCTGTCTGTTGGAGTGAAATATATTTGTTATGCTAATCATGCAGGAAACACATAAACCTCCTGAGTCGACCGTAGATCAAGTCTTGTTCCAGTAACCCCCATACTTGTTCCGTACTACCACTTGTCCCTGCCGCAGGTAGGGTACGGTCCAGTAAGTTGTCAACCCCTTTCTTGGCACACACCGTACAGAGAGGCCATAGTGAAAGATACCAGTGGCCCCTGGTAGGCATGTCACTTGGTCCGGGGGCATGGGTGTTCGGTTGGAGCCGAAGGGGTAGCTCCCCTAGTTTGCGCGCGGTATAAATTTTGTGATCCCATGCTAGTCGAGGTTGTAGCCTCCCCACTTAGAGTTTTGCTTAACAGGTGTCGTGGGTGATTCCAGACTCCGGTAAGTGAAGCTAGTGTGTGCGGGTCAGGTGTGTTTTCAATTCAAAGACTGTAATCGGAATTAGTCCCGGTGGACTAAAGGAATCCGTTACTTGTGGGTAAAGAGTACACCCTCTGCAGAGTTTATATCTATTTGAATAGCCGTGTCCGTGGTTAAGGACTACAGTCTGGGATGGGTCAAGTGTCGGTCTTAGTGTCGGTCTTCGGAGGAAAAACTTCTAAACCGGAACATTGATCATGACATGTGACAAATGATGATTATGACTATTATTATTGTGGACTAACCATTTTTAATATTTGTATCCTTGGGACGGTTCTACCTCCTGGATACTCGTTGTGATTATTTTCCTTATAAGCCCTTTATGTGGTGTCGCTCAAACGCCCGACTATGGCATGCTTGTTATTTATTTTCCTTATAAGCCCTTTATGTGGTGTCGCTCAGACGCCCGACTGTGGCATGCTTGTTATTTATTTTCCTTATAAGCCCTTTATGTGGTGTCGCTCAGACGCCCGACTGTGGCATGCTTGTTATTTATTTTCCTTATAAGCCCTTTATGTGGTGTCGCTCAGACGCCCGACTGTGGCATGCTTGTTATTTATTTTCCTTATAAGCCCTTTATGTGGTGTCGCTCAGACGCCCGACTGTGGCATGCTTGTTATTTATTTTCCTTATAAGCCCTTTATGTGGTGTCGCTTAGACGCCCGACTGTGGCATGCTTGTTATTTATTTTCCTTATAAGCCTTTTATGTGGTGTCGCTCAGACGCCCGACTGAGGCATGCCTTATATTATTATCCTTTCGAGGCGTCGCTTCAGACACCCGATCGGTTTATTTTATTTATATTCTCTGATTGCTTATTCATGTTTTATATGAATAACCTGCTTGCGTGCGTCATGAATTTTATTTCATGACTAACTAAGTGATCATTGACTATTTCTGTGCATGATTATCATCTGTTATATTATGCTTGTGTTCATAATGTTTGCGAGTACATTCAAAGTACTCACTGGCTTGTCCCTGGCTATTTTCTTGGCCAGATTTCTTGCTTGGAGAGGAGCGCAACGACGACAGCCCGGAACCTAGGCCACGATGATAGCAGCCTCGCGAAGATAGGAGTTATCCAGGTCAGCTGTTCCTGTGGGAAATGGAGTCCCATAGACGCTGATGAACCGCAAACCGCTTCCGCCATCAACCACTAGAAACCTGTTGTTGTACTCATAGACCACAATGGTCTTGTACTTCAGACTTTGTATTTTTGCTTGGGATTTCTATATCAAGATTGTGTCTCATCAGCTAACAGTAATCCTGGGGCTGGTGAGCACAAGGGCCATTTACTGGGAAATTAATATCCTGAAAAACCGGTCCTGACAATGTGTCATGTCGCCAGGTTGGTTTTCTTATAGCCGATTTGTGATCATACTCTTTCCTTCAATTTAAGTGTTAGTTTCATCTATGGGGTAATGGAGTGCTTAACTGGATGCGGGAATTTAAGATTTGGAAAAAAGAGTGTGATGCGGAGTGGATATCAATGAGTCCATCGATGCGTCATGTTGTTCTTGGCATGATGGCCATGCATAAACCTCCATTAGGATCATCATTTCGATCTAGCTCTTTTGTGGCCAAAAAGATTTGTTTTCTACTTTTCAGAATTACACTCCGTGTAAGGGTTATCGTTATAATGCTTCTCAAGGTTACATTGAGGTCACATATTAAGCTGCTTATGATGTGACACCTCGTGAGAGTGTGATCATACACCCACCCCCGCCGATAGAGATCCAATGGACTATCACTACTCCCTTCATTGCTTTTGGCATGGTATATTAGACAGTTCAACATCGATCACCATGTACAGTGACGAATCTATCTCCGGCAACAAACACCGGTTCGGGCAGGAGCCACTAAGATCATCATTTCGATCTAGCTCTTTTGTGGCCAAAAAGATTTGTTTTCTACTTTTCAGAATTACACTCCGTGTAAGGGTTATCGTTATAATGCTTCTCAAGGTTACATTGAGGTCACATATTCAGCTGGTTATGATGTGACACCTCATGAGAGTGTGATCATACACCCACCCCCGCCGGTAGAGCGCCAATGGACTATCACTACTCCCTTCACTGCTTTTGGAATGGTATATTAGACAGTTCAACGTCGATCACCATGTACAGTGACGTCTCTATCTCCGGCAACAAACACCGGTTCGGACAGGAGTGAAATTGGGGCTAATTTGCAAAGAGATGGTATTGGGCCTTCTGGGCCATCTTCTTTCTGCCCAATTCCGTCAGAACCTGAGGCTAATTTGGATTTTAGTTCCTTGATCGATGAGATGGTTCATAAATTTTTTTCTTACTCTAAATCCAATCATTTGGGTCATTTTGCAAATAAATTTCCAGGTAGTCCTCACTGTATTGCATGTGGACATGATAATCATTGGAAACGGGACTGTGAGATCTTTGCTCAACAGAATGGATTGTTTTGGCATCCAAAAAATCTCAACTTGTTACTGTTCAAGCAAATCCCGGTCATTCGGTTGGGGCGGCAGTGGGAAAAAATGATGATCATATCTGATACTCGTGATCAATGTTGGGTTTTCCGTGAAAAGGAATGGGTAATCGCAACACAAAGTGGGTAAGTATTTCCCTCTGTTATGAAACCAAGGTTTATCGAACCAATAGGAATACCAATCCTCAACCGTCTTCAGCGGCTGCACACAAAAGAACAAACAACTTTGTCGGGTCACGATGCACACGATCACCTATCGGGCCATGGGCCCCTTTGTGGTACGGGGTGAGGTCACGTTGCACAAAGAGCAGAGGTGGTGAGGCAGCACAACGACGAGTTGCTGGTGTTTACCCAGGTTAGGGCCGCTGGGAAGCGTAAAACCATACTCCTGCTTTGGTGGATTGATCGGGGGAACACGAAGCACACGCAACGCTCAAACCCGGCAAGGTTGCCTTCGGGAGAGCTGCTATGCGAGTACAAGTGTCCAAAGGTCTGAATCTTTAGCTAGGTTGCCTTGGGCCTCCTTTTATAGCTGAAGGGGAAACCACAGTGGCAAAACAGACATTATCTAGTGATTAGATAGCTAATAGTGCTATCATACCTAACTCTGGCACTTAGGACAAAATGCCATAAATGCTAGCCTAGGTGGTGTGCGGGGATGCCTCCTCGGCAGGCTTTTACCACCGCTTTAGCTAACTATTGCTTTGTATGTCGACACGCCTCTGGACGGGTGTCAAATGGGCGTAATCTGTCTCCCAGCAAGTCACCACATACTTAGCGAGAGCCACTTAGCCACCTGAGGGCTCGACACCGTATAGACAAATGACTGGCGTTGCGATGTGGTGGCCGGTCGGCTCGCGCCTGCCGGGGGATGGCTTGCCGGGTCTTCCTAAAGATGTGTGCGCCTCGGTCCCCGGCAGGCACCGGGGACGTGACTAGCGCGGTTTGGGCCCACTCTGGGCCGTCGCATCGGCCTTGTCGGCGTTGCTTGGCCAGCGTAGGTTGCTTCTGCCGGAGTTTTGGTCTTGAATGTTGGTTTTGTCTTCTTGATGTGCTCTTTGATCTCTCATAGAGCGGCTTCTCTGGTTTGGACTGGTCGTGACTGTATGCATGTTGATGGGTTCTACTACTACTGCCTCTGCATAAGTTAGGGGCAGTGGGTACCCCAGTCCTAGTGCACCGACAAACTTGCACCCAACGCCGGCAAGAGGGTTGTCAATCCCCTTGATCTCGTTATTTGCAAGCAAGTGAGTTTTGTAGATAATAGTACAGTGCATAATAAAATAAAAGGTAATAAATAACAACAAGGTAATGATAGTGTTTGTGAATTTATAAGTGAATAGACCCAGGGGCCGTAGTGTTCTCTAGTGGCATCTCTCATAAGCAAAGCATATGGTGGGTAAACAAATTACCGTTGGGCAATTGATAGAAAAGCGAATAATGATGTGATGTTCACGGAAATGATCATGTGTATATAGGCATCACGTCCATAAGCAAATAGGCCGACTCCTGCCTGCACCTACTACTATTACTACACTTCAAGAGCGCTTCTATGCTTGCCTCTCTACGTATTAAGTTCATGACAAACGGAGTAATGCTTGGAGAACGATGACATGATGTAGACCAAGTAAACTCAACTAATATGAATAAACCCCATCGTTTTATCCTTAGTAGCAACAACACAAAGACGCAACTTGTCCCCTTCTGTCACTGGGATATAGAAACTCGTCAGGATGAACCTACTACAATGCAGCACTCCCACTGAAGAAATATCAATCTAGTTTGCCAAACTATCTCAATCGATGGGAGAGCATTACGAAGCTATGATGATCATGCAAATAAGAATCATAGTAATCAGATTTGACTCAAATACTTTTCATTAATAATCTGAACATAAACTCACAATTCATCAGATCCCAACAAACACACCATACAAAGGGATTACATAGGATAGATATGGGAAAGATTCGATGAACATTGTATTGAAGATTGAGAGAGAGAGAGAGAGAGATTGCCATCTAAGTACTACCTACAGACCCGTAGGTCTGCGGTGAACTACTCACACATCATGGTTAGGGAAGCAAGGTTGATGAAGGGGCCCTCCGTGATTGATCTCCCCTCCGGCAGGGTGCCGGAACGGAGGTGTTGATGGCCTCCCGTCGGAACAGAGGCTTGCGGCGGCGAAAAAAGTGTTTCGGGAGCGCTCCCGATGTTTTTAGGGTAGATATGAATTTATAGGCCGTAGAACGACATCGGGGGACGCTCCAGAGGGCCACCACATATATGGTCGCCCCCCTAGGGGGCACGGCTGGATATGTGGTGGGCCCCTGGTGCATCGCCTGGCCCTCCTCTAAAGCTTCTAGGTCTTGTATTGGTCCAACAAAAATCACCAAAAAGTTTTGTGGCAATTGCACTCCATTTGGTATTGTAACTCTGAAAAGGAAAAAACACGCAGAAAACAGGAACTGGCACTGGGCACTGGGTCAATAGGTTAGTGCTCAAAAATATTATAAATTGGTAAATAAATACCTAAAAAGTATCATAGAATGATAATATATCAGCATGGAACAATCAAAAATTATAGATTCGTTGGAGACGTATCATGGTTCCAAATAGGATCCAATTTGGCTCAAACATTACATTATCAGTGTATACATGTAGTTTCAGATGGGATCGAGAGAATAATCTGAAATACAATCAGAAATTGGTTGGGTCACATTGAGCCAAACTGGACACTTTATAGACTTTGGACATCATAGTAAGTGCTTATTCTTTCTTAATGGAAAAATACAAATGTACGGAGGTTGTAACTTAGTTGCTTTTCAGCCACGATGAGATGATAAACCAAGTCCAACAAACTCATTAGACATATGGCTCTTAATACCTCATCGGTAGCATTGTTGGCATCCAGCTAGTGGAATGTATGTGGAAGCAACATGCAAGAAGCTAAATACCACATCAGGGATCACATGATGATCCATGCTTTCGCAACAAGTTCAATTACCTGTAAGTGATCTTGGAGCAGTGAAATCAAATATCTCATATGTATTGTATCCATACAACAGCAATCTATAGATATCTATTCTTATGCCACAATAATCAAGTATGAGATCTAGGAATTAGAGAACAGATATTCCGAAAAATATTTTGTTTTCACAGCAAAAGCCATCTGAACCAAATATGATGCCCACTAAAAAAACACTATGTTTAATGCATGCATCTCCCATTGAAACTTATATGAAGGTAAATGAAGCAACATGATGATAGAAATCGGGAGATGTCACTAATTGATCTACTGGGTGTCATTTGTAGTTCGTAGGTAAATAAGGACACCCAGCAAGTTCAATTACATGTAAGTGATCTTGGAGCAGTGAAATTAAGTATCTCATCTCTACTGTATCCATACAACAACGATTTATAGATATCTATTCTTATGCCAAAAAATTCAAGTACGAGATCTAGGAATCAGAGACCAAATATTTAGAAAGATAAATCAAGTATGAGATCTGAAACTTATTTGGCAATTGCACTCCATTTGGTATTGTAACTCTGAAAAGGCAAAAACAGGCAGAAAACAGGAACTGGCACTGGGCACTGGGTCAATAGGTTAGTGCTCAAAAATATTATAAATTGGTAAATAAATACCTAAAAAGTATCATAGAATGATAATATATCAGCATGGAACAATCAAAAATTATAGATACGTTGGAGACGTATCAGCATCCCCAAGCTTAATTCCTGCTCGTCCTCGAGTAGGTAAATGATAAAAACATAATTTTTGATTTGACATGCTACCCATTATGTAATCTTTGGTATGTATGCTCATTGAGAAAAGATGAATTAGCAAATAGCAACATAGTAATATTTATAAGTATAAGAAACGAAATCATTAATTCTTCAAAGTATACGATCCTAAAAGAATGTTTTACCCCTATTCATCTTATTATATTAGCAAGGCATGACTCCGTCTTCACCACATAGATACAAATGTTAAGCACCACGGTGTCCAAGTCAGGCAATTGGATTGTACTTTTTCAATATGCATCAACTTTTTATTCTTCACGCAATACATGGGCGTGAACCATTGGACATAGCATATAGGTGGAATAGAATATGGTGGTAGGTATCAAAGGGGTAAAAAGTGGAGAAGATAGTCTCGCATCAACTAGGCATACCAACAAGCTATGGAGATGCTCATCGATAGATATCAATGCGAGGAGTAGGGATTGCCATATAAATGATGCACTAGAGCTATAAGTGTATGAAAGCTCAACTAAAGCTAAGTGGGCTGTAAATCAAACTTGCTTGCTCATGAAGACCTCGGGCGTTTGAGGAAGCCCGTCATAAGAATTTAAAAAAGTTAAGTTTATTATATGAAAAGGTAATTCCCACTAGCATATGGAAGAACATGGTGCCACTCTGAGGCACAAGGATAGTAGCAAAGTCCCTTCTCTCTTTTCTCTCATTTTTTTTATGGTGGGATTTTCTCTCTTTTTTTTCTTTTTGCCTCCACCATTTTCTCTTTTTTTATATGGTTGGCTCATTTGCCTCCCCCCTCCCATTTTTTTTTTAGTTTTTGTCCGGAGTCTCATCCCGACTTGTGGGGGAATCATAGTCTCCGTCATCCTTTCCTCACTGGGACAATGCTCTAATAATGATGATCATCACACTTTTATTTACTTACAACTCAACATGAAGAACTGATAGGAATATATGACTCTGTATGAATGCCTCTGGCAGTGTAAAAGGATGTGCAATGATCTAGCGTGACATGTATCAAAAATATGAAGAATGGTGGCTTTGCCACAAATACTATGTCAGCTCTATACGATCATGCAAAGCATTATGATGATGAACTAACTAGTCATATGAAGTGACGATGGAATTTGCATGGGAATATGTCTCGGAATATCTATGGAAATGCCATAATAGGTAGGTATGGTGGCTGTTTTGAGGAAGTTATAATGAGGCTTATGTGCAATAGAGCGTATCATGTCACGGGGTTTGGATGCACCGGCGAATATTTGCACCGATCCTCGAGGTGAGAATGGGCTATGCTCGGTACCGAAGAGGCTAGCAAATATGAGAAGCTGAAGATGTGTATGTCCATGGTGTCACATTAGTCATAAAGAACTCGCATACTTATTACAAAGTTTTATTAGTTTATCACAAATCAAAGTACTCCTCGCATGCCCCGAGGGAGGAGGTTGGTAGGAGTTAACCATCGCGCACCCCCGACTCAAAACAACACTAGGAATTCAACGAGGAATATAAATGCTCACACATCATCACCATGCCTTTTTAATTTTTAGATGAATAACAAGTTAACACCTCTTAATCTCAACACTTCTATGAATCAAAAAATTTGGACTCACACCTTTTTCATATTACCACATCAATGTCATTAACCCACAACTTCTCTATATGTGCTACACGATGGTTTTGATTATCATTCATTGAATACATAATATTCTTGGACTAGTCTTATGACCCATGCAAATTACCATCACTATTACTCAGATCTCAAACAAATATAAGTGAAGAATGAGAGCATATTATTTCTAAAAAATCTACACGCCACCGTGCTCAAAAAGATATAAGTGAAGTACTAGAGCAACTGCCTAGCTCAAATGATATAAGTGAAGCACATAGAGTATTCTAGCAAATTATCATGAAGGTGTGTCTCTCTCAAATAGGTGTGTCCAGCAAATGATGATTGTGACAAACTGAAAGTAAAAGCAAACAAAAGCAAACGACGCTCCAAGAAAAACACATATCATGTGATGAATAAAAATATAGCTCCAAGTGACATACCAATGGATTGAGACGAAAGAGGGGATGCCTTCTGGGGCATCCCCAAGCTTAGACGCTTGAGTCTCCTTAGAATTATACTTGGGGTGCCTTGGGCATCCCCAAGCTTGGGCTCTTGCTACTCCTTATTCCGTAGTCCATCGTGATCACACCCAAAACTTGAAAACTTCAATCACACAAAACTCAACAAAACTTCGTGAGATCTGTTAGTATAAGAAACATATTGCATACTTGAGGTAGTGTGATAAATTGATTCAAATTCATTTTTTCATAATAGGTACTGTATTATAACTTCCCCATGGCTTACACCCCCCTGATATAGTCCATGGCATATTCAAAACAAGCAAACTATGCAAGCAAAATAGAATCTGTTTAAAACAGAATAGTCTGTAGCAATCTGTAAAGAGCCCATACTTATGTACCTATAAAATTATGAAAAATTAGGACAACATAAAGAATTTGTATAGCAATACTGTGTTAAAATTTCAAATCATACCAGTAAAAAATGAAAATTCCTGCACTGGAGTCAAAGTTTCTGCTTCAGATTCAGCATCGTTTCTACTCATCTTGTGAGTCATCCCAAAGGCTTTACTTGGCACAAACATTAATTAAAATATAAAAACACAATCATTATAGAGGCAAAAATCATGTTATCACACAAAAACATAAAGTAAAAAACAAAAATAAAGATACATATTGGGTTGCCTCCCAACAAGCGCTATTGTTTTATGCCTCTAGCTAGGCATAATGCATAGTTTCAAGTGTTGGACCCCTTCATGTCCTTCAAAATTAGTTCTTCCGAAATCTTACTAATGAGTCACCCTTCTCAAATCTAGTGGAAAATCCCAAGTGTTCAAAGGAATTTATAAAATCATCACTAACATCATTTTCATCATAAGGATCCTCATAAAGAGCATGGACTTCATCACTAATAGGTTCTCTAATAATATTTTCATGCCAATCATTACTAAATACTTCATTAATTCCCTTAGCAATCCATTCAAATTTATCACAAGTGTGCAGAAATAGGGATTGTGTCAATTCTTCGGGAAGGACATTTCTTCTCATATTCTCATCAAATCTTTGATAATCATTAGATTCCATCCTACGCAATGCATCTCCATTATGAATGATTACTTCTATAGGAGGATGTTCAGATTTTATTCCATAGAAAGCAAAAATAGCCTTAGCTTCATGAACAATATAATCAAATTCATGCATAAGGATGTTGGTGGAAATTTTCTTAATCTCAGGATTGTCTATGCTAGGAAGTCCCAAAACTATCTTTTGTAGCATAGGATGCAGGTGCACAAACTTACTCTCCAGTTTCAATATAGGCATAGTAAAAGCAACTTCATAACAATTTGTTTCATCAAGTATAGATCCTTTAATAAGTGGGGAAACTATTGAATGCTCAAAAAATTCTTGAATAGCATGTTTCCCAATGATCTTCCCACTACCCACATGATAAATTTTAGAATTTAGGACAGTGTGAGTGTTGGTAATGGGAAATTGACTTTTAGGAGGATCATGAGTAGAGTAAATAAACATTTTTCATTCTTCATCCAGGTCACTAGCATTACCTTCACTAGCACTTTCACTGATAACTTTCTCGAATTCAGACATGATAGCAAGACAAGCAAACAAGCAAGTAAAGCAAACTAGAAGCGAACTAGTAACTAGCAAAGATAAATATTTTTATATTTTTTATATTTATGAGACAAACTGAATATAACAGAAAATAAAAAGAAGAACAAGTGAATGAAATTTTGTGCGAAGTAACTTCATAGTTGGTGATGGTATTCCCCCGCAACGGCGCCAGAAATCCTTCCTGATACTCGTGATCTGCGTTGGGTTTTCCGTGAAGTGGAACGGGTAATCGCAGCACAAAGTGGGTAAGTATTTCCCTCAGTTACGAAACCAAGGTTTATCGAACCCATAGGAATACCAATCCTCAACCGTCTTCAGCGGTTGCACACAAAAGAACAAATAACTTGCACCCAACGTCGGCAAGAGGGTTGTCAATCCCCTTGATCTCGTTATTTGCAAGCAAGTGAGTTGTGTAGATAATTAGCGGTTGCACACAAAAGAACAAATAACTTGCACCCAACGTCGGCAAGAGGGTTGTCAATCCCCTTGATCTCGTTATTTGCAAGCAAGTGAGTTGTGTAGATAATTGTAGATAATAGTAAAGTGCAAAAAAACATAAAAGGTAATGAAAAACAGCAAGGTAATCATAGCATTTGTGAATTTATAAGTGAATAGACCCGGGGGCCGTAGAGTTTTCTAGTGGCATCTCTCATAAGCAAAGCATATGGTGGGTAAACAAATTACCGTTGGGCAACTGATAGAAAACCGAATAATTATGCGATGTTCACGGGAAAGATCATGTGTATATAGGCATCACGTCCATAAGCAAATAGGCCGACTCCTGCCTACACCTACTAATATTACTCCACTTCAAGAGCACTTCTATGCTTGCCTCTCTACGTATTAAGTTCTTGACAAATGGAGTAATGCTTGGAGAACGATGACATGATGTAGACAAAGTAAACTCAACTAATATGAATAAACCCCATCGTTTTATCCTTAGTAGCAACAACACAAAGATGCAACTTGTCCCCTTTTGTCACTGGGATATAGAAACTCATCAGGTTGAACCTACTACAACGCACCAGTCCCACCGAAGAAATATCTATCTAGTTGGCCAAACTATCTCAATAGAGCATTACGAAGCTATGATGAGCATGCAAATAAGAATCCTAGTAATCAGGCTTGACTCAAGTACTTTTCATGAATAATCTGAACATAAACTCACAATTCATCGGATCCCAACAAACACACCATATAAATGGATTACATCGGATAGATCAAAGCAAAGATGCGATGAACATTGTATTGAAGATCGAGAGAGACAGAGAGAGATTACCATCTAGGTACTACCTACGGACCCGTAGGTCTACGGTGAACTACTCACACATCATGGTGAGCGCAGCAAGGTTGATGAAGAGGCCCTCTGTGATTGGTCTCCCATCCGACAGGGTAACGAAACAGAGGTGTAGGTGGCCTCTCGTCGGAATAGAGGCTTGCGGCGGTGATAAAGGTGTTTCGGGAGCGCTCCCGATGTTTTTAGGGTAGATGTGAATTTATAGGCTAGAGAACGATGTCGGGGGACGCTCCAGGGGGCCACCGCATATCTAGCCGAGACCCCCCTAGGGGGCGTGGCTGGATATGTGCTCGGCCACTGGTGACTCTCCTGGCCCTCCTCCGAAGCTTCTAGGTCTTGTATTGGTCCAAAAAAATCACCAAAAAGTTTTGTGGCAATTGGACTCCGTTTGGTATTGTAACTCTAAAAAGGAAAAACACGCAGAAAACAAGAACTGGCACTGGGCACTGGGTCAATAGGTTAGTGCTCAAAAATATTATAAATTGGTAAATAAATACCCAAAAAGTATCCTAGAATGATAATATATCAGCATGGAACAATAAAAAATTATAGATACCTTGGAGACGTATCAGTATTCTAGACACTTTGTGCTCCCTCTCTGAAAAAAAACCCTGCTACAACTTTCATAACTAGTTCCTCTTCTTCGGGCTCGTCGTCGCCGCCACCTCCACCCTTGGCTCGCTGTCAAAAACTGAGCCGCAGCCTCCTCCTCCATTTGTGGGCTTCGACTCAATGGCGAACTATGAGCTAGATCCTGAGAGATATCTTCTGGCTGGCCACATGATTGTCGATGGTGGAGAGCTTCGTTAGCCGCGCACATTCGTCACCCTAGCGGTCAAACCATCTAGGAGGCATGAGTCCTTCATGGTTATTGAGCTAATGCCAGTACCTCCTCTCGATCAAGTACCTGCATTTAGGGAGCAAGTTGTGAATTTCCTGCATGGTCGTGTGGTCTCTGCCCAGCCATGGTTTTTGTGTATAGGATTGATTGAAGTTATGAGACCTTGTAATCAGATATGCTTTGGTCCAACACCCCCCTTTCGCTCTAGGTAACGATACCTTTGTGAGATTTATGAATCATGATGAGGGGGGAGGCTATCGTGGAAATCAGCGTTTTAGGAAGGTTTGGATTATGTTCTTGGGAGTACTGTGGACTACAGAAATGGCAATAATCTTGCAGAAGATGTGGGCACTTTTGGGAAGTTTCACTATTGGAATCAAGAAGATCCATATCTTATGAGATGTTTGGCGTATGCTTCCTTTCCTGATACTATTTTAGTTCCAAGGTCTATGGTATACAATCAGTTTTCTGAAGTAGGGCGTTCTAGGGTGTCATGGACTGCTGCTTGCTATGTGCTTGGAGAAAACTTTGCAGATGTAATGCCTGCTGATGAGCATCCTATGCCTTTGGATGGTGTAAGTGCATCTAGTGCCCCCTTAGTGGTTTTGGAGTATTGAAGACAAATGGTTTAAGGGACTAATGTGTTTGTGAGTGTACATAGGTGATATAGTCCCTGAGAGTTTGGTTTCACCAACAAAAGACGACCCCTAAAAATGTATTTCTTCTAGTGAAGACAATGTTATGGTTGAGCAAATTGAAGTGAAGATTTTTGTATGACTCTGAAGATATTGAAGCAAGGATTTTGAAGCGTGAAGACTTTGTTTCCATAGTTTCTTTTTCCCTTTTTGATTCATAGGAAAATCCATACTGTTTAAAGGGGGTCCAGGTAATACTAAGGAAAATGTCCAAGTGATGCTTTTCTCCAAACTTACACATACCCAATCCTTCGAGTGAAGTCTTTGGAAATCTCTTACAGTGCAGTCAAATTCTTAAGTGACAGAGATGAAGTTCATCTGGTCTCTGGGGAAATTGGTCTGACTGAGGAGTTAGGGTTTTGCGAGTGTGAATTGCCTACCGTGAGGAATTTGAGAGCTCGAATTTCCGACCGTTGATGTACTTAGCGCCAGCTGTCCGAAGGATCTTATCCTAATAATAGTCATATCATTAGGGACATTTATGTCTTATCATGTCGGGTTGCACCCTGGCTATAAATATCCGCCCCCTACAACCACTAGCTGCTTGGCTACTCCGAGAGAGATTGACAAGTGTCATTTAGAGCAACCCATCCTTCGACGATTTTGAGAGAATCTTAAGTGAGTAAAAATCCAAAACACCAAAAACCCAAAAGTGATTGAGCATCACTGAAGAGATTGTCCTGTGTGGGACCGATGCTTTTTACCTTTGTTAACAGTGCATCTTCCAAACGGTTAGACGTCATTGTCTAGAGCATCCATGAGGAAATTGTGGACTATCGGGTGACCGAGTTTGTGATGGTTTGGAAGTCAACCTTGAAGACTTACCACGAGTGATTGGGCGGAGTCTATTTGACTCTAGCTCAAGGAGAATACGGTAAGGACTGTGTGTCCTTTGGTTTAAATACCAAGCCGCTTCAACCAGACGTACGACTATCATAGTAGTTGGATCTGGTCAAAGAAATCATTGTCTTCATCGAGCACTTGGTTCTATTTCTTCAACTCTTTCATTTCCTTAGTTACTTGTTGATGAAACTGATCTTTACTGTTTGAAGAATTTGATCGAAGACTTTCTAAATCACATCTCTATATTTCTTCAGTCACGTTACCAGTTATACCAGCCTATCCTGATCGCTTATTACCTATACTCCATATGCCTTTTCATCATGATTACTATGTTGCTCCCATGATTTGCATGTTTCTAAGTACGTTATCCGCTACATGATTTTTGTCTCTGAGCAATTTCTTCACCTAGAAATTCCTTAGTGACGAATTTTTAAAAATCGCCCGATCACCCCCTCTGGTCTATATAATCCACTTTAAGATGGCAACCAACATCTCCTTCCAGGTCAGCTTCTGCAGGAAAATCATAACTTTTTGTTGCCTCCCTACCCCACTCTTGGATGGAATCATGTGCCAGAAGATGATGGGCCTGCTCATGATTAGCAAGGACACAATGAGGGTAATAATAACAAATCTTGTGAAGATCATCAAGCTGAAGAAGTACTCCATCAAAGCCTTGAATCTGTTGTTCTAAATATTTCTAACAATGACGGTTCAGTAGGAGTACCAATAGCTAATGCAGAACTTCAGATAGTTCCTTTTCATCCACCTATTATTCAACAACATAACATTTTTGTGGGACGGATTTTGGTGAGGGTTGGTCCACAACTTCCACCTGAAATGATCTGAAATTATCCTTTGAAAATCTTCTGAACAATTGTTGTTTGCTACTGGAAATTCCAAGGCCAATATCTGTTAAACCTATGGGGGTTGTCATATACTCCAAGAGGTCATGGTAGATTGCCTTCTCATCATAATGCAACATGTTTCAGTACTTAGACCATCCCCTCAGAGGCCTAAGAGATAGATCAACAAAAGGTTGGTGATGCAATCTGTCAGCCCTAAGAAATATGTGGCGAGGGCTCTATCTTTCCAGCAGGATGTGGTTTCACACTTTGAGTTTGCTGCAGTACCATAGTCTAAAAGGGGGGAAATCAGAAAAGAGTTACTCCTATGGTGTACATTCAAGACAGAAGGTGCACTAGGGGCTCAGCAAGAGAGATGGATACAAAACTGTTTTACAGGAACTGTACATGCAACCTATAAAGAAAATGCCAAGATCTAAGGGAATGGCTATGGATCAACAAGAGAACACAAGTACTGCATGTCCAGTTCCACCAGCTACACCCATTGGCAGAATTCAATATATAGGGGAAGAGTTGCTGATTGATCCTAGGTTAATCATTATGGAGAAGTTTATGGCTCCTCCCGAACATGAAACATCAAAGCACTCTGATGTCCAGTGGGTATTTGATGCTCTGGGTGTGGTCCTACCATAATTGGACTAGTTATCTTAGCTTTATATTTATCATGTTAGACTTCAATGTTTTAATGATGGTGTGTAAAACTTTATATTATGTCTGTAAACTTTCTACTGATCAGGATGTAAGGCTTTTGATGGAAAATTTGTATGGTTATTTGGGATATATGCATTTGCATTATGTGTTATGCTTATCTGTTGTGATTTCCATGTTTACTTATGGATAGCAATAATATTAGATCACGGAAAGTGTTGTGCTGGAATGTGAGAGGTCATAATTCTGATTCTAGACCGAGAGCTCTTAGGGTCAGGATTGATGAAAGTGGATTCTCTGGTATTTGCTTGCAAGAAACAAAATGTGAATCTTTTGATACGAGCTTTATTAGAAAATGTTGGCCTAAGAGGTTTGATCAATTCACATTTTCTCTATCAGTGGGTGCGTCTGGTGGTATACTTTTTGCTTGGAATTCTGCTATTTGGGGGGGAACTATCATTGAATGCTAGCAACTTGGGATTATTATTAAATTCACCTCTAATCATAACAATAATTCCTGGGTGCTGGTGAGTGTACATGGGCCATGTCAGGGAACTGCTAGAGATAATTTTGTTAACTGGATTTATAACATGGACATGCCACATGAGGAGGACTACCTGTTTCTTGGGGATTTTAATTTCATTAGATCTCTAGATAACGGGAATTTACCTGGTGCTGATGTGAATGATATGTTCATCTTTAATGAAATCATTGGACATTTAGGGTTGTTGGAGCTTCCCATCAAAGGTAGAACATACACCTAGTCAAACATGTAGGACAGTCCATTTCTTGAGCAGCTAGATTGGTTTTTTACATCTGCTAATTGGATATCTACTTATCCAATGACTATTGTTTTACGAATGCCAAGGGACACAAGTCATCATGTTCCCTGTGTGGTTTCCATTAGCATAAGCATTCCTAGGAGCAACATTTTCGGGTTTGAAAATTATTGGGTTGATCAACCAGGTTTTATGGAATGTGTCAAAAGTGTACGGAGAAGGAGTCTAAAAAGACACATATTGCAACCATTATTGCTGATGAATTAAAATCTCTTAGATGTGCTCTTAAAAATTGGCAATGATCATTTTCAAGCCTGAGGGCTTTGATTAAGAGATGTAATGAAGTGATCATGATGTTTGACATTTTGGAGGAATTCAGGCCTCTGTTCAATTTAATTTCAAGAAAATAGTTAAGCTGCATGTGGAGAAATTGCTATATAAACAGTTCCTGGTTTGGAAGAAGAGGTGTACTTTCAGGTGGATTAAAGTGGGACGAGAAAATACAAAAAAATAAAGCTATGGCAACAGAAAGGTTTAGGTGAAACTCCATTGCCTCTCTCCAAGAACCTGATGGCATTGTCACATCTGATCATCATCATATGGAAGGGATTATATGGAATTCTTTCAAAAATATAATGTATACAACAAAGGGCATTCAACTTGGATTTGATCTGGAGGATTTACTAGATAAAGTGTTAGGGCTAGAAAGGTTGTCTAAAATATTTGAAAAGGAGGAGATGGATCTGGTGGTTAAGCATAAGCCAATTGATAGAGCCCCTGGACCTAATGGATTTAATGGTCTATTTTTAAAAAATGTTGCAGCATTATTTGTAATGATTTTTATTCACTAGCTGAGGAATTCTATGCAGGAAGAGCAAAGCTAGAAAATATCAATGGGTCTTTCATCACATTGATACCCAAAAAACAATCACCTGAAACTCTCAATGATTTTAGGCCAATCTCGTTGATCAGAGTTCCAGTTAAATTCTTGACAAAGATGGCTACTAACAGGTTGTAGCAGGATATTTTGAGATGTGTCCATGAGAACCAGTATGGATTTATCAAGTCTAGAACTATTCAAGACTATATTTCTTGGACACTTGAGTACCTACATCAATTCCATCAATCCAAGAGGCCAATTGTTATTATCAAATTGGATTTTGAAAAAGCTTTTGATTACATTAAACATGAAATCATTTTAAAAATTATAAAGGCAAAAGGTTTTGATGATAGGTGGATTTCATGGGTGAAAGATTTGCTCTCATCTTGTTATTTATCACTTCTTCTTAATGGAGTGTCAGGAAGAGAATTTAATTATAAAAAAGGGGTGAGGTAGGGTGATGCCATATCCCTTTTAATTTTTGTGCTTGGAGCTGACATATTACTGACTGTGGTAAACAACATGTTGCAAAAGGGAGAGTTGCAATTACCTATACCCTTTCAAGATAAGGATTTCCCAATAATTCACTATATTGATGACACTCCACGGATCATGCCTGCTGTGGATGCACAACGTATTGCCTTCAAGGAGATGTTGGGCCCATTTACTGCATCAACTAGGCTTAAAGTGAATTTTTCACAAGTCCTCCATTGTACCAATTAATATTGATCAAGTGGAGGATTCCAGATTGGCTTCTGTATTTGGATGTCCACTTGGAACAATGCCTTTCACATATCTATAAGTCTTCTATAGGGACAACATGACAAAACATTGTTTACCTGATGCCAGTTGTTGATTGCATGGAGAGGAGGATAACTACCAGTTCTTCAATTGTAGATCGAGGGGGGAGATTACAGCTATTGAACTCTGCAATAGCATCAATAACAATATTCATTATGTGTAGCCTAAAGTTGCCTGTTGGGATTCTCAAACAACTTGAGAGGATTAGGCAATGTTTCTGGAGGAGGAATGAAAAGGAAAATGCCCCCTCTTTGGCTGCTTGGAATTTTATATGCAGGCTAAAAAATAATGGAGGCCTTGGAATTCTCAATCTTGCTGTGCAAAATGAGGGCTTACTCATGAAACATGATAGCAAGTTCTTCAACAAGCAGGATGTACCC
Source organism: Elymus sibiricus (assembly GCA_039707655.1). Taxonomy (NCBI): domain Eukaryota; kingdom Viridiplantae; phylum Streptophyta; class Magnoliopsida; order Poales; family Poaceae; genus Elymus; species Elymus sibiricus. Next base: position 138,654,724 of record CM077669.1, read on the forward strand.
TAGGTGTAGTTAATCTGGAATTCATATTATAATGATAGGGTACCCCAGGAAACAGTTGAATGTGGTTCCTTCTGGTGGAAGGATATTTTGAGCTTAGTTGAAAAATTCAGGAATGTTACTAATGTAAAAGTTAACATGGGAGACACTGCTTTATTCTAGTTCGATTTCTAGAAACTCAATAAGGACATTACTCCTCTTTGTCAGAACTTTATTCTGGCCTGAGACTCTAGTCCTTTGCTAAGGATCCATATGTAACTTGTCAACAGGTATTTAATACCAATGAGCTCTATTCCCTATTTAATCTGCCTCTATGTGCATATGCCTTCAGTGATCTTCAAGTTTTGGCAAATAGATTGCTTACTCTCCCTAGAAGCCAAGATGTGGATGATTTATGGACATGCAGGAAATAGATAAGCAGTACACTGCTAAGTTGTACTACACCTTGGTACATTCCAATATAAATGCTAATGCATTGCTCCAATGGATTTGGAAATCATGTTGCATGCTGAAAATAAAGGTTTTTGACTCGATGATGATAATGTACAGGGTTAATACTAAGGACATGTTAGAAAGGACGCATTTGAAAATTGATGATAACCATAACTGTGTGATGTGCTCTGCTCAAGTTAAGGAGGTTAGAGATCATAGTTCTTCCAATGTTTGAGCTCTAGGATATGGAATTATCTACAAATTGATTGGACTGGGGGATCTGACATGTACACAGTGGCTAGGAATGCCAGACACAACCTTCATCATCCCTTTTTTGCAGATGTGGTTTTGACTTCTTTTTGGAATATTTGGACTACAAGGAATGAAGAATCTTCTCGAAGGAAAGGCACACTTTTGTAAAGGCTTTGTACATGATATCTCTTTGCTAGCACACAGAATCAAGTACAAACACAAGGATGATCTGCTGAAATGGATTTCATTTTTACCTGCCTGAGTTGTATTTTGGAGACCTTTTGTACATATGTAATCTTGTAAGTATTGTGTTTTGTAATTCCTTAGGTTTTCTTTTCTTTCTTTTACCCACTTGGGGTTTTTGGTCCTTTCTCTTGTAATGGACTCTCTTGGTATTCTATAATAAATTGATGTGGTGCCTAGCCCTGCAGTCTCAAGCTTCAAAAAAATACGAACATAAAATTGACTGCATTTGGAGTAAAATCTAGGAGCCAGAACCCGTAGGTCCACATCAGCTGGAAGAAGAAATCAGAAAAGGGGAGAACAAGTCCGCAATAGAAATATGCGGTGAAGAAGGGATACTTGTTCTCGGCGGCTTGGAGTTGTCAAGGAGCACGTGTGGCACGGTTTGCGCCTTCCTCTCCTTCACCCACATGTATGTGTATTGCGTCACAAGATCGATATGGTCCAGCACCTGCGGAGTGAAAACGGCATTCTTCCTATGCATCTCCGCAATGGCGACCTTCCTCCTATCTGTTTCCAGATCAACTGGCTTCTTAGGCTTCTTCTGCGCCTTCGGGTCGACTAGCTTCTTAGCCTTCTTTGGTGCCATGGAAGGATTGAGAAGGTAGATGGAGAGGTGGCAAGAGCACGGTGCAGCGGTGCTGAAGGTCTTAGCTCTACGCAAGATTGAAGATGACAGCGCTGACGATTTTGGGAATGGTAGTGGCGGATGAGCAGCGCCCTCGCAGATGCCTTTTTATGGGGAAGGCGTGGGGGCTGGCTCTCCACTGTCTCACGTTGCTGCGCTTTTTCAATCCTTCCCATGTATCGCATTTAATGTGCGTCATGGGCTGGCAGTAAAAATGATCATTACAGTAGTTATTCCTCGCCAAGTGTGTCTGTACACTATTTTGGCCTAGCCCAACAACGCTACGCACACGTATGTGGCCTAGGCCTGGGGGCTCCTATCGGTGTACTAAGACATGGGTCCCTTATTACCCTGACTTGTGTACAAACAGTTGTAGCCTTCCCGACGGCATGGCTTGCCGGAGGATAGCTCTATTCAAGACACAAGACATGGTTTGTAAAACCATGAAAAAGACCTTTCGGTAGGGGATCGAGAAGTACTAAGATAGTACTAAAGATCAAGCATCAAGCAACCAACAAGAGAAGACCCTGCAAACTCCGTGACGGGAAGATCCCAGTACCGTTCCACCGCTCCACCTCATCAACGAGCCAGTTGCTTGTCAAATAGGTTTCAAGCGGGCAGAAAATTTCGTGTGGCTTGTCAGGGCACGTGACAGCTCACATCTGAAGAACCAGCTTTATTGCCACCCGTCCAAGTGGCGTGGCATGGAAATAGAAGGTAGTTGAGCGAATGGCACCGATGGAGAGACAACCCTTGCTGGAGCACGTCCTTGATGAACCAAAAGTATAGGGGATCAATCGTAGTCCTTCTGATAAGTAAGAGTGTCGAACCAAACGAGGAGCAGAAGGAAATGATAAGCAGTTTTCAGCAAGGTATACTCTAAAAGTGTTGTAGGTAACGATAGTAGATAGTTTTGTAGCAAGATAAATCGTAACAAGTGACAAGTAACAATAGTAGCAAAGGTGCAGCAAGGTAGCCCAATCCTTTTTGTAGCAAAGGACATGCCTGAAAGTACTCTTATATTAAGCAAGCACTCCCGAGGACACATGGAAATTATTTCTAGTCATGTTCGTCATGTTGATTCGTGTTCGCTACTTTGATAATTTGATATGTGGGTGGACCGGTGCTTAGGCGCTTTTCTTACTTGAACTAACAACCTACTTATGATTACCCACTCTCGCAAGCATCCATAACTATACGAAAAGAGAATTATGATAAATCTAACCATAGCATGAAACATGTGGATCCAAATCAGCCCCTTATGAAGCAACGCATAAACTGGGATTTAAGCTTCTGTCACTCTAGCAACCCATCATCTACTTGTTACTCCACAATGACTTTCCTTAGGCCCATAGCATGGTGAAGTGTCATGTAGTCGATGTTCACATGACACCACTAAGAGAAGTAACAACATACATATCATCAAAATATCGAACGAATACCAACTTCACATGATAACTTATAACCAGACTTCTCCCATGTCCTCAGGAACAATAGTAACTACTCACACCTCATCAACATGTTCAAGATCAGAGGTGTAATAATAATAATTAAGGACCTAAACATAATTTCTTCCACCAAGTAATCCAACAAGCATCAACTACAAGATGTAATCAACACAACTAGTAACCCACAGGTACCAATCTGAGGTTTTGGGACAAAGATTGAATACAAGTGATGAACTAGTGTTGGAGATGAGATGGTGTTGGTGAAGATGTTGATGAAGATTGGTCCTCCCACGAAGGAGGAAGCGTTGGTGATGATGATGGCTTCCATCTCCCACTCGCGGAGAGGGATTTCCCCGGCAGAATCTGACTACCGGAGTGCAACAGGGCCTCTGCCCAGGTTTCCGCCTCGAGATGGCGGCGCTTCGTCCCGAAAGGTTGCTTATGATTTTTTTAGGGTAAAACACACCATATAGGAGAAGAGGGTCCTCGAGAGGCCAGCCAGGGCCCCATAAGCTATCAGGCACCAGGCCGCACACTGTTGGCTTGTGGCTAGCTGGTGGCCCTATTTGGTACATTTTTGGCCAATAAATTCACATATATTCAATAAAAATTCCTCGTGAAGTTTCAGGTCATTTGGAATCTAGTGATTTTTCTGCCTTTTCTCGGTTTTCCGGTCCAGAATTCCAGTTTCTAGATAATTCCCTCTTTTTGATGTACCTTGCATATTCAGAGAGAAAGGGCATAAGAATTGTATGATAATAGGGAATAATGGACAAGAATAACGTAAATATGAATAGGAAATCATGATGCAAAATGGACGTATCAGTCCCTGGCGTGACACCTTACGACACATTTAGTGCATTTGTCCTAACCTATAAGAGTTAGGTATTTGGCACTGTGGCCACTATCTGTATAGTGTATTGACTATTTTTCCACTATGGTAACCCCTTAACCTATAAAAGGAGTACCATGGATACCTTTAGAAAGGTTGACTCTTTGCCCATTTGCATGCCGTAGCTACACTTCCGGTGCATCCTTGCTGGCACGCTGCGCTCCTTGTAACTAGGGCTCATACAATCAATCCACCAAAGCAGGAGTAGGGTTTTACACACGGTGTTCCGAACCTGGGTAATAAGATTGTGTGATTGTTGATTCCGCTCTTTGTGCACGTAGATCTACATAGTCGAACCGCAAAGGGGCCTTTGCCGGTCCCATAGATTGTCATACCTCGAAAGGCGCCTCCGCGGATAAAATTTGGGTTGACTTTCACGTGTATCCTCGAGTTTGTATTCGGCCGACAGGATCTCGACCCACTTGGCATTTAATTTATCCTGGTTGGCTTTGAGCCGAGCTCGCCCCAGTTTGACACTACGGACGGTCACCATCAGGCACCTCCGGTAGGCCTCAAGGGCTTCGAATTTCTTAGGGACGACGAAGTCGTTGGATCCGAGAGTCAAATCATCGGTCTCCGGCATATTGTTGTTGTCCTGGGGGTCATCTCAAAGCATGTTCTCTCTGGTGTCATTGATGTGAACGAACGCGAGCTCTTCAGCACCGCCCATGTCCTCAGTAGCTGGGGGTGTGTTATTTTCTTTGGGGTTGCCATTATCGGCCACTCCGGTACCGGTATTGCTTCTGCTAGACTTTATCTGGCATCGCCCGCTTCGTTTGCGTCTGGATAGGGGATGACCCACAAGTATAGGGGATCAATCGTAGTCCTTTCGATAAGTAAGAATGTCGAACCCAACGAGGAGCAGAAGGAAATGACAAGCGGTTTTCAGCAAGGTAATTTCCGCAAGCACTGAAATTGTAAGTAATAGATAGTTTGATAGCAAGATAATTGGTAACAAGCAAGTAACAGTAATGGTAAATAAGGTGCAGCAAGGTAGCCCAATCCTTTTACGGCAAAGGACAGGCCAGAACAGTCTCTAGTGATAGGCAAAGTGTTCTTGAGGGTACACGGGATTTCATCTAGTCACTTTTATCATGTTGGTTTGATTTGTGTTCACTACTTTGATAATTTGATATGTGGGTGGACTGGTTCTTGGGTGTTGTTCTTACTTGAACAACCTCCCACTTATGATTAACCCCCTCGCAAGCATCCGCAACTACGAGAAAAGTATTAAGATAAAATCTAACCATAGCATTAAACGTTAGGATCCAAATCAGCCCCTTACGAAGTAGCGCATAAACTAGGGTTTAAGCTTCTGTCACTCTAGCAACCCATCATCTAATAACTACTCCATAGTGCATTCCCTTAGGCCCAAGGATGGTGAAGTGTCATGTAGTCAACATTCACATGACACCACTAAGGGAATCACAACATACATATCATCAAAATATCGAACACATATCAAATTCACATGATTAGTTGCAACATGACCTCCCGTTACCACAAGAACAAAGGTAACTACTCACAAATAATATTTATGCTCAATATCAGAGGGGTATTGAATAGCATAATGTATCTGAACATATAATCTTCCACCAAATAAACCATACAGTAATCAACTACAAGATGTAATCAACAGTACTAGTCACCCACAGGTACCAATCTGAGGTTCCGGTACAAAGATTGAACACAAGAGATGAACTAGGGTTTGAGAGGAGATGGTGCTGTTGAAGATGTTGATGAAGATTGGCCTCCCAATGATGAGAGGGGTGTTGGTGATGACGATGGCTTCGATTTCCCCCTCCGGGAGGGAAGTTCCCCCGGCGGAATCGCTTCGCCGGAGGGCAAAAGTGCTCCTGCCCAAGTTCTGCCTCGAGACGGCGGCGTTCCGTCCCGAAAGTCCTCTCCTTATTTTTTCTAGGTCAAAAAACCCTATATACCAGAAGATGGGCACCGGAGGTGGGCCGAGGAGGGCACAACCCACCAGGGTGTGCCTGGGGGGCCTGGCGCGCCCTTGTGTCTTGTGCCCACCAGGGTTGCCCCCTCCGGTAGTTTTTTCGTCCAGTATTTTTAACATATTCCAAAAATATTCTCTATAAAGTTTCAGCTTATTTGGAGATGTGCAGAATAGGTATCTCTGATGTGTTTTTTCAGGTCCAGAATTCCAGCTGTCGTTATTCTCCCTCTTTGTGTAAACCTTGCATATTATGAGGGAAAAGGCATTAGAAACACTCCCTAAGGCATTATTATTCAACAAAATATAATAAATAACAGTAGGAAATCATGATGCAAAATGGGCGTATCAACTCCCTCAAGCTTTGACCTCACTTGTCCTCAAGCGAAAAGCCGATGTTGAAAAGCATGTCCACATGGTTGGAGAGAGTGGTGTCGATAAAAACAAAATACGGACATAGTAGCATCATGCTTTTTATCATAACAGCAACAAACTCTATCATAAAACATATTCATATACTTTCATCATATAACTTCTCATGAACAAGTAACAATTCAACACAACATAGAAGTATAAAGCATAAACCTTATTGAAAACCAACAAACTCTGTTCTCAGTCAACTTTGCAACTACAGTTAATCATATTTTCAGGAAGGGTTTCATGTCGGAGCCTTTTGGCAAGTCCACATACTCAACCATCATTTAGTCTTCTATGATTCCTAACACTCACGGCATACCTATGAGGCAAAAGTTTCAACCGGACACACAGAAAGATAGGGGCTTATAGTTTCGCCTCCCAACGTACTCACCTCAAGGGTGATGTCAACAATAATAACTCATGCCCACTCACATCCAAGTGGATATATGTGCCTAGATCTTTGCTCACCACATGATGCTTGCAAAAGAAAAAGTAAAAAGGAATAGGGAAGAATACTTTGACTCTTGCATAAAGGTAAATACATAAAATTAAAGGATAGGCCCTTCGTAGAGGGAAGCAGAGGTTGTCATGCGCTTTTTGGTTTGTATGCCCAATCCCTTAATGTAAAAGAATGTCACGCTATATAGCCCCCTATGATAGCAACCTTTATTATGCAGTCCGTCGCTTTTATTACTTTGCCATCATAAGTTCGTATAGCACTCAATTTTCTCTTATGCTAATTGATCAAAACACATTTAGAAGCAATTTTTATTGCCTTATTGCATCGATGACAACTTACTCGAAGGATTTTTGTCGATCCGTAGGTAGGTATGGTGGACTCTCAAAGAATGAATTTGGGTTTTGGGTTTTTGGATGCACAAGTAGTATCTCTACTTAGTGCAGAATTTTTGGCTAGCAAAGATATTGAGCAAGCACCACATGTTGAAGGATTTATGACAATATAACTTCTATGTGGATATGACCAAACATAGATCATTATGTTGTCTTCCTTGTCCAATGTCAACCATTTTTACATCTAATATTTAATGGGGGCTCACAATCATAAAAGTTGTCCAAGATAGCGTATTTGCATGTGAATCTTCTCTTCCCTTATTAATTCTTTCATGAATTGCATCATTGACCAATGCTATGTTTGTCAATCTCCAATAAATTTTACCACTTAAACTCTTCTCTATGTGATGTCATTACTTACCATAAGATTAGCATATGATTCTTCTCATTTATTTCTCTTTCCTTTTATTTTGATTGCAACAAGAAAGTAGAGAAGCAAAAGCTCAAACCAAACTTTATTATATAACTCTCACTCGATTACATAGATAGAGAGACCACGAAACTAACACACGAAAATAGATCATGCTAAACTTTTATTCAACTAAATCAAAAAGAAACTAAAGATCAAACTAAAATGGGTAAAGGTGAATAGAAGTGATGGTGATAGGATACCGGGGAACCTCCCCCAAGCTTAGCTCAAGCCAAGGGGAGTGCCCATACCCGTGTGCTCAAGTCTCCTTTGGTGGTGGTGATGAAGAAGGTGGTGGTGATGATGTAGCCTTCTTCTTCAACTTATATTTGAGCATAAAATTTTCCTCCCTTAGATCATCATTCTCCTGCAGAAAACGAGATCGAATAAATTGAACCTCAGGTTTGTATCCTCTAGGGAGGCTTGACTTCTTGAATTCCACATGCATGTCTCCGGGCTGATGTAGTGGGTCATCCTCTTCCTCAGAGCTATCATCCTTTGTTTCCTTCATGGCAGAGTCTTCCTCCGCGTCTGAGGTCCATCCATAATGGTCCACCTCTCCATAGATCTTGGTGTTTGCAATATAGTTAGCAACATAGCTCTGCCCCTCTGAATCTTGAGATGACATATTTTCAGATCTGCCCGGGAAACAACACGAAACAAGAACAGAGGATTTTTATGCGATGTGGTGGTCAAAACAGTCGGGGGTATATATAGAGATTTTTTATTCTTGGGAAGCAAACATATGGAAGGAAAACAGAGTCGGGAAGGTTTCCGAGGTGGGCACAACCCACCAGAGCGTCCCTGGCAGGGCTGGCGCGCCCTGGTGCATCGTGCTCACCTCGGTTTCCTTCCGGTTTATTTCTTATTTTCCACATTTCTCTAATACTCCAAAACTGACAAAACATATTTTTGCGGATTTTCCAGAGTCCGTTTACTGACCGTAGCACATACCTCCTATTTTTCATAATTCGGGAGTGTTCCGGAAGATTTCTTTTATGTGTTCCTCTGGTGTCATGGTTTGGATAACATTGCTTTCAACGTTAATAGGCGTACCGGAGACATAGTTCTTAATTCTTTGTCCATTGACCACCTTCGGGTTAGTACCTTCGGCATTATTAATCTTGATAGCTCCAGAACGATAAATCTCTTCGATAATATATGGTCCTTCCCATTTGGAGAGAAGCTTACCTGCAAAAAATCTTAAACAAGAGTTGAACAAAAGAACATATTCTCCTATTTTGAATTCCCGCTTTTGGATTCTTTTGTCATGCCATATTTTTATTTTTTCTTTGAATAGTTTGGCATTTTCATAGGCTTGGGTTCTCCATTCATCTAGTGAGCTAATATCAAATAATCTCTTCTCACCGGCAGGTTTGAAATCATAATTGAGTTCTTTAATTGCCCAAAATGCTTTGTGTTCTAACTCTAGACGCAAATGCCAAGCTTTTCCATATACCATTTTGTACGGAGACATACCCATAGGATTTTTATAAGCTGTTCTATAGGCCCAAAGTGCATCATCTAGTTTCTTAGACCAATTCTTTCGAGACCTGTTGATAGTTTTTTGTAATATCAATTTTATTTCTCTATTGTTAAGTTCAACTTGACCAATAGATTGAGGATGATAGGGTGATGGAATTCTATGGTTAACATCATATATAGCAAGCATCTTACGGAAAGCACCATGAATAAAGTGTGAACCACCATCAGTCATTAAATATCTAGGGACTCCAAACCTCGGGAAGATAACTTCTTTAAGCATTTTAATGGAGGTGTTGTGATCAGCACTACTAGTTGGAATAGCTTCTACCCACTTAGTGACATAATCAACGGCAACTAATATATGAGTGTACCCGTTAGAAGAAGGAAAAGGTCCCATATAATCAAAACCCCAAACATCAAATGGTTCGACAACAAGTGAATAATTCATAGGCATTTTCTGATGCTTACCGATATTACCAATTCTTTGACATACATCACAAGACAAGACAAACTTACGGGTATCCTTGAAGAGAGTAGGCCAAGAAAACCAGATTGCAATACCTTGTGAGAAGTTCTATCTCCCGCATGATGTCCTCCATAAGCTTCGGAATGACATTTCCGTAGGATTTTCTCCTGTTCATGCTTAGGTACACAACATCTAATAATACCATCTACCCCTTCTTTATAAAGATGTGGGTCATCCCAAAAGTAACGTCTTAAATCATAGAAGAATTTTTTTTCTTTTGTTGGTATGTGAAGCTAGGTGGTATATATTTAGCGACAATATAGTTAGCATAATCAGCATACCAAGGAGTGTTTTGAGAAACATTTATTACAGCTAACTGTTCATCAGGAAAACTATCATCAATAGGTAGTGGGCCATCAAGAATATTTTCTAACCTAGACAAGTTATCAGCTACGGGGTTCTCAGCTCCCTTCCTCTCAATGATATGTAAATCAAATTCGTGAAGAAAGAGAACCCATCTAATGAGTCTAGGTTTAGCATCTTTCTTTTCCATAAGATATTTTATAGCGGCATGATCGGTGTGAACAATGACTTTGGAATTAACAATGTAGGATCTAAATTTATCACAAGCAAACACAACTGCTAATTTTTTTTCAGTAGTAGCGTAATTTCGTTGGGCACTGTCTAGAGTTTTGCTAGCATAATGGATAACATTCAATTTCTTATCAACTCTTTGTCCTAGAACAGCGCCAACAACATAATCACTAAAATCACACATAATTTCAAAAGGCAAGCTCCAATCAGGTGGTTGAACAATAGGTGCAGAGGTTAAGGCTTTCTTGAGTGTTTCAAAGGCTTCCGCACAATCATCATCAAAAACAAAGGGGATATCCTTTTGCAAAAGATTAGTAAAAGGCCTGGAAATTTTAGAGAAGTATTTAATGAACCTCCTATAGAAACCAGCATGACCAAGGAAACTTCGAATACCTTTAATATCTTTAGGACATGGCATTTTCTTAATTGCATCAACTTTAGCTTTATCCACCTCAATACCTCGTTCGGATATTTTATGCCCCATGACAATACCTTCATTAACCATAAATTTGCACTTCTCCCAATTCAAGACAAGATTAATTTGTTCACATCTCTGCAAAACTCGATCAAGGTTGCTTAAGCAATCAACAAAAGAAGTCCCGCAAACGGAAAAATCATCCATGAAAACCTCCACAATCTTTTCAGAAAAATCTGAGAATATAGCAATCATACATCTTTGAAAGGTAGCAGGTGCATTGCATAAACCAAAAGGCATGTGTCTATAAGCATAGGTTCCAAAAGGACAAGTAAAGGTGGTTTTCTCTTGATCAGATTGTGATACAGGTATTTGAGAGAAACCAGAATATCCGTCCAGAAAACAAAAGTGTGTGTGCTTGGATAATCTTTCTAGCATTTGATCAATGAAAGGCAGAGGGTAATGATCTTTTCTAGTAGCTTTATTTAATTTCCTAAAATCAATTACCATTCTATAGCTAGTGACAATTCTTTGTGGAATGAGTTCATTTTTATCATTAGGAACAACGGTAATACCTCCTTTCTTAGGGACACAATGAACGGGACTTATCCATCTACTATCAGCTATGGGATAGATTATACCTGCTTCCAGAAGCTTTAATATTTTAGTTCTTACCACTTCTTTCATCTTAAGATTCAATCGCCGTTGGTGATCAACAACGGGTTTAGCATCAGGTTCCATATTAATCTTGTGCTGACATAGAGTGGGACTAATGCCCTTAAGATCATCAAGAGTATATCCAATAGCGGCCCGGTGCTTCCTCAGAACTTTTAATAATCTTTCTTCTTCATGTTCTCAAAGGTTAGCACTAATAAGAATAGGATATATCATTTTCTCATCAAGATAAGCATACTTGAAAGTGTGAGGCAATTGCTTGAATTCAAACATAGGATCACCTTTAGGTGGAGGAGGACCTCCAAGAGTTTCAATAGGCAAATTGTGTTTCAGGAGAGGTTGTTGTTCAAAGAAAATTTTATCTTTTTCATTTCTTTCTCGCAAGTGCATGTCATTTTTATGGTCAAGCACATATTGTTCTAGTGGATCAGTAGGAGGCACGGCAATAGAAGCATGACCAATTATTTTATCATTACTAGATATTGCTCTATCACGACGTTGTCTACTAAACTTGGAAAAATAGAACTCATGAGACACATCACCAAAACTGACACCAACAATTTGTTTTTCACAATCTATCTTCGCATTGACGATGTTCAAGAAAGGTCTACCAAAGATAATGTGACAAAAGTCATCTTGTGGGGAACCAAGAACTAGAAAATTAGTAGGATATTTTACTTTCCCACACAAGACTTCAACATCTCTAACAATCCCAAGTGGTGTGATGGTGTCTCTATTAGCAAGCTTAATAGTGACATCAATGTCTTCTATTTCAGCAGGTGCTATTTCATTCATAATTTCTTGGTATAAGGTAAAAGGGATAACACTCACACTAGCACCCAAATCACATAAACCATGAGAGCTATGATGTCCTATTTTGACTGAGACAACAGGCATGCTGTCAGGGCACGGATACACACGATCGCCTATGGGACCAAAGGCCCCTTTGTGGTTAGGTAGGGAGAGGTCAGGTTGCACAAAGAGCAGAGACTATGGGGCAGCGCGACGATGGTACGCTGGTGTTTTCACCCAGGTTCGGGCCGCTGAGAAGCGTAAAACCGTACACCTGCTTTGGTGGATTTATCTCAGGGAACACGAAGCACGCGCATCGCTCTAACCCGGCAAGGGTTGCCTTCGGGTGAGCTACTACGCTAGTACGAGTGTCCAAAATTCCGAATCTTGAACTAGGTTGCCTTGGGCCTCCTTTTATAGGCAAGGGGCATCCACAGGGGCAAAACAGTCATTATCTAGCGATTAGATAGCTAACAGGGCTATCATACCTAACTCTGGCATGGTCCTCCTCATAGCCGCTTGCGACTCCCTCGTCCTTTTGCCAGGGTGATGGAGGTCGATAAGCCGCACGTGATGTGGATGGGCGTGCATGGCTGTTGTAATGGTACCGTGCGGGCCGATGTTGAGTTCCCGGCGCCCCGCGTCATGTTGCTCAGGCGCGGGTGGAAAACCTTCACATGTGCTCACTACTTCACGGGCGGGAACGTCCTCCGGTTCAAGTTGGTGGAGGCCGACACGCTCTCCGTCAAGATCTACGGGCATTCGGGCACTCGCCTCGGCTGCTATGAAGAGAGCTCGAGTGACGATGAAAGCTCCTCCTCGAGCGATAGCGATAGCGAGCTCCAGGACATCAAGTCAGAGTACGACGACCTGGACTACAGCTGACCGCAGGCTGCACCATCACCGTCAGCGAGCCTTGCCCCGGCAGAGAGATTTGCCGGTGGCTCTTGACTTAGTCTTCCTTGGCGGTGGTCCCGCCGAGCCGTTCCCCGTCAGCCCGGATGGGATCAGGCTGGGCTTCTGCTTAGGTCCTCTTTCCGCTCTTTTTCTTTTTGTAGCTTGCTCTTGGGATACGCGATTAGTCTTATCTTTCCAGGCAGTATCCTTTTATGGAGTACAACAAGCCGCCGTCCTTGTTCCCTTGCCTTTCTTCTTTGTTTTCCTGGCGGTAAAACATGTAAGGCAATAGGTCTCTGTCCTTTGGGGGGAGAATACAGCGAAAAGGACCACAGGCTCATCAAGCACTCTAATAGATTTCTAAAACATTAAAGCGTTAACATCGCAATCTTAAAAGAAAATGCATAGTAAACATGCAATTTTATGATATGATGTAATCCCTAGCTTTATTTTTTTGTATGCACAGGGTCTGCGCCTGGCTTTGTACAAAGGGTTACATGCAACTGCGGCAAGGCTTGTACAAAAGGTGGCTGCCGGGGACTGAGCCCGGCAACCGCGCCTCACGGGTAGAACTTACGAAGATGCTCAATGTTCCATGAGTTAAGCACTTTGATGCCATCTTCGGTCTCCAGACGGACTGCACCAGGTATGGTGACTCGTGCTACCCGGTAAGGGCCTTCCCACTTCGGCGTCAACTTATTGGTATCCTTGGCGGACTGAACCCGCCTAAGGACAAGGTCGCCTTCCTCAAAACTCTGGGCATGGACCCTGCGTCTATGGTAGTGGCGTGGGGCTTGCTGGTAGCGTGCAGCACGCATAGCGGCCCGGAGACGATCTTCCTCGAGGAGCAAGGCATCGTCATGCCGTAGCTGCTTTTGCTCTACTTCATTGTAGGCAAGTACTCGAGGTGACCCATATATGAGTTCCGTGGGGAGAACTGCCTCAGCCCCGTACACTAGGGAGAAGGGTGTCTGGCCGGTAGCTCGATTTGGTGTCGTTCTGAGGGACCAAAGAACCACCGGTAGCTCATCTATCCAACGCTTGCCACATCTCCGCAGTCTATCGAAAGTTCTTGTCTTGAGTCCACGCAATACTTCAGCATTCATCCTCTCGACTTGCCTGTTGCTCCTTGGGTGGGCAACAGAGGCGAAGGAGACCTTACTTCCAAGGCTTTGGATGTACTGCATAAAGGTGCGGCTCGTGAACTGGGTGCCATTGTCGGTGTTCACCCTGTTGGGCACTCCAAAATGGCACACCATCCCTTTCATGATCCTGACAGCTGACTGCGCAGTCACCTTCCTCACTGGTTCCACCTCAGGCCACTTTGTGAACTTGTCGATTGCTACGAACAAGAATTCAAAGCCCCCGATGGCGCGGAGAAAGGGGCCCAAAATATCGAGCCCCCAGACCGAGAATGGCCAGGATAAAGGGATCATCTGGAGCGCTTGCGCTGGTTGATGGATGTTCATTGAGTGGAACTGGCAAGCTTCACACTTGGTGACTAGCTCAGTTGCATCTTGGAGGGCAGTGGGCCAATACAAACCCTGCCGGAAGGCTTTCCCGGCAAGGGCTCTTGATCCAATATGAGACCCACACACACCTTCGTGAATCTCTGCCAATAGCTTTAGTCCATCTTCCCGGCAAATGCACTTCAATTTCACACCGTTGGGTCTTTTAATGTATAGAGTGTCATCGACAAACTGGTACATACTTGACTGACGGACTACTTTTTCAGCCTCTTCTTGTTCTTTCGGAAGTTCCCTTGTTTGGAGGAAATGGACTATGTGCTGTGCCCAAGTTGGAGCCTGGGGCTCGACAACTAGGACTAAAGGCATCTCCTCGTCCGTGGGAGCGCTTGTCTCGACTACGAGAACCTGGGATCTAGCAGGAGGGAGCTGCTCACCAGGTGAAATGAGACTATCTCCGGCAGCTTCTCTACCAGCAGCTTCGGGAAGCTCTGCCGAGAAGTGCTTGCCGGAGTTCAGCTTTCTTCTTTTCCTGATCATTGCTGACGGGGATACTGATGGCTGAGTGAGGTGGAGGATAAAGGTTCCTGGTTCCACAGGGAGCTTTTGCGCAGCACACTTTGACAGATGATCACCGATGTTGTTTTCCGCACGCGGTACGTGCTCTGTTTGTAATCCGTCAAAGTGCTCCTCCAGTTTCCTCACTTCCTCCACGTATGCCTCCATCAACGGACTCTGATAGGCTTTATTGACTTGTCTCACCACGAGTTGAGAATCTCCTCGGATGATCAGCTTTTTTATTCCCAAATCCACCGCGATCCTGAGCCCGGCAAGGAGCCCCTCATATTCAGACGTGTTGTTGGTGGCCTCCTCTTGGGGAAAGTGCATTTGGACTACATACTTGAGGTGCTCTCTAGTGGGGGCGATGAGGAGCACGCCTGCTCTGGCGCCCTGGAGTGAGAAAGCACCGTCAAAGTACATAATCCATTCCTTAGGTGCTTCTTTGCCGAGGAGGACTGTCTCTGGAACCTCTCCATCTGGCGTGGGCGTCCATTCTGCAATGAATTCCGCCAATGCCCTGCTCTGGATCATGGAAGTGATCTCATACTTCAAACCGAAACTTGATAGCTCTAGCGCCCATTCGACGATCCTGCCCGTGGCTTCGGGGTTCCCTAATATGCGCTACAATGGGAAGCGAGTGACAACGGTGATCTCGTGGGCTTGGAAGTAGTGACGCAGCTTCCTTGAGGCCATGAGAAGGACGAAGATTAGCTTTTGTACTCCAGAGTACCTTGACCTAGCCCCTTGTAACAAGGAGCTGACAAAGTACACTGGCGGCTGCACCACCTTCTTCTTCGCCACTTCCTTGGAACTGCCTTCGCCTGCCGGCTCAACTCCCTCTTGGCTCGTATCTGGCCCTGTCGCGGATATTTTGGTTCCGCCTCCAGTGACATCAGCCGCAGCAGCTGCTCCTTCATCCACTTCTCGCTGCGCCGCCAGTGCTGCACTAACCACTTGATTCGTTGCCGCCAAGTATAGCAGCAACGATTCTTGTGGTTTAGGCACGACCAAGGTGGGAGCAGAGGAAAGGTAAGCTTTTAGGTCCTACAGCGCCGCTTCTTCTTCCGGGCCTTTTTCAGAACCTTGAAAAATGGTAGGGCGCGCTCAGCGGATTTGGAGATGAAACTGCTCAACGCGGCAATGCATCCGGCCAGGCGCCTTACATCCTTGACAGACTTAGGTGCCTGTATCTGCTCGATTTCTTTGATCTTGTCGGGATTAGCTTCTATTCCTCGCTGAGACACAAAGAACGCAAGCAGTTTGCCGGATGGGACACCAAACACACACTTCTCAGGGTTGAGCTTCAAGTTGATCTTGCGCAAGTTGGCAAAGGTTTCTTCCAAGTCTTGTATGAGAGTTGCTTCATCCTTGGTCTTGACCACTATGTCATCCATGTAAGCTTCCACATTCCTGTGCAACTGAGGTTCAAATCTAATCTGCACGGCCCTTGCAAAGGTAGAACCAGCGCTCTTTAACCCGACAGGCATATGTACAAAGCAGTATGTGCCACACGGAGTTATGAACGTGGTCTTTTCATCATCTTCCTTGGTCATGAATATCTAGTGGTACTCGGAGTATGCGTCCAAGAAGGAAAGCAATCACACCCGGAAGTGGAATCAACAATCTGGTCGATGCACGGCAAGGGAAAAGGGTCCTTCAGGCATGCTTTGTTTAAGTCAGTGAAATCAATGCAAAGCCTCCACTTTCCCATTTGCCTTGTGCACCACTAACGGGTTGGCTAACCATGTCAGATGCAACACTCCTCTGAACAAACCAGTTGGTTCAAGTTTCTTGATCTCCTCGGCAATGAACTGCTGCTGCTCCAAGGATTGCTTCCTAACTTTCTGCTTGACGGGCCTGGCATGGGGGCAGACAACAAGGTGGTGCTCAATTACCTCCCTGGGAACGCCGGGGATGTCTGATGGTTGCCAGGCAAACACAGCGGCATTCGCCCGCAGGAAGGTAATGATCACGCTTTCCTGTTTGTCAGTAAGGGTGGCGCTGATGCTAAATGTACCGCCAGTGCCATCCTGCCCTGCCGGGATCTTCTTTATCACAGGAAAGGTGACCTTGGATCTCTTGCTAGTGGAACTCTCCGGCAGGTCATCGACGGGGGCAGCGCACTTTGAAGAGGTGCGCTCCCAGAGTCCTTGCTGGCGTCTCTGTTAGGCTTCTTCTCTTTCTTTGATTCTTTGGCGGGAGCTGGTGCTCCAGCAACTCCAGCTGCTAGCTCATCTCCATACACCTTCTCCACACATATGACTGTATCCTTTTTATCAGATGGGATGGAAATGATTCCTATGGGCCCTGGCGTCTTTAAAGTGTTGTAAGCATAGTGGGATGCCGCCATGATTTTAGCCCGAGCTGGACGACCAAGAATTCCGTTGTAAGGCAGGGGGAGCTCAACCACATCAAACACCACCTTCTTGGTCCGGTAGGTCAACTCCCCGCCAAATGTCACAGGCAAAGTGATATTTCCCTTGGGTCGGCTCCTGCCGGGGTTGACTCCTTGGAACGTACCCGTGGCCTAGAGCTCTCCGTCAGGGATCTGTAGTCTTTCAACCACCTTTGGGGAAATCAAGTTCAACCCTGCCCCACCGTCAACTAGAATCTTGGTTACTTTGAGGTTGCAGATTTTTGGGGAGACCAACAACGGCAAACATCCGACCGCAGTGGTGCGATCATGATGATACTCTTCATCAAAGATGATAGGCATGCGTGGCCATTTGAGTTGCCTCCTGGAATCTGTTGCCGGCTCCACAACGTTGATCTCACGCGCCCATTGCTTGAGTTGGTGGTGAGAGGAATGCAAGGATGCACCCCCGTCAACACACATGGCTTCAGTTGCCTTCTGGAATTCTTGATCATTGGATTCTCCATCATCCTCATCATCACTCATGTCATCTCATTCTTTCCTCTCACGGCCTCTAGTAGGTTTCTCCTTCTGTTGCGGGTTCTTGCCGCGGCGGCCTCCTCTACTACTATGGCCCTTCCCGGCAGCTCCATCTTGGCCCTTCTCCTTGTTGCGCTTCTCGTATTCAGCCTTCTGCTTCTCAGCAAGCTGCTCAGCTTGGCGGCATTCTTGGAGATCATGGCCCTTGGTGCGGTGAATTTTGCAGTATGGCCCGTTGGACTTTTTGGTTTTCTCTGCTGCAGCAACCTCCCGGCAATCAGCTCACGCGGCAGCTCCCTTGCCTGGGGTCTTGGCCTTGGCCTTCTTGCCAGCAGCAAGATTACCAGAGCTCTCCACAGCCAACACTACTTTCCCTTTGCGCTTCTTGTTACGTCTTCGGCTTCTCCCTTTTGAGCCAGGGGCATCGTCGTCGTCATCTGAGTCGACTTCGATGCCAGTCTCCTCTCTGGGGAGTCACGTTCCTTCCTCAGCACGAGCACACTTGTCCGCCAACGTGTACAGCTCATTGACGGTCTTGGGGAGCTTCACATTCATCTTGGACCACATCCTCTTGTTGCGCACATTCGAATGGAACGCGGCAATCATGGCTGCAGGGTGTATCTCCGGGATATTGCTGTGCACTGGGCTGAATCTCTAGATGTATTTCCGTAGGGTCTCTCCTTCCTTTTGCGGAAGGACATGTAGGTCGCTGGGTTATCCTGGCTCCTGGTGGCCACCTATGAAGGCGTCGACGAACTCATTGCACAGATCAGCCCCTGATGAGATAGAGTTTTCCGGCAGGTGCATCGGTCATGATCTCACATTTGACTTGAGTGCCAAAGGGAAATAATTGGCGAGCACCTTCTCATCTCTTCCTCCGGCGGCTTGAACGGCAATCGTGTAGATGCCCAGGAACTCTGCCGGGTTTAGCTTCCCGTCGTATTTCTCCATCAGCTCGGGCTTGAAGGCTCGATCCGACGGCCTGCGGACCTGTCGCAGGTCGCGAGTGAAGGCAGGGCGCCCAACCTCATAAGGCAGGTACCCGCCAACACTGGGCGCGTGGTCGCCAGCGTTTGGGCCGTTGCGCTTGTCGGATTGGCGGTGTGCTTCCCGGCGCCGCTCGATGGTGTTGCGCGCGTCTTCCCTCTGCCGGTCGTTCAGGACACGCCGCTGGTCCCAGTGATCGTGTGAGCTAGACGAGACCATAGATGCCTCGTCAGGATCGTCTACGTGCGGAGCTTGTCATGGCTGCCCGGGGTTGTTCCTGCGGAGGCAATTGCACCGTCGGCACGCCCCCCTCGATGCGACCGTCAGTCCGGGCCACTATCGCCGTCTGCGGGTATCTTGACGGCTCTGCATACTGGGACTTACTGGCTTTGACGAAACTGATCAAACTCTGGATGGTGGCTCTCCACTCGTCCATCTTGTCAGCCGGCGGCGGGAAGTTCAGCAGTAGTTGAGCCTGCGCCATTGCTTCTGCCGTAGTGGCTGGCATGGCTAAGGAGGCGGACCGCGACGTCTCTCAACTCCTGGTGGAACCGAGAGGAGCAACGCCGCGCCCTTGTCGCCGAGCACCAGCCGCCGAGGTGGTCTGACATGGTGGAGGTCGAGCTTGTGGGTGTACGGTCCTGCTTGACGCTCCGTCTTGCTCCGGGCAAGGCGCGTGTCTAGCAGCCGCGCCTGCAACAGGCGCTGCTGGAGGGCCACGGCCACCCCAAGAATGGGCGCCGCTGCTGCGACCGCGGCCACTAGTGCGACGCGGAGGTGAAGACGGATTGTTCTCCCCTCCTGTGGCAATAGGGGTGGGCTTGCCAAGATGTTGTTGATGTTGCTCTTCTTCGGCGTTCCTTGCTTCAGCTTCGGCTGCGGGTGACACAACGGCGGCGCCGCCTGCGCCAGCCGCGTCGCCTACGACGCCTGCCTCATTCGTTGTTGCCGCGGTGCCAATGGCGTCTGTGGCCACGTGCGAGGGAGCCTTAGAAGTGGAAGGATGTATGGTAGCGTCTTTCTTCTTCTTGGGAGCCATGGATGAAGAAAATGATGACGAACATCAACGCGCTGTCCTCAGCCTCAGGTTCACGCAAATGAAGCACGCCCCCTACCTGGCGCGCCAAAGATGTCGGGGCACGGATGCAGACGATCACTTATGGGACTAGAGGCCCCTTTGTGGTTCGGCAGGCGGAGGTCACGTTGCACAAAGAGCAGAGACCATGGGGCAGCGCAACGATGGTACGCTGGTGTTTTTACCCAGGTTCGGGCCGCTGAGAAGCGTAAAATCCTACTCCTGCTTTGGTGGATTGATCTCAGGGAACAAGAAGCACGCGCAACGCTCTAACCCGGCAAGGGTATACTTCGGGTGAGCTACTACGCTAGTACGAGTGTCCAAAAGTTTGAATCTTGAGCTAGGTTGCCTTGGGCCTCCTTTTATAGGGCATGGGGCATCCACAGTGGCAAAACAGTCATTATCTAAAGATTAGATATCTAAAAGAGCTATCATACCTAACTCTGGCATTTAGGATAAAATACCATGATTGCTAGTCTAGGTGGCGTGCGGGGATGCATCCCCGGCAAGCTCTTACCACCGCTTAGCTGGCTATTGCTTAGTGTCTTGACACGTTTCTGGACGGGTGTCAACTGGGCATAATCTATCTTCTAGTGCGTCGCCACGTGCTTAGCAAGAGCCACTTAGCAACCTGGGGGCTCGACGACGCATCGACAAGCGACTGGCGTCGCGATGTGGTGGAGCGGTGGCCGATCGGCTCGTGCGTGCCAGGGGGTGGCTTGCCGGGTCTTCATGAAGATGTGCGCGCCTCGGTCCCTGGCAGGCACCGGGGACGTGGCTGGCGCGCTTTGGGCCCCTCCTGGGCTATTGCATTGAGCTTGCCGGCGTTGGTAGCCTGTGTAGACTGCCTCTGCCGGGGGCTTGGATGTTGACGTTATCTTCTTGATGCGCTTCCTGATCTCACGTAGAGTGGCTTCTTTGTCTTGCGTTGGTGTTGGCGGGGTCGTGCTACTACCGCATGTGCATAAGTCAGGGGCACTGGGTACCTCATTCCTAGTGCACCGACACATGCCCACTACGGGTCTATGTTTATCTTTTTCATCGGGTTTAGCAATTCTAGCAGCTTCATCACAGAAGTAGATAACATGCCCATCAATATTTTCTACCACGAGATCTTTAACCATAGCAACACTAGGTTCTACTTTAATTTTCTCAGGGGGCTTAGGTGCTCTAATATTACTCTTGCGAACCACAGTTGATTCCTTAGCATGTTCCTTTATCCTAATAGGGAAAGGTGGTTTTTCAATATAAGCGGTAGGCACAACTGGATCAACATTGTAAATGATGGTTTCATCTTTAGCTATGACCGTTTATTTAATTTGTTCTTTAATAGGGGGATGATATTTAAACCACTTCTCTTTAGGGATATCAACATGAGTAGCAAATGCTTCACAGAAAGAGGCTACTATCTCAGAGTCCGGTCCATATTTAGTGCTAAACTTGTGAAAAGCATCGGTATTCATAAAAGATTTAACACAATGAAACTTAAGCTTTATACCTGAATCATTACCTTCGCCGAGTTCCCAATCTTCAGAGTTGCGTTTAATTCTTTCTAAGAGATCCCACTTGAATTCAATAGTCTTCTTCATAAAAGAACCAGCACAAGAAGTATCGAGCATGGATTGATCATTTTGAGAAAGCCGAGCATAAAAATTCTGAATAATAACTTCTTACGGGATATCATGATTGGGGCTCGAATATAACATTGACTTAAGCCTCCCCCAAGCTAGAGCGATGCTTTCTCCTTCACGAGGCCAAAAATTATATATATAATTCCGATCACGATGAACTAGATGCATGGGATAAAACTTTTGATGGAATTCCAATTGCAATCAATTCCAGTTCCATGATCCAATATCATCACATAGCGTATACCATATCAATGCTTTTACCTTCAAAGATAAAGGGAAAACCTTCTTCTTAGCTTCATCTCCGGGTAAACCTGCAAGCTTAAATAATCCACAAATTTTGTTCACATATAAGAGGTGCATATCAGGATGTTCAGTTCCATCTCCTGCATAAGGTTTAGCAAGCAGTTGTTCTACCATACCCGAAGGAATTTCATAACCAATATTTTCAGTAGGTGCAGTAGGTTGAGGGGCAACTAATTGTGGTTCCGGTCGAGGTGAAGATACCCCGAACAAACCCCTCAAAGGATTGTTTTCCATAGTAACAAGTAACAATAAATTTTAGCATGTAGTATAAGTTTTTCCTTACTGATTTCCTCTTACCAAGAGCGCTTCACTCTCCGGCAACGGCGCCAGAAAAGTGTCTTGATGACCCACAAGTATAGGGGATCAATCGTAGTCCTTTTGATAAGTAAGAGTGTCGAACCCAATGAGGAGCAGAAGGAAATGACAAGCAGTTTTCAGCAAGGTAATTTCTACAAGCACAGAAATTGTAGGTAATACATAGTTTGATAGCAAGATAATTGGTAACGAGCAATTAACGGTAACGGTAAATAAGGTGCAGGAAGGTAGCCCAATCCTTTTGTGGCAAAGGACAGGCCAGAATAGTCTCTAGTAATAGGCAAAGTGTTCTTGAGGGTACACCGGAATTTCATCTAGTCACTTTTATCATGTTGGTTTGATTTGTGTTCACTACTTTGATAATTTGATATGTGGGTGGACCAGTGCTTGGGTGCTATTCTTACTTGAACAACCTCCCACTTATGATTAACCCCCTCGCAAGCGTCCGTAACTACGAGAAAAGTATTAAGATAAAATCTAACCATAGCATTAAACGTTTGGATCCAAATCAGCCCCTTACAAAGTAGCGCATAAACTAGGGTTTAAGCTTTTGTCACTCTAGCAACCCTTCCTCTAATAACTACTCCACAATCCATTCCCTTAGGCCGAAGGATGGTGAAGTGTCCTGTAGTCGACGTTCACATGACACCACTAAGGGAATCACAACATACATATCATCAAAATATCGAGCACATATCAAATTCACATGATTACGTGCAACATGACTTCTCTTGTGACCTCAAGAACAAAGGTAACTACTCACAAATAATATTCATGCTCAAGATTAGAGGGGTATTGAATAGCATAATGGATCTGAACATATAATCTTCCACCAAATAAACCATACATTAATCAACTACAAGATGTAATCAACACTACTAGTCACACACAGTACCAATCTGAGGTTCCGGTACAAAGATTGAACACAAGAGATGAACTAGGGTTTGAGAGGAGATGGTGTTGTTGAAGATGTTGATGAAGATTGGCCTCCCAAAGATGAGAGGTGTGTGGGTGATGACGATCGCTTCGATTTCCCCCTCCGGGAGGGAAATTCCCCCGGCGGAATCGCTCCGCCGAAGGGAAAAAGTGCTCCTGCCCAAGTTCCGCCTCAAGACGGTGGCGTTCCGTCCCGAAAGTCCTCTCCTTATTTTTTCTAGGTCAAAAGACCCTATATACCAGAAGATGGGAACCGAAGGTGGGCCGAGGAGGGCACAACCCACCAGGGCGCGCCTGGGGTCCTGGCTCGTCCTGGTGTCTTGTGCCCACCAGGGTGGCCCCCTCAGGTAAGTTTTTGCTCCAGTATTTTTAATATATTCAAAAATAGTTTCCGTAAAGTTTCAGCTTATTTGGAGATGTGCAAAATAGGTATCTCGGATGTGCTTTTTCAGGTCCAGAATTCCAGCTGCCTGTATTCTCCCTCTTTGTTTAAACCTTGCATATTATAAGGGAAAAGGCATTAGAATCACTCCCTAAAGCATTATTATTCAACAAAACATAATAAATAACAATAGGAAATCATGATGCAAAATGGACATATCAATAGGTGTTCATCATCACTAGTACATAATGGTCCAAAGACGACACATCAATCAGAGACCCTTTGACAAAACTGTGTGCGATCCACCAATCGCAAACGGTATTGTTCAAGCTCCATCGCAAATGGCACGAATTGTGTGCGATGGTGGATCCATCAAATACGATTCTGAAAATAGTTGCGTGTGTGATCCACGGCAGACAGTTTATTCTTATGAACTGTTTGGGATTAGCTACGAAAAGAGAAACAGTTAACAAAACATCATACGTGTGTGAAGTACGACACACAGTTCACTCGGTTAAACTGTTTGCGATGATCCAGTAGAACACAAACAGGTTAATGTAAGAAGGTGTGTGTGATACGCAGCAATCGGTTCATTCATCAGAATTGTGTGGGAAGACCAATAACAACCGAAACGATTCATCCGGACAAGTTGTGTTTGTTGTGGGCAGACGGTTGTTGCCAAACAATTGTCAGCAATTGATGAAAGCATTACAGACGTACGTACAGAAGTGCCGTTTGCCCTTATTAATATCGCAGAAATTTTATTATTATTACCAGTCTGACTGCGCATCACCTCTTCTTCCTCTCTCACGTCTTGTCACTGCGTTTTTGCCCGAGGATTCCCGTGCACGCTTCGGCACCGCACCGGCGTTTCTTCTGGCCACGTTCCCGCGCGGAACCGCGCATGTTCCCGCACAACCTTCCCCATCGGTTTCCCACCAAAAGCGAATGAGCATAAGAGCCTGCGTGCATCACACGAGGATGCACACCTAGTGCAGCCTAGCCAATCTATGAAGCATGCCAACCTGACCAAGCGCCGCCTCTGCCATCAACCTCCTCGACGACAAAAACGATCCGGTTCAGGCGCAACGACCTATCGAGGCCGATGGTGTCACGCTGAAGATGCGATCCTATCCTTATTTTGGCACGAGGGCCTCGACAGGGATAGAAGCACATCCCATCGTTTTGCAAGAATGGATATCATTACAAGTACATGTAAAGAAGAGATGGGTATATGGAATTGGCTTACACTCGCCACAAGCTACATCAATAGCAGATCAATACAACAACATATCCAAACATAATACAGAAGAGCAGGGTCCCACTACGGACGAAAACAAACGATAAAATGACATCCAT
This sequence comes from Elymus sibiricus, assembly GCA_039707655.1. Classification (NCBI taxonomy): domain Eukaryota; kingdom Viridiplantae; phylum Streptophyta; class Magnoliopsida; order Poales; family Poaceae; genus Elymus; species Elymus sibiricus. Next base: position 138,679,480 of record CM077669.1, read on the forward strand.
CCTTGCTATCTCAGGCTGCCGGCCTGGAACCCATCCTAGATCGATGAAGAAGAAGAACTCCAAATCATAGAAGCATCGCGCTCACGTCAAATCATCGCATTTCCTGTACCTGAAACTGTTGTTGTAGTAATCTGTGAGCCACAGGGACTCAGCAATCTCATTTCCAAGGGTATCAAGACTATTAAAGCTTAATGGGTGAGGTATGGTTAAGTGGTGAGGCTGCAGCAAGCACTAAGCATTTATTTGAGTGGCTAACTTACGAGTACAAGAATAAAGGGGGATGGTTGTCGCATAAACGGACGTGAAATAGTAATGATCACTAAGTGATCCTGAACACCTACTTACGTCAAACATAACCCCACCGTGTTCTCTCTCGGATAAGAACTCACGAGAAGAGACAGTCACGGTTACGCACACGGTTGATGTATTTTATTTGAGTTTACTTCAAGTTTGCTATGAGCGGGTGTTAAACAAAGCTTCCAAGTTGCCACGTAACCGCGGGCATGGCTTTCCGAAAGATTTAACCCTGCAGGGGTGCTCCAACTCATCCATCACAAACTAACCACACGCCGCGGGAATAACCTCAACCACAAATCCCGTGATTTCCTAGGCAATTCCATTGGAAAATCGCAACCTTGAGATAGCCCGAAGTATTATCGGAATTCCTCGCACAAGACGTTCGAGAAAGGTAAAACAAATCCAGCAAGGCCTCCCGGTGAGCCAGATCCGCATCTAGAGCCGCGCGCTCTCTATCTACGGGCATCATCCGTCTATGCAAAGTGGACGGTAGCCTAAAAATGCCTCGAGTTGCCCCGAGGTGGCACCGCCGACTGCTAGGTAGGTGGACCAACACTCATGAGGAGCACTGGCCCGGGTTGTTGATTTATTATCCACGGGGTCCAGAAAGTCCCTATGCAAGTTTATTAGTTATTAGGCAAATGTAGTACCAATGTTGGGCCTTGCCAGACAAGTTTTATCCTAAAACGAAAATCAAGGGGGTCCCCATAACAACCCCGAGCATGTTAGGAGCGCTCAATTATGGAACATAACACTGGTACACAAGTAACTAGGGCGGCAAGAGTGGAACAAAACACCGAGTAAAAGGCCAAGCCTTCCACCCTTTACCAAGTATATATGTGCATTAAATTAAATAGCAATAATATGGTGATATATCAAAAATATCCATGTTGCACATGGAACCAATTTGCACCTGCAACTAGCAACGCTATAAGAAGGGCTGAGCAAGCGGAAACATAGCCAAACAATGGTTTGCTGGGATGTGGAGGGGTTAGAGGCTTTTCATGGCATTTTGGGAGGCTTGACAAACAGATGGTAGGTAGCGAGACAAGAGATAGAAACGAGACAACTAGCACGGCAATGATAGTAATGGTATCCAGGGAAATGATCATCTTGCCTGAGATCCCGCTTGGAAGAAGATCGAGTCCATGAAGAAGACGAATCCAAAGTAGTCGAACGAATCCTCACACCCCGAAGCGGTTTCGAAACTCTATCAAGAAGAAACAATCCGGAAACAACAATCAACACATGGTAAACACCACAACATATGCATGACATGATGCACATGAAATATGATGCATGTTATGCATGACATGACAAAGCACAACAATCAATTCCTACATATTAAGTGAAGCTCAATATGCAACGAGTTGCATATTGACGAAACTCCACATTCGAATTATTTAGTTCAGTCTCGTTAGGTACACGGCAATATTAAATGTTATTAAACATGGCAGAGGTGAAGCATAATGAAACTACACTATCTAGGCATCTTAAATGAGGTTGGAAACAACTTATAGCATTTCCGAAACGACCTCATGTGTTAATTAAGAATTTGGTCCAGATCTGAACTAATCATGTTTTATATTTATTAAACAGAAAAATAAAATATGCCATGAGATTCTACACGTTTTTCTAGTGAAGTTACATATGTAGATCATTAAATTCGGAGCTACGGTTATTTAGTTATGGGACAAACCATTTTCACATGGCATTAATGCAAATTAAATGCAAATAAGAATTTTAATCATTTTATCACGGATGAAAGTTGCATATTGCGAAACTACGTAAAATTCTAATCATTTTACATATATCACATGTTTTATTAAGATGCATGGATTATTAGTTATAGGCAATGCAAAAATCATGGTATTTATGTAAAACTGAAAATCACTTGATAAATCACCAAATTCACAGATCAGGAAATAAAAACATGGAACGGGCCAAACCACTCAAGTCCTGACGGCCCAACGGGGATTGAGGTCTAGCTGTTGTGTGTGTCTGGACAAAAGAAAACAAAACAGAGCAAAAGGGGAGAGCTGGGTTTCAAACCCAGGATCCCATAGGCTTTGGGGTGAGGCGCTCGCCATTTAGCCATCAGGCCACTCGGTGGAGATCTGGCCGGCGGGGGGGCTGGGCCTTGGCGCATGGAGGGCGTGACTGGGCCTTGGCCTGCGCTGGAAGGCCCATCCTGGCCTCCCACACGACCACGCACGAGGACGAGCGGGTCAACGCCCCTGGTGTGCTCGATCAGAACTAACATGGACAGCGCGTGGTGGTTGCAGAGAAGATGCCGACGGCATGGACCTTGTTCAGCTGGCCGGCAGGGGCACTGGCACGGATTGGGACGACCGGGAATGGATCCGGGGCGGCGCATGGACGGAGGGGATGGACGGATCCGAGTTTGGAGACCTCCAGCACGGTCGACGATGAGCTCCTTCGGGACAATCATGGAGGCAGACGGAACTTGCCGGCAGCGCGACGAGGGGACGAGGCAGGCTCCTTTCGATGGGGTCCGCTCGGAGTGGAGGGTAGCAGAGGTGTTCCGCGGTGGAGCTCGAAGCAGTTCCATAGCGGGTCGGCAGCCATCGTTCCTCGCGGCAGAGAACAAAGAGAGGTGAGGTTAGGGATCGAGTAGTGGAAATAAAAAAATGACGTTGGAGAAGGATAGGGCACTGGAGATGAGCTCACCGGCAAGGACGGCGAGGGCGCGAGGAGGCGGGCTCGGGACGCGGCTGCCATGCGGGCGCTGGACGCAGGTAGCTGTGGCGTTGGACGCGTCCGTGGCTGCGGGAGGCTTGCGTGCTCGGGAGGAGGAGCTCGAGCTCCCGTCTCCTCAGGGCTGCGGCTACGATGTTCGGCGACGCGGTGGAGACGGAGGGTGCCGAGCGGTGGGGCGCTGCTCGGGCGAACGCAGACGGCTGCGCGGAGGCGATGGAAGGCACGGGAGACGCGGTTGGGAGCTCCTGTGTCCGGGCGGCTGGGCATTGGCCACGCGAACGCGCTCATTCGGCGTGGGGATCTGGGGGATGCTCTGGTTGGCTCGACGACGAGAATATCTGTGACTGTGGTGCGGTTGGCCTAGCACGAAAATGGAGGCGATGATTGGGGTGGCGGCGGCTACGGGACAAGACGGAGGATTTTTCGGGATTTGCGTAGGGTTTCGTCCGCTATATATATAGCAGGTAGGTTAGGCTAGGGGCTATTTGGACCCTCCAATAGATCGGACGGTTGAAAGAAAATAGGTTAGGGAGTCCATTTGAGAAACTGATGATGGTTTGGGGTATTACGGGGATGATCCGGATCCAATGGTCATGACCGTATGTTTAGGGTTTGGGGAAGCTATCGGACAGCCGCGAGGGGTCCGTGCACTGTGCAGAGGGGCTAAGCATAGCAGAGAGGGAAGACGGGCGGCCTGGCAGAAAGTTTTACAATACCGAAAACGTCCGTGATTTAACCGATGAAAGTGCCGCTACGGTCGACCGTTCGGGTAGCAGATGACCTCCGATTGCCACGAAATTTGGCAGGCGGTCTACCTACAATATAACAAGACCGCATGCCGACTTTCGACCCAATCTGAGAATATTTTTTGCGCGCTTTTAAAAGCATTTTTTTAAACGATGGCGCGGGCGTGTGTGTGTGTGTGGTTGGTCTCAAAACGGTCGACGACAGGAACAGAGAGAACCGACGAGTACGAATGGATGCAAGTTTTTTTCAAAAACGAGTGACGATGCTATGTAGATGATGCGATGATGAATGCGACAACCAAACGAATCACATGATGACAACGGAATAAAAGGGGAATCTTCTGGAGCGTCGTTCCTGGGCTGTTACAACTCTCCTCCACTTACAAGAGATCTCGACCCGAGATCTTAGAATGAGAAGGGGAAGAGAAAGAAGAAAGGATGAGGTAAAACTTAGTTGCTTCTTTGACAAATGAGTGAAACCAATGAAACATGAAGGATGGAAAAGAGATGAAGAATGATATGAGGAACAAGCAAGAATTCACAAGAAATTTGGGCAACACTTCAGTAGAAAAGGGAGGCAAAACTTGATAAGATGGAAAGATCTTGAAAAGCGGCACAACACTCCGGTTAAATGAGATAAGCAAGGGATGATTTTGATGAAACGAGATGATGGGATGAATAGAGCAACATGACAATGCCTCTGGAACAAACGAATGAAGCTAGATCATATGAAAGTAAAGAACGGGGAAGAGAATGACAACATCTACCACAATTTAATTGAAAGCATCCTTACCAGAAGAGATTGAACGGAGTTGTTGGAAACTCAACAACGAAAGAAAGCTTGTTGTGGGCTTATGGAAATCATCTCAAAATTTTGAGGTGACAACCAACCACTAATGGAAACAATTGATTGTTTGGAAGCAACAAGAGATGCAAACTTCTTTCACCAAGGGGATACATTGGGAACTTGGATCATTGATGAGCACCATGATGGCAATAATCCTAAGGAAATGCTTTAGGTGAAATCCAATCCAAGATAGCTCCAATGGGGAAGATGATGGGTTTACCTATCATTCTTGTCGACTACTCTTCGAGACTCCTCATGAATCAAGAATGCTATAACACCATCTCAAAAGATAAGAGGGAATGAATTGCACTTTGAAATGCAAGATAAAGAATATTTAAGAAATTACCACAAGAATCTTGAAGAACACTTGAGAATGAAAGAAATCTTTGATGAACCACCATGTAGAGCCTCCATGAAGAACTCCGGATAGAAAATGATAATAGAAAACAAATGAAGGTTGAAAAGAACAAGAGTTGAAGCCTTGCCAAGATTAAGATGGAACTTCGTGAAGAGATACTTGACACAACTTGGAACTCCGGAAACGAAACGAAGAGCACTTGGGATGAGGAATTGATATCATGACCAACCTTCGTAAGAAGGATTGAAATCACCTTGATAAACAAGCAACGGATTTGGCATACTACTTATTCTTCTTGAAAGATTGAAGAGAGAATACTATGAACTTGAAGAACTCTTGAACGAGACACCCGTAAGAATTTTAAACGAATGAAGATACTACGAATGAATTTAGATACATGAGAATGACGAGATCATGATCCGCCTAATACAAAACTTGAACGAAGCACCGGAATAATTGAGAGACGAACAAAGAGACAATAATTGAGAAGAATTTGAGAACGAAAGCTGAAAGCTGAGAACGAAGAAGTCTTCTAAAATGCTGGCCTTCGGAGGATCGAGAAATGAAAACAACTATGAAATGCTCCTGATAGATATGGAAGGGATTACTCATTATCAAAAACAATTCGAGAGGATAGCATGAAGCTGAAACCATTAATCTTCAAGAGAATGAGCAAAGATTTAAGAGAAACTCTTCTTCGATCTTCAAACGCAGAGAATGATGACGAGAAACAACACCATGAATTACTAAGACACTCTGAAATAATGAAGAAAGAAAGGTTGAGCCAACGATGAAAATGATTTGGAAGCGATTTTGAGAAGGAATATGACTGACGAAATTCATTCTTACGTCATATTGGAAATAACTTGAGGACATCTCCGCAAAGATTAGAAGGGCCATGTGAGATCTTGGGAAAAACCTGTGGGTTATGAGCCCACTCAAAGAGATCACCGTTGAAACGATTGCTTATGAAGAGAGATTAGACCAGTACAAATGAAAACTTGATGAGGTTGAGAACCTTGAACTAATTGAAAGGACTTGAATGAAAACAGGAATCTTCTGAGATATCTTCAGCACTCCGGATAGAATAGAGACGAACAAACAAGAGAGGCTTGGATAAGAACTTCCAACATGGGGAATCACGTAACGAATGACAAGGATATGACGAACACCGAGAGATGAATTGAATTCACCGGAAAGAAAACAAAGATGAAGACTAAGAAATGATGAACTTGAGCATCTTCACAATGAATCACCGGGTAGAATATGGTAGAAAAGATAGCGGAACTATCAATGAAAAGAAAGGCACTTGGATGACGATTTAACCATTGAATAAAAAGGGCGGGAGGGTGGAAAAAACAAAGACAACTTGGGACAATGAAACGAACTCCGGGAAACAAATATGAGGATTGATCTTGCAAATATCTGAAGGATTGAATCTTCTTGAAGAGAAGAGCACCGGTTAGGAATAAGATTTTGAATGACAATTTGATTGAGAAAAAGGATTAGCACTCCCATAGAAATATGAGAACAATGCTTAGGAAATATATGAAATCACCACTTGACATCGAAGCAACTTGAATTACCATACTCCAACAAAACAAAGGATGAGGCTTGAGAATTAAGCCGGAAACAAATACATAACCCATTATGCATTTGGCGGAAAGATAATCCTAGGTAACTACTAGAATTCCCACCTAAGAATTCCGAAGTCTTTCTTGTTTATGCAATTCGGGTTGCGGACCCAGGAACGTACCCAAGGTAATCAGCTACAACTGCACCCGCAACCTTCCACACCATAGTCCAAGAAACTCCGCAAACTCGTCTACCTCAGACACTCGTAATCACAACGATACTAAGTATGGCAGTACATCCGAACTCTCTCCACCAGTACTGGGGATGCCGGACTCTTCTCGCCACTACTAGTATTAAAGCAATTTCGAACATCCTCCGTCCTGAGATACTAAGGAAACTGAATGATAACGATGTGAAAAAATCCCTCGGAGCTCTACTCCTCGATAACAGGAGGCACCAAGACAGAATTCCTTCACATCGGCATCATATAGTTTCCAAAATATCCGCGTGATCCTAAAAAAAATTTGAGCGAGAAGAGGAGTAGAATCAAAATTCCTAAGTCGAATACCTCACCAGAGCATGGAAGAGGAGTAAAAAGAATCCAACTCTCCGATATAACTGGACTCAAAATAGTTTTTCACTAGACACGACTCGGCCAAGTTCGATCAATCAAGGGGGCTCCTAGGTCGGTACAGGCTCTGATACCAACTTGTCACGCCCAAGATGCGATCCTATCCTTATTTTGGCATGAGGGCCTCGACAGGGATAGAAGCGCATCTCGTCGTTTTGCAAGAATGGATATCATTACAAGTACATGTAAAGAAGAGATGAGTATATGGAATTGGCTTACACTCGCCAAAAGCTACATCAATAGCACATCAATACAACAACATATCCAAACATCATACAGAAGAGCAGGGTCCGACTACAGACGAAAACAAACGATAAAATGACATCCATCCTTGCTATCCCAGGCTGCCGGCCTGGAACCCATCCTAGATCGATGATGAAGAAGAAGAACTCCAAATCAAACAAGCATCGCGCTCACGTCAAATCATCACATTACCTATACCTGCAACTGTTGTAGTAGTAATCTGTGATCCACAGGGACTCAACAATCTCATTTCCATGGGTATCAAGACTATTAAAGCTTAATGGGTGAGGTATGGTTAAGTGGTGAGGCTGCAGCAAGCACTAAGCATTTATTTGAGTGGCTAACTTACGAGTACAAGAATAAAGGGGGATGATTGTCGCATAAACGGACGTGAACTAGTAATGATCACTAAGTGATCCTGAACACCTACTTACGTCAAACATAACCCCACCGTGTTCTCTCTCGGATAAGGACTCACGAGAAGAGACAGTCACAGTTACGCACACGGTTAATGTACTTTATTTGAGTTTACTTCAAGTTTGCTATGACTGGGTGTTAAACAAAGTTTCCATGTTGCCACGTAACCGCGGGCATGGCTTTCCGAAAGATTTAACCCCGCAGGGGTGCTCCAACTCATCCATCACAAACTAATAACATGCCGCGGGAATAACCTCAACCAGGAATCCCGTGATTTCCTAGGCAATTCATTGGAAAACTGCAACCTCAAGATAGCCCAAAGTATTATCTGAATTGCTCGCACAAGACATTCGAGAAAGGTAAAACAAATCCAGCATGGCCTCCCGGTGAGCCAGATCCGCATCTAGAGCTGCGCGCTCTCTATCTACGGGCATCATCCGTCTATGCGAAGTGGACGGTAGCCTAAAATGCCTCGAGTTGCCCCGAGGTGGCACCGCCGACTGCTAGGTAGGTGGACGAACACTCATGAGGAGCACTGGCCCGGGTTGTTGATTTATTATCCACGGGGTCCGGAAAGTCCCTATGCAAGTTTATTAGTTATTAGGCAAATGTAGTACCAATGTTGGGCCTTGCCAGACAAGTTTTATCCTAAAACGAAAATCAAGGGGGTCCCCATAACAACCCTGAGCATGTTAGGAGCGCTCAATTATGGAACATAACACCGGTACACAAGTAACTAGGGCGGCAAGAGTGGAACAAAACACCAAGCAAAAGGCAAAGCCTTCCACCCTTTACCAAGTATATATGTGCATTAAATTAAATAGCAATAATATTGTGATATATCAAAAATATCCATGTTGCACACAAAACCAATTTGCACCTGCAACTAGCAATGCTATAAGAAGGATTGAGCAAGCGGAAACATAGCCAAACAATGGTTTGCCGGGATGTGGAGGGGTTAGAGGCTTTTCATGGCATTTTGGGAGGCTTGACAAACAGATGGTAGATAGCGAGACAAGTGATAGAAACAAGACAACTAGCATGGCAATAATAATAATGGTATCTAGGGAAATGATCATCTTGCCTGAGATCCTGCTTGGAAGAAGATCGAGTCCATGAAGAAGGCGAATCCAACGTAGTCGAGAGAATCCTTACACCCCGAAGCAGTTTCGGAACTCTATCGAGAAGAAACAATCCGGAAACAACAATCAACACATAATAAACACCACAACATATGCATGACATGATGCACATGAAATATGATGCATGTTATGCATGACATGACAAAGCACAACAATCAATTCCTACACATTAAGTGAAGCTCAATATGCAACGAGTTGTATATTGATGAAACTCCAAATTCGAATTATTTAGTTCACTCTCGTTAGGTACACGGCAATATTAAATGTTATTAAACATGGCAGAGGTGAAGCATAATGAAACTACACTATCTTGGCATCTTAAATGAGGTTGGAAACAACTTATAGCATTTCCGAAATGACCTCATGTGTTAATTTCGAAATTGGTCCAGATCTGAACTAATCATGTTTTATATTTATTAAACAGCAAAATAAAATATGCCAGAGATTCTACATGTTTTTCTAGTGAAGTTACATATGTAGATCATTAAATTCGGAGCTACGGTTATTTAGTTATGGGACAAACCATTTTCACATGGCATTAATGCAAATTAAATGCAAATAACAAGTTTAATTATTTTATCACGAATGAAAGTTGCATATTGCGAAACTACATAAAATTCTAATCATTTTACATATATGACATGTTTTATTAAGATGCATGGATTATGAGTTATAGGCAATGCAAAAATCATGGTATTTATGTAAAACTAAAAATCACTTGATAAATCACCAAATTCACAGATCTGGAAATAAAAACATGGATCGGGCCAAACCACTCAAGTCCTGACGGCCCAACAGGGATTGAGGTCTAGCTGTTGTGTGTGTCTGGACAAAAGAAAACAAAACAGAGCAAAAGGGGAGAGCTCGGTTTCGAACCCTGGATCCCATAGGCTTTGGGGTGAGGCCCTCGCCATTGGGCCATCAGGCCGCTCGGTGGAGATCTGGCCGGCGGGGGGGCTGGGCCTTGGTGCATGGAGAGCGCGACTGGGCCTTGGCCTGCGCTGGAAGGCCCATCCTGGCCTCCAACACGACCACGCACGAGGACGAGCGGGTCAACGCCCCTGGTGTGCTCTATCTGAACTAACATGGACAGCGCGTGGTGGTTGCAGGGAAGACGCCGGCGGCATGGACCTGGTTCAGCTGGCCGGCAGGGGCACTGGCGCGGCTTGGGACGACCGGGAATGGATCCGGGGCGGCGCATGGACGGAGGGGATGGACGGATCCGAGGTTGGAGACCTCGAGCCTGGTCAACGGTGAGCTCCTTCCGGACAATCATGGAGGCAGACAGAACTTGCCGGCGGCGCGACGAGGGGACGAGGCAGGCTCCTTGCGATGGGGTCCGCTCGGAGTGGAGGGCAGCAGAGGTGTTCCGCGGTGGAGCTCGAAGCAGTTCCATAGCGGGTCGGCAGCCATCATTCCTCGCGGCAGAGAGCAGAGAGAGGTGAGATTAGGGATCGAGTAGAGGAAATAAAAAAATAGGAGGTTGGAGAAGGATAGGGCGTTGGAGATGAGCTCACCGGCAAGGACGGCGAGGGCGCGAGGAGGCGGGCTCGGGACGCGGCTGCCATGCGGGCACTGGACGCAGGGAGCTGTGGCGTTGGACGCGTCCGTGGCTGCGGGAGGCTTGCGTGCACGGGAGGAGGAGCTCGAGCTCCCATCTCCTCGGGGCTGCTTGGGCGAACACAGACGGCTACGCGGAGGCGATGGAAGGCACGGGCGACGCGGCTGGGAGCTCCTGCGTGCGGGTGGCTGGGCATCTGGCCACGCGAACGCGCTCATTCGGCGTGGGGATCTAGGGGATGCTCTCGTTGGCTCGATGACGAGGGAATCTGTTACTGCGGTGTGGTTGGCCTGGCACGAAAATGGAGGCGATGATTGGGGTGGCGGCGGTTGCGCGACAAGACGGAGCATTTTTAGGGATTTGCGTAGGGTTTCGTCCGCAATATATATATAGCAGGTAGGTTAGGCTAGGGGCTATTTGGACCCTCCGATAGATCAGACGGTTGAAAGAAAATAGGTTAGGGAGTCCATTTGAGAAACTGATGATGGTTTGGGGTATTACGGGGATGATCCGGATCCAACGGTCACGACCGTATGTTTAGGGTTCAGGGAAGCTGTCGGACAGGCGCGAGGGGTCCGTGCACTGTGCAGAGGGGCTAAGCATAGCAGAGAGGGAAGACGGGCGGCCCGGCAACAAGTTTTACAATACCGAAAACGTCCACGATTTAACCGATGACGACGCCGCTACGGTCGACCGTTCGGGTAGCAAACGACCTCCGATTGCGATGAAATTTGGCAGGCGGTCTACCTACAATATAGCAAGACCGCATGCCGACTTTCGACCCAATCCGAGAATATTTTTCACGCGCTTTTAAAAGCATTTTTTAAACGATGCCGCTGGCGCGTGTGTCTGTGGTTGGTCTCAAAACGGCGACGACACAAACGGAGAGAACCGACGACTACGAACGGATGCAAGTTTTTTTCAAAAATGAGTGACGATGCTATGCAGATGATGCAAATGATGCGATGATGAATGCGACAACCAAACGAATCACACGATGACAACGGAATAAAAGGGGAATCTTCTGGAGCGTCGGTCCCGGGATGTTACAGATTGCGTGTCCGGTGACGCACCGGACAACGCTGTGTTGCGCGTCATCTCAAAGGGTTGAGCAGACCCATGGCGCACGGCGCAACAATGCCGCCGAGCAACATAGCCGCCTCACCGCCGAGAGGCTGCAGCGCGCCGCACAAGAATATCATCGGTGGTGCTCCATAGAGCAAAACATGCGCTTCCGCGCCGAGAGGGCAAGGCGCGCCGCACAGAAAGACCGATGGAGGGCCGCAGAGCGAGAGGCGTGGCGCGTGGCAGAGCAAGAGCGGTTCCATCCCCGCTTGCCTACTATCCCACCCGACATGACATTGCAGCTGTGTCCAAGGCACGTGAGTAGCCCTATTTCTCGCCAAGAATGGGCAGCGGCCATTTGTGCCGTACTTGCACCAGAGCCCGGCTGCACCGTCCTTGCACCGGACACCGGCCACGCCATTTGAATGGGTCGCGCCGTTCGCCTTGTCCGTGGCCCCCTCGATGTTAAAGGGTTCTTCGGTAGGCTCGAGCACCTCCTTGGCCCAGGTGTCCAGTGGGGAGCAGTAGAAGAAAATGGCCGTCGCATCATGGAGATGGTAATTGTCGGAATCGGGGCTCCGCAAAACCCAACAAGGTTCGAACACTGGGGTGTGTGCGAAGATCTCAACTGGCTCAAGGTCTCAAGTTGTCACCCTATGGCCTAGCTACGTCGAGTAAGTTTTTGCGAGGAAGAAGATGGACACAGAGATTTACCCATGTTCGGGTCACCTTGCGGTGTAAAACCCTACCCCTGCTTTGTAGTGGATTGGCCTCTCCAGGAGGCTATGGATGAACTAGTACGGTGGTTGGGTGGCCTCACGAGTGCTCTTGGTGGCGATGAACTCGACCAGATACAACCTGCCTTCTACAGTGGGAGCTCGTCCCTATTTATATGGGCCACGGTCCTCTTCCCCCGTCGAACAGGCGGGAAGGGATCCCACAAGGGCCAAATTTGAAAGGGGACAAGAGGTACGTCCTATCTTGACGAAAGGTGGTCTTCACCTGCAAAGCTTCTGGGTGTGACGTAGTGGTGGGCTCGGCGATGACATCCGTCCTGCCGAGCTCGTGGTCTTGGTCCTCTCTCACCGGGAAGGAAACCTTTGGGGGGTTTCTTGGGAACCCGCGTACGTTCTTGTCTCCTTTGCACCAAAGAGAAAACTGTCCTCCCACTGCGCCAGCTGGTGCCCGCCTGGCTTGGTCGTCAGAACCCACGTCACCCTGGCCTCACGAGGCCCAGTACTTGCATAGGAATCTCCGCTCCTCGGGAGGTGGCCCGAAGGGGGTGCCACTCCTTCGGAGGTCTTGGCATTGTCCTCCTCGCGAGGCGGGGGCTCTCGCGAGGGCCTTTACTTGGGGGGCTCGTTGCAGGGCTGTACCAGGCCTTCGTGGTGGGCCACGCGCTGGGCCGCACACAGGTAGGTCTGGGTACCCCCGATCCCAGAACACCGACAGTAGCCCCCGGGCCCAAGGCGCGCACAGGCTGACTTCGGGGTGAAGCTGGAGAAGGGAGATCGAAGCACCGCGGGCCCCAATCGCCTGCGGGCCGGCCTTGACGCATGGCACACGATGGAGGGGCGGACGCCTCCACTTCCCCACGTCGCCTCGGTAACAGCCCCGACGGGCAAGTGCTGGCGCGTGTTGTGGAGTCATTATCGCCCGACATGCGGAGAGACGCCGGTTGGCCTCTGATCGGCTATAAATGGGCGAGGGGGCGGAGCCCCCTAGCCCATCTTCATCTTCTTGCCTCCTCACCTCAGTCCGCCGCTTCCACGACCATGACGCCAGTGAGGAGGTTTTCTGCTACCTAGAAGGGGAAAGGCCGTCTGGAGGTACCAGGCTCGCCACCGCCCAAGAGGGGTCGCGACCGTCCCTGCAAGCACACCACGACGCCGGCGGTGGCCTCTCGAGGACGCGAGCGCACTTCGGCGTGGGCTGGCGCCGCCTCCGGTAGCCGTGGGAGGGCCCCCTACCGCGCAGATGGCAGCGGTAGCCGTGGCGCTTGTGGTCGAGGAGGAAGGTATGCAGCTGATGCCCGGCCGCCCCGTTCGCAATCTCACTCGGCCGATGCGGTTCAGGAGTTCATGGTGTGGGAGGAGAGGCTGGCCGTCTCCCGGGTTCATCTCCCGCGCTTCTTCACGGGGGAACTACCAGCCGGAGGAAACGCCGGCTTATGGCTGCAGGCTGATGGTTGCTGAAGTCGATCCTCATGAGTGGGGGTTGAGGTCACCCCCGCGCACTACGTATTCCTGACCCGCGAGTGGCAGGCGTTCGCCCACACCCGCGGCCTGCAGGGGAGATGTACCCTCCACTTCAAGTATGACGGGGCAGCGACGCTCTTCGTCAAGGTCTTCAGGGAAGACGGTAGGCGCTTGGGGTGCTGTCCTGAGGGTGACGGCGACGAGAGCGAGCACTTTTCCGCCGATGATGTCCATCGCGGTGGCGGCGTCCTCGGCGGTGAGCTTGCCCTTGGCGACGGGAGCGGTACCTCCAGCAGCAGCGATGCCTCCTCCGGGGAAAGCTCGAGCGATGACGATTACAACAAGCCGCCATGCCAGCGGGCCCGGACCAAGGAGGGCGGCGAGCCACCGCGGCGCCGCGCTCCTGCTCCCGAGGCGATCGAGCCACCATGCTGGCATGCCACCGTCAAGGAGGAGGAGGACTCTGACTGAGCGGCGCCCGGGCGAGGCCTCAGGAATCACGGTCCTCAGGAGGCTGTCGTTTGCTTTTGTTTCCTGCACGAAAAACCATGGAGGGCCCCGCGGGGGTGTAATGATCTGCGGCGCTTGCACCTTTATGTTAGCATTTTTCTTCTTGCATCCCAGTTTTTATGTCGCTGCAAATTGGAATGTCACTGCCCGCCGTGAGTAGGGTAACCTGTGGTTAGGATAACTTAGCTTGACTTGCCCGCGGTAGGGGGCGCGTCTCTCCGGAGCTTCCTTCTTTAGCCGTAGAGCCCCCGAGCCCCCTTGCGAGGGTCGATAGCCGCGGGTGTTCCGTGTCATGATGCCCGACGAGGCCAGGAGGTAGGTGCTCCTGAGGCCGGGGTTTGGAGGTGATGTTGTGCGCCAGCTCGCCTTGAGGGCGTTGCGCGAGGATTAGGACGCCAAAGTTTTGGCGAGGTGCGTGTGCGTCACGGAGCCTGCACAACGTACCATGCCCAGCCTCCGCTCGCGGGGCGCGCGAGGGAGAGTTGGCGGGTGCCACCCTTTTAGAAAGAACTTAGAACAAGAGAATGCTGCAAGAAGAAGGTTCCCACCCCATTTCCGAATAAGACGCGAAAAACTTCAAACTTCGTTCAAAAAGGCGGCAAATTTGGTTACAAAAGAGAGCAAATAATAGCCGCGTCCGGCGCCTAATCTAGTCTTCGTCTTCCCCCAGCGTGGAGCATGGGGCATCCACTGGGCGTGGGCATAGTCATTGAATGACAGTGTCTTCCGCCAGCGCGGAGCATGGGGCTTCCACTTGGGCGTGGGTGGGAACCCCTCCGCGTCCTCGGGGGGCTCCGGATGTATACAGCCCACTCATTATTACGTGAGAGTGTCACGGGTAGAACTTGCGAAGATGCTAGATGTTCTAGGCATTCTGGATGGGGACCCCATCCTGAGTCTCCAGGCACACGGCACCAGGCCTGGAGACGCGGGCGACCCTGAACGGGCCCTCCCACATGGGCGACAGCTTGTGCAAGCCCTCCCTGGAGAGGACCCGCCTCAGGACGAGGTCTCCGACTTCGAGGGTGCTGGAGCAGATGCTGCAGCAATGGAATCGCCGCACCGCTTGCTTGTACCTTGCTGCACGGAGTGAGGCCTGGCGGCGGGCCTCCTCCCTGAGCACAAGGTATGTTCCCCGCGTGGCATCCTGACGCTCCTCGTCGAATGGCAAGACCCATGGGGAGCGATACTTGACCTCGTGCGGGAGGACCGCCTCGGCTCCGTAGACGAGGAAGAATGGGGTTTCACCGGTGGGCTTTGTCGCAGTGGTGCGGATGGACCACAGCACGGACTGAAGCTCACCGAGCCAACACCTGCCGCATGCCTCGATTTTCTTCTGGAAGCTCCTCGCCTTGAGCCCCTTAGGACCTCCGCGTTGGCGCGCTCGGCCTGGCCGTTGCTCCGTGGGTGTGCTACCGAAGCGTAACATATCTGTGTCCGAAGTTTAGCACAATATTCCTTAAATAGGTTGCTTGTGAACTGTGAGCCATTGTCAATAATGATACGGTTGGGGACACCGAAGCGGCTCACGAGGCCCCGGATGAACTTGACTGCTGAGCCAGCGGGGATGGTGCGCACGGGCTGCACCTCTGCCCACTTGGTGAACTTGTCAATGGCGATGTAGAGGTAGCGGTAGCCTTCGGTCGCTTGAGGGAAGAGGCCCAGTATGTCCAGCCCCCAGACTGGAGACCTTGCGCGGGTTGATGAATCTGCTTGGCGTGGAATTGACGGGCTTCGCAAGATCGGACCAGCTCGGTGGCGTCATTGAGTGCCATGGGCCAGTAGAAGCCATTGTGGAATGCCTTTCCCACCAGGGTGCGAGACGAGGAATGGTGCCCGCAGTCGCCACCGTGAATATCGGCTAGCAGCTCACGCCCCTACTCTTCAGATATGCACCGCAGCAAGACGTCGTTTGGGCCCCTGTGGTACAACTCGCCGTCCTTCAGGCAATAGGCTGTGGCCTGGCGAACCACACGCTCCGCGTCCTCCTCCTTCTCCAGCAGGGCGCCGCCGAGTAGGTACGCCTTGAACTCCTCCATCTAGTCGCCGGCCTGGGGTTCTAGCGCTAGGAGCAATCGTGCTCCCGAGGCCGGTCCACAGGCCGGGGCGCCCGAGAGCGGGGCTGGCGGCAGTTCTTCCAAAGGTGACGCCAGGCCCGCGGTCGATGGAGTCACCGATGGTTTGAAGAGACTTTCCTCGAAGACGCCAGGCTCTAGAGGCTCGCGGTGCGACGCCTTCTTGGCGATGTTGTCCGCCTCTTTGTTCGCGCTGCGCGGGACGTGCTGCAATTCCAAGCCCTGGAAGCGCTTTTCAATTTTGCATACCTCTTCCAAGTACGCCTCCATGTGCTCCTCCTTCGGCTTCTACTCCTTGGTGGCGGCAGCAGCGAAGGGAGGTCGACCCTGTCCCGAGGACGGGACTCCCGAGGCTCGTCGCGCCAGGGCCAGTCACGAGGCTCACCACGCCAGCGGTCATCGTGAAGCTGGACGCGTCAGTCCTGTCGTGAGTCACGGTTGTATCGACGGCCTCCGCTGCGGCCTCCTCCACGGCCATAACCACGACCACCGCACCCGGGGCGGTGACCGAGGCGCTCGTCACGGAGCTCCCTAAGCTATTGGCAGTCGCTGGTGCTGTGGGTTTTGATGTAGTGGAAGACGCAGAACGGGCGGTTGCTCTTGAGGGGTTCCTCCTGGTCTCGACCGCGCTTTGCCTCGGGCTTGGCGGCCAGAACGACGGGGTTCTTGCGCTTCACGTCCTTGGAGTTGGCCTTCTTGTCTTCGTGGTCTGCCTCCGGAAGCTCGCGGAGGGAAAGCCGGCCCGCCTCGGCCTTCACGCACTTGTTCACCAGGTTGAACATCTCCAGAGCAGAGCACAAGTCATCATGGATGGCGAGCTCCTCCCTCATCCTAAGGTCCCTGACACCGTCGGTGAACGCCGAGATGGTGGCCTCATACGACGCCTTCGGAATCTTGAGGCGGACGCTCGTGAAGCGTTTTATGTACTTGTGTAGGGTCTCTCTCTCCTACTGCTTCACGCGCCGCAGGTCCCTCACCGCTGGGGGCGGTCCCGGGTGCCCTGGAAGTTGGCGGTGAAATGCTCATGAAGTTCGTCCCAGGAGGAGATCGATTCCCTCGGGAGGTTGCGGAGCTAGTAACGTGCGCCATCCTTTAGAGCCATGAGGAACCAATTTGCCATGACCTTGTCGCCGCCGCCTGCGGCCTCGATGCTCATCGAGTAGAGCTGGAGGAACTCTGCTGGGTCGGCTGTGCCGTCGTAGCGCGGAGGGAGGTTCAGCTTGAACTTGCGGGGCCAGACGACGCAGCGCAGCCCCGAGGTGAAAGCACGGCAGGCACCTTCACTCTCAGGCACGTCGTGGACGGGTGGAGCCTGGCCTTGACGTTCGTTCGCCGCAACCTCTAGCGACGCTCGGTCTTGATGCTGGCGCTGCTATGGACGGAGCGCATGCGCGTCCCCTTGCGGCCGCGACACCACCTGGAAGCTCACCTCGTCCTGAGCGCGCGCTGGTGCCGCGCGTGACTGGTCGCGGGGACGTGCTTCGCGCCTGGGCTCGATGTCGGCGCTTTGCAGGGACAGTGGAGGAGGAGGCGCGCCATGGGCCATGTCGCCCGCCTAGAAGGGCTGGGGACGAAGCGAGTGGGAGGGCGCCGGGGCTTCGCCGGCGGTGTCGACGAGCTTGGCGATGCGGGCGAGCCAATCTTCTTAGCGGTCGTTGGTGCGGCGGTAGCGCAGCAGGTCGCGCGCCATGAGTAGCGCAGTCGGCGCGTTCGCTGGTCCACGGCGGGAGTGAGAGGACGACGCCGTGACCAGGACGAGGGATGGAGTGGCGGTGTACCCGTCGCGCTGGACCGAGGGTGGCAGCGACGAGTCCTGCTGCTCTTGAGCAGCCAGGCCCGTGGCAGCGTTGGCTGCCGAAGAAACGGAACGGCGCGGGGCGCCGTGACCCTCGGGCTCCGTCTGGGTGACGCGAGCGGCCCGGTGCTCAGCACGAACTCAGCAGGCGTCAACCATGGGAGCGACGGAGTTGAGACGGGGTGAAACCGGAGGAAGATTTCGACACGCCCCTACCTGGCGCGCCTAATGTCGGAATCGGGGCTCCGCAAAACCCAACATGGTTCGAACACTAGGGCTTGTGCGAAGATCTCAACCGGCTCAAGGTCTCAAGTCGTCACCCTATAGCCTAGCTACCTCAAGTAAGTTTTTGCGAGGAAGAAGATGGACACAGAGATTTTCCCAGGTTCGGGCCACCTTGCGGTGTAAAACCCTACTCCTACTTTGTAGTGGATTGGCCTCTCGAGGAGGCTGTGATGAACTAGTACAGTGGTTGGGTGGCCTCACGAGGGCTCTTGGTGGCAATGAACTCGACCTGATTCAACCTGCCTTCTACGATGGGAGCTAGTCACTATTTATAGGGGCCACAGTCCTCTTCCCCCGTCGAACAGGCCAAATTTGAAAAGGGGACAAGAGGTATGTCCTATCCTGATGAAAGGTGGTCTTCGCCTGCAAAGCTTCTGGGTGTGACGCAGCGGTGGGCTCGGCGATGACATCCGTCCTGCCGAGCTCGTGGTCTTGGTCCTCTTGCACAAGGAAGGAAACCTTTGGGGGGTTCCTTGGGAACCCGCGTACGTCCTTGTCTCCTTTGCACCAAAGAGGAAACTGTCCTCCCACTGCGCCCGCTGGCGCCCGCCTGGCTTGGTCGTCAGAACCCACATCACCCCGGCCTCAACCCCGGCCTCACGAGGCCAGGTACTTGCATGGGAATCTCCGCTCCTCGGGAGACGGCCTGAAGGGGGTGCCACTCCTTCGGAGGTCTTGGCGTTGTCCTCCTCGCGAGGCGGGGGCTCACGCGAGGGCCTTGACTTGGGGGGCTCATTGCAGGGCCGTACCAGGCCTTCGTGGTTGGCCACGCACTGGGCCGCAGGCAGGCAGGTCTGGGTACCCCCGATCCCAGAACGCCGACAGTAATGTCCGACGAAATAGACAGCTTGGAGCTCAAGATCGCGCTACAGCTGTACCACGAGCATGTAAACCGCATGGACGAACGCCTGACCGAGTTCAGGCACAACCAAGAGCTTCCGTAGGTTAGGGTGTAGTCATGGATGCATTTTATTTTGTTGAATCCTTTAAATGTCGATCCCAATGCCTAGACAACAATCACAATATTGATATGTTTCGATGTATGAATGATTTATGTTCGATTGTTATGTTTCAATATGTGTAAAAGGCTAACAGTTAGAGCCAGAAAATCAGTATGAAAACAGATCGAAATGTGAAACTAATAATATATATTAATTGTTGAATAGCTCATTGAAGACATCATACATATACATCATATATCATCACATATACGTGATAATAGTACTTAACTAATACGTACAATGAAAAAAAACTAAACTAATAATAACCCCTCTTGGAGCGGGGAGCAGTAAAATGGCAGCCTCTCGCCAGCAGCTCCCTGGTGCGCGGTGGCTTCCCAACGCGGAGGGAGTTTGCCACTTCCTCCGCCTCGCAACGCTCGACGTGCCGATCAGCCTTTTGCTGGCGGAGGCGCACGGCCATGCAGGACAGTTCAGTGGGCGTCCACTGGAGCTCTTTGGCGGTGGCACGCTCGCGCTTATCGGCCCATGCCCACGCAATGGTGAGGCGCCTAGCACCTCTGGCTTTCCTTGCGTGGTACCGGCCGTCTTCGTACACCTCCACCGCTCGTCGACTCGCCCGCCACCAAAGCTCCAGCTCCTCCTTTTCCCTTGCGGCACTAAGAGCATTCCAGGCCGATAGGTTCCTGGCGCGCTCCTCAGCCCGCTCCTTCTTGAACGCCACCTGCCTGGCTCTCTCAGCCGGCGGCAGCGCCATCCACAAAGCCAGATCGTACTGGCCCCAAAACCAAACTTCAGTTAGGGGGTCTGGCGCGACCTCGTCTGGGGGCGCGAAGGGGTCCTCCTCGTCGCTGCATTTTGCCATGTCCTCGCGGGGTGGCGCCTCCTCCTTTGCTTGTGCATAGACCGGCCACGCCATGGCAGAGTTTTGTGCGAGGGGTGGGATAGAGAAACGAGAGAATGCAGGCGAGATGACGTCTCGAGGGGTAGCATTTATAGGCGGCTGGAATGTTAATCGACGCCAGCAGTGATTGCACATGATTTCCTAGTCAACAGTCGTGTGTGAATTAACATGACCGACGGTTCCCAATGCATGACCGTGTGCGATTAATAGCCCGCGAAAATTGGCTTCCAAAACTCAAAACACGAAACACGGTGCCAATCATGTGCGACCTGTTTGTTTTGCCAAATATTTACATTTTCTATCCAAATGTAATGCATGCGTGCCATTTGTGTTACGGAAGCAAGTTCGAGAGCAGTAACCACGACATCTTGGCCCCATGGCGGGAAATCATGCATATTTTCATGTACTTCAGAATTCAAAGCATTTTTTCAATTTTTTTGAATATACAACCTAGATTCTCAATGCTTTTGTTTCCAAACTGTCACTCAAGAAGTTTGGAACTCCTTCAAATTTATTGCAATCAGCATATATAGGGAAGCAAGTAGTACATAAATATGATTTTCCAGCGGTTTTTGCTTCATCAAGCCTGTTCATGTGTTTCAGTTTTGAACTATGGCCATTTAATTTCTATAAACTAACTAAATGTATAAAAATTCCAATAGAACGCCCTTTTTAAAAAAAATAGGATGTCGGTCATATTCGTGCATTGTATCGATGAAAAAAAAACTAGGTCGAATGACAAAGCGATTGGCAGTTCGTCATCACACATGGCCCCACGTTCCCTCTCGGAACCACGCGCCTTCGTGTGATGCTCCGGTTTGTGAGAGGCTCTTGTGTCGAAAGCTGGGGATTTCTTAGGCGAGTAGAGTCACATCTCCGTCCCCATCACCGCTCTCCCTTGCCCGTCCCCGTCTATGTACCCGTGCGTGGGGATAAAAAGTTTCCCATCAATGTCCCCACCTAGTTCTTTATCACCGTGGGGAAACTCACACATGCATTTAAGAACAACCTTCACGTATTTCAGTAAAAAAATATTATTTTAACGCAATAAACAATATGTTGTGCCTATGTTTTGGACTTCTTAGGGAATTTTGGGCCAAACGGGTGGGATGTGTTTAAATTTGGGTGACCGAGGCCACAAATTATGTGGGGGCTACTAATTTCAAAGCCCACAGGTCAGTACTTCTATTCATGGGTAAGGCTAGTAATTCTATCCCATCCTCATCCCCGTCCTACACGCTCGGTAAGGTATTTGACCCACCAACTTCCAGATGGGCATTCCAGCTGGCACCCGTGCCCTAATAGATCAATTACCCATGGGGACACGGGTAACAGTTAACCATGTAGTGCCATCTTGACATGTGTCAAAGCTTATCTCGAACAAGCCGTTACTTTGATCACGACATCTTGGCCCCATTTCGTGAAATCATGCATATTTTCATACTTCCGTGCAGTTTTCATTTTTTGACTTTAAAAAACTAGATTCCTGATGCTTTTGTGTCAAAACCGTCACTCAAGATGTTTGGAACTCCTTCAAATTTATTGCACGTGGCATATGTACGGAAGCAAGTAGTACATATATATGATTTTCCAGTGTTTTTTTGTTTCAACTTGCTTGTACATGTGTTTCAGTTTCAAACCATTGCCATTAAATTTCTGGAAACTAACTTCATGTGTAAAAATGCCAATTGAACCCCGAATATTTCCTAATTTCGGGATGATGGTCGTATTCGTACATTGTAACGATGAGAACAAACTAGGTCGAATGAGGCAGCAATCCGGTTCGTCATTACACAACACCCCAACGTTCCCTGTCGGAACTATAAGAGCCTGCGTGTGATGCTCCTGTTTTGTGAGAGACATGTGTCAAAGCTTATCTCGAACAAGCCGTTACTTTGACCATGACATATTGGCCCGATGGCGGAAAATCATGCTGATTTTCGTGTACTTCATAGCATTTTTATTTATTTTTTTAATTTAAAAACCAAGATTATTCTCAATTCTTGTGTCCTAACCATTACTCAAGATGTCTGGAACTCCTTCAAATTTATTGCACGTGGCATATAGACGGAAGCATTAGTACATATACAAATATGACGTTTTCCTGCAGTTTTTGCTTCATCTTGCACATGGCCATGTGTTTTAGTTTTGAATTATAGCCACTAGATATCTAGCAACTAACTTCATGTATAAAATGCTCATTGAACCACTAAAATGTTCAAATTTCAGGATGACGGACGTATTCGTGCATTGTAACGAATTAAAAAAAGCTAGGCCAAATGAGACAACGACTAGTGGTTCGTCATCAAACAAGGCTCTCATGTTCCCTCTCGGAACCATGACCCTTTTTGTGATGCTCCGTTTTGTGACAGGCATGTGTCAAAGCCTATCTCGAACAAGCCGTTATTTTGACCACGATATCTTGGCCCCATGTGGGGAAATCATGCAGATTATTATCATGTACTTCAGAGAATTTTTTTCAGTTTTTGAATTTTAAAACCTAGATTCCCAATGCGTGCACTTGTGTCCAAACTATTATCCAAGATGTTTATAAACTCCTTGTTCGTGTGTTCGTGTGTTTTTGCTTTATCTTGCATGTTCGTGTGTTACACTTTTGAAGCAAGTACGGAAGCGACATATATAGGGAAGCAAGTAGTACATAAATATATAGGGAAGAAAGTTCGTGTGTTCCCTATTGCAAGCGGCTTATATAGGGAAGCAGTAGTACATAAATATGATTTTTCCAGCAGTTTTTGCTTTATCTTGCATGTTCGTGTGTTACACTTTTGAATTATGGCCGTAAAATTTGTACAAACTAACTTAATGTATAAAATGCCAATTTAACCCCGAATATTTCCTAATTTTAGGATGCAGTTAGTGGATTTTTATGGTAGGAATCATTTTCTTACAAATAAAACAATATCCGTTACCACTGTACCCCAAAATAGTTTTACAATTCAATACAAAATAGTTTTACAATTCAATACCAAAAGTGATCTATTTATGTCTTATGAGGCAAGCTTCGTTGGCTTCATCTAGCTTGGATTCTGTTCACCCTCGATCCCCATTCCCCAACAAACCCTCTCTGCAAAGAATGACGCCGTGGGAATGCTTCGTAAGGGTGCGTACGACCGCCACCTTGGCCCCGAGCGCTCCCGCCTCTGCCAGGAACACGACTGTCTCGGCCGAGAGCGCAGCCGCATCTGCCTTAAGTGCGGCCGCATCCGCCGAAAGGTCCTCTGCGGCGGCGTTAAAGGCGTCTGTAGCCGCGGTGACGGCAGCTGCTACGACGGCGTCTGCAAACGCCAAGAGCGCTCGAGCAGCGTGCTGTGCCGTGGAGACCGCCCTGGCCCGGGTCAAGGCCATCCAGGCCTATATCATCAAGAAGACCCATGCCAGGATACACCAAGCTTCGTCGGAATCTTACATGCACCACACGTCCGAAGAGGCGGCTGCTGCGGATGCCGAGAAGCATGCCGATGATGCGGCGGCGGAGGCCATGGAGCCCCATCCGCACGAGATCTTGGAGCGAGATCTGGAGATGCGGGAGCCGTCCGAGAGCGCAGAGCGCTAGGAGGAGTTGCGCGTGGCTCAGGAGGAGGTCGAGAAGCGCATGTCCATCGAGGAATCGGTGGTGGTGTACCACTACTACAAGTACTATGAAGATGAGGGCGACGCCGATGAAGAGGACAACGTCAAGGATGAGCACGTCGACGCGGTCGAAGTCAGCCTGGGGGATGCGGAGTCCAGCACCGGCGGAATGTCGCCCGAACAAGTCGTGGACATCTCATCGTAAAGCGGCGAGGCATAGGGCGGCTGCTCGTCGGCGTCTTTATTAAAATTATGCGTATTACTAGTAGCCTTTGTTAAGAGAGCCGGTCTTTTGTAAGAGCTATGTCTAGTTCAAGCAGCTTTATTATTTAGTGAACTTGCTCTGTTTAGTAACTGTGAGATATGTGGGTCCGCTAATTTGTATACCCAAGTTAGCAGTTGATGTTACATTATGCAATTTCGTGGATGTGCACTATAACCAGGGAATGCGTAGGGAGGGGCGAAATTTTGTATGTTTTGTATCATCACAATAAAAGTAGAAACACTGTGTCTGATGAATCTTTGCGCGCCAAGATTCCCTGCAACGAGCAAAAAAAAATTCCGACCGCGGAAATATCTACCTCCCCACCCCTTCCCACCCAAAGGGCCACATTTCCCCTACAACTCCCCACCCCCTCCCCCCCCCCGCGCCTCCGCCCACATCTCTCCTCTAGGTTCCGACTACCGCGGACACTCCATGGTCTCCTCGAGTGACCCCTCAAGCGATATCTCATATGACGACGAATCTCTCACCAGCCAGGTATTCGTCTCTCTTCTCTCTAGCTCAACTAGGATTAGGGTTTTGTTTTGGAATTGGGGTTTTTAAAGCGGCGGGCCCATTTGCGCCATTTCTTTATCTTGTAGCTCCCTAGGACAATCACTTCTAAGGAATGGAGATGGGTAGCTGAAGACCAGCCTGTTCATGTTCAACATCAATTTCAATCCGTGAAGTTACGAGCTTTTCAATCTGGGTACAGTGGGAGGAAGTTTATTGGATGTGCAAAGAAGGTAAGCCTAACTCTCGTTGTTAGAAATCATTTGTTATATTAGGTGTGATTCAGACACTTCCCGTGTGCTATTTGATTCTGGCTGTGATTAAGACACTGTCATAGTTTTAACCAGAAGGCATGTTAACAGCAAGAAAACTATGTGCTACATGAGTTATCATTGCATGAAAATTTACAGCCAGTTAGTACTCATGAAGCACTTCATTTCATTCAGCACGAGCAAGGTCTAATTATGCACAGAAACATGGCGAGCATCAACACTGTTCAAGCGTACACACACCTCGGTTGTCAGGTGGCTGAACCACCTGAAACATGGCAATCTAAAATAAACAGATTCTCAGACTTAGTGAAAAAAACATGGTGCAAGACAGTAGTTTTTAACAGATTGGAATGTTTGACAGCATAATGTACGTAGCTATCACTATTAATTTGATATCATTCAAACACTGCCGATGTGCATCCTGTACTACAAAGGCTGTTGCATTTATATTTTGCTTCCTGGTAAAATTGGCATATTGTTATTACACATGATAGAAACAGAGGAGGGATGAGTACCAGAGCATCCTACTATGAAGACTCTTCGAGCAGAACCATGGCATGGCCGATGAAGACCCATGTAATACCGGTTCTAACCACATGTCTGAAGCAGACCTTGAAAAGCAACTTCCTAGTAAGGAAGTAGACTCATTTGAGAAACGCAAGTACAAGCATGTCCAGCCATTCCTTGTTGGCGAATACTTTGACGAGTGCGGTTCCAGTTGTCGCAAGTTACATAAAATATTGCATGGACATAATGTCGGAAGGAGAAGATACTAACATTCTGCAAGTGCACTATGACAGCTGGCATTTATCTCATGATGCAGGTATCATCAGTGTGGAATTCGAGGACTTTCATCTCTTCATCAACTTCGATGAGCTTGCTGGCACTCTTGTCAAATGCTTGATGTTGTAAGTATTTCACAAACTTTGTGATCAATTTCTCCATACAAGGCTGTAAATGACAAAAAACCTAACTGTATTCTATTCCTCTCAAGGGATTGACGACGCAGAGAACATCAAGGGTACATGCGTATTTCATAGATCCTGATTTAGCAAATGGCATTTTGTTACGAGATAAGGTATCACGCAAGGCTTCCATTGAGTATGTCGCCAAGATCTTGTTCAACTTACAGATAGGAGAATTCTTCATGTGGTCATACCATGAACGGTAAGTTAAATATACAACCACGCATACATTGATCATCTTTCAGTTTTAGACATAGTTCATACGTTGATGGTTTTCTTAAACTGTAGAGGTCACTGGATCTTGGTGGTCATTGTTCCAAAACGCAACAGAGTTTACTACATGGATTCTCTCAGAGAGTCAAATGCGCCTTAGGATCTATGTGATCTTTAGGATTTCATGGATAGGTATTGAATTCCTTGATGTTAATGTGTTGTGTTCATATCTGGTTCCAGAATTGAGTGTATGAAAATTCATCTTCATTTCCAGTGTTTTGTCAAAGAACATAACTTTAGGAGGGAATCGGTTCGACCGCCAACTACCTCTGTAGCACGTGATCGTTTCTCCGGCAAGACAATGAAATCCGTTATTTTCAGAAAATGCTAGTCAGATGTTCAAGTTTCTAAGTAAACCTCTTTCTATTTCTCTCCATAGAAAAAAGAAGAAACAACTTACACCGGTTAGGTTGTTCCTAACAGGACAAATACATGACTAATACTGTACAAAAAAATCCAGTCTCCTCAACAACAACAAGGTACCAGCCTATGTAGATACCACGTTTGTGCACACATGATGAACCTATGCAGACATGTTGAATGTGGTGTCAATGCTGACAGGATAAAACAAGTAAGCCTTCTTCTTAATTACTATCTTCTACTCCACACGTATGCCACATTCTGATCTAAAAGTCCTGCAGTTGATCTTCGGACCGATGACCTCTTCACCGCTCGCCGCAGATGAATAGATGTTTGTTAGTAAATTTATCAGCGCCTTCTTTGTGAAACACTATATCAAGCCCAATGATGATGTCAAAGATTTCCGGGTTCATATCCCTGAATAATAAGTACGCATTCATATAGTGTTATCAGCTAAACATATACACATGGATGCATTATTTTCCATGTGATCATGTGTTCGTATTTTGTACACTATGATTATGTACTGCATATGTCAGTTTAACAGCTGTGGAATTTAGCTAGAATTTGCTCAATTGCATATTGTCGTGAATTATGATGAATCATGTGCTTTTGGACACTATTCGTTGAATTGCATATTGTGGCGAATTATGATGAATGTTCTTCATGTGGACACTATTTGTCGATTGCATATTGTGGCGAATTTGCTATTTGCAGGGTGAATTAAATGCGATAATTTACAATAACCTGGCAATTTCAGCGTACACGGTTCAAGCAACTAAGCGTGTGCGGTCCAGAACAGAAAGCACACGCAACTCATAGCGCAACCGCCTGTGATCCACAGGAAAAGCACACGAGATATAATCTAAAACGTTGGTGATACATAAGTAATCGGAAATGGTTTGCAGCACTTGATGGAGATATGTACCTAGGGTAGGGTCATAGGCCTGACCTACATACCCTACCTAAGGACACTACATTGGAGAACTTAAGGATTACAAAGAAGACTCCGACTGAAATCATCATGGCGCATGAGTCACTCGACAGAGCATCCACTCGAAGGTTTCTCCCTCCACTCGACAGTCCCCTTTCACTCGGAAGAACCAGAAGCCAGTCGACCGCAGAAGACCAGAAGCCACTCCAGGGAGGCCAACGGGTAGGCGTTCGACTGGTCACCATAAGTAGCATTTATTGCATACGTTACCAGTAACGTTCATCTTTATTACCACGATTGGACCCTTGGTTGCTGGATATTCATGAGGGGTGGCACACTCTATATAAGCCACCCCTCCCCTCTGGCACAAGGGTTCGCACCCCCTGTAACTCTCATATTCCACACGACAAAAGCTCCCGAGCACTGAGACGTAGGGCTGTTACCTCCACTAGAGGGGCCTGAACTCATACATCCGTGTGTACAATCTCACCGTAGCTAGGACTTTGCCCTCTCCTTTCGTACCCCAAACCTCTACTGTCAGGCTCGTTCCCACAACAGTTGGCGCCCACCGTGGGGCAGGCGTCTAAGCGACTTCCGGCGAGTTTGCGATTTTCTCCTTTGTCATGTCTTCCGACGGCGGTTTGTTCCTTGGCCACGAGATCCGTCTCGGTGCGCTCACCTTCGTCGCCGACGACTCGCCATGGCTTCAGGAAGTGCCTCTGGACGTTGAGGCGCTCCCAATCCGCGGGGCGACGCACTTCCGAGCAAGCTCCTGCGACGTTCTTCTTCGGCAGCCGTCGACTCCGGTATCGTTCACTCTTCCCGCTATTCGTCGCCACAAGAAATTTGGTTGCTCGCGGCTCCAGCCTTGGGTGAGGCATGCGGCGGCTCGCCAAGCGTCATCTCCGCAGGCTGCGGCTATCGAGCCCGCCGAATCACTCCACGGCATGTTCGACTCGGCGTCGGATCAGTCTGACGTTCCTTCTGAGTGCGAGAGCTGCGATCCAGCGGCTGAGGTTCTTATGGCGGGTTCACATCAAAGCCCGCCTGGCTATGGCCGCGGCGATCACGAGGTTGGAGGACCGTCGAATGAGAAGCAGCCCCGGGATGAGGATGTTCTCCATACGCCCATCGCCGGTGCGACTGGCGAGGCCCAGGCCTTGGAGGACACTCGATGAGCGTACCCGCCAGCGTCCACAACCTTCCAGTCGACGTCAGCGACAGTTGTTTCCAAGTGGATCTCGGAACAATGTCGAGGTATTCCGTACTCCAGTTCTGAATGTTGCAGCCGCTGCTAAGATTGCAGATTCAATTCAGCCACCACGTTCAGAGGCTGGCAGCGGTTTGCAGCAGATCCGAGCGTTGCTTGAGGCAGCGCAACAGCAGAATGCGGCTGTTTCTCAGTCGCAGAATAGGTTACACATCAATTCGCCCAGGGCAGAAACAGTGCAGTCGGCTCACAGCCCGGGGTCACCTCTGCGTCGCAGGGGTGGAGGTTACCGTGAAGATCAGTACCGAGATCAAGGACGGGATAAGTTTGCTCCTCGTCATCACCGTGATGACCGCCGTCGAGTGCCTACTCCTCCGCGGAGTGGTTCATATGTGCCCCGACACTATGACGATAGGCGCCCATTCGGCGATGAGCGGAATCCTGAGTTCGATGCGAGGAACGTCCTCGCACAGAAGCGGATTGACAGGGGCAGAGCTCACAGGGATGGTTATGGTAGAGATTATCCGAGTGGAAGTGGTTTCGTTGTCTCTGGACCCGAGTGTTTCGTCCTCGCACCAGAACTTCAGGTTGGCGGCTGGAATAAGCAAGTTCACTGGTGAGTCGAAGCCAGAAACGTGGCTAGACGATTATCGAGTGGCAGTGCAAATTGGTGGAGGAAATGACAACATACCCATGAAGCATTTGTCTCTGATGTTGGATGGTTCTGCCCGAGCGTGGCTGAATCGTTTGGCTCCTTCTAGCATCTACTGCTGGGAAGATCTTGCCCTAGTGTTCATCAGAACTTTCGAGGGCACATGCAAGCGTCCCGCTGGTCTGATTGATTTGCAGCACTGTGTGCAGAAACCCAATGAAACTTTGAGGTGTTACATTCAGCGTTGGACCACCCTTCATCACACAGTGGAAAATGTTTCCGAGCACCAGGCCGTCTGCGCCTTCAAGGCCGGTGTTAGGTACAGAGAGCTTTACTTGAAGTTTGGTCGGACAGGAGATATTTCCCTGAGCAAGATGATGGAGATTGCCACTCGGTATGCCAATGGCGAAGAGGAAGGCCGCCTCCGCAGCAGCAAGGGGAAGGCAGTCGACAATGATGCTGGTGGCGGCAATTCCAGTCGGAAACAAAAGCGCAAGCCCGATGGTCTTGCTCAGGTAGAGGCAGCAGCTCTGGTGGCGCAAGGAAAGAATAAGGGGAAATCCAAAGCACAGTTTACCCCCAAGAAGTCAAAGAATCAGTCAGGAACGGATGTCCTAGATTTGCCGTGTGCAATCCACACGAAGAAAGATGAGGAAGGCAATTTGATATTGCCAAAGCACACCACTCGACAATGCACATTACTGATCCAGCAGTTCAAGGAAGGACAGTCAAGTGGGAAAACTCCTGAAAAGGAAGATGATGAAGACAAAGAGGATTTTCCTGAAGTCAATGCCACTTTGATGATTTTTGCCGATGTGGAAAGCAAAAGCCGACTGAAAGTTATTAACAGGGAAGTCAACATGGTTGCTCCTGCCACTCCCACATACCTCAAGTGGTCTCAGACTGCTATCACCTTTGATCGGTTGGACCACCTTGCTCATGTCGCTACACCCGGTCGACAAGCTCTGGTGGTGGATCCTGTTGTAGGAGGCACTTGACTCCGCAAGGTTTTCATGGACGGTGGGAGTGGATTGAACATCTTGTATGCGGATACCCTCAAGGGGATGGGCATTCCGATGTCCCGACTCAGTGAAAGCAAAATGCAGTTCCACGGAGTCATCCCTGGGAAGAAAGCCAAGTCACTCGGTCAGATTGCATTGGATGTGGTGTTCGGCACCGACAAGAATTTTCGCAAGGAAAATTTGACGTTTGAAGTTGTAGACATTGAGAGCGCATATCACGCCATCCTTGGTCGACCGGCTTATGTCTGTTTCATGGCCCGTCCATGTTACGTGTACCTAAAGCTGAAGATGCCCGGGCACAAGGGTGTGATCACAGTCACAGGGAATCGATAGAGGGCTTAGGAGTGCCTTCAGAAGGGCTCCAAGATCGCCGACCAGCAAATGGCTGTGGTCGAGTTGGAAGAATATAAGAGGAATAATGATCCTGCCAATCTGCTGCATGCCAAGAAGCCCGCTTCTGAGTCTGCTTTTCAGTCGACAGGTGACGTGAAGCAAGCGAGCGTTCACCCGACAGATCCTAACGCTTCCCTGACCAATATCTTACCAACAGCAGATCGTCAAGCGTCGTCTCTGCAGATTGCGGCTATCGAGCCCGCCGAATCGCTTCACGGTGTATTCGACTCGGCGTCGGATCAGTCTGATGTTCCTTCCAAGTGCGAGAGCTGTGATCCAGCGGCTGAGGTTCTTATGGCAGGTTCACAGCAAAGTCCGCCTGATTAAGGCTGCGGCGGACCCAAGGTTGGAGGATCGTTGAACGAACAACAAGGCCGAGGTGAAGAGATCAACCATACGCCCGTCATCGATGTGACTGCCGAGGCCCAGGCCTTGGAGGCCACGTGCCTTCAGCTAGAAGGGATACAGAAGATACTTGACGTGCGTACCCGTCATCGTCTACAATTTATCATGCCTTTTGGTCTGAAAAATGCTGGCGCTACTTTCATGCACATGATTCAGAAATGCCGGCTCAAGCCAATCAGCCGGAATATTGAGGCTTATATAGATGATGTTGTAGTCAAGTCTCGCCAAGGGTTCCGACCTATTTGACTGAGTTGTTTGATGTAATAAGAGTACTCCAGACAATGTTGCTTATCAAAATTATGACTTCTGCAGTTTTTTGTCGATTCCGATTGCACAATCTCATATTCAAAAACACTCGGAGTGATGAGCAATCCTCTCGCTCGAGGCCTTAGCTGCGAACCAGTTTTCGCCTAAGTTTAACCCAGTGGGTGAGGAGGAGGACACACTCGGGGGCTTAGCTGCGAACCAGTTTTCGCCTAAGTTAAAAACTATGCCGAGTGAATAGAATCCTATTCACTCTGAAACTTAGCTGCGAACCAGTCTTCGTCTAAGTTGTAAAACGCTCCGAGTGATGAGCAGCCCTCACACTCGGGGGCTTAGCTGCGAACCAGCTTTCGCCTAAGTTAAAGACTCTGCCGAGTGAATAGAATCCTATTCACTTGGAAACTTAGCTGCTAACCAGTCTTCGTCTAAGTTGTAAAACGCTCCGAGTGATGAGCAGCCCTCACACTCGGGGGCTTAGCTGCGAACCAATTTTCGCCTAAGTTAAAGACTCTGCCGAGTGAATAGAATCATATTCACTCGGAAACTTAGCTGCGAATCCGTCATCGTCTAAGTTGTAAAACGCTCCGAGTGATGAGCAACCCTCTCACTCGGGGGCTTAGCTGGGAACCAGTTTTCGCCTAAGTTAAAAACCCTGCCGTGTGAATAGAATCCTATTCACTCGGAAACTTAGCTACGAATCAGTCTTCGTCTAAGTTGTAAAACGCTCCGAGTGATGAGCAGCCCTCACACTCGGGGGCTTAGCTGCGAACCAGTTTTCGCCTAAGTTAAAGACTCTGCCGAGTGAATAGAATCCTATTCACTCGGAAACTTAACTGCGAATCCGTCTTTGTCTAAGTTGTAAAACGCTCCGAGTGATGAGCAACCCTCTCACTCGGGGGCTTAGCTATGGACCTGTTTTTGCCTAAGTTAAAAACCCTGCCGAGTGCATAGCACCCTATTCACTCGGAAACTTAGCTGCAAACCAGTCTTCGTCTAAGTTGAAAACTACTCCGAGTGATGAGAAATCCTCTTGCTCGAGGGCATAGCTACGAACCAGTTTTTGCCTAAGTTAAAAACCCTGCTGAGTGAATAGAATCCTATTTACTCGGAAACTTAGTTGCGAATCAGTCTTTGTCTAAGTTGTAAAACGCTCCGAGTGGTGAGCAACCCTCACACTCGGGGGCTTAGCTGCGAACCAGCTTTCGCCTAAGTTAAAAACCCTGCCGAGTGAATAGAATCCTATTCACTTGGAAACTTAGCTGTGAATCAGTCTTCGTCTAAGTTGTAAAACACTCCGAGTGGTGAGCAACCCTCTCACTCGGGGGCTTAGCTGCGAACCAGTTTTCGCCTAAGTTAAAAACTCTGCCGAGTGAATAGAATCCTATTCACTCGGAGACTTAGCTGCGAATTAGTCTTCGTCTAAGTTGTAAAACGCTCCGAGTAATGAGCGGCCCTCACACTCCGAGTAATGTGCTGCGAACCAGTTTTCGCTTAAGTTAAAAATCCTATCGAATGTATAGCATCCTATTCACTCGGAAATTTAACTACGAACCATTCTTCGTCTAAGTCAACAACCCTGCCGAATGAATAGCTTCATGTTCACTCGGAAACTTAGCTGCGAACCAGTCTTCATCTAAGTCAAAAACTTTCCCGAGTGGCGAGCACAACTCTCACTCGGGGACTTAGCCGTGAACCAGTTTTCGCCTAAGTTCAAAATTCTTCCGAGTAATGAGCATCCACCTCACTCGGAAATCGAAAAAACTTAGCCAAGCAAAAGATCGGAATCCAAAATGCAGATAAATCCAGAATCTCTAGTGCGGATGAAAGTTACTCTCGCAAACGGAAGAACTCAGGCTTAAGGCCTGAACGAAGTTTTAAACGGTTACACCATCACTCGGCATACCGAGGCAAATAGAGTTTCAACTGCAACTGAAGTATTTTTCAAGCACCTGTGGGGCTTGCGGGCTCGACGAAAGTGTCCAGAACAATCCCATCGGCGATCCGAGTGGCTGCTTCGATGAAGGTCTCCATGAAGTCTTCGAATTGAAGTTTCTTCGTGTTGATCACCCGGAGAGCCTTCAGCTTATCCTCCTTGGCCTCCTTGCAATGGACCCGGACTAGTGAAAGCGCCACGTCAGCTCCACAGCGAGCAGCAGATTTTTTCCATGCCTGCACTCGACCGGGAATCTCATTGAGGCAGGTCATCATCGATTCGAGGTCAGTCTGGAGGGTGTCCTCTGGCCACAGTTCTTTGTCGACCTTCTCCAACGCTGCCTTCAGTCGAGTGATATACACTTGAACACTTTTGAGACGAGCGTCAAGCCGAAACATGTTCATGGCTACAACGTCCCCAACGGGTGACTTGGTAGGGTCCAGATTTGGCTCGATCTCTTCAGTCTCCTTTTCAAAATCTTGGTAGAATTCTACACGAAGAGGAAATGAAAGGTTGGTCACACTACTGTTCTAAAGGAATTAAAGAAATTCACTCAACGGAAGAAACTTACCTTCAAGGATGCCGAACATCTTCTTCGCGAAGTCTCCCAAGTATTTCTCTAGACCGTTACTTTTCTTGGTCAGCTGTTCAACCTTTTTGATCCAGTCGGCCTGCTCTTGCTTGAGTTTGGAGTTCTCTTCTTCCAACTTCGTGGCTGCGGCAAGCTTCTTCTTAGCAGCCTCGGTTTTCTCCCTCGCCGCCTTCTGAGCATCAGCGAGCGCCTTGTCTTTGTCTTCAAGCGCCTTCTTCATGGTATCTAAAGAAATAACATTGTTGAGTCGCGCTTGGAGTCGACGGTTCTCATCACGCACGTCTGTTCGAGTGAGGACACTCGGTTCAAAGGATAGAAGATGAAAGTGATAGTGCAATTGGTCGACAAGGATTACCTCCCAGGGTCTTCAGCTCGGTCTGTGCACGGTCCAGCTTGTTCTTGGTCACCTCCAGATCCAGCTGAAATTGGTTCTTCTCCTTCTCCATGTCGACGTACTTAGTCCCAAGCTCACAGGCTTTCTGAAATCAGCAAAGAAGTAGTTCAGTCGACACTAGTATTTCTCCACTCCCGAGTGCATAAGAGCAAGTTCAGTCGACTGGATGGCGGCCCGCCGCCCCACCCCACACCCCTGCAAAGCGTCATATCATGGTTGATGAAAATGATGTCCATGAAACCTGCAGGATAGGTGACAAGCGTTCTCCAAGTACGAAAAAGGACCCCGAGTCCAAGTTCTTAAGACTACTGCCCATCGTAAACGATCGATAGTAGTCTCAGGGACTACACCCAGTGGGTGCACTCAGCGTGCCCCCACTGGATACGCAACCACTCGACCAGGTCCGACATGTCCGAGTAATAAAAAAAAAGAGGGCAAACATGCAAACATCATCTCTGTCAGATCCCCGCCGATGCAAGCACTTGACAGTGGTCTCGGGGACTACACCCAGTGGGTGAACTCAGCGTGCCCCCACTGGACCTACTATCACTCAACCAGGTCCGTCCTGTCGAGTGACAAGCAACTATCAAAACGAATCTAAGACCCCTGCCGATGTCTTCGTCATTCGACAGCGGTCTCGGGGACTACACCCAGTGGGTGCACTCAGCGTGCCACCACTGGAGCAGAGACCACTCGACTAAGACCTGATCTACTCGAGGAGAAAACAAGCAAGTATGCATCAAAAGAAAACACCCAGTGGGTGTAGAGTCAAGATGGACAGGAATTCAATCGGAAACGAACTTACAATCGCACTTACTCGGACATTGGCACGAAGCGCTGAGCATGCATCATAAGCCAACTTGCTAGCCTCGTACGCCTCCTTCGTACGCAGCATCATTTGCCTAGCCTAGATCATGGCCTCTTTGGCAGCTCCAATATGGTCCTCTAGGACGTGGTACAAAGGGTATGCGGGCGTCGGATGAGTCGGTGCTGCAGCTGGGGTTACATGAGGTTGGCCAATTGGCGCTGAAACCACAAGAGTTGAAGTTGCTGGCGGGGCAGTCGACAGCGGAACCACCAGATCAGCTCTGGCTCGGGAAGGGTCGCCAAATTCTTGAGACGATGTAGCAGTCGACCTACGAGGCGCCTGTCCCGACAATGTCCTCCGAGTGCGTACGCGTGGAGTGTCCAAGGCCACAACTTCACCCTCTGCTCCTTGCTGTGGCTCCTCATCGTCTTCCACGTGGATGACGTCGTCAACTGCCAATCGACAATGTTAACTTATTCAATCGACGAATCACCTTCAAAAAACATAGTAGACTGAAGATTTGTTATACCTCGTTGAGAGGTGGCCACATCAGCAGTGTCCACTTCCATGTGTTCCTCTTCATCTCGCAGAGGCGACGTCACCGAGGTAGCAGCTCTGGCAAATAAATTCCACTCGGTCAGCAAAGACATGAAGTTCCACAACAGCAGAAAAAGGAAAATGAACACTCACGTGGAGGCGACAGGCACAGCGATCTTTATGCGGGGCAGAGCCTTCCGAGGTTTTGGTGCGTCAGACCTGGGCTGTTTCGCGACCTTTTCAGTCGACTCAGGAGTCGCGACCCGGTCGCGCTTCGGATTCCTGGTGCTTGATGCCAAAGTTTTGCTTGGGATAGCTTCTGGGTCTTCGCGCTGCTTGGAACGACGCTCGGTGCACGGAGGAGCCTGGACTTCTACCTCGCCATCCTCCAGGTCGTCGTCGCTGCCTTCACTGTCATCAGCGTAATCGACATCTACGCTGCCGCCTTCGCTCTCTTCTCCGTCTTCAGGCTGTCCTTCGTTCGGCACGGGCGAATACATGTTCGTAAACTCCTTCAAGATACAAACAGTAAAGTCAGACGGCTGAAGATCTAATCACTCGACGAAACATGAAAGCATTCGATAAAGTTATAACTCACCAGGTTCGTCGGCGGGTTCTCAGCAGAGAAGGGCAAGATTCGCTTGGCTCCCAGACGGTTGTCACAGGCTCCGGTGATGCTTCTGAGCCACTGTGCAACGGTCTCCTCAGAAACTTCCTCTAGATGTGTCCGAGTGGAGTCTTCGGTGCCCGAATAGTGCCACATGGTGTGGTCCCTTGCTTGAAGGGGCTGGATTCGTCGACTGAGAAACGCCTCCAGCAGGTCCATGCCAGTCACTCCGCCACGGATCAAATCTACTACTGCGTTCACTAGAATTCCTACATGGATTTTCTCTCCCTCTGTCATGGATAAGGATCTGGGAGTAGTGGGTCGCTCTAATGTGAAGGGGGGAAGGCCAGTCGACATATTGGGAGAGGCAACATCTTTGCAGTAAAACCAAGTCGACTGCCAACCCCGAACAGATTCAGGAAAGGTCATTGACGGAAACGCACTCCTGCTCCTCTTTTGGAGTCTCAGGCCACCGCATAGCTGGATGACGTGGGTCTTACTATCACTAGGGTTGGCCTTTTTGACTGTTTGAGTCCGGATGGTGAAGATGTGTTTGAACAAACCCAGTGAGGGGAACAGCCCAAGAAGCATTCACACAGAGTTATGAACGCAGCAAGATATGCAATGGCATTCGGAGGGAAATGGTGAAGTTGTGCGCCGAAGAAATTCAAGAACCCACGGACGAATGGATGGGGAGGCAGATAAAAACCTCGCTCGACATGGGTGAGGAGGAGGACTCGCTCGCCTTCGTGCGGCTCCGGCTCGGTCTCTCCCTCCGACAGCCTCCATGACCCTTCAGCTATCAGCCCGTTGGCGATGAGGTTCTAGACGTCCTCCGCCGTGATGGTCGACCGAAGGAAATCCCCTTGGATCCACCCCGGCGGCGCCAAAGACTGGGCGCCCGACGGCTTCTTCGCCTTGGATCCCTTCTTGGCGCGCTCGAGCTTCTCCGTGTTCCCCTTTGTCATCGCAACGGCGGTTGTCAAGGCGGAGCCGAGCGGCGCGCGTGGAGCAGAGGAGGCGGAGGAAAAGAGGGGAATGGAGGGCGAGCAGTGTACCGGACCTCGCACTGTCCCGTCTTATAATTGCCCGAGTGGGTCACTGACCTGCGGACCCGCCGGATCTCTGTATATCCTGATTTCAGAGGAAGCGCAGTACGTGGCGATAAGAGCGGCACGAAAATCGAGGCATCGTGCCCCCACTTGCCCCAGTAGTTGTGTCATCTTCGCGCGGTGCGTACTTTCCAAATTTTCAAACCCCGTGAAATCCGGGCCTGACGAAGCGACCCGTCGCATCAAGAGGTCCTGCTGATCACTCGGATCTGAGGCCGCGCTCAAGTTCACTCGGACACATTTCAAGACGGAATCAATCAGGTTGAATGACAAAGATTCCAATCGACGCATACTTCTGTGGAGCCCTAAAATGCACTCGGAATTTATGTGTCTTATCAGAACCTGCATCGATCCCTTTTCACTCGAACCCCGATCCATTCGGGGGCTAATGATGGAGATATGTACCTAGGGTAGGTTCATAGGCCTGACCTACATACCCTACCTAAGGACACTACATTGGAGAACTTAAGGATTACAAAGAAGACTCTGACTGAAATCATCATAGCGCATGAGTCACTCGACAGAGCATCCACTCGAAGGTTTCTCCCTCCACTCGACAGTCCCCTTTCACTCGGAAGAACCAGAAGCCAGTCGACCGCAGAAGACCAGAAGCCACTCCAGGGAGGCCAACGGGCAGGCGTTCGACTGGTCGCCATAAGTAGCATTTATTGCATACATTACCAGTAACGTTCATCTTTATTACCACGATCGGACCCTTGGTTGCTGGATATTCATGAGGGGTGGCACACTCTATATAACCACCCCTCCCCTCTGGCACAAGGGTTCGCACCCCCTGTAACCCTCATATTCCACACGACAAAAGCTCCCGAGCACTGAGACGTAGGGCTGTTACCTCCACGAGAGGGGCCTGAACTCATACATACGTGTGTACAATCTCGCCGTTGCTAGGACTCTGCCCTCTCTTTTCGTACCCCTAACCTCTACTGTCAGGCTCGTTCCCACGACAGCACTCGTATGTGTGCGTACGAACTCCTCAATGTTTCCGATAGCACTGTATCCCACACGTGAGCCAACAGGAAACCATGCCCGATGCAAAGACGATCCCACGCGTACTTTTCTCGGGAAACGTGTCCGATGATGCCATGCATGGCAGACGGTGTCCAGAGAAATCTCATGTGCGATGATGAACATATCACACACAGTTTATACAATGGCCCATGTGGATTAGGTAACGTTTCGCAAATGGTAAAAGGTCAAACTCCGCTTGTTTTCCATGAGCAATTAGACGCATTTGACTCATCTTGCACGTGTGTGATTGATCCCAAATCCCACACGTAAGCCCAAAATATTATGTGTGCGATATGTTCCTGCACCGCACATGATTATATTTGCATATCGTTTGCATTCGTTGGTCACCATCGCCGACGGGTTTTTCGTGTCATGTGGGATGGACCCCCCCTATCGCCCACACATGCAAGGCGACGGTTTAGAACTACGTCGCGGAAAGGGGTTAAAACCGTTTGTATAGGACGTCACTGCACCAGTGATCATCTCCTCCTGCATCGTCGCGGGGGGTATCCACCATGTAAACATCGTATGTGGAGGTTTCCGTCTTGCAATGTTTGGCGCCCGGTCCATCCCCTGCGTCTTCCTCCATATCGGCATCTTCTAATGCGTAGTCGAGAACGCCAGTCAGGTCCTCAACTGTTGCAACTAGGTGGGTGGTGGGTGAGTTGTGAATTTCTCGTGTATTGGATTTACATCAAATTTGATCGTAGACCGAAGTCTTTCTATCTGAGATCCCAAGGTTCTGGATTTGATCCAATATCTTGTTGAAAAGCGAGAGTTCGGTCGGGTCCATCGCCTTGCTGTAAGCTGGGATGATCTGAAGTATGTTTGTCCCAGCCGTCGGTGTGACGTCGGGGCCATCCCCTAGGGGGGTAGCCGGGCCCAAGCTCAAGGCTTGGTCCGACGTGGGATCGGGTCCCTGTTCGTGATCCGAAGAGGTGGGCTGCTCTCAGCCCAAGGACAAATCGGATGCTTTATTCATGTCCAGAGTCGGTCCTGACGCAGGATCAGATTTAAGGTCGTGATCACCAATAGAGAGAGATGGGTCCGTGCTCGAGGCTATTCCCTTAGTGGTGTAGGCCGAGGGATCAAGATTGGTGATCGGTTAAGAGATTACAGCTACGATGTCCGATAGATTTCCTAACCAATCCGGGGCCCAGGTGGAGAGAGTAAGATTGCCACGGGCGTCGGGGGTGTACTTCAAGCTACCGAACCTGACCACCTATTCAGGGGCAAAACCCTCAATCCGGATCAGGCGACCGATGGATTCAGCGTGAAGGACCATGCTTCCGACGGAAAAAAGCTGACCGGGGATGAAGATGTCACCGCAGGTGATGCCGTTGTTGATTTGAAGACGAGCCATTGATCCGGATCGACCACACAAGGAGACCTGTATGGGCCACCAATATCGTTTCTAAAACAGACGGATCTAGGGTAGGGGGTCCCAAGTTGTGGATCTAAGAACAATGGTAACATGTACACTAGGGAGTGATGTCTACTACGCAACCTTCTTCTTGTAGACTCGTGTTGGGCCTCCAAGCGCAGAGTTTTGTAGGACAGTAGCAAATTTCCCTTAAGTGGATGACCTAAGGTTTATCAATCCGTGGGAGGCGTAGGATGAAGATGGTCTCTCTCAAGCAACCCTGCAATCAAATAACAAAGAGTCTCTTGTGTCCCCAACACACCCAATACAATGGAAAATTGTATAGGTGCACTAGTTCGGCGAAGAGATGGTGATACAAGTGCAATATGGATGGTAGATATGGGTTTTTGTAATCTGAAAATATAAAAACAGCAAGGTAACTAATAGTAATCAGTGAGAAAAACGTTGTATAAATGCTTGGAAACAAGGCCTAGGGTTCATACTTTCACTAGTGCAATTTCTCTCAACAATACTAACATAGTTGAATTATATGTAAATCTCTCACACGTGACAAAGAGTTCACTCCAAAGTCACAAATAGCGGAGAACAAACGAAGAAATTATTGTAGGGTATGAAACCACCTCAAAGTTATCTTTTCTGATCAATCTTATGAGCTATTCCTATAAGTGTCACAAACAGCCCTAGAGTTCATACTAAAATAACAGCTTAAGATACACGTCAACCAAAACCCTAATGTCACCTAGATACCCCAATGTCACCTCGAGTACCCGTGGGTTTGATTATACGATATGCATCACCTAATTTCAGATTCATCATGTTCAATCTAATACAAAGAACTTCAAAGAGTGCCCCAAAGTTTCTACCGGAAAGTTAAGATGAAAACGTGTGCCAACCCCTATGCATAGATTCCCAAGGTCACGGAACCCGCAAGTTGATCACCAAAACATACATCAAGTAGATCAATAGAACATCCCATTGTCACCACAGATATCCCATCGCAAGACATACATCAAGTGTTCTCAAATCCTTAAAGACTCAATCCGATAAGTAAACTTCAAAGGGAAAACTCAATTCATCACAACTAGATAGAGAGGGGAAACACTCCATATGATTCATCTATATTAATAAAGCTTGCGGTACATAAAGATCGTGCCATCTCAAGAACACGAGAGAGAGAGAAATCAAACACATAGCTACTGGTACATACCCTCAGCCCCGAGAGTGAACTACTCCCTCCTCGTCATGGAGAGCGTCGGGATGATGAAGATGGCCTCCGGTGATGGTTTCCCCCTCCGACAGGGTGCCGGAACGGGCTCCCGATTGGTTTTTTGTAGCTCTGGAGGCTTGCGGCGGCGGAACTCCCGATCTAGGTTTATTTTCGGAGGTTTCTATATTTATAGGAATTTATGGCGGTGGAAACAAGTCAGGATGGGCCACGAGGTGACGACAAGCTAGGAGGGCGCGCCCCCCAGGCTTGTGGTGGCCTCGTGGCTCCCCTGGCCCAACTCCAACTCTCCCTGGGCTTCTTCTCGTCCATAAAAATTCACCGTAGTTTTTTATTCCATTTGGGCTCCGTTTGATATTCCTTTTCTGTAAAACACAAAAACACGGAAAAAAAACAGGAACTGGCGCTGGGCTCTAGCTTAATAGGTTAGTCCCAAAAATAATATAAATTTGTAGTAAAAAGATTGTAAAACATCCAAGAATGATAATATAACAGCATGGAATAAGCAAAAATTATAGATACGTTGGAGACGTATCAGCATCCCCAAGCTTAATTCCTGCTCGTCCTCGAGTAGGTAAATGATAAAAACAGAATTTTTGATGTGGAATGATGCCCAACATGTTCATCATATTCTTTCTTCTTTGTATAGCATGGACATTTGGACTTGTAAATGATTCAAAGCAATAGTCTAGTTTTAACATAATGACTTCAATACTCAAGCATAACAACAAGCAACCATGTCTTTCAAAATATCAACACTAAGGAAAGTTATCCCTAGCCCATCATGCTCAAAATTTGATTCATTCATGAAACACACTCAAATATTAGCTACGCCCAATGCTCAAGTACGATCATAGTGCCCCCTGGTTGGTGCTTATAAGAGAAGATGGAGACTCAAAGCAAAAATAAAAATTGGATAAAATAAGTAGATAGGCCCTTCGCGGAGGGAAGTAGGGATTTGTAGAGGTGCCAGAGCTCAAGGTTTAAATTGAGAGAGAAAAATATTTTGAGTGGCAAGCTTTTCCTGTCAACGAAAACGACGAAGTAGCTCACAATACTTTCCATGCTAGATACATTATAGGCGGTTCCCAAACAGAATAGTAAAGTTTTTTTACTCCCCCTCCACCAATCAATCACACTCCACGGCGAGCCAAATCCACGGGTACCGTCCATACAAACAACAATCCTGGGGGAGTTTTGTTTCATTATAATTTGATTTGATTTTTGAGCATGGGACTGGGCATCCCGAATACCAGCCATTTTCTTGTGAATGATAGTGAATCAACACATATCGTGAGAATAACCCACCTAGCATGGAAAAATATTGGATACTCCCCACCGTTTCATGAGCGGTACGGGCACATAAAAGAGAAAATTTATTTTGAAAATTTAGAGATGGCACATACAAATTTGCTTGGAACGGCATGGAAATACCGCATATAGGTAGGTATGGTGGAATCATAAGGAAAAACTTGGTTTAAGTATTTTGGATGCACAAGTAGTATTTCTACTTAGTATAAATGAAGGTTAGCAAATAGATTGGGAAGCAACCAAACCGAGGAACGAAAAATCTCATAAGTGAGCATTGAGTCATAACTAACACCGAATAATGCACCACAAGTAGGATGTAACTTCATTGCATAACTATTGACTCTCGTGCATGCATAGGAAATCACAAACCTTAACACCAATATTCCTACTAAGCATAATTACTCACTAACATGACTCTCATATTACTATCATCATGTTTCAAAACTATTACGAAGAATCAAGTTTAATTTGTCCCAAGATCTTTATGAAGGTTTTTATTATATCCTCCTTGGATATCTATCACTTTGGGACTAGTTTCATTGCTTTTTCAACAAGCTCAAACAAATTTAAATGAAGCACATGAGCATAAAGATTTCATCCCTCAAAAAGGTATACGTGAAGCATGAGAGGAAATGACAAGCTACTCACAAAAGGTATAAGTGAAGATCAATGAGTAGTCAAACAATTAAGTAGCTATGTGAGGACTCTCTATCTCTCAATAAATATTTTCAGATCTGAGTATTTTATCTAAACAGCAAGCAAAAGAAACATAGCACTCCAAGAGTAGCACGCATCATGTGAACGAATAAAAATTTAGGCTCAACATAGGCTAACCGATAATTGTTGATGAAAAGAGGTGGGATGCGTAGCGTCCCCAAGCTTAGATGCTTGAGACTTCTTGAAATATTTACTTGGGGTGCCTTGGGCATCCCCAAGCTTGAGCTTTTGTATCTCGTTCAATCCTCTCATATCCCGGTTTCACCTACTCTCAAAAACTTCATCCACACAAAACTCGAAAAGAACTCGTGAGATAGGTTAGTACACATAATAATAAATCAACTCTTTATGTACTGCCAAGACAAGTTGCATAATAATTTTCAAACATTAGGTACTGTATACTATCATTTCCACAATTCATATCTACCAATATAGGCTATGGAAACTATAGGATAAGTAGATAACAAAACTATGATAGCAATCTGTCCAAGCAGAACAGTCTGTAGCAATTTATGAAAACAGTG
This sequence comes from Elymus sibiricus, assembly GCA_039707655.1. Taxonomy (NCBI): domain Eukaryota; kingdom Viridiplantae; phylum Streptophyta; class Magnoliopsida; order Poales; family Poaceae; genus Elymus; species Elymus sibiricus. The sequence goes on from CM077669.1 coordinate 138,723,098, forward strand.
TACTTCTGTAACTCAAACAATTATGAAAATTTAGGACATTCTATAAAATTTATATGAAATCACTGTGTAAAAATTTCAGAAACTTTCCACGTTCCAGTAAAATATGAAAATTCAAATACTACAGCAAAAGTTTCTGTTTATACACAGCACACATCAAAACATGCAATGCAAAGCATCCTAAGACAATTCTTGGAACTTTTTATTGAAAAACAAGATTATAAATAACACCTAACAAAGAGCAACAAAATAAAATGATGCTCCAAGCAAAACTCATATTATGTGACGAATAAAAATATAGCTCCAAGTAAGATATACCGATAGTGTTGAAGACGAAAGAGGGGATGCCTTCCGGGGCATCCCCAAGCTTAGACGCTTGAGTCTTCCTTGAATATTACCTTGTGGGTGCCTTGGGCATCCCCAAGCTTATGTTCTTGTCACTCCTTATTCTCCTCAAATCGGTGTCTCACCCAAAACTTGAAAACTTCAATCACACAAAACTTAACGGAACTTCGTGAGATGGGTTAGTATAATAAACAAAGATCATTCACTTAAGTACTGTCAAGAAAAGATTCATAATTGTTCCCACATGATACCTACTGTATTATACCATTACCATAATTTATATCACTCAATATAAGCTATGGAAACACTAAAGCAAGCAAACTATGCATGCAAAACAGAATCTGTCAAAAACAGAACAGTCTGTGAAGATCTGTAGTATAGATATACTTCCCTGTCTATAAAAATTCTGAAAAATTAGGACAATCTAGGCAATTTGTATATAAAGACTGTGTAAAAAATTCAGATCAAAATAACGTTCCAGTGAATTTACAAAATTCCTGGACTGAGAGAAAAAGTTTCTGTTTTTGCACATAATCAAGTCAACTATCATCCACACTATCCCAAATGCTTTACTTGGCACTTTATTGAAATAAAAGACACAAAACATGATTAATACAGTAGCTTAATCATGTGAACACACTAAAACAGAAAGTAAAAGTGTTGGGTTACCTCCCAACAAGCGCTTTTCTTTAATGCCCTTTTAGCTAGGCATGATGATTTCAATGATGCTCACATAGGAATAATAATTGAAACATGCAAAAGAGCATCATGAATCTCATGACAAGCACATTTAAGTCTAACCCACTTCCTATGCATAGGGATTTTGTGAGCAAACAATTTATGGGAGCAAGAATCAACTAGCATAGGAAGGAAAAACAAGCATAACTTCAAAACTTTGAACACATAGAGAGGAAACTTGATATTATTGCAATTCCTACAAGCATATGTTCCTCCCTCATAATAATTTTCAGTAGCATCATGAAGGAATTTCACAAGATAACCAGCACATGAAGCATTCTTTTCATGATCTACAAGCATAGAAATTTTACTAGTCTCCACACAAGAAAATTTATTCTCATCAATAGTAGTGGGAGCAAACTCAACAAAATAACTATCATGTGAAGCATAATCCAATTGAAAATTAAAATCATGATGACAAGTTTCATGGTTATCATTATTCTTTATAGCATACATGTCATCACAATAATCATCATAAATAGGAGGCATGCTATCATCATAATAGTTTTGCTCATCAAAACTTGGGGGACAAAAAATATCATCTTCATCAAACATAGCATCCCCAAGCTTGTGGGTTTGCATATCATTAGCATCATGGATATTCAGAGAATTCATACTAACAATATTGCAATCATGCTCATCATACAAAGATTTAGTGCCAAACATTTTAATAACTTCTTCTTCTAACACTTGAGCACAATTTTCCTTTCCATCATTTTCACGAAAGACATTAAAAAGATGAAGCATATGAGGCAACCTCAATTCCTTTTTTTTTGTAGTTTTCTTTTATAAAACCAAACTAGTGAAAAACAAGAAACTAAAAGATTTAATTGCAAGATCTAAAGATATACCTTCAAGCACTCACCTCCCGGGCAACGGCGCCAGAAAAGAGCTTGATGTCTACTAGCAACCTTCTTCTTGTAGACTCGTGTTGGGCCTCCAAGCGCAGAGTTTTGTAGGACAGTAGCAAATTTCCCTCAAGTGGATGACCTAAGGTTTATCAATCCGTGGGAGGCGTAGGATGAAGATGGTCTCTCTCAAGCGACCCTGCAATCAAATAACAAAGAGTCTCTTGTGTCCCCAACACACCCAATACAATGGCAAATTGTATAGGTGCACTAGTTCGGCGAAGAGATGGTGATACAAGTGCAATATGGATGGTAGATATGGGTTTTTGTAATCTGAAAATATAAAAACAGCAAGGTAACTAATAGTAATCAGCGAGCACAACGTTGTATAAATGCTTGGAAACAAGGCCTAGGGTTCATACTTTCACTAGTGCAATTTCTCTCAACAATACTAACATAGTTGAATCATATGTAAATCTCTCACACGCGACAAAGAGTTCACTCCAAAGTCACAAATAGCGGAGAACAAACGAAGAAATTATTGTAGGGTACGAAACCACCTCAAAGTTATCTTTTCTGATCAATTTTATGAGCTATTCCTATAAGTGTCACAAACAGCCCTAGAGTTTGTACTAAAATAACACCTTAAGATACACATCAACCAAAACCCTAATGTCACCTAGATACCCCAATGTCACCTCGAGTACCCGTGGGTTTGATTATACGATATGCATCACATAATTTCAGACTCATCATGTTCAATCCAATACAAAGAACTTCAAAGAGTGCCCCAAAGTTTCTACCGGAAAGTCAAGACGAAAACGTGTGCCAACCCCTATGCATAGATTCCCAAGTTCACGGAACCCGCAAGTTGATCACCAAAACATACATCAAGTAGATCAATAGAACATCCCATTGTCACCACAGATATCCCATCGCAAGACATACATCAAGTGTTCTCAAATCCTTAAAGACTCAATCCGATAAGTAAACTTCAAAGGGAAAACTCAATTCATCACAACTAGATAGAGAAGGGAAACACTCCATATGATTCATCTATATTAATAAAGCTCGCGGTACATCAAGATCGTGCCATCTCAAGAACACGAGAGAGAGAGATCAAACACATAGCTACTGGTACATACCCTCAGCCCCGAGGGTGAACTACTCCCTCCTCATCATGGAGAGCGTCGGGATGATGAAGATGGCCTCCGGTGATGGTTTCCCCCTCCGGTAGGGTGCCGGAACGGGCTCCCGATTAGTTTTTCGTGGCTCCGGAGGCTTGCGGCGGTGGAACTCCCAATCTAGGTTTATTTTCGGAGGTTTCTCTATTTATAGGAATTTATGGCGGTGGAAACAAGTCAGGATGGGCCACGAGGTGACGACAAGCCAAGGGGGCGCGCCCTAGGGGGGGGGGGCGCCCCCCAGGCTTGTGGTGGCCTCGTGGCTCCCCTGGCCCAACTCCAACTCTGGCTTCTTCTGGTCCATAAAAATTCACCGTAGATTTTTATTCCATTTGGGCTCCGTTTGATATTCCTTTTCTGTAAAACCCAAAAACACGGAAAAAACAGGAACTGGCGCTGGGCTCTAGGTTAATAGGTTTGTCCCAAAAATAATATAAAGTTGTAGTAAAAAGATTGTAAAACATCCAAGAATGATAATATAACAGCATGGAACAAGCAAAAATTATAGATACGTTGGAGACGTATCAGGGAGACGATATTTACCTAGGTTCGGGTGCTCTTGAAGAGGTAAAACCCTACATCCTGCTTTGACTGTATTGGGAATGGGTATGGAGTACATGTTGATGATCTACCTCAAGATTGTTGTGTAAGCTCTAAACCCTGAGGTGAATAAATTGTCCCCATACAGATTAAACCCCTGGGCCTATGTAGTTACCCAGGAGGAGCTAGGTTACATATTTAGGTCGGTTGTAGACATGCCAAATATAGAGCTATCCTTGGGGTACACGCCAGGCCTTTGGAGGCTTCCCATCTTCATCCGGCAAGTATTGTTGCAGACCCTTAGTTCGGCCCATACGGACCGATCACTTCAGCCTGGTAGCCCCTAGTCCAGGATACCCTCGCCTGGGAACGCCAGGGATGTCAGATGATTGCCATGCAAACACATCAACATTCGCGCGCAGGAAAGCAATGAGCGTGCATTCCATTTGCTATCAATGGTGGCGCTTATTATGAAAGTGCTGCTGGTCCCATCTTCCTTCCGAGAGACTTGCTTGGTCGCAGCTGCAGTTGCTTTATGATGTCTACTATGCAACTTTATTCTTATAGACGTTGTTGGGCCTCCATGTGCAGAGTTTTGTAGGACATCAGCAAATTTCCCTCAAGTGGATGACCTAAAGTTTATCAATCCGTGGGAGGTGTAGGATGAAGATGGTATCTCTCAAACAACCCTGCAATCAAATACAAGAAATCTCTTGTGTCCGCAACACACCCAATACAATGGTAAATTGTATAGGTGCACTAGGTCGGCAAAGATATGTGATACAAGTGCAATATGGATACTAGGTATAGGTTTTTCTAATCTGAAAATATAAAAACAGCAAGGTAGAAAGTGGCAAACAACGAGCCAAACGGTATATTAATGCTTTGAAATAAGGCCTAGGGTTCATACTTTCACTAGTGCAATCTCTGAACAATGCTAACATAATAGAATCATATGATCATCCCTCAACGTGCAACAAAGAATCACTCCAAATTCATATCTAGCGGAGAACATGAGATGAAATTGTTGTAGGTATAGTGGAACCACCTCAAAGTTACCCTTTCCGATCAATCTATTGAGCTATTCCTATAGGTGTCACAAACAGCTCTAGAGTTCGTACTAAACTAACACCAATGATACATGTCAATCAACCCTAATGTCACCTACATACTCCAATGTCACCACAAGTATCTCTGGGTTAATTATTCGACATGCATCAAACAATTTCAGATTCATCATATTCAATCCAACACAAAGAACTTCAAAGAGTACCCCAAGAATTCTATCGGAGAACGTAGGACAAGATCGTGTATCAACCCCTATGCATAGATTACCCCATTGTCACCATGGGAATCCGCAAGTTGAGTACCAAGACATACATCAAGTGATCTCAAATCTAGTATTCAATTCGACATAATAAAATTCAAAGGGAAAGATTCAATTCATAACAACAAGATAGCAAGGGATAAACAACATATGACCCAACTATATTAACAACGCTCCTGATACATCAAGATCATGAGATCTCAAGAACATGAGAGAGAGAGATAAAACACATAGCCACTGGTACATACCCTCAGGCCCGAGGGTGAACTACTCCCTCCTCGTCATGGCCTCCATCAGGATGATGCAGATGGCCACCGGTGATGGTTTTCCCCCTCCGATAGGGTACTGGAAAGGCTCCAGATGGGTTTTTCTTTGATATAAAGAGTTACAGCGGTGGAGCAAAAGTTCTAGGTTAACTTTCGGAGGTTTCTGGATTTATAGGATTTTCAGCGTTGGAATCATGTCAACCGGAGCAACGTGGGCCCCACCAGCTAACAAGGCACGCCTAGGGGGGTGGGCGCGCCCTGCTGGCTTGTGGCCCACATGTGGCTCCCCTACGGTTGTTCCTCGCTCTGGTATTTCTTATTCTCTCCAGAAAAATCATAAAAAAAGTTTCGGGCGATTCTGAGAACTTTTATTTTCTGCACAAAAACAACACCATGGTAATTCTGCTGAAAACAGCGTCAGTCCAGGTTAATACTAAATAAATCAAATAAGGTGCATCAAAATGATATAAAAGTATTGTAATCATAGGAAAATATGGCATGAATACTTCATAAATTATCGGTACAACGGATATGTATCAGCATACCCAAGCTTAATTCCTACTCGTCCTCGAGTAGGTAAATGATAAAAGAAGTAATTTATGAAGTGTGAATGCTAGCATAGTGAATAGTTTTGATCATTTATATTTTCAGTCACTTTTCTAGCATCGTAACAACAACTTTTTCTCGTAAAATTCATCATGATAGAGTAGTAATCAATTCACATGTCATGGTTCAAACAATGCATTCTCTTGAAACTTAACAACATTTTTTCTTAGTCATCAAACAATTTCAATGCATCATCAAGTCTAATTAAGAGCTCGACATACTCAATTATCATATAGTCTTCTATTATTGCTAATACTTAAAGCATATTTTTAGAACAAACAGTATCCATCGAACACAGAGAAAGATAGGGGCTTAATGTTTCGCCTCCCAAAAAACTTATCATGAAGAAAATTGTCAACAATAATGAATCATGATCAAATATATTTGACTGGATATATGTGTTTGGATCTTTCCCCACCACATGGTGCTTGCCAACTAATGGATTGATGTTGGGATAAGAAGTTGACGCAACATGAAAAGTAAATAGATTGTCCCTTCACAGAGGGGAGCAGAGATTTTCAGAGGTGCCTGAGCTCATTATTTTAAAACAGAGATGAATTTATTTTTGAGTGGTATACTTTTCCTGTCAACATCACAACAGAGTTTTCAATATCTTCCATGCTAAACCCATTATTGGCGGTTCCTAAACAGAATGGAAATTTTACTCCCCCTCCACCATTCAAACACATTCCATGGCTGGCCGAATCCACGGTTGCCCTCCAAACAATCAACTTTCTTGGGGGAGTTTTTGTTTATTTATTTTTGTATTATGCAGGACTGGGCATCCTTTTTACAAGCCTCTCTCGTGCAATGACAAGTTAATAAACACTCATCTTGAGAATAACCCACTTAACATGGAAGATAATGATCGCCCCATCACTCTATGAGCGGAACAAGCACACAAAACGGATGTTTATTTGAATATTTAGAGATGGCACGTGCAAATTTACTTGGAATGGTAGTGAAATACCATATATAGATAGGTATGGTGGACTCTCATGGAAGAAACTTGGCTCAAGGATTTGGATGCACAAGTAGTATCTCTACTAAGTACGAAGTTTTGGCTAGCAAAAGGTTCTAAACAAGCACCACATGTTGGAGCATCCATAACAATATAACTTCTATGCAAATATACCCAAACGTAACCATTACGTTCTCTTCCTTGTCCAACTTAAACTATTTGATCAAGGTTGAAAATAATTAATGGGTATTCACAACCATAAAAGATGTCCAAGATAATATATTTGTATGTGAAAGTTCTCTTTCTTATACTAATCATTCATGAATTGCTTGTATGACCAATATTGTGATTGTCAGACTTCAATAGATTTTACTTTCTAAACCAAATGTGAAACTACTACTAAGCATAAAGCAAATTGATACTTTCAGATTTGTAATATTTCATTCATTCACAGTTTACTCTAAGGATAAAAGTGAAGCACATCAAACTACTATCAAATAGATATAAGTGAAGATCAATGAGTAGTCAAACAATCAAGTAGCTATGTGAGGACACTCTCTCAATAAAGGATTTCAGATCTAAGATTTATTTCAAACAACAAAGAAAACAAAGGACACTCCAAGAATAACACATATCATGTGAACGAATAAAAACTTAGGATCAACATAGGCTAACCGATAATTGGTGATGAAGAGAGGTGGGATGCGTAGCATGCTGATGTCTGTGATCCGCGTTGGGTTTTCTGTGAATAGGAATGGGTTATTACAGGACAAACGAGTAAGTATTTCCCCTAGTTAAGAACCAAGGTTTATCGAACCAATAGGAGTAACATGCAACCACCGTCTTCAGCGACTGCACACAAAAGAGCAAACACTTGCACCCAATGCGGGTAAGAGGGTTGTCAATCCCCCTGGACTCGTTATTTGCAAGCAAGTGAAACAAGTAGATAGTAGTGGATAATTGAAAAATAAAATAAAAGATAATAATGGCAGCGAGGTATTGAAAGCTTTTTGTAAATTATAAGTGAGAAGACCCGGGGGGCGTAGTGTTCTCTAGTGGCATCTCTCATGTAGGAAACATACGGTGGGTAAACAAATTACTGTTGGGCAATTGATAGAAAAGCGACTAATTATGTTCATATTCACTGCAATCATCATGTGTATATAGCCATCACGTCCATAAACAAATATGCCGACACCTGCCTGCACCTATTACTATTACTCCATTCATCGGCTGCTATCCAGCATGCATCTAGAGTATTAAGTAAAACGGAGTAATGCTTGGAGAAAGATGACATGATGTAGACAAAGTAAACTCAATCAATATCAATGAACCCCATCGTTTTATCCTTAGTAGCAACAACACAAAGACGTATCTTGTCCCCTTCTGTCACTGGGATATAGAAACCCTTCAGGTTGAACCTACCACAACACACCCCTCTCACTAAAGAAAGATCAATCTACTTGGCCAAAGAAAATCAATAGATTAGAGAGATTTACAAAGCTATAATGATCATGCAGTAAGAATCAATTTGAGAACTTAGAGAAGACTCCAATATTTTATCATAAATAATCTGAACATAAACCCACAATTCATCGGATCCCAACAAACACACCGCACAAAGGCATTACATCGGATAGATCAAAGCGAAGATGCGATGATCATTGTATTGAAGATCAAGAGAGAGATAGAGATAGCCATCTAGATACTAACTATGGACACATAGGTCTGTGGTGAACCACTCACACATCACCATGGAGTCAGCGAGGTTGATGAAGACAGCCTCCGTGATGGATTCCCCCTCCGGCAGAGTACCGGAAAAGTCCACAACATGGCATCACGGCGGGACTGAGACTTGCGACAGCGAAAAACGGTTTCGGGGGTTCTCCTGGGGTTTTTAGAATATATGAGGATTTATCGGCCAGAGAAGGACACCGGGAGGCGGCCGAGGAGACCAGTACCCATCAGGGTGCGCCCTAGGGCCTAGTCGCGCCTGTTGGGTACTGGCCCCCTCGTGTGGCCCCTAGTCATCTTCCGAAGCTTCCAGTTCTTTATTTCCTCAAGAAAAAATCATAAAAAAGTTCCGGGTCGATTGGACTTCGTTTGGTATAGTAAACCTGACAAGCCAAAAAATGCAGAAAACAGGGACTGGCACTTGGCACTGGGTCAATAGGTTAGTGCTCAAAAATAATATAAATTGTTAAATAAGTACCCAAAAAGTATCCAAGAATGATAATATTATAGCATGGAACAATAAAAAATTATAGATATGTTGGAGACGTATCAGCATCCCCAAGCTTAATTCCTGCTCGTCCTCGAGCAGGTAAATGAAAAAAACCAAATTTTTGATGAGACATGCAACCCAAAATGTAATCTTTTGCATGTATGCTCATTAAGAAATGATGAATTAACAAACATCAACATAGTAATATTTATAAGCATAAGAAACTCAATCATCAATCTTTCAGAGTATACGATCCTCGAAGAATGTTCACCCCTGTTTATTTTGTCATACTAGAAAGACATGGCTCCGTCCTCACCTACAAATGTTAAGCACCACGGTGTCCAAGTCAGGCAATTGGATCGTACTTTTTTAAAGCGCATCAACTTTTTATTCTTCACACAATACATATCAATGCGAGGAGTAGGGATTGCCATGCAAACATGATGCACTAGAGCTATAAGTGTATGAAAGCTCAACTGAAGCTAAGTGGGTGCGCATCCAACTTGCTTGCTCATGAAGACCTCGGGCTTTTGAGGACACCCGTCATGAGAATATACAAGCCAAGTTCTAATAATGAAAAAATCCCACTAGCATATGAAAGTGAAGAAGCATGAGACTCTCTATATGAAGATCATGGTGCCACTTTGAGGCACAAGTGTGGTAAAGGATAGTAGCAAAGTCCCTTCTCTCATTTCGTCTAATTTTATTAGTGGTGGGCTCATCTGGCCTCCCCCATTATTTATTTCCTCACTAGGACAATGCTCTAATAATGATCATCACACTGTTCTTTACTTATAACTCGGTATTTCAACTTGATATGAAGAACTATGAAGCAATATGACTCAATATGAATGTCTCTGGCAGTGTACCAGGATGTGCAATGATCTAGCATGACATGTATCAAAAATATGATAAATGGTGGCTTTGCCACAAATACTATGACAGCTCTATATGATCATGCAAAGCAATATGTAGATGAATGAACTAATCATATGATATGATGATGGAAGTTGCATGGCAATATATCTCGGAATGGCTATGGAAATGCCATAATAGGTAGGTATGGTGGCTGTTTTGAGGAATATAATAGGAGGTTTATGTGTGACAGAGCGTATCATGTCACGGGGTTTGGATGCACCGGCTAGGTTCGCAACAATCCTCGAGATGAGAATGGGCGATGCACGGTACCGAAGAGGCTAGAAAACTATGAGGGGATTTCTATTCTTGTGCCCCTAGTTCCTTAGTTGTACTCATTCATCCCCACGCTCTTAACTTTTGCTCACTTTTCCCCATTCCTTAGTCCGAAACCCTCAGAAATGGTCACACGGGGGGATGCCGTCGGTTCAATGGTTTGACCATTAACTCTGGCGTGTGGGGCCGCGCTGGACTCTGTCGCCCGTTGGACCTGCCAAGTGGGGCTGTGTTGGAGTGTGTCGCCCTCCTTTGACCATTCTGACGTGTGGGGCCGCGCTGGACTGTGTTGCCCGTTGGACCTGCCAAGTGGGGTCGCGTTGGATGGTGCCGCTAGTTGGATCGTTGGGCCGTGGTTTCGTTTGGGCCATTGCATTAAATGCCCGCATGCATGCGCTGATGCACGCCGCCACGATAAGCCTGCTATGCATGTGTGACATGATCCAGCGAGCCTACCTGCATGCGCCGATGCGCGCCGCCACTGACGCAGCCTTCCTGTGAGCCGCCACTGATGCAGCGTCTGTCGCTGCTGCCGGTACGTCCCTTCTCGCACGCGCCTCCTCGATCGATTCACAATTCACAGTTCATAGTTCACACTGTCTCAGTCTTTGACCTCCGGCAGCATCAATTCAGCGTGGCAATTAAAGTCCAGGGCATACCGATCGATGTGCGGCGTTTGAACGTAGCAAACATGCGGCCGATGCCCTTATTTAAACCGCCCACCCCTCCACCCATTCTCCACACATCCATTTGTGCTGCTCCCCTTCTCTTCTTCACCCCAATCCCGAGCACTCTCCAAGCTAGGTGAAGATGCAGTACTATGGCCCCACCTTCCAGATGCCACCACTTAGGCCGAAGGCGCGGTACCCCGCCGGCGTCGTCGTCGAGAAGACGCTTCGCGTGTGGATGATCTCACGCTGGAGGACTGGCTGGGGTTTGGCCCACTGGTTCCTTCGTGCGGGCTTCGCCCACCTCCCGGCGGGCTCGCCGGTCAAGTTCCGACTGGAGGAACTACATCCAAACTCCAGCTCTCCGCCATTAGGGCTCATTGCCACCTTCAACAATAGGTTCGATGCGTTCCACCTGCTCGGGAAGGTGTTTTGGTGTGGGTGCGAGCTCATCGCATTCACAACCTACAACATCTTCACATTTGTGGATATGATCTTCTCCAACCACAATGTCATCCACAGCCTCCCCTACCTCCTCGGCGAGAACGGCAGGGAGGCGGAGTAGTGAAGAGGAAGCGCGGAGCAGTGAAGAGGAGGCGCGGAGAAGCATGTCTTGCCCTAGGGTGTTAGACCCTAGGGCTTTATTTCTATGTTCTTTATGTAGGGTCCCTTTTATATATGTCGTGTTATATAATTTTTTATGTAAGAACTATCTATCTATGTTATGCTTGCTACCCTAAATGAAGAACTATCTATCTATGTTATGCTTGCTAGTTTTCTTTGTTATTTTGTAGCCCATTCGGTGATATTTAAACCTTGGCTTCAAACAACGCATAAAACCTGTTCCCTCACGCATAAAACCTGCCGGGGGTGGAGGGGACAACTGCAGGCTGTGCTTTGGAAGTGTAGAAGCTACTCCCTCTGTCCAGTCGTTTGCACACAACCTGTGCATGCGAACGGCAACAGGTAGTGCATTGTCACAAAATAGTTTATTAAGTGCGCGTAAAAACACATGCTAATTAATGTTTTCAGTCCAATCCATAATATACACGTCTAGGCTATGCACCTGGGCGGAGTACTGTCCACGGTTTCCACTCAAAGAAGAACGACGACCCGAACATGGGTGGCTGACTACTGGGGCCCGCCGCGCGTGCGCATTTACTTCGGGATGTGGGTGTAGTTGGAAGGCCGCCGCGCGTCCCCGAGGCAGACGAGGAGAAAGCGTGTGCACGCACGAATCAAATCAGTAAGCCAAAAAAACAGAGCCAGCGCGAGCACTATTTTGTAGGCCTCTTTTTTCTTTGGGCCTTCGGCATCCAACGCCATGCGACGGCCCAACCAGAGCTGGAGACAGTGACATAGTTTTAGCAACCCAGAGAGCACATGATCCACAAATTAAGCTTACACCACAATAATAACATCTCTAACGAGTGATGACCAGAAAGTAAGCAAATCCTAGGGCAACTATACAAAAAAAAATCCTAAAGCTATCAGATTCGCCTGCTTGTTCAATTGAATCATCTGCCTCAAGTTCTTGTTCATCTTCCTTAATTCTTCCTTCAGATCCGCATCCCCAACTGTTGGGGCAGCACTTTCAGAGACCAAATTCCGCACGGCTGACGGCAGATTGAGCTCCCGGGTTGCGGCCCCATTGAATTGAATCAAGCCCTCCCCTTGAAGCCTTAGAACGTAGTCATCCAACCATTCAAAATGTGGGCACTTCTTCACGATCTGAAACGAAATCATGATCCCTAAATCCCAGATCCAACGAAAAAGAATTAAAAGCAAAGAGAAAAATCATGAGATCTAACCTGCCCCTCTGGGTTGCTCTCGCATTTCACGAACTCGCGCACAAAGTTGCCATTCCTGTCCTCCTTCGAAGTCAACCATTTCAGTGGCGCGGTGCATGGGCAGTCAGGACATGGCTGCATGGGCAATTGACCATACTGGGTCCACGCGGGGTGGGAGGCTGAGGTGGCGCTCGACATATCTCGTCGCCGGGGAAGACGAAGCAGACGAGGGGCTCCTGTCGTCGCCGCAAAAGAAGAAGCAGAGGAAAGGGGAGGCAATGCCGTATTGGTGGGCGAGCAGAACCAACCTCTCGCCGTCTCGCGGATCGCCCAACGATCCAACGACGCGGAGCAGTCCATGTGATCCAGTGGCGTGCAGCCTGCCCTCGGAATTCCTTCTAGAAGGCCATATCTAAGGGCTAACGCTTGGTGCTAGGGTATGATCGGACGGCTGCAGTTCGACGCTAGGGTTTGGAGAGATGCTGCGGGGTTTTGAGCCGGCCAGCGGGGTTATTTTAGGTTTGACCAACTTTTCAAATGACCTTAACTAAATAAGAAAATCAAAAAAAATATGAAACCTTCACGGATCGTCGTTTTATAAGACATATTTACCATTAAAAAATATAAACTTGGTTTAGGGCCATTTTTATGATAAATCTTTTTTTGAGGTGAGCTACCATTTCCAAGTTCAAATAAGCATAAATAATTCAAAAAAATGGAAGACCTGCGCCCAATGCCGTTGTATGTGACATGGTTATGACAAAAAATAATAACATTGGTTTATGAACATTTTCATGAAAACTCCTTCACAAAAATGAGCTCTCATGTACGAGGTTGTATAGAGTTCGAGAAGAGAGTGATAGTGGGTTTAGGTTTGCAAATTTTTTAAAAAAATCAAGAAAACCACCAAAGCTTCGTCTTAGTGTCAATAAGAAGGATCTGAACTTATTTTTTCATTATTCAAACTTTGTCACCTATAATAATTCAAAATTTGCCGACATCATCATCATCAACAACAACAACAAAGCCTTTTGTCCCAAACAATAATTCAAATTTTGCAAACATCACATCAAAATGGACTTCAAATGTTGTCTTCAATTTCGAATTATTACAAATCCTTAAAATTGAAAGGTTAGTTCAAATTCAAATTTAAGGGACCAAATTTTGAATTATTACAAAGCCTAAAAGTTCAAAGTTTACAACTCGCATTCAACGTTCAAAGTTCACATCTTTGCCTTCTCCTTGTGTTCCTAGACGGTTTAACAGACTTGCTCCTGATATCCCTAGCTGGGATATCCACCCTTTTCTTCTTCCTTTTGGTCTTCACTTCGGTTGGTTGCTGTCTAGATGATGGCTGAACCGAAGTTTCATTCTCTCTCGGCCTTTTCTCTCCTTTTCCTTTAATTTGACTAGAGCTAGATCAAACAGAAAAAAGAGTATAAGCCATCGATAAAAATAGAAGAAATGCACAAAAAGGGATGGTTGTTGCACACATACCAAGCTGCCGGCAGTGCTAATTTAGTTGGTTCATTCTCCTCTAATGCTGCATTATCCTCTGGATTAGCTGCAATCTGCTCTATTGCTTCATCCTCCGTTGGATTAGCTGCAATCTACTCTAATGCTTCATCCTCCCCTGCATTAGCTGCAATCTGCTCTAATGCTGTATCCTCCCCTGCATTAGCTGCAATCTTCTCTAATGCTGCATCCTCCCCTGCATTAGCTGCAATCTGCTCTAATGCTGCATTATCCTCTGCATTTGTTGCTGCCCATTATTCCTCTTCTCCGAATAAAGCATCCACTGGATTGGTACATTTCCTGGCAATGTGCCCTAGGGTTCCTCTTCACCTCTTCTGTACCTGTTCTTCCTTGGTCTTCCTGGTGGCCTAGTCAGTACATGAGAATGTAGTTTGAACCCTGGATCTACTATGTTCCACTGGTCTTTTCCCAAGAGTGCAGGCACATTGGAAGCATAAGCAACCCTGAATCTGGCAGCAGAAAAATATCCAGAGATGTACTGATCAACTTCACCATCTTCACCACCGATAACAGTCATCAGATGTAGGGCATGTATGCATGGCTTCCCACGTAGCTGCCATTTCCTACAACTGCATTCCCTAGTTGCTAGGTTAACTGGATACCTCCATTCCCTGTTTTTACTGTCAGTATATGTTACCTCAGCCTCGTGTGTTGCCGCTCGAATGCATTTCATTCTGCTCAGTCCTCTTGCCTTGGCATGCAATGCCTTAATAAGAGATGGGAGCATGAGATGGAGATGGCCAACATATTCTGTTTCTGCGATTCTTTTGCGAAGAGCCATCTTTATCATGATCATCTGCCGAATCTTATCAAATATTTGCCATATCAGAAGCCCTTTCAATGACTTAATCTTTGAATTGAAACACTCTGCCAGGTTGCTGGTCAGATAGTCCACTTTGCATATTGTATTGAATTTGCTTCTTGACCACAACTTTCCATGATGTGCATCTAGGTACTCCTTCACCAGAGGATTGTGAGAATACAACACTCTCAAATGATACCCATGCTTCCTCTTACTGCATGTGTATGGTACTGGCCATAAGTTCTCATCATAAACTTTACCTTTGAATTTGCTTCTGAAATTCTGCGCTAGGTGTCGCATACATTCCCTATGCTCCACTCCAGGGAATACAATTTCCACTGCACTCTCCAAACCCTTGCAAGCTTCTGTGTGTATAGCTAAACCTGGAGGTGTACCTATAAGGTTGCACAAATGCTACAGAAACCAGACCCAACTTTCCTCGGACTCTGCCTCAACTGGGAATAGCCAGTTGTGTCCATCAACTGCAGAAGCTGCCACCAGTTGGCCTCTCCACCTTCCATTCAAAGTAGTTGCATAAATAGCCAAATAGGGCCTGCAACCATCCAGAAACCCCTGCCAACATGCCTTGAAACAAACAAAAGCCCTCCTGAAGCACTCCTTCTCAAATGACGTCCCTTTTATTTTGTATGGAACTATATGCTTCTCAATCTCTACATCACTCACTGGACTAGCAGCTTCCACTTCAGCTTTAAATGTGTAGAGCAACTGAAAGCTCTCATTCCAAGGACCATTAATCCTGTCAAGAGCTATTTCCTTACCATAAAAAATCTTCATGTAAGGTACAACAATCTTGTACTTATCTAATAGCTTCCCTTAGAGTTCTGTTCGACCAAGTGTTGGTTTGTCTCTCAACCAATCCAAAATTGCATCTGCCACCCATCTACTCTTTGCTAGCTTTGTTTTAGCCTTCCCCCCTCCCCCTCCAGGTGGAAAAGTGTGCTGGTGTGGTTTCCTTATTATCTGAAAAAAAATGATCTGAAAAAATTACACAATGATCTGAACATAGAATCTATATATACTGAAATACACAAACCTGAATGAACTTGCTCCTCAACATACGTGATGCATGCAACCTCCATCTACACCTATCATATGGGCAACGAACAGTGAACCTTGATGGCTCACTCCTTTCAATCACATATGTATTTTGTGTGAGAATGTAGTATGTAGTCACTACATTACGGCAATCCACCATCGACTGGAATATGGTGACCACACCAAGCTGAGGATCTTCCCTATTCCACTCAATTGTTGGCATGTCCTCACAATCATATTCATCTACAACTAAGCTGTCGATGTTCTCTTCCCTCTCTTCATCGTTAGTGTCATCAAATCTATCACGACAGATAGGTTGCTCCTGGAATTCATCTTCCATTGCTTGTTTACTGGCAATATCTACAAGGTCAGGGAACATATTCTCATCCTCGTCATCATGTTGAGGCACCTCTTCGTCTGGCTCTCCATCCTATACTACATCGGGTGCGGCAGCGACAGGAGAAACGACATAAGAAATGGTAGCAGATATATTGTGACTTTCAGAACCGTTGGCTCTGCTTGGTTTCGACCTACAAGGAGTGCTGGGGCGCTCTCCATTAGCAGAGGCAGAAGATTCCTGAACACTCTTCCCCTTCCCACGATCATTGCATGGATGAAGCACCTCGATATGGATTTTACCGAAGCGGCTTTCAGCATTCAAAGAAAAGAGAAATCCCAGATGCTCATCGCAAGTTAGTAGTATAATTTTTTGCTCGGTACTGCTGAAATATGTCAGTTCAACAGCATCGGCAGGGCTCCATCCATATGAAGAATTTCGGAGCACCGCGAGCAAATCTTTGAACGTCATACTGGTTTCTACCACCTTCGGATAGTAAAATCCAGTAAGCAATTGCGGTTTTCTACCACGCAGCACACTAACTTCCATCCTAACCGACATCTGGAAAGCAAGCGCAGGATCAATCCTATTCGATTCAAATAATGGGAGCAGTTAGGCCGGGAACAATTCAGCAAAATTTGAACGATTCAAGCGACTAGTGACGTGGCTTGAGACTGCGTCAGTATTTCCCCAAAGAGGAGGGGATGATGCAGCACAGCCACAGTAAGTATTTCCCTCAGTTATGAAACCAAGGTTATTGAACCAGTAGGAGGATCACCAACACCCAATAATAAGCACCTGCACACAAACAACAAATACTTGCAACCCGGCGCGAAAGAGAGGTTGTCAATCTCTCTACGGTAATAAGATAGATTAGGTAGTGATAGATAGGAGAGATAGATCTCTCAAGAACACAAATAAAAAGAGTAAATATGCAGCAATATGTTTTTGGGTTTATGGTTTTGTAGATCCGAAAACAAAGATTGCAAAAAACGTAGATCGGAAAGCAATATGATGGAAAAGTAGACCCGGGGGCCGTAGGGTTCACTAGTGGCTTCTCTCATGAGTATAGCGCACGGTGGGTGAACAAATTACTGCTGGGCAATTATATAGGCGATGATCATTATATAGGCATCACGTCCAAGATAGATAGACCGACTCCTGCCTGCATCTACCTCTATTACTCCAGACATCGACCGCTATCCAGCATGCATCTAGTGTATTAAGTTCATGGAAAAACGGAGCAATGCAATAAGAACGATGACATGATGTAGACAAGATCTATTCATGTAGGAATAGACCTCATCTTGTTATCCTTAATAGAAACGATACATGCGTGTCTTGCTGCCCCTTCTGTCACTGGGAAAGAAAACCGCAAGACCGAACCCATCACAAAGCACCTCTTCCAGTGGCAAGAAAAATCGATCTAGTCGGCCTAACTAAACCAAAGATTCGAAGAAGAAAAACGAGGCTATAAGTAATCATGCATATAAGAGATCAAAGAAGACTCAAATAATATTCATGTATAGAAACTGATCATGAACTCAAAATTCATCGGATCCCAACAAACACACCGCAAAAGTTTACACCAAATAGATCTCCAAGAGACCATTTTATTGAGAATCATAAGACAGAGAGAAGAAGCCATCTAGCTACTGCCTACGGACCCGTAGGTCTATGGTGGACTACTCACGCATCATCGGAGAGGCACCTATGAGGAAGATGAACCCCTCCGTGATGGTGTTTAGATTGGATCTCGCGGTTCTGGAACTTGCGGCGGCTGGAATTGTGTTTCGTCGACTCCCCAAGGTTTTTTGGAATCTTTGGGATTTTATAGGCATCAGAGGGGGTGCGGAAGGGGGCCGAGGAGGGCACAACCCATCAGGGCGCGCCGGGGCCCCCCTGGCGCGCCCTGGTGGGTGGTGCCCTGCACAGCCCACCTCTCCGGCAGTTGTTTGGCCCACTGGGTGTCTTCTGGTCCAGAAAAAATCTCCAAAAAGTTTCGTCGCGATTGGACTCCGTTTGGTATTGATTTTCTACGAAGTAAAAAACAAGCAAAACAACAACTGGCTCTTTGGCACTATGCCAATAGGTTAGTCCCAAAAACTGATATAAAGTTGTTATAAAATGATTGTAAAACGTCCAAGAATGATAATATAACAGCATGGAACAAGCAAAAATTATAGATACGTTGGAGACGTATCAGCATCCCCAAGCTTAACTCCAACTCGTCCTCGAGTAGATAAATGATAAAAACAGAATTTTTGATGTGGAATGCTGCCTAACATGTTCGTCACATTCTTTTCTTTTGTATAGCATGGACATTTGGACTTATAATGATTCAAAGCAATAGTCTAGTTTTAACATAATGACTTCAATACTCAAGCATGTCAACAAGAAACCATGTCTTTCAAAATATCAACACTAAAGAAAGTTCTCCCTAGCCCATCATGCTCAATCATTGATCCATTCATGAAAGACACTCAAATATAAGCTATGCCCAATGCTCAAGTACGATCATAGTGCCCTCTAGTTGGTGCTTATAAGAGAAGATGGAGACTCAATGAAAAAATAAAAATTGCATAAAGTAAATAGATAGGCCCTTCGCAGAGGGAAGTAGGGATTTGTTGAGGTGCCAGAGCTCAAGGTTTAAATTGAGAGAGAAAAAATATTTTGGGTGGCATGCTTTTCCTATCAACGAAAACGATAAAGTAGCTCACAATACTTTCCATGCTAGATATATCATAGGCGGTTCCTGAGGGAGTCCTGGACTAAGGGGTCCTCGGGCCGCCAGCCTATATTCATAGGCCGGCTTGGTGGGCCGCTCTCTGATTATCAAAGGAAGGGCCAGGATATGCGACGACCCCGTATTCTAGAAGGAAACCTCCGAAGACGCGTTGTGCACTCCGAGTCAAGATGAGGGGATCAGCGTCTTTACTTCTGGCTGGAGACTTATCATGTGTAAACCCTAGGTACCCCCGGTGTCTATATAAACCGGATGGTTTAGATCGTACAGGGTAGACAAGCATATCTAGGGCTTTGGCTACTTGATCTCGAGGTAGATCGACTCTGTAATATTCATACACATCAATACAACCTAGCAGGACGTAGGGTTTTACCTCCATAGGAGGGCCCGAACCTGGGTAAACATCGTCTCCTTTGTCCCTTGTTACCCATTGATCCTAAACTCACAGCTCGGGACCCCCTATCCGAGATCCGCCGGTTTTGACACCGACATTGGTGCTTTCATTGAGAGTTCCACTGTGGGATCGCAAGAGGAATTGATGGCTCGCCTAATCATTAGCGATGAAGTCCGTAACGGGGACTCCTTCGCCCCCGGACAGATTTTCATTTTTGGCAGCATCGTGCTGCACGCTGACCTGACCGGCCGCCCTGGTCAGATCGGGAGTCTCACCCCCGATAAAGAGATCAGATTCGGGAACCTAGAGTTCTCCCTAGACTCCCGGGGCGATCTTTCATTCGCCGGGCTCGCAATTCCATCTGATGAGCCCGAAGTCTCCGAAGCTTTAACTTTGGATCACCTTCTTGACTCCGCCTTCGGGTCTATCCCTGCCGATGATCTGGCTCTTGGTCCGGATCCGGTTACAGTACCTGAGGGCCAGGGGTCGGCCCCTGCCGAACACACTCTTATTACGGACACGTTGGAGGTTAACTCCGAAAGTCCTAGGCAGATCGATCCGGTCGATCTCTCGACGCTCAATGAGGCGTTAGATCGGATCCTGTCAATAAAAATCACAGATGACCCGACCTCGACCCATGCTCAGATCGGTCTGGAGGCGGGTCATTGGGAATTTTTTGACCCACCCACCACCCACTTGGTAGCCACTATCGAGGACTTAACCAATATGCTGGACTACGCCTCCGAAGAGGCAGAAGACGTGGATGAAGAGGACGGCGCCCCCGCCCCTGTGAACACTGGGCAATGGACTGCCACCTCCACCTACGACGTCTACATGGTAGACACCCCCGATGATAAGGGCGATCGCACCCCTAAAAAGAATGGCGAAAATCCGTTGAGGAGCCGTCAAGGCACCAGAAACAGCGCAAACGATCTAAGGCAAACAAGGGAAGGGAAGCCATTGCAGGCACCGGGGAAAACGACACCCCAGAAGACCTCGGCGACCCTAAAGTCCTCGAACAGCCACTGGAGGACCAGGAAAGGCCCGAAGATCGGCGCGACACCGAGGATCTTCATGATTCTGAGGACGACAACTACCTTCCCCTCGTCGAGGAGGAGGACAGCCTGGAAGCCGAAGTCTTCACCGTCCCCGAAAACCCTGCGGATCAGGAACGGTTCAGGCGGCAGCATTTAGCCACCGCCGGAAGCCTGAAGGCAAAAAACAGCAGCTCAAAGACGAGCAAGACACCCTCAATGACAGATGGACGAGGGTCTTGGCAGCCGAAGAAGGGTACGACACCAATCTACCGGACCAACCCAAGATCTATCCACGCAGGCGGCTGCTGCCGCAGTTCGACGATGAGGTCCTTGAACAATCGTCTCCCAGGCATACTATGTACGACCAGTCGGACCGCCCTCCCCGAGGACGGGATAGGACAGCCGGCGAGGCCGACTATAGACCTGCGGTACCCCATATGAGAGGAAAAGAGCCAGCAGGGCCTGAGGACAGGTACGACTTACGACATGACCTGGATTATAGAGCAGGCCACACAAGATCCATCTACGGATCTAGAGGGTACTCACCCGCTAGACGGGACGGGTACTAGTCTTGGCTCGACCGCAACAATAGAGGTCGGGAACAATACCGGGCCCGACCTACTGCTGATCGTAGGCATGACATAGCTCGGGTCAGAGGCGCTGCCCATCCACTGTGCTTCACAGACGAGGTGATGCAGCATTAGTTCCCTGAAGGGTTTAAACCCGTTAACATAGATCAATACGACGGGACAACAAACCCAGCCGTGTGGATTGAGGACTTCCTCCTCCACATTCATATGACACGAGGAGATGATCTCCACGCCATCAAGTATCTGCCCCTAAAACTTAAGGGGCCAGCTCGACACTGGTTAAACATTCTCCCCGAGAATTCTATCGGGAGCTGGGAAGAGCTCAAGGATGCCTTCCGATCTAATTTCTAGGGCACTTATGTCCGGCCACCGGACTCCTCCGACCTGAGCAATGTTGTCCAGAAAGCAGGTGACTCGGCTTGGCAGTTCTGGAATCGGTTCCTGACCAAGAAAAACCAGATCATTGACTGGTCGGATGCCAAGGCAATAGCCTCCTTCAGACATAATATCCGGGACGAGTGGCTAGCTCGTCTGCTCAGCCAGGACAAGCCGAGGACAATGTCCGCCCTTACCTCACTTATGACCCTCTTTTGTGCGGGTGAGGATAACTGGCTAGCTCGACGAAGCCATAACCCCGAAGACCCCGGCACCTTCGAAGTCCGGGATGGAAATGGGAAACCACGATGTAATAAAAACAAACGCCGGCATAACAACGGCGATGCTGAGGACACAGCCGTTAATGCCGATTTCGCAACCCAAAATCTAGACAGCGGAAGAAACCTTCCAAAGGAAATCGAGATGGACCTACCACGGTGGACAAAATCATGGATAGGCCCTGCCAGATCCACGGCACCCAAGACAAGCCCGCTACCACCCCAACCGTAATTGTTGGGTATTCAAACAAGCGGGCAAACTCGCAGCCGAGGAGCAAGGCAAGAGCCCACGCAGCGAGGACGACGACGAGCCCCGCGGTCCAAGAAATAGGACAAAAGTAGTTCCCTCCAGAGGTAAAAACTGTGAACATGATATATGCCACTCACATACCAAAAAAGGATAGGAAGCGCGCCCTTCGGGAGGTCTACGCCGTAGAGCCCGTAGCCCCGAAGTATAACCCATGGTCGGCTTGCCCGACCACCTTCGACCGACGGGACCATCCGACCAGTATCCGTCACGGAGGTTCGGCAGCCCTCGTCCTAGACCCCATTATCAATGGGTATCACCTCACTAGAGTCCTAATGGACGGAGGAAGTAGCCTTAATCTGATTTACTCAGACACGGTGAAAACGATGGGTACAGATCCGTCAAGGATCAAACCTAGCAACACTACCTTTAAAGGATTGATCCCAGGCGTCGAAGCCCACTGGTCGGGCACCGTGAGTCTAGAAGTAGTGCTCGGCTCACACAACAACTTCCGCAGCGAAGATTTGATCTTCGACATTGTCCCTTTTCGCAGCGGTTATCACGCCCTACTCGGCCGCATAGCATTCGCTCGCTTTAAAGCCGTCCCCCACTACGCGTACCTGAAGCTCAAGATGCCCGGGCCCAGGGGGGTCATTACTGTCAATGGCAACACAGAGCGCTCTCTCCGAACTGAGGAACACACAGCGGTCCTGGCTGCCGAATTCCAATACGGCGACGATAGGCCGACGCCCAAATCAGCCATAAAGGCATGTCAGGATAGCAAACGAGCTCGGTCTCAACCCGAACTCCCGGAATCATCTTCCGCCCAACAAAAATAGGGATACGCGCCCCACAGCACAGCCCTAGCTCCCGTAAAATATGTGCCAAGAAGGCACAACTTCTCGCTCAGAATACCATGGGCAGCTGTGGGGACCCACTACCAAAGGGAAAGTGTTCGGCTGGACCGAACTACAGACAACACATGTCTTCGGACAAACCACAGGTACCATCTAGGACCTTCCAAGCGTAAAGCTCATCCACACTGCGGCGACTTCTCAAGATCTTCTTCCCAAGGTCCGTTCGCCGATAGCAATCACCTTTAAAGGAACGCAACCCCCTCGGGAGCAAAGGAGCAGACATGCGACAGGGGCATTGAGGACGTCAAGCCACCCAAGGAAGACCACGGGTAAAACCTCTCCTTTGTAAACTTTACTTTTCATTTCAAAGTACCTGTAATAGTTGCTTCGGCAGTTTGAGTTGTAAGAATTCATCAGAAATAAAGACCATCCTTTACGGCCTCCTCGCTGTATTTTATATCATATACTATGTTCTCTACTCACCGACGCCGATAGAAAATCTGTTCGGTACATATTACGATGCGAACGGCTTATAGACCAGGGGCTTGACTATAAAAAATCGCCCCAAGCATCACCCCGGCACTATTGTTTATGTGTTCGGCATCCCAGATGTGGCTTTATATGAATCGGTTCCGAATTATGTCTTGGGTCCATGGTTGGGTTGCCCGGCTCCAATGTTTGCCCTCTTACGTTCCGCTCGTTTGGCTAAAAGGGCAAAGGGAGAACCACTGCGATTGTGCTTCCAGCTCGCCTGGTCAAGCACCTCAATGGAGAAAGCCGAAAACTGACTGTCATAATAAGCGAGAACCGGTCTGCAATCCGAGCATAAGTGTCAAACTAAAAATCGATACAGGTTATTCCGTGTTATACGAGGGGTTTGTACTATTACAAACCATGTGATGCTGGTTTCAACCTTGGTGTATCCGAATATCACAAAACACTAGGAGCTCGTCATCAGCCCCCGCAGTGAAAGCACTAAAGCATCATAGTCCGATTGCCTTGTTCCCCTCGCACTACCGCCTTCGGGCACTGATACGTCGGCTAAGGGTCACAGTGTGGAGGAAGAAACACCTCGTGTAGTATCTACATGGGGGCTGAAGCCAACGACTCTCAACTTTCAGATAAAACGGCCACATAGGATTCAAAATAATACAAAGCTTAAAGACATGATAAACCATGCAACCGCATTATAAAGCAGAACACTCATCGGATACATGACAAAACATTCATTCATAAATTATATCCTTAGGGCATTGAGCTTCTATCGCCCGAGCACCATCAATCACGGTGGCCAAGTATTTCTCGGGGCGCCTATGCTCCTTCCTAGGGGGTGGAGGCGCGGTGGCCATCTTAGTCGGCTTGATCTTCGGCCAGTGCACCATGGTCCTTGCAAAGGCCATCCGAGCTCCCTCGATGCACGTAGAACGCTTTAGAGGGTTGATCCGAGGCGCAACATCACACAGTTTCTGCACCAAGCCGAAGTAACTGCTCGGCAACGGCTCTACAGGCCACAGCCGGATGCAGAGGTCCCTCATGGCCGGCTCCGCCATCCTGTGCAGCTCCATCAATTGTTTCACCTGCTTGCTCAGGAGGGGAGGATGCTCGGGGGCTTGAAATTGTGGCCAGAATAGCCGAGGCTCAACATCCCCATCCCGAGTAGTATTTGTTCGCGTCCGCAGCACTCCTCGAAAGGTCCGTAAAGGCGCTTGAGGAACGCCACACCCGGGTGAGCAATGCAAACCTGTTACCACAAAAGGCACATTGCATTAAGTACGGCTTACCATCCGCGATCGCCTTGACTTGGCGGAGTTCTTCTTCAAAGAACCGCCTATCAACTCGCTCCGCTTTGAGCTCGGATTTCAGCGAGGATAGCTCGGTGGCCTGGTCCTCGTTCTTTTGCTCAAGGGCCTCGCACTTCGTGCTGGCATCCTTGAGCTCCAACTGCACCTCTACCACCCGGGCCTCATGCTTGTCACTCACGGCTTTTAACGCCGACAGGTCGGCTGCCGCTCGTTCGGCCGCCGCCTTCTCATCCGAGGCCTCCTGCCTCGCCTTTGCCAACTCAGCCTTGAGGTTCTCGACCTCTGCGGCCACAGCTGTGGTAACAATGAGTAAATAACACTTAGGGATAACAATCCGGATATCTCAATTAATGAGGATAGACAAATAGCCCCTAATGATACAATTCAGACTCACCTTGCGTCTCGTCGAATCTCTTGTTTAGACGATCGAGCTCCTCATCAGAGCTCTTGTGCTTCCGGTTTAGCTCGACAAGCTCCCCTGCGATGGCGGCCGTCGCCGATGACGAGGCCTACACAACAACTTATGTGCATTACAACCCCCTAGCTATCGGATTCAGACCCTCTACTAAGTACTCTCCGGAGCTCTTAGAATAATGAAGGTCAATGGGTGCCTTGAGCATCATTACTAATATTCGGACAATTGACCCCCGGGTTGGTTTTTCAAACTCACCCAGGGCTCGGGGGCTACTACACTTATAAGGATTGCATAAACTTGGTAAATTAACTTTTTCTGGAAAAAAGAATATTACGTGACTCACCTTGAAGCTCGTCAAGATACCACTAAAGGCCTCTTTCAGTCCGCTATCAACGGACTGAATGCCTTGCAAAACCGCACCCATAAGGGCGCGGTGATCTTCGGCGATGGAGGCGCCGAATAAAGCATCCTCTATCACTACCAACCACCTAGTCATGGGCGGCACCGGTGGTGGCCCGCCAACCCCCCCTCCGGTGGGGGATTGGGCTGGCAGCTCTGGACGCACAGAGCACTCCCGTGATGTCCTCGGAGGGGACTGGACTGGACTCCGTCCCCCTCTTTGGTTGCCAGGAGATGTTCCTCCTCCTGGTCTTCGGTGGCCGAGGTATTAACCTCAGCCATAACGCCATCACCCCCGCCGCCGGTGTTCGGCTCGGGGGGAGCCTGGCGCGATAACCCCTCCGCGGCCTCCTTTGAGACCTCAGGAGGCATCGGATGTGACGCGTTCCCACTCTCTGCCAGGTCGGCGGGCAGAGACTCCCTGTCTAAGATTTGGTCGGTGGGGAGATCGCGTGGTGGGCTGCAAGTTGAAAGACGTTCACCCATTTAGCATTAAAAAGCTCTATATAAATTACCCAGAGGGTCTTTGGATTCATACCTCTGGGTTGGGGGCTTAACCATTGGGTTCCTTTGGGGAACCCATTCAAAAGCCTCAGACTCCTTATCGGAGTCCGAGTTATCGTAGGCCAGGACCGCCTTTGTCCAACATGTCCTCTTCATGGCAGGAGGAGGTAGATCCTCCGCTGCGTCCGCTGACACCATCCTTTTCGTTGTGAGGGGGGAGACGCACTCCTCTTCGTCCTCGTGCTCTTCCTTGTGAGTGGAAGAGGCATGGGTCTCCTCGGACTTAGTGTCCGGGAGACCCCTTAGACGAAGACCCTCTCGAGCCTCCCTTTTCTCCCCTTTCTTCTTCTGCTCCTTCTTCTCTGACGCCGAATATGGTGCCACGACTAGCATCTCCGTCAACAGATCCGACCGAGGGCCTTCGGGCTGCGGGGCCGGACAGTCGATTTGCACGGCTTTGCTCAGCCATTTCTGTGAAGATAAGGGAGAAGGGGTTCAGCTCTTTGTCAAAAAACAGAGCAAGGGAATTAAAATTTTATCATACCTTGGTAGAAGGGGTATCGGCGTCAAGGCCGGTGTCCTCCTCCTCAGCCGGCCAGCTCTTTTGGGGCGTGAATAGCGCTTTCCACAATTTCTCGTGGGTAGTGCGGAAGAATTTACTCATGGTGGCCAGGTCCTCGAGCTGGTAAGCCCACATTGGGGAGGCCCGGTGCTGGCAGGGGAGGAGACGGCGGCGGAGCATGACCTGGATCATGTTGACCAGCTAGATTTTGGCCTCAATCATCGAGGAGATGCGCTTCTGCAGCGCTTTTACCTCTACGGCCGACCCCCAGTCAAGGCATTTCTTGAGCCACGAGGTTAGCCTTGTGGGGGGTCCAGATCTGAACTCGGTAGGAGCCACCCAGTCCGCACTCCTTGGTTCGGTGATGTAGAACCATTCCTTTTGCCATATCTTGACCGTGTCAATGAAGGTGCCGTCCGGCCACTCGACATGGGGGAGCTTGCTGATTACCGCCCCTCTGCAATCCGCATGCGCGCGCGCAACTGTCTTCGGCTTGACGTTGAACACTTTGAGCGACAAGCCGAAGTGCGGCTGAACCCGCAGGAAGGCTTCGCAGACGATGATGAACGGCGAGATGTGCATGAAGGAGTTCGGGGGGAGATCATGGAAATCTAACCCGTAAAAGAACGTGAGGCCCCTGACAAAGGGGTGGAGCGGAAAGCCCAGTCCCCGGATGAAATGGGGGATGAACAGCACCCTCTCGCCCGGCTTCGGTGTCGGAACCACCTGATTTGCCTCGGGAGCGCGGTGAGCGATGTCGGCGGAGAGGTAGCCGGCACGCTTGAGCTCCCGAATGTCGTTGTCGGTGATGGAGGAGGCCTCCCACTTGCCCATGGAGCCTGAACCAGCCATGGCCGAACTCGGAGGGAGGATTGAGGAAGAACTGGATCTGGGCTCTCGGAGCTTGGGAAGGTCGAGGAGGCAAAGGGTGCAAATTTCGAGCGTGAATAGGCCTTGGGTTTTTTTCCTTTTATGGGGTGCCATAATACCAAGAGCCTCCCTTTTACTGCGCCGCAGGCCTCGCCACTTCGCGAAACAATCGTACCGTTATGCGCGCATGGGTTAACCCAGGGCATCAATCATATCCCGTAAGAAACGGGACACGATCTACCCTTTGATAAGACGTGCCAATGGAGAAACGGCCTCGAACCGCGAATCGAGTTTTTGCAGCCGGCTTAGCGGCCGTGATAGGCCACGACCCTTCATCAGAAAGGTTGTTAGGAAACACTATTCACACTTTGACGTTCGTCCTTCGAGGTTAAGCGCCTTATGGTCCGGATAGTTATATGTTCGGATAACTAAATGTCATTGGCGGCCGGACTAGAGCCAGCCGATCATAAAGTGGGAAAGGAACTCACCCCGCAAGCCGAAGACTCTGATCACGCGAAGCTGCTAGTGTCATGACCCCTGGCATTGGGGGCTAGTTCGGGGGCTACTGAGGGAGTCCTGGACTAAGGGGTCCTCGGGCCACCGGCCTATATCTCATAGGCCGGCTTCGTGGACCGCTCTCTGATTATCACAGGAAGGGCCAGGATAAGCGACGACCCCGTATTCTAGAAGGAAACCTCCGAAGACGTAGCGTGCACTCCAAGTCAAGATGAGGGGATCAACGTCTTTACTTCCGGCTAGAGACTTATCATGTGTAAACCCTAGGTACCCCCGGTGTCTATATAAACCGGAGGGTTTAGATCATAGAGGGCAGACAAGCTCATCTAGGGTTTTGGCTACTTGATCTCGAGGTAGGTCGACTCTGTAATCTTCATACACATCAATACAACCAAGCAGGACGTAGGATTTTACCTCCATAGGAGGGCTCGAACCTGGGTGAACATCGTCTCCTTCGTCCCTTGTTACCCATTGATCCTAAACTCACAGCTTGGGACCCCCTACCCGAGATCTGCCGGTTTTGACACCGACAGTTCCCAAACAGAAAATAAAGTTTATTCCTTTTTCCACCAAACTTTCACTTTCCATGGCGGGCCGTATCCACGGTTGCCTTCCATACCAACACTTTCCAAGGAATTTATTTTTTCACAACACAAAGTAAATATCTTTTTCTTTTTCATTTCGGGAATGGGCATCCCTATTACCACCGCACTCTCATGCAATGAAAAGTGAATAAACACTCATCTTGAGAATAACACATCTAGCATGGAAAAATATTGGACACTCCCCACCGTTTCATGAGCGGTACGAGCACACAAAAGAGAAAATTTATTTTGAAAATTTAGAGATGGCACATACAAATTTGCTTGGAACGGCATGGAAATACCGCGTATAGGTAGGTATGGTGGACTCATAAGGCAAAACTTGGTTTAAGGATTTTGGATGCACTAGTAGTATTTCTACTTAGTACAAATGAAGGCTAGCAAATAGACTGGGAAGCAACCAAACCAAGAAACGAAAATTCAAATAAGTGAGCATTGAACATAACTAACACCGAATAATGCACCACAAGTAGGATGTAACTTCATTGCATAACTATTGACTTTCGTGCATGCATAGGGAATCACAAACCTTAACAGCAATATTCCTACTAAGCATAGTTACTCACTAACATGACACACATATTACTATCATCTTGTTTCAAAACTATTACAAGGAATCAAGTTTAATTTTCCCAATGATCTTCATGAAAGTTTTTACTATATCCTCCTTGGATATCTATCACTTTGGGACTAGTTTCATATATTGCCATTGCTTTTTGGCAAGCTCAAACAAATTTAAGTGAAGCACATGAGCATAAAGATTTCATCTCTCAAAAAGGTATAAGTGAAGCATGAGAGAATTTCTTCAAAATTTACTAACTCTCAAATTAATCTAAGTGAAGCATGAGAGTATTTCTACAAGAATTTCCAAGCACACCCTGC
The DNA here is from genome assembly GCA_039707655.1 of Elymus sibiricus. Lineage (NCBI taxonomy): Eukaryota > Viridiplantae > Streptophyta > Magnoliopsida > Poales > Poaceae > Elymus > Elymus sibiricus. The sequence goes on from CM077669.1 coordinate 138,752,590, forward strand.
TCAAAAAGATATAAGTGAAGCACTAGAGCAATTCTATAGCTCAAAAATTTTAAGTGAAGCACATAGAGCAATTCCAACAAATCATAGCATGATTTTGGCTTTCTCAAATAGGTGTGTACAGAAAGGATACAAGGGAAAAACTAACAAACAAAGCAAGCAAAGATACAAGACGCTCCAAGCAAAACTCATGATATGTGACGAATAAAAATATAGCTCCAAGTAAAATACCGATGGTCGTTAGAAGAAAGAGGGGATGCCACTCGGGGGCATCCCCAATATTAGTTGCTTGTTTCTCTTTGTATATATCTTGGGGGTGCGGTAGCATCCCCAAGCTTAGGCTTTTATCACTCCTTATTCCTTCATCCATCCTGATCTCACCCAAAACTTGAAAACTTCAATCACACAAAACTCAACAAAATCTTTGTGATGTCCGTTAGTATAATAAAGCAAATCACAACTTTAGGTACTGTTGCAAACCCATTCATATTTTATTATTGCATTATACCTACTGTATTTTAACTTTACCATGGTTCATACCCTTCAATATAACCCATAGATTCATCAAAACAAGCACACAATGCAACGAAAACGGAATCTGTCTTAAACAGAACAGTCTGTAGTAATATGTAGTCTACCCATACTTATGTAACACTAAAAATTCTGAACAATTAGGACAACGTAAGGAATTTGTATAGCAACACTGTGTTAAAATTTCACCTCAAGATCGCGTTCCAGCAAAAAATGAAAATTCATATACTGGACGCACTGTTTCTGTTTCAGATTCAGCATCACTTCTACTCATCCTATGAATCATCCTAAAGGCTTTACTTGGCACAAACACTAAATAAACCATAAAAACACAATCATAACAGAGGCATAATTGTGTCAACACACAAGAACAGAAAGGAAAAAGCAAAAATTTATTTATTCATTGGGTTGCCTCCCAACAAGCGCTATCGTTTTACGCCCCTAGCTAGGCATAATGGATAGATTCAAGTATTGTCATCCTTGGTTTTGGCCACTTTTGTGAGGGCCTTCTTGAATCCGTGGGGCTCTTTCCACTTCCTCAAATTTTCAGGAGAAGAAACCATCTTAAGATCCAAAATATCCAAACGCTTATTGCAAAGGGTAATCAAAGTGTTCAAGCGATTGAGGTTCCCTCTAATATGTTTGAGGGGTTCGTGATATTTTTGTAACTCGACCAAGTGCTTATGTAAGTCACCCAATTTGCCGAGAATTTAAACTCCCTCTTGTGATAAAGCGAGCCCCTTTTTTGGTGGAGGAACCCCCAAAATCCCTTCCAAAACTTCATAAGCGGCGTTTGCATCAAGTTCAATAAAATTAACCTTTGAGGCAAAATCCAAAAGCTCTCTATGATGCAAAGCCAATCCAATATAAAAATTTCTAAGCAAAACCTTTGCGTCTCCTTTTAGATTGGAAATACGATAGGATTCCATTAGCCTATACCAAGCATCTTTCAAATTTTCCCCTTGTTTTTGTTTGAAGTATAGAACTTCAAAATCTGGTGACAGAGGGGGAGTAGTAACGCTAGTCATAGCGACAAGTAAGAGATCTGGCAAGAAAAAGGCAAACGAAAAAGAGGGCGAATAAAACGGCAAATTGGTGAAGTGGGTGAGAGGAAAACGAGAGGCAAATGGCAAATAATGTAATTGCAAGGAGGTGAGATTTGTGATTAGGAACCTGGTAGATGATGGTGGAGTCCTCGCGGCGCCTACGATAGGCACGTAGAAGAGACCGCTTCCTCCCTGGCAACTGTCGGATTTCAGGCTCCGCAAAACCCTAAGGAATTCAAACCCAGGGGCGTGTGCGGAGATTCCCCAACAGCTTCGCCCCCTCCAAGCTCACAACACGATAACCCCGCTCGATGGCGAGGAAGAAGATGGCACACAAGAGTTTACCCAGGTTCGGGCCGCTGCGAAGCGTAAAACTCTACTCCTGCCTTTGCTGGATTGCCTCACGAGGAGGTTTTTGGATGAACTAGTACAGAGATGTGTTGCTTTGCGGGTGTGTTTTCGGGGTGGTTTTTTTGTCCCTTTCTACCGAGCTACCTAGCCTCTATTTATAGCGGCTCGGGTCCTCTTCCCTTATCCCAACGGCGGGAAGGGATCCGACAACGGCCAAATTTAAAGGGGGGCAGGGGGTACACCCTATCCTGATGAAAGGTGCTCTTCGCTTGCAAAGTAGTCGACGGTGATGCAGTGGTCGGCTCGGTGATGACGCCCGTCCTGCGAGGCTTGGGGTCTTGGTCTTGTTGCACCGGAGTGGAAACCTTTGGGGGGCGCTTTGGGAACCCGCGTGCGTCCATGCATCCTTTGCACCAAAGGGGAAACTATCCCCTCTGGCGTACTGGCGCCCGCCTGGCCGGCTGGCGTCACCCTTGGCCTCCTGAGGTCGCGTGTTGCATAGGAGTCTCCGCTGCTTAGGAGGAGACCTGGGGAGGCCTATCTCCCCGCGGGTCTTGGTGCTGCTTTCCTCGCGAGAACGGGGCCTCGCGAGGCCTTGTGTCGAGAGAGGCCGCGCCAGGCCGTAATTGGTCGTCGAGGTGGGCCATGCCTGGGGCCGCAGGCAGGCAAGTCTGGGTACCCTGGTATCCAGAACGCCGACAGCAACGGCTCCAGAAATTCCTTTGACGTGGCTTGAGACTGCGTCGTTATTTCCCCAAAGAGGAAGGGATGATGCAGCATAGAGATGGTAAGTATTTCCCTCAGTTATGAAACCAAGGTTATCGAACCAGTAGGAGGATCACCAACACCCAATAAGCAGCACCTGCACACAAACAACAAATACTTGCAACCCGACGCGAACGAGTGGTTGTCAATCTCTCTACGGTAATAAGATAGATTAGGTAGTGATAGATAGGAGAGATAGATCTCTCAAGAACACAAATAAAAAGAGTAAATATGCAGCAATATGTTTTTGGGTTTTTGGTTTTGTAGATCTAAAAACAAAGATTGCAAAAAACATAGATCGGAAAGCAATATGATGGAAAAGTAGACCCTGGGGCTGTAGGGTTCACTAGTGGCTTCTCTCATGAGTATAGCGCACGGTCGGTTTACAAATTACTGTTGGGCAATTGATAGAAAATCAAATAGTTATGACGATATCCAAGGCGATGATCATTATATAGGCATCACGTCCAAGATAGATAGACCGACTCCTGCCTGCATCTACCTCTATTACTCCACACATCGACCGCTATCCAGCATGCATCTAGTGTATTAAGTTCATGGAAAAACGGAGTAATGCAATAAGAACGATGACATGATGTAGACAAGATCTATTCATGTAGGAATAGACCCCATCTTGTTATCCTTAATAGCAACGATACATGCGTGTCTTGCTGCCCCTTCTGTCATTGGGAAAGAACACCGCAAGATCGAACCCATCGCAAAGCACCTCTTCCCATGGCAAGAAAAATTGATCTTGTCGGCCTAACTAAACCAAATATTCGAAGAAGAAATATGAGGCTATAAGTAATCATGCATATAAGAGATCAAAGAAGACTCAAATAATATTCATGGATAGAAACTGATCATGAACTCAAAATTCATCGGATCCCATCAAACACACCGCAAAAGTTTACATCAAATAGATCTCCAAGAGACCATTGTATTGAGAATCATAAGAGAGAGAGAAGAAGCCATCTAGCTACTGCCTACGGACCCGTAGGTCTATGGTGGACTACTCACGCATCATCGGAGAGGCACCTATGAGGAAGATGAACCCCTCCGTGATGGTGTTTAGATTGGATCTCGCGGTTCTGGAACTTGCGGCGGTTGGAATTGTGTTTCGTCGACTCCCCTAGGGTTTTTGGAATATTTGGGAATTTATAGGCATCAGAGGTGGTGCGGAAGGGGGCCGAGGAGGGCACAACCCATCAGGGCGCGCCGGGGCCCCCTGGCGCGCCCTGGTGGGTTGTGCTCTCCACAGCCCACCTCTCCGGCAGTTGTTTGGCCCACTGGGTGTCTTCTGGTCCAGAAAAAATCTCCAAAAAGTTTCGTCGCGATTGGGCTCCATTTGGTATTGATTTTCTGCGAAGTAAAAAACAAGCAAAAACAGCAACTGGCACTTTGGCACTATGTCAATAGGTCCAAAAAATGATATAAAGTTGTTATAAAATGATTGTAAAACATACAAGAATGATAATATAATAGCATGGAACAAGCAAAAATTATAGATACGTTGGAGACGCATCAACTAGCGGTGAAAAAGGGCCAAATTTACGAATCAACAAATCAGTTAGGGGGGAAAACGACGCTTACCCAGGTGTAATCCATGAATTATCTGCCGCCGATTCCACCCAATCCTCTCCACGGTCCGCGGGCTTGACAGCCTGCTCCCCCTACATCACTGCTTGATCCAGATGGGGATGTGGGGGTATATCTGGCGGAGGGCACGACGGCGGCGAAGGCGGAATGGGGTTAGAGGTTGGAGGGCATGACGGCAGCGGAGGGGGCGGAGCAATGCGGTGCTGTAGGGCTCGAACTCGAGGTTCAAACAAGCCCATCCGACGTGTCTCAATGCGGCCCCACACGTCAGAATGGGCAAAGGAGGGGCCGTTCCGACACGGCCCCACTTGTCAGGGTTAACAGTCAAACCATTGACCCGATGGCATCCTCCGTTGTGACCAGTTCTGAGGGTTTCGGACAAGGGATTGGGGGAAGTGAGCAAAAGTTAAGAGCGTGGGGATGAATGAGTACAATGAAGGAACCAAGGGCACCGAAGTAAAGACCCAAATATGAGAAGGTGAGATTGCGTATGTCCATGGATTCGCATTAGTCATAAAGAATTCACATACTTATTGCAAAGTTTTATTAATCTTATCACGAATCAAACCACTACTCGCATGCCCCTAGGGAGGAGGTTGGGAGGAGTTAACCATCGTGGTCCTCCAACCCGAAACAACACTAGGATTTCAATGAGGAATAAAAATGCTCTCACATCCTCACCATGCCTTTTACCAATACTTAGACAAATGGAAAGTTAACACCTCTTAATACCGATGCTCCTACAAACCGACAACCTTGTTCTCATACCCTTTTCACATTACCACATTAATAGCATTAACTCAAAACTTCTCTTTTAAGTGATACATGAAGGTTTTGATTATCACTCATTGAATAGCTATTAATTTTTGGACTAATTCTACAACCCATGCAATTACCATCGCTGATTATAACTCTCAAACAAATGTAAGTGAAGAACGAGAGTGCAATTATTTCTATAAAATCTACACACGGCCGTGCTCAAAAAGATATAAGTGAAGTACTAGAGCAACTGCCTAGCTCAAAAGATATAAGTGAAGCACAAAGAGTATTCTAACAAATCATGGTAAAAATGTGTCTCTCTAAAATAGGTGTGCCCAGCAAACAATGATTCTGGCATACTAAAACATAAACAAGCAAAACCAAACGATGCTCTAAGCAAAACTCATAACATGTGATGAATAAAAATATAGCACCAAGTGACATACCGATGATTTGGAACGAAAGAGGGGATGCCTTCCCGGGGCATCCCCAAGCTTAGACGCTTGAGTCTTCCTAGAATATTGCCTTGGGGTGCCTTGGGCATCCCCAAGGTTAGGCTCTTGCTGCTCCTTATTCTTCGTCATCGTGATAACACCCAAAACATGAAAACTTCAATCACACATAACTTAACAAAACTTCGTGAGATACGTTAGTATAAGCAACATATCAAATACTTTAGGTACTATTATAAATTGATTAATACTTCATTATTTCACAACAGGTAATGCATTCTAACTTGTCCATGGCTTATACCCCCTGATACAATCCATAGCCTCATCAAAACAAGCAAACTATGCAAGCAAAAATAGAATTTGTCTAAAACAGAGCAGTCTGTAAAGATCTGTAGACACGTATACTTATGTAACTTTTAAAATTCTTAAAAATTAGTTAAACCTGAAGAATTTTTATAGAAACACTGTGTAAAAATTTCATATCATTATCACGCTCCAGTAAAAAATTAAAATTCCTGTACTCGAGTCAAAAGTTTGTGTTTTGTTTCAGCATCGATTCTACTCATCTTGTGAGTCATCCCAAAGGCTTTACTTGGCACAAACACTAATTAAAAAAAATCATTACAGAGGCAATAATCATTCTATCACACCAAGACAGAAAATAAAAAGCAAAAATAAAGATAACTATTGGGTTGCCTCCCAACAAGCGCTATTGTTTTATGCCCCTAGCTAGGCATAATGTGTGATATCAAGTGTTGTCATCTTTGAAAATCCACCCATAAGTAGCTCTCATAAGAGATTCATAAGGTGGTTTAATTATTTTCCTTGGGAAGTGTTCCATCCCTTTCTTTAGTGTGAATTGGAATCTTAGGTTTCCCTCTTTCATATCAATAATTGTGCCAATAGTCCGTAGAAAAGGCCTACCAAGTATAATTGGACAAGTAGGATTGCACTCAATATCAAGCACAATGAAATCTACAGCCACATAATTCTTATTTGTAATAATAAGAACATCACTTATTCTACCTAGAGGTTTTTTAATGGTAGAATACACAAGATGCAAATTAAGGGAACAATCTTGAATGCCGGTGAGACCAAGCACATCACAAAGGGATTTAGGAAATGTAGACACACTAAAACCAAGGTAACATAAAGCATTGCATTCATATTTATTTATCTTTATATTAATAGTAGGTTCCCACTCATCATGCAATTTCCTAGGAATAGAAACTTCTAGCTCAAGTTTCTCACCATAAGCTTTTATTATTGATTCTACTATATGATTAGTCAAAGCTTTGTTTTGTTCATAAGCATTAGGTGAGCTAATAATGGTTTGCAATAAGGAAATACATTCTACTAAATATCAGCTCTCATAATTAAAATCCTTGTAATTAAAGATAGTGGGCATATCGCTAGACAAAGTTTTAACTTCTCCAAACCCTCCTTTTTCAGTTTTAGCATTAGAATCATCACTCACAAAGCAAACGAGACTCTCCTTATCTAGATTTGGTTTAACTCCAGTCCCTTTATCATTAATATTTAGAGAGTTGAACAAAGAATTAATAAGAGAAGCATCAATCATTTTAAGATCTTCATCATGATTCCACTAAAAACCGGGTGGAAGAGCTTTTTCTATGAATTCCCACTTCGCTTTTAACTTAGCGGTCCTAAACTTACTTTCATTAATAGATAATTGGATAGATTTAATAGTATCATTAAAATCATGCTTAGGTGGAAAAGTTTTACTTTTATAGTTTTTACATCAAGAACAATTATATCCATGTTGTTAGCCAAAGTATCAATCGTATGCGACTTTTCTTCTACCATAGTATTAAAAATCTTTTGAGAAATAATGAATTCTTTAATGGTTTTCTCAAAGTCATGTACTCTCGAAATCCACTTTTATCATTATAATAAGATTCAACACCCTCCAAAATAGTGGGATAATAATCATCTAAAGTTGACACTCTTCCAAATCCACTTTCATAAAAATTGCAATCATCATAAATAGGAGGCATGCAATCATCAAAACAAATTTGATTATTGAAAGTAGGGGAACTAAAAAGATCATATTCATATAACATTGCATCCCCAAGCTTGGTATAAACATTATTTTCAGCAAACAAATTCACAAACATGTCATTTTCATCAAACATAGCATCCCCAAGCTTGTGGGTTCGCATATCATTAGCATAATCATCAATGGCATGAATGGCACCAATACTATAACAATTATTATCAGCATAATTTTCCAACTTGGTGCCAAAAAGATTTTCAATATTATAAGGAGTATCATTATCTTCCCAATCATCCTCATCACAACAAGTAGTAGGCATAACAAAATAATCATCAAGTGTATCATCGTCCATACTACTTTTGGATTCATTCTCAACAATGATAGGAGCAACATTATTTGGTAGAGATGCCTTTTTACCTCTACATTTCCTTCTTTTCCTCTTTTTCACCACGTTATGTGTGGGTTTAAGTAATTTATCCGACCTTCTTACTGAAGAGATGGGAAGCTCCTCCTTCCAACCTGATTCATTACGAGAATTAATAGGATGGTATTGGGAGACCTTTACCATTGCATTATTATTCCTTTTATATTCTATTAGTTTTCCGGTCTTTCTATAGTTGGCAATATAAGCATTCTCATTGCAATTTACTATGCAAAACATATAGATTTCTTGTAGATTAGTTTCATTATCATTAGTGACAAGGGATATATCAAAGCAATCATTTTTACATGACAATTCTTCACACCCAAAAATAAACAAAGTTCATTATAGAGTTCACCGGATATTAAATTATTATAATATTTGGAAATGGTTTGATCATGAAAATGCATGCAGTAGAAATTAAGATGACCAATCCTATTGCAAAGTTCACAAGTGATGGGATGAAGAGAGCATAATCTTGTGGAAAATTCGTCTATCGCTTTAAGCCACCAATTAGTTTGATCATGTTTATGCTTCTTACAAAATATATCATCCCTATAAGGCATGTCTTCACAAATTTTATTCACTCCATAAAAATAGACATGCTTATAGGAAATCTTATTATCATGACTAGTGCAATCATCATTAGCATCATGGATATTCAGTGAATTCATACTAACAACAGTACTATCAAGTTCATAATTCAAGGATTTAATGCAAAACATTTAATTAAATTCTTCTTCTAACACTTTGGCTCAATTTTTCGATCCATCATTTTGAAGGAAAACATCAAAAAGGTAAAGGACTTGATGCAACATCAATTCCATTTAGTTTTAGTTTTCTTTTATAAAACCAAACTAGTGTAAAACAAGAAACTAAAATATTTAATTGCAAGATCTAAAGATATACCTTCAAGCACTCACCTCCCCGACAACGGCGCCAGAAAATAGCTTGATGGCTACTACGCGACTTTATTCTTGTAAACGTTGTTGGGCCTCCAAGTGCAGCATTTTGTAGGGCAGCAGCAAATTTTCCTCCAGTGGATGACCTAAGGTTTATCAATCCATCGGAGGTGTAGGATGAAGATGGTCTCTCTCGAAGAACCCTACAAGCAAATACAAGAAATCTCTTGTGTCCCCAACACACCCAATACAATGGTAAATTATATAGGTACACTTGTTCGACGAAGAGATGGTGATACAAGTGCAATATGGATAGTAGATATAGGTTTTTGTAATCTGAAAACATAAATCAGCAAGGTAGCAAGTGACAAACAGCGAGCAAAACGGTATATTAATGCTTGGAAATAAGGCCTAGGGTTCATACTTTCACTAGTGCAATCTCTCAACAATGCTAACATAATAGAATCATATGATCATCCCTCAACGTGCAACAAAGAATCACTCCAAAGTTCACATCTAGCGGAGAACATGAGATGAAATTGTTGTAGGTAGTGGAACCACCTCAAAGTTACCCTTTCCCATCAACCTATTGAGTTATTCCTATATGTATCACAAACAACTCTAGAATTCGTACTAAAATAACACCAATGATACATTTCAATCAGCCCTAATGTCACCTAGATACTCCAATATCACCACAAGTATCCATGTTTTAATTATTCGACATGCATCAAACAATTTCAGATTCATCATATTCAACCCAACACAAATAACTTCAAAGAGTACCCCAAGATTTCTATCGGAGAAGGTAGGACAAGATCGTTTATCAAGCCCTATGCATAGATTACCCCATTGTCACCATGGGAATCCGCAAGTTGAGTACCAAGAAATACACCAAGTGATCTCAAATCCAATATTCAATAAGATAGCAAGGGACAAACGCCCTATGATCCAACTATATTAACAAAGCCCATGATACATCAAGATCATATCATCTCAAGAACACGAGAGAGAGAGAGAGAGAGATCAAACACATAGCTACTGGTACATACCCTTAGCCCTGAGGGTGAACTACTACTCCTCGTCATGGCCTCCGCCGGGATGTTGAAGATGGCCACGATGATGGGTTTCTCCCTCTGGCAGCGTACAGGAAAGGCCCAGATGGGTTTTTCTTTGATACAGAGAGTTGCAGCGGCAGAGCAAAAGTTCTAGGTTAACTTTCAGGGGTTTCTGGATTTATAGGATTTTTCAGCGTTGGAATCATGCCAATCGGAGCCACGTGGACCCCACAAGCTAACAGGGCGCGCCAAAGGGGGTGGGCGCGCCCTGTTGGCTTGTGGCCCACAGATGGCCCCCCTCCGGTGGTTCTTCGCTCCGGTATTTCGTATTTTCTCCAGAAAAAACAATAAAAAAGTTTCGGGCGATTCTGAGAACTTTTATTTTCTGCACAAAAACAACACCACGGTAATTCTGTTGAAAACAATGTCAGTCCGGGTTAGTTCTAAATAAATCATATAAAGTGTATCAAAACCATATAAAAGTATTGTAAACATAGGCAAATATGGCATGAATACTTCATAAATTATCGATAAGATGGAGACATATCACTTTACTTCTTGGTCTTGCCGGCAGTGGTCTTTGGCTTCTCAATAGATGTGCTGCACTCTATAGTGCGCTTTTCGGAGGCTTTGCCAGAGGACTTGCCGATCTTCTTTGTCTGTGTCTTCCCCCCGGAGCTTTGTCGGCTGGAGCAAGTGATACTGCTTCTCGGTAGAGGTTGTAGGCATAGATTATTGCGTATTTCTGGTTCGAGTGAATGATTATCACACCCATGGGCGCTGGCATCTTCAACATGTTGTAAGCATAGGGGGACGCTGTCATGAATTTTGCCAGAGCGGGGCGACCAAAAATTCCATTGTAAGGCAATGGAATCTTGACGACGTCAAAGACAATCCTCTCTGTTATGTAGTTGAACTCGCTGCGAAATGTGAATGGCAAGGTTATCTGACCCTTGGGCTTGGTCCTTCTCGGATACATGCCTTGGAACGAACCTGTGTCCGTTAGCTCTTCGTCGGGAATTTACAGCCTCTTGATTACATATGGGGAAATCAAATTCAGACTAACACCACCGTCTACCAACATCTTTGTGACGTTGAGGTTGCGGGTTGTTGGTGAAACCAACAACGGAAAGCACCCAACCGTAGTTGTGCGATCTGGGTGGTCCTCAGCATCAACAATGATGGGCGTGTGGGACCACTATAGCGGCTTTCGCTCTTCGATGGTTTGCCCTGCTGCATCGACCTCGTAAAACCATTGCTTCAGTTGCCAGTGTGAGGAGTGCAGAGATGCACCACCGTCAACACACGTGGCCTCTACAACATTCTGAAACTCTTGTTAAGATCCCTCTTCATCATTGTGACCATCGTCCTCTTCATCTTCTTTTTTGTTGCGGTCGCGTGCAGGCTTCTCCTTCTGCTTGCCGACCTTGTCGCACCGGCCTCCACGGGCGACCCGGTTTTTCTTGCCTGACCTGCCAGCACCTTCTTGGCCTTTCTCCTTGTCGTCCTTCTCAAATTCGAGTTTCTGCTTTTCAGCAAGATGCTCAACTTGTTCGGCACTCCTGGAGATCATGACCAATATTGCGGTGGATCTTGAAGTATGGACCGTTGTTCTTCTCGTCGGCAGCAACCTCAGGCTCACAGGTACAGGCGGCAACCTCCTTGCCGCTGCCTTCAGCCTTGGGTTTCTTGTCAGGATTCCTAGACCCTACAACGGCCTAAACTTCCTTGCGTTTGTTCTTGCGATTGCGATTCCGACCCTTCTTCTTTTGAGTGGATGCGTGATCATCTTCTGAATCGACGTCAGCTCCTAAATCATCTCCGGGAGTCGCCTCCCTTCCTCAGCACGTGCACATCTATCAGCCAGGGCATATAGCTTGGTGATATCCCTCACTTTTGTGATGCTCATATCTTCCCGTCTCCTTCGAATGTGCATGTTTGCGTGGAACAAGAAAATAACAATGGCGGGGCGGGTGTCGTGGATGTTGTGCTACACATGGATGAAGCTCTGAATATACTTTCGAAGGGGCTCGTCGTCTCTCTAGGGAAGCACATGCAGGTCGCTGGGTTGACCGGGAAGCTTGTGGCCCTCGTGGTAAGCACCAATGAGCTAATGGCATAGATCTTCCTAGGAGGAGATGGAGTTCTCCGGCTAGTTCATCAACTAGGACCTCAAATTGGGCTTGAGCACCAGTGGTTGGCGAAAATCTTCTCATCTCTTCCTTCGGCAGCCTGCACGGAGATGGTGTAGATGTCGAGGAACTCTGACGGGTTGAGCTTGCGTCATACTTGTCCGGCAAATCTGGATTGAAGACCCGAGAAGAGGGCCGCCAAACTTGCCGCAGCTCACGGGTGAACGCTGGGCAGCCTACCTCTTAAGGCAAGCACCCAGGGAACCCGGCATAGGCTCATTGTCCGCCGGTCTAGCACGGCCATCAGATTGACGATGTGCTTCTCGGCATCGCTCGATGGTCGTGCGGGCGTCTTCAACTCCCCGGTCTTGCTGTACTTGGCAATGATCTTGGTGGTTCCATGGCTCAGATGATGCCATAGACACCTCTTCCCGCACATCAGATCGGCGGGCTTGTTGATGGGGCTGTGGTGGGGACTGTGCCATTGGTGCAACGCCTCCGGTACCTTCCCAAGGTGTCCTCGTTGGCGCCATGGAGTGCTGTCGTGAAGGCCCCGTCAGCTGTGGTACGTCGAGTTGGCAAAAACCGACGAGGTTCTAGATGGTGGCTCACCACTCGTTCATCTTCTCAGGTGCAGGAGGGAAGTTCAGTAGTGGTTGAGCTTGTGCCATGGTCTCTACGGGCATTCATGGCATGACAAGACGCGTGGAACGAGATTTACTACAACTTCTGACAGAGTCAGAAGGAGCCCCATCCGGCTCCTACTACCTCATCCGGATTTCGCCGGTGGGTTGGTTTGGTGGCTGCCCCTTAGCATCTTGATAACGATGCTCAGAGTTCTTGTGTTGGCATCATTTGGGGCACCAGCATATCGGGGAAGTATATTGTGTCCATCTTGCGATGGCCTTGATGCATGCTTTGTCGTGTCCCTTTTGGGTGCCATCACGCCATCCTTGGACTTCGCTGCGTCGTCCTTAGATGTCGTAGTTAGACCCTTGGACGTCATGGCAGCTGGGTCATGGCTCGTAGCGCTCCGGACTACGTCGATGCGGTGACTACGTTCATCGGAGCGACGAGAACGCTTACCGCCTTCATCCCCATCCATCGTAGTTGTGGGAGTCGGCAGCCTGGACGTGGATGGTGCAGTCAATGATGTGCACTTTGCCTTCTTGGGCGCCATGGATGATTAAGGTGGCGCGTACAATACTGGAGCGGGTTCGTGCACTACTAGGAGAAAGCCTACTAGTAGCGCTTGAAATACCTATAGCAGTAGCGCTGGGTCTAGCGCTACTGCTAACGCGCTACAACTAAATTGTAGCAGTAGCGCTTGTTGGTGCAGCGCTACTGATAACTATCTGTAGCGCTGCATAAAGGCAAGCGCTGCTGCTAATCCAGCGCTGCTGCTAGATGCCTTCCAGCCCTGCTGCTACTATTCCTGCTTTCACAGATTCATACCCCCTCTACGTATTTGTGATGTATTTGTATAGGCTCTATACAATAGTTTCATCAGATCACAATAAACATACAATATTCTCATCATATCATACACATACAGTAGTCTCGTCATACCATCATCATCATCATTCAACACAAATATCATCACATCTCGAAAATAGCGATACACAAGTCATGTCATGTCTCGAATAAGTGCAACTGCATGGTCATGGCACACACACAAGTTTCATCATCTCTATCTAAACCATGATGTAGAAGAGAAGAGCGATCAGCATGAGCAGGACCGCGACTATGTAGTACTTGAGGCACCGGCGGTTCCGCCCCCGCTCTTGCCGGAGCGTCCACCTCAAGTAACTACTTTCCGCTTCGGCTCTGCTGTCAAACCCTCTGTGGCTAGCACCCGGGTACTTGTCCACCTGGGCCTGAGCGTCTGGCCAATGGTCGTAGACTCCTGGAACCCTCCCAACGAACACGGCGTAGCAGTCCTTCGCCATCTCTGATCTATGTACCTGCATCGCCAGTTGATGAACTGAATGATAATATGCAACATAATGTACTTAAGAAAACAAAGAGGCATAATTAGCAAAATACAAGCAACCTATAGTAAACATAAATGACGAAGTTTCTCATACCCAAACTAATTAACTAGAGCGATCTATGCTGGTTCAGGACCACGGTTTAATTACATCACATAGTTTCGTCTGGATGCTAGTGACACATATATTGTCAACGACAATCAGTCCTCCATGTCGGCGGTCCAATCTTCATAGTCAGGGAGGAAGCACCCGAGCTTCTTGAAAGGCTTCAGGTCCAGACACTGAGCGATTAGCAGTGCTCGGACATCATCCCGCGTGATTGGCCCATGGTTGAACATCCCTGTTGGTTCGAGGACCTGCTTCATGATCACTTGGGCAAGTTCACACTGTACGTGATAGAACTCAGCTCGGATTCGATGATCCGGTGTCTTTCCTATGCTTGTGGCCCAGTTGACAATCTCGGCATCGTTGGTAGTAGCTGACATGCGAAGGCGTTGATTATCCCTTCTGAACTCGAGCAGGTGATGCATGAGGTAGAATCCATCAGCCTTACTGGTGTGCGGTTGCTGGATGCAGCAGAAGTTGGTCTTATGGCTGAAAACCAGTCCGTTCTTCCTGTACTTTTTCACCTTGATATATCCACCAGACAGGCTAAAGGTTAACAGGGCACTATCGAGAACACTCTTTATGTGCTTGTAATCCTTTTTCTTGATGTTCTTCGATGAGTCCAAGTATATAGCATGGGAGTATTCTGGGTACAAAACGATGAGGACGCCCCCCCCCCCGCTGCGCAAATTAAGTACACCGCAAATTAGCCTCCATGGTTGCAAAGGAATGATTAACACTTACGAAAGGATATGCGCGGATGACTTACGTGGGATGATAAGGCAGGAGAATCGCTTCCTTGTCCTTATTAGCGATCATGAAGCCGCCAATGTACTTGCTTGCATAGTCACGGTGCTCTTTGCAGACATCCAAGAAGCTCTCGTGCATATGGTACGGGTCCGCAACGCAGATGTATTTTATGTTCTCGATCCTGATGATGTAGTTGAGATACAACGCATACATGCGGATGAACTGGAAATCCAGCTTGGTCATGTGGAACATGTCATAGATGTAGTCAAATCGTAGGATGAACTTATCCGTGGGCCATCCCTCTACGTACAACTTCCCACCCGGCACCTGAGCCGCGTAAAGAGGGTATCCTGGTTTTTCCGAGATGAGAAGGCTTTTCTCTCTGCCTAGCACATCTTCATGGAGTCTGCTTAGATCATTGTTCAGTATGTGCTCTAGCGCTTTCGCAGGTAGGATCGGGTCGCCGGCGACATGGAAACGCTTCGCACCTTCGACAGGTATTCTGTCTACCACCCGGGGCTTTAGAGGCGGCTGGCTGCTTGAAGCAGCTCTGGCGCCTTTAGGGCCTTTCCTGTCCGGTCTCCTCCTTTGCTTCTTGGCGGGTGGCGGTAGTGAGCCCACCATACCTTCCCTAACCACCACCACCAGTGTCGTCGGGCTAATCAGTGGATGGCCCTCGGGTTGTTGCTGGGTAGAGGCGGCATCCGGAGGCGTCTCCTGCGAGGATCGCTTGAAGAGAGACTTTTTGCATTCCACCTTAGGACGTTCCGGCTCCGGCAAATCAGGCAGCATCAAGTCATCATCTCCACGCTCATAGCCTGAGTCTTTGTCTTCCTCAGCCATCAATCCTCCATCATCATAGGCGGTATTGAAATACTTGTCTGCGTCATCATCATCCTCCTCCATGTCATCATCAGCATTTGCTTCTTCGACAACGGGCGCGACGTCATCTGGCACTAATGGAGGCTCTCCCTCGCGTCATCCGCTATCACCCGCCACGACAGGTGCAGGTAATTTGGTAGGTGGGGTGGTGTTCATACCTTCTTGAGAAGCTGTCGTTGGTGTGATACTGGGCGCCTCGACACGAAGAAGAGTCTTCGGCCAAGGCAAGAAACAGCTCTTGCATGCCCCAATCCGTTGAGGGGTCTCCTCGTCATCGACTGGTACCGGAGGAGGCAAATCCTCGAAGCCCGTTAAGACACTGGCCACGTTAACCTTGAAGACGCCATCGGGCATCTCTCGGTTGTGGAACATGCGGTCCTTCGGCTTCACGATCGTTGCCTTTCCCATGGCCACCTTCTGGCCCTTGATGTCGTACAGTAGGGTGCACGGGGTATCGTTGGCCTGTGAAGACATGTCTGCGATGTCAAACATCCGAAAGGCAACTGAAACGGAAGACTATAGATATGCTGGTCAAGAGTGTATGACACGTAATTACCGTGAGGGCGTCGAGCTCAGCCAAAGACGAAGCCCCGCCGAGTAGGCCAGAGACAGAGGATGGGCTGCTATGAACAGGAGCGGGACCAGGTATGGGAGCATGTGCGGTGGCGTGAGCAGGTGCTGGTGGTGCGATGTTCACCGATTTACTCCCGACGTAGCTGGGAAGGGGAAAGTCCGCTGGCCCTTTATCTGGATTTTTCTTCGTCCATTCAAAAAATGCCAGAATCAAGCTGGAAATGGAAGATGTGAAGTCAGCCGTGACGCTGGCTACCGCTGCACTGACCCTTGCATCGACTATCTGTTCCAACTCTGCTTTGGTGTAAGCTTTGGACTTATTGACCAGAAGCGCGACCTTCTGGTCGATGGTCTGTTGAGTAAGCAACCGTCTCTTCCTTCTTTCCTCTGGCTCCTCGCGGTAGCACGTCTTCCACGAGGCGCCATCTCCGATGTCGTGCACACGTCCATAGGACGACGGTGTCTCCTCCGGGACCTTTTTCAGTATGTTTAGGGCCCGGTTGAATTGGGTGTCCCACTTGGGCCTCGCCGACGACTGTGACGACTCGTCGCTTTCGGCTGCCTTTTGGTGCTGCTCTTTCTGCAAAAGGAACGTGGATGGTTTACTAATAATGTGACAAAACTTGTAGTCGAATTGATTGGAAGCTAATATGATAATGTGGTAATATAACAATTACCAGAAGTCTCATGAACTCCCTCGTGTTCGGGTCCGTGTAAAAGATCTTCTTGACGCGGTCCCACTTGTACCGGGCCCTGATCCAGTCACGCTCCAGCGGGTCGGTGAACTCCGCCAAGGGGTCTGGGATTCCGTGACTTTCACGTTCGGCGTCCTCATTGGCCCATACGTGCCTCTTCCCCTCGTAACCACGGCTTCCGAGGCGGTGGGGAGGCGTGTTCCTGGCCTGGAGCGCCTTCATTTTCTCTGACTTTTTCTTGGTTTCATCTTTAGCGCAAGTCTCCTTGAATTTTTCAAAGTCCTCTTCCGTAAGTGTCGGATTGTCAGCATGAATCTTGGACCACGGTTCATTCTTATCAATCGCTTTTTTCACCCGAACTTTCCAGGCGGACAAGTCGTTGGTGAACGTCACCATCGCCTTGCTGTTTATCTTTGTCATGGCGTCGTCGTCCCACGGTTCTTTGGTTTCTGTGCAGCCGGGGAACAGGAACCTATTGTGCAACTTCTTTAGGAGCATGTGCTCCATATGTGGTATCTTCTTCAACTTCTCGTCGTTGATGTTGGTAGTTTCCCTGAGGATGCATCCTAGTTGATTGCCCCAGCACGACCGCGCTTCCTCCGGCGCCGTTGGCTCTAATTTCTGGGGGTGCATCTCCGTGACCACAATTTGTCCGATGCCGAGCTCGTTTGGTCTTTGTGTCCTCTTCTGCTTCGGTGCTTTACCGGCTATGACAACATCGTTGCCGGTCTCGGGGGTGGTGTCGGTGCCGGTGCCAGTGTCGGCGTCGGTGTCGGGGTTGGTGCCACTGCCGCCACCATGCACCCCATCTGGTGTTCGTCCAGGTAATTGAAATAGTGATTTGCTACCTCGATGGGGTCTTCTTCGAGGCGAGCAGAACCCCCGGCTGAGGCGTGGCTAGACATGTTTCCTATTCAACAATTGTAAATAAAAGATATAATGAAGAGAAAAAAGGGGCCTATATTTGGTCGGAATGTTGATTCATTCCCCCCGGCAAATCCCGGGCACTCCATATGTCCTAGTTTCTAGCACAAGTCATGCTGAAAATCATGGAAATTTTCGGCATGACCTTTGCTAAAAAGTGGACATATGGAGTGCCTGAAATTTGCCGGAACGGAAATGAATCAACATTCCGGCAAAACATAGTCCACTCGGATATTCTTCGACATTCAACCAACATTGCAAAATCATATAACATCAATTTGCAACCAACAGGAGCACATATATAACATCAATTTGCAACCAACATTCAACCAACAGGAGCACATATACAAAGCAAGTACACATACTGAAATGACCTCACTAAACATTGCAAAATAGTGGTCTTTTCAAAAACCAAAAACTATTGCAAAATGACCTCACTAAACATTTGCTACTATTTTTTATTTATAGCTAAAAAAGTATAGGGAGTTGTTTTTTATAAATTTTTGCTACTGGTTTTTATAAATTTTTGCTACTGTTTTTTATATATTTTTGCTACTGTTTTTTATACCTACAAAGCCTAGCTAGTTTTTTATTTAAAGCTACAAAATTTGCTAATGTTTTTTATTTAAAGTTTTTTATTTATAGCTACAAAAATTAATTAATTCCTACTGTCTTCTATTACTAAGTAGCAACAATTCTGTTTTTAAAAACTAATTATTATTTTTAAAATTAAGCAAGATATGAACCCTAGATTTTTTTTCCTAATTGACTAGAGAGAGGGGGAGGTGGGGGGAGGGGGGGTACCTGAAGGGCGGCGACGCAGAGAGAGGGTGAGGTCGACGGCGGCGGCGCGGACGAGGAGGCCGAAGCGGGCAGGGGCAACGGCCGGCGGCGACAGAATAGTGGTCAGAGCGGGCAGGGGCGGCGGCGGCAAGGTCGAGGGCGGGCCCGCGCGGCGATGGTGAGGTCGAGGGAGGGCTCGGGCGTCGGCGCAGACGAGAAGGAGGTCGGAGCGGCCGGGAAGGGGCGACGGCGGCGGGCAGGGGCGACGGCGGTGCGCGACAGCAGAGAGGAGGGGGAGAGGTGGGAGAGTGGGGGGGGGAATGGGACTTGGCAAAATTTGAACCCGCGCGGTGGGTTAACTCAAAATAGTAGTAGCGCTGGGTTAGGATCGAGCACTATAGCTAAATTAGCTATAGCGATGTGTGGTAATCCGGCGCTAGTGCTAACTGTTTTAATTTTTAGTTTTTTTAATTCTAAATTACACATAGTAGTAGCGCTGTGTTAGGATCCAACGCTATAACTATATTAGCTATAGCGCTGGTTCATAATCCAGCGCTACTGATATGTTTTCTTTTCTTTTTATTATTTTCCTTTTCTTTTCTGTTTACTTTTCTTTTTCTTTTGTATTACTTTCTCCCTTTTGTTTTTGTTTTTTTGTATTGCTTTCTCCCTTTTGTATTTTTTTTGTATTGCTTTCTCCCTTTCTGTTTACGACGACGTCTCCCTCCCACACTGCGCGAATATCACCGGAACCATGCATGTGGTGGTAACATATATATCAGTTGACCGATAACGGTTACTTAAGTGCGTACACAAAATAGATACATATATATAAATGATGGTTTCTTGGCTGCGTCGACGATGTTTCTGATGTCTACTACACAACCTTCTTCTTGTAGACTCGTGTTGGGCCTCCAAGCGCAGAGTTTTGTAGGACAGTAGCAAATTTCCCTCAAGTGGATGACCTAAGGTTTATCAATCCGTGGGAGGCATAGGATGAAGATGGTCTCTCTCAAGCAACCCTGCAACCAAATAACAAAGAGTCTCTTGTGTCCCCAACACACCCAATACAATGGTAAATTGTATAGGTGCACTAGTTCGGCGAAGAGATGGTGATAAAAGTGTAATATGGATGGTAGATATAGTTTTTTGTAATCTGAAAATATAAAAACAGCAAGGTAACTAATGATAAAAGTGAGCACAAACGGTATTGCTTATACGATATGCATCACACAATTTCAGATTCATCATGTTCAATCCAACACAAAGAACTTCAAAGAGTGCCCCAAAGTTTCTACCGGAGAGTCAAGACGAAAACATGTGCCAACCCCTATGCATAGATTCCCAAGGTCACAGAACCCGCAAGTTGATCACCAAAACATACATCAAGTGGATCAATAGAACATCCCATTGTCACCACGGATATCCCATCGCAAGACATACATCAAGTGTTCTCAAATCCTTAAAGACTCAATCCGATAAGAAAACTTCAAAGGGAAAACTCAATTCATCACAAGAAGATAGAGAGGGGAAAACTCCATATGATTCATCTATATTAATAAAGCTCGCGGTACATCAAGATCGTGTCATCTCAAGAACATGAGAGAGAGAGATCAAACACATAGCTACTGGTACATACCCTCAGCCCCGAGGGTGAACTAATCCCTCTTCGTCATGGAGACCGCCAGGATGATGAAGATGGCCTCCGGTGATGGTTTCCCCCTCCGGCAGGGTGTCGAAATGGACTCCCGATTGGTTTTTCGTGGCTCTGGTGGCTTGCGGTGGCGGAACTCCCGATCTGGGTTTGTTTCTGGGGTTTCTCTATTTATAGGAATTTTTGGCAGTGGAAACGAGTCCAGGGGGGCCACGAGGAAGTCACAAGCCAGGGGGGCGCGCCCTAGGGGGGGGCGCCCCCTAGGCTTGTGGCCTCCTCGGTCACTTCCTGGCCCAGGTTTTGCTGCAGTCTTTTTTATATTTTCCAAAAATATTCTCCGTAAAGTTTCAGCTCATTCCGAGAACTTTTATTTCTGCACAAAAAATACACCACAATAGTTCTGCTGAAAACAGCGTCAGTCCGGGTTAGTTGTAATAAAATCATACCAAAATCATATAGAATTATTGTAAACATGGCATGAATACTTCATAAATTATAGATACGTTGGAGACGTATCAGTTTCCCATTGAGCTTCTTCCCTTTCTTTTTCGTTGCCGAATAATTGAGCCCCTCCTTGTGACTTTCCCGGAACCATGGAGTACGATCTTTCTTATGTAATGTAGTATTGATTCTTCTTCTCACGTATGCTTCATCAGCATCATCATCTTCCCTCATCGGGTTGCTGTATTGGTCGTAGTCTTCCTCGTTGGTGACTCCATCCATTCCGACGATGCTCCTTTTGCCTCGCCTCACGACAACACGACTGGGATTGGTCGTGTCGGTTATGAAGAAGCATTGTGTCACGTGCTTAGTGTGTACCCATGGCTCAGTTTTGGCAATGACGTTAACGTTCATGGTTGCGCTCTTCGCGTCGGGTATAGACATGGTAGTGAAATACTTGTTTTCTCTTACGACGTCCTTAGCCCATCTGACACGGAACATCGTCGCATCGTGCATTCTAGCATAGTCAAGCTCCCAGATCTCTTTGACCCTTCCGTAGAATCTTTCAGTTCTGCCGTTGGCGTCGGTCACGCATTCAATCGTCACCCCGGAGTTTTGGTAATCAATGTCCATGTCTTTGGCCTCCGTGTAGAACGTGTACCCATTGATATCGTATGACTGATAGGTCGCGAGTTTGGGCGCGGGGCCATGTGCTAAGGCGTGTATGAGCAATCCGTCCGAACTGCCCTCTTCCGGGGGATTTTCAAGAACTTGCTCTTTGAACCAACGCAAGAAAGTGGCGTTGTGCTCTACAGTAACTTCGTCGTCCGTCTTGAGCATCCCCTTATCACGGTACTTATTTGCGATGGTTTCTTTGTGCCGTGCCACATAATCATCTACCACATCTAGGTGTTGTAGCACTACTAAGTTAGCCCTGTCAAAGTTGTTCCGTCGATCCGAGTAGTCCACTTGCAATTCCCTCCGGCCGTTGTTGTGACCTTCTCCTCCGAGCCTCCCATCGTGCTTCTTGATGGGCAAACCAACAACAGGGTCTCCGACGCCTATATAATTCTCGCAAAAGGAGATGCACTCATGCGTCAGATACCCCTGGACGATGCTCCCATCAGGACGGGACATGTTACGAATGAATCCTTTGATGACCCCATTCATCCTCTCGAACGGCATCATGCTGTGAAGGAATATCGGCCCGAGGTCGATGATGTCGTCCACGATGTGGACACACAGAAGCACCATGACGTCAAAGAACGCGGGCGGGAAGTACATCTTAAGCTCACATAGTATGACAACGATCTCTTCCTGTAGCCTTCGGAGCTGCTTCACACTTATGGACTTTCGAGAGATAACATTGAAGAAGTTGCAGAGACCAATAAGCGTGTCATGGACGTGCTTGTCCATTATCCCTCTAATGGCAACCGGGAGTATCTGCGTCATCATCACGTGACAGTCATGAGACTTCATAACGCTCAAACTTTTCTTCTTGGGGTCTATAAATCTGCTTATCTTCCCACAGTAACCGGAACTGACTTTGATTCCCATAAGGCACTTGATGAATTGATCGATCTCCTTCGCACCTAAGGTGAAGCAAGAAGGTGGGGGGGGGCAATAATTCTCCTCCTTCTTGTTGACTTTTCTGCCCCTTTCCCCCTCCTCCGTCTCCGTCTCCGTCTCCTCCATCAACTTTTTACGGTGGAGATCTTTCCTGATCTTCAAATCTTCCAAGTCTTTCCTTGCCTTCGGCCCGTCCTTGGTCTTCTCCGGCATGTTCATCAGTGTGGCAAGCAATCTCTCGAGGACATTCTTCGTGATATGCATTTGATCAAGGCAATGAGGCGTGTCGTGATTGGGCCAGTACTCCAAGTCCCAAAAAACAGACCTCGTTTTCCATACCTTCAGTAGCGGCTCTGGCGCCTTTTTCATCTTTCCCGGCGCGGGGCACTGTTCCCAGTTTTTCAACAGCTCGTTGATTTCGGCGCCGCTCCTCTTACGTGGAGGTCCTCAATGCTCAGCCAACCCATTGAATAGATCTCCACGCTTTCTCCACAGGTCATCCTTCTCGAGCCATCTACGATGCCCCATGTACATGATTTTCCCGGACCCGCCATCTTTCGTTGACGTAAGCTGCTGAGACGTTGTATCATCCATGCACCTCGTGCATCCGCAGTATCCGTGGCACACCTGGCCTGAGGTGTACCCATAACCGAGATAGTCGTGCACCGTCGTCATCAGCGCGGCTCTCATATAGGAATACTCTCCTTTGCTGGCGTCCCATGTCCATGCCGGTGTTTTCCATAACGTGTCTAGCTCCTCTTTCAGAAGCCCCATATACAGGTTAATATTATTTCCCGGTTTTTTCGGCCCTTGAATCAGCATGCTCATGTGTATGTACTTTGTCTTCATGCACTTCCATGGGGGGAGGTTGTACATCCATACAAAGACGGGCCATGTGTTGTGGTTGGTGTTTTGGTTTCCAAACGGATTCATGCCATCGGTACTCGCACCAAGCACGATGTTCCTTGGATCTTCTGCAGCAAATCCATATACGGTGTTGAATGCTCTCCACTGGCTACCATCTACGAGGTGTCTCAGCTTCGGATCATCTCCATCGTCGGGCTTCTTCCTCTCCGCGTGCCAGCGCATGAGCTTTGCTTCCTTAGGAACTACGAAATACCGCTGCAGACGGGGAGTGATTGGAAAGTACCATACAACTTTCTGAGGAGCTTTCTTTCCTGCCTTCTTGTATCGAGAAGCATTGCACACTGGACAGCTAGTTTTTTCCGCGTGCTCCCCCCGATAAATGATGCAATCGTTGATGCATGCGTGGTACCTAATGTGCGGCAATTCAAAAGGGCAAACGATTTTCTTGGCCTCATCGACACTAGTAGGACACAGGTTCCCCGCGGGAAGAACTTTATTATGTAGATACTTCAAATGCTCATCGAGGCTTTTGTCTGTTCATTTGTTTTTGTCCTTCGTCTTTAGAAGTTCAAGCGTGAAACTCAAGCGGGTCACCTCTGGATCGCAACCGTCATACAATGGAGTCTTCGAGTCTACTTCAAGTTGCGCCAGCTTGGCCTCCTCTCTAGAAGCAGCTCTCTCGCTAGTCGTACTCTTGCGAAGGAGGTCTCGAACATGAGGGTCCTGCACGACTACACTTAGTAGCGTCGAAGACTGCGGCATGACCGCCGCCACCTCTCCGCCATGTCCAGACTCTTCTTCACCATGTCCGGAATCTTCTCCGCTGCCGTCATTTAACTCTTCCCCGCCTCCATGTCCGGCGCCATCGTCTTCGTGTCGATCGGTCATCTCTTCGTCTAGCCCCATGTCATTATTCCCTGCCATGTGGACGTCCTCATCATCATCATCTTCACTTATCCACCGAGTATAGCCATCCATGAAACCATTCATCAGCAGGTGCGCCTTCAACCTGCCACGATCAAAAGGGTCCAAAAGGACTCCTTCTTTGCATCTTGTACACGGACATCTAATCCTAGTCCGATTATTTTCATACATGTCCATCACCGCGGATTGCATGTATCGCTCCACCTTCCATCCACTCACCTTGATGACCGACTGCATGCACGGCATAACAAACAAAAGGGTTATAAACAAAATGCATGCATGCATCAAAGTCATATAAAAATTTGGCATGACCTTGCCTAAAAATAGGACATATCGAGTTTGCTCGAAATTCATCGAAACGGAAATAAATCGACATTTCGGCAAAACATAAGCAACTCGGGGGCATGTCACTCGCACAAATCTCTCCATATCCCAAACACACATATTCCCATTCTTGAAATGAACAAATTTTTACTCACCTATCTCCCGAGAGAGACCGATCGACCGGATGAGGCCTTTCGCTACCTATAGGGATCGAAAGTGTGGATGGCTAAATAGCTAGCTAGATCTAGTTGTTGGGGAGGAGAGATGACTCTAGGTAACTAATGGAGAGGGAGAGAGATGAGCTAGCTAGATCTATATCTAATGGAATGGAGGGAGAGCCAAATAAATGAGGTAGGGGGCATTTATGGAGCTAGCTAGAGATGAGAAGGCCATTTATGGAGGAGAGTTATGATGGAGGGGGGCATTAATGGGGAGAGAAGAGAGGTAGGAGGAAGAGAGAATAAGGGCAACAATGGTGAGGGGAGAGGGGAAAGGAGGGGGAGAGAGGGCAAAGGGGGGGAGGAGGGGGAGGGGGGTGAAAAGGTGGCACCAGCCACGAATAGCAGTAGCGCTGTTTTTCAGAACGCGCTACTGCTATGTTACTTAGTAGTAGCGCTTTGCAGAAAGAGCGCTACTATTAAGTGGGGCCCATTAGCAGTAGCGGTTCCACGAAAAAAAGCGCTACTCCTAAAATCTTAGTAGTAGCGCTATATTCTGGACAGCGCTGCTACTACCAACAGTGTCGGTGGGCTCGTCGGGTCCCGCTTAGCAGTAGTGCTCTTTTTGTTTCCAGCGCTACTGTTAAGTCTTTACTTCTATCGCTGCCGAAATCCTGCGCTACTGGTAATTACCAGCAGCGCCTGTTACTTTCCAGCGCTACTGATAGTGTCCTGCCTATAAGGTTTCTCCTAGTAGTGATGCATGCGATCCCCCTGCCTGGTGCGCCAAAGATGTCGGCGTACGACAATCTTCAGGACCAACAAGGCCCCTTGCTGGTTTAGTTGTGTGAATCCCAATGCACAAATAGCGGATCCAACAATCAGGCGCGCACGGGGTTTACCCAGGTTCGGGCCGTCGTGAGGTTTAAAACCCAACTCCTATATTGGTGGTATTATTTGTGGAAGCCCAAGTTACAAGAGAGCGCAGCTTACCGGGAAGGTGCGCAGGAAGTGCACTGATAACCAACAAGTATAGGGGATCGTAATAGTCTTCGAGGGAAGTATTTAATCCAAATTTGTTGATTCGACACTAGGGGAGCCAAAGGATATTTATTGGTCTTAGCAGCTGAGTTGTCAATTCAGCCATAATCAGGATATCCTCTGTAGCAAAAGTTTAGTAGCAAAGCAGAGCAGTAGTAGTAACAGTAACAGTAATAGGAGCAGGTTTGTAGTGATTGTAACAGTAGCCGCAATAGTAACTTAGCAAGATTCAGTATATGAAAAGCGTAGGCACATGGACCGGTGATGGATAATGATTTATATGACATCAATCATGTAACAGTTACACACTAGAGCGACACAGAACTAGCTCCAATTCATCAATGTAATGTAGGCATGTATTCTGTATATAGTCATAAGTGCTTGCAATAAGAACTTGCATGACATCTTTTCTCCTATCCTCCCATGGCAGCAGGGTCCATAAGGAAATCTAAGGGATATTAAGGACTCCTTTTCATAGACAACCATAACAAAGCACTAACACATTTTGAAGACATGAACTCCTCAAACTACGGCAATCACCAGAAAGAATCCCAATTATTGTCACCTTGGGGTATGCGGATACACGTAATACGTGCATACAACTTGCAAGATAGGATCCAAAACACTCTCATATTTATGAAAACATAATAGGTCAGATCTGAAATCATGGCACTCAGGCCCTAGTGACAAGCATTAAGCATAGCTAAGTCATAGCAACATCAATCTCAGAACATAGTAGATACTAGGGATCAAGCCCTATCAAAATAACTCGATTACATGATCAATGTTATCCAATCCCAACACCGTCCAGCAAGCCTACAAGGGAATTACTCACTCCCGGTGGTGAGCATCATCGCGGTATTTATGAAGAAGGGTTGATGATGATGTCAATGAATCCCCCTCTCTAGAGCCCCAAACGGACTCCAGATCAGCCCTCCTGAGGAAGCGCAGGAGGTGGCGACAGCTTCGTCTCGTGAAACGCGATGAAAACTTCTCTTTGATTTTTTTCTCCATAATTGTGAATTTATAGGACTGGAATTTGGGTTGAGGGAGCTACGAGGTGGCCCCAAGCTAACAGGGCGTGCCTAGGGGGTGGGACCACCCTGTTGGCATGGCACCAACAGGTTGCCTCCCTCTGGTGAGTCTTCGCTCCATAAATCTTCATATTTTCTATAAAAAAATCCACAAAAATTTTCGTACAATGCCGAGAACTTTTATTTCTGCACAAAAATAACACCATGGTAGTTATGCTGAAAACAACGTCAGTCCGGGTTAGTTTTATTCAAATCATGAAAATTAGAGTCCAAAACAAGAGCAAAAGTGTTTGGAAAAGTCGATACATTTGAGATGTATCAACTCCCCCGAGCTTAACTCATTGCTTGTCCTCAAGCAATTTAGTTTATAAACTGAAACTGATAAAGAAAACTTTTACAAACTCTTTTGTTCTCGTTGATATATATATACTTAGCTAGTATTGAGGTTTTCAGCATAGATCATAAATAACCACATCGATGATAACATTTAGCCATTATATTTACTCATGGCAATAACATAACCAACTAGCGAGCAATAATAAGATATCTCACATGCCAACAATTTTTCAAAACAATCATGATATAATATGATGATATGGTATCTCGCTAGCCCTTTCTGAGACCGCAAAACATAATTGCAGAGCACCTCTAAGCTCCAAGGAGCGACTAAACATAGTAATTCAGGGTAGAAGAGATCCAATTATTGTCACATCCAACATTAACTAGACTCGCCGCATAAGAATGACAATAGTGCTCTCAGGTCTGGTGCATTAGTAAGAAGATGATGACTCAAGAATAAAAATAAAAAAAACATAAAAGTAAATAGAAAGGCCCTTCATAGATGGAGGCATTGATTTGTTGAGGTCTAGAGCTCAAGGTTGAAAACAGAGATGAAATTGTAATTTTGATTGGTGTGCTTTTCCCATCCACCATACATACACAAACCATGGCTGACCGAATCCACAGGTGCCTGCCAACATATCAACTGTCCTAGGTGTTTTTTTAATTAGTTTTTATTATGTAGGACTAGGCATCCTTTTTACCAGCCTCTCTCGTGCAATGACAGGCGAATAAATGCCCATCTTGAGAATAACCCGCTTTGCATGGAAGATATTAACCGCCCCGTCGCTCCATGAGCGGCACGAGCACACAAAACGGAGATTTATTTGAATGTTTAGAGGTGGCACATGGAAATTTACTTGGAACGGCTAGGTAATATCGTATATAGGTAGATATGGTGGACTCATGTGGAACAACTTGGGTTAAAGGATTTTGGATGCACAAGCAGCATTCCCGCTTAGTACAGGTGGAGGCTAGCAATAGATTGAGAAGCGACCAACTAGAGAGAGAAAATGGTCATAGTCATGCATTACAAATAGTTAGCATTGAACATTAGCATGAGTAGGATATAAATACTCTAAACTTAAATATCATGAAGGCTACATTGGATTTGAATCAACTACATGTTTGCACATGTGCCAAGTCAAGCCGCTTGAATTGCTTAGAGGAGGATACCATACTACCATACCACATCATGACCATTTTCATGCATGTTGACACATAAGATAAATCATTATTCACTCCTAGCTATTTAAGTATGGCATGAGAAACTATAATCTCTAATTGTCATCGTAAACATGTTTACTCGTAATATGCTGAATCAAGATCGAACGAGCTAAACATATTTAAAAAATGGAAAACAAGAAGAGTTCATACCAACTTCCTTTACCACGATCACTTCATCAAATATCGGCATTATTGTCTTTCACTAGCATGACCGAACGATGTGATAATAATAATAGTGCCGGTGTGCCGTGGACTAAGATGGAATCTACGAAACAATTTATACAAAGGAGAAGACAAGGTAATATTGGCTCTTTGTTATATCAACATTAATGCATATGAGAGCCACTCAACATTTTCATCGTGGTCTTCTCCTTTCACTAACTCAACCAAAAAGAAAAGAAATTCAGAGAAACACACTCAAATGTTTTTGGAGTTTTTGATTTTCTCAAAGAAAGCAAATAAATAAAGGGAAAACAAGAACACGAAAAAGTATTTACACGGGAAAGCTCCAAACATGCAAAGGAAGTCTTTTTGGGATTTCTTTTAATACTACAAACTAATTAAACAAGAAAGAAAAACAGAAAAGAAGCAAGAAATATTTTTGGGTTTTTTTTGAAGTTTTTCAAACACACGATAAGAAAGAGGAAAAAATAAAACTAACATGGATATACAATGAAAGAGGATGAACACCGACAATTGATATGAAGTGTGTGAATATGAATATAATGTCAGTGAGTAATACGTACTCCCCCAAGCTTAGGCTTTTGGCCTAGCTTGGTGATCACCACTACTGGTCTAGATAATAGTTGAAGTGGTAACTTGTGGGGGCATTCCTTGCCACCTGCTCAGCCAAGCGAGTGGCCTCCACTGCGGTGTTGCACTGACGCACCTCATTCTAGAGAACGTAATATCTCCATTTATTCTGAAAATCAAAGACAACAGGCGCAAGCAACATAATAGAGACTGGATTATATTTATAAAATGTTAAGTTGTACTCATAACCCTGAGCACTGTCCATAAGAAAGTCATGACGATGCATGGCTTCAAAATCTAAATATCTGTCAAGCAGCATAGGGTCATTAGGTTAAGGTGAGACTCTCAGTCTCGCAGCTACGCGGGAGGCATAAATTCCTCCATACAAATCACCATTACCTGTCTTAAGATGCAACCTATGGGCAACAATTGCACCAAGCTTATACTATTTATTACCAGTTATTGCAGTGTGAATGAGGCTCAAGTCAGGAGCACATAGTGCACTACAATCTTGCTTGCCCACAACACATTTCCCATTAAACAATGCGAAGTAGCGAATAGAGGGAAAATTGTTACATTTTATTCTAGATTGTGTCACCCCTCAATCCTCTCCAATGCAAACGGTCTCAAGGAACATATTATAATCATATTTTTGAGGTTTGTCTAGCGATCCCTGATATGCAAGTTTCCATGCATCACATAATTGTTCTAGAGCCATACTAAAAGAATTATTGTAGAGATTAAACAACACTCTAGAAGTACGGGGATGATATTGAAATCCTTGCACAAATGAACGGGTAAGATCATAGTGTGGAACACACTTATCTGCAAGGAAGTCGGTGAGGTCGGTATTATAAATATATTGATCAAGTTCTTCCTTAATGCCTGCACCTCTCATGAACTCATCGCATGGCCAGCGACATGATTTAGTGTCAGCCATGACTACCACGCTTGTTCTGGGTTCAGCTTAAGCTTGTCATACCAATCCCTCGCTCGACGTCTCACACGAAGAACACCTTCTTTAAGAACTCCTCCTAAAGAGATTCATTTCCATAAGAAAAAATTTCTGAAATTTTTGGGCCACAAAATTATGTCAGTAAAACTTTGTAAGATTGGTAGCAACTACTCATATAGAAGCCTAGAGACAATATCAAGCATTCATACTACTTGGAAGTCAAAGAATTCAACATGCAAGCTTATTTTCAGTAGCACCAAGTGCATCAAAATATGCAAAATATAAACCACTAAAGCAAAAACTAATTGGAGCAATGGGAGAGTCAAATACCAAGGAGCAATCCCTTCAAAAAGTTTCGGAAATTGAGTTCCGAGCAAAGAGATCAAAAATCTCAGGTTTGGGAGCAAGAACACGGGAGAGAGAGCAACCAGGAACTTTTACTAAAGGTAGGAGGAGTGGGATGAATGGATAAGTGAGGGGTGCCTGTGGGCCCCCAAGCCATCTGGGAGGCTTGGCACAAACAGGTGCACCCCCCAGATGGGTTTTCAGCACCAGAAATTTTTAAATAATATAGAAAAAAATCATGTTGAAATTTCATGGCATTCCGAGACCTTTTATTTTTCGAGTCATTTTTCTTGCAGGGGAAATCTAGAAAACTAGATAATCATGGCATTTTATTATATTAAACTAACTTAACAGAGAATAAACTTTAGGTATAGAAAGTTGTGTTTACTAAATTCATCAACCACATGTCTTTCAAAAAGGATCCATTAATAAGGTGGATCAAGTCTTATTAATAACCGTTTCCAGTTGACATGAAACCGAAGAATTTTCGTATAACACTAAGTTACCTCAATGGGGTTTTGCATATCCCCAACAATAATGATACTATATTTATTCTTGGTAGTAGGAAGAGGAAATTTAAACCCTCCAATAGTAATTGTGGCAATTGGTTCATTGGTATTAATATTATTCACCGAAGCTTGCTTCTTCGGAAAATGAACCGTATGTTGTTTCCCATTTACATGAAAAGTAACATTTGCTTTTGTTGCAATCAATAACAACCCCTTCTGTATTTAAAAAGGGTCTACCAAGGATAATCGACATGTTGTCATCCTCGGGCATATCAAGAATAACAAAGTCTGTCAAGATAGTAACATTTGCAACCACAACAGGAACATCCTCACAAATTCCAATAGTTATAGAAGTGGATTTAACCGCCATTTGCAAAGATATCTCAGTAGGTGTAAGCTTACTCAAAGCAAGTCTTTTATATAAAGAGAAAGGCATAACACTAACACCGGCTCCTAGATCACATAAAGCAGTTTTAACATAACTTTGTTTAATGGAGCAAGGAATTGTGGATATACCTAGATCTCCCAACTTCTTAGGCACTCCACCGTCAAAAGAATAATTAGCAAGCATGGTGGCAATTTTAGTTTCAGGTATCTTTCTATTGTTGGTAATAATTTCCTTCATATACTTAGCATATGGAGGCATCTTCAGTATATCAGTCAAGCGAGTGCGCAGAAAGATAGGTCTAATCATTTAAGAAAAGTGTTCAAACTCCTCCTCGTCCTTACTCTTAGAAGTCTTACGATGGAATGGCATGGGTTTCTGAACCCATGTTCTCTTTCTCTACCATGTTTTCTAGCAACAAAGACTTTCTTTTCATATTGTTTATTTTTAGGATGTGGGTTATCAAGATTTTTAGTAGGCTCTATTTCCACATCATTATCAAGTTCTTTATTACTATCCGGCTGAGCATCTATGTGATTATCATTTTTATCATTCTCATTTTCATTATCACTAGGAGAATGTTCAATACCAGATTGTGTCTCAGCATCAGAAATAGAAACATCATTACGATTCTCAGTAGGCTTTTCTATAACAGGTTCACTAGAAGAATGCATTATCCTATCATTTTTATTCTTAGTTGGACAAGTTAGACCTTCATTAATTCTCTGAGAATCTTGTTCTATTCTTTGAGGATGACCTTCAGGATAAAGAGGTTCCTGAGTATTCTACCTTCTCCAGTCATTACTATAATAGCTTGGTCATTCATATTTTCCTTTAATTAAGCAAGCAAATATTTTTGTGACTTAGCGACTTGGTCTAGTTGAGTATGAACCATGGAAGCATGTTTACCTAGACCTTTAACATCATTAGCAATTCTAAACATCAAGTCACTAAACGATCTATCATCATAGCATTGCGTTGTAATTGATCCTTGACATAATTATTAAAGTGCTCTTGCTTAACAATGTAATTATCAAAATCATCCATGCATTGACTAGGAGTTTTTGTATAAGGTATGTCACTTGCATTTCTACGGAGAGAATTTACCTCTACTACCTGTGTGAGAGTGTCAAGTCTAGGTATTTCTTTGATAGGTGATAAATTATTTTCATCTTCAGATTTAATACCTTTTTCTTTCATAGTTCTCTTGGCTTCTTGCATATGTTCAGGACTGAGGAATAGAATACCTCTCTTCTTTTGAATAGGTTCCGGCGGTGGTTCAGGAAGTGTCCAATCATCAGCATTTGCAATATGTTATTCAATAATTCTTCAGCTTGCCCAATAGTTCGTTGCCTGGAAACACAACCGGCACAACTATCTAGTAAGTCCCGTTTTTAAGTCCCTTGAAGCATCGGTTAGTCCATTATAAAAGATATCGAGTATTTCATTTTTCTTGAGAGGATGATCAGGCAAAGCTCCAAGTAACTGGAGAAGCCTCCGCCAAGCTTGAGGGAGATTCTCTTCTTCACTTTGCACAAAGTTAAATATTTCCTGTAAAGCAGCTTGTTTTTTATGAGAAGGAAAATATTTTTCAGAGAAGTAATATATCATATCCTGGGGGCTATGCACACAACCAGGAGCAAGAGTTAGGAACCATTTCTTAGCATCGCCTTTGAGCGAAAAAGGAAAAAGCTTAAGGATATAATAGTAACACATCTTTTCCTCAAGAGCAAACAAAGTGGCAATATCATTCAATTTAGTGAGGTGTCCCACAATAGTCTTAGTTTCATAACCATGCAAAGGATCATATTCTACTATAGTGATTAACTCAGGGTCAACGAAGAATTCATATCCTTATCAGCAACACATATTGGAGAAGTGGCAAATTTAAGATCATGTTTCATTTTCTCCATCATCGATATTTCTTTCAGTTTGGATAGTAGTTTCTTCAAATTATCTCTATCATTAGAAGCAAGAAAGTTTCTAGCTATCTCCTCATCCATAATATAACCCTCAGGTGCATCAGGCAATTCATATCTATTAGGAGAGCTAGGCATAATAGGTGATTCATAATCTTCATCAATTTTAGCATTTTCAAGTTCTCTAGCTTTAGCAATATGAGCATCAAGTAATTCATTCGGTGGCAAACATTCATTTTTATCAAGCATAGCAGCAGCATGATCATAAGTTTAAGAAGTAGCTTCGTCAAGTACTTGTGACATATAAGAACGAGTATCATGTGGTAGTGTCATAAGCTGATTCAAAACAATAGGTGAATCAAAAGCAGAGCTAGATGGCAGTTCCTTACCTCCCCGCGTCTTATAAGGTATGACCTTGGTTCTAGTATCTTTCTGATTCTTCATAGTAGCAATTAGATAACCTTGAGTGAAGACAATAAATAGAGCTATGCTCCCCGACAACGGCACCAGAAAACAATCTTGATAACCCACAAGTATAGGGGATCGTAACAGTCTTCGAGGGAAGTATTTTACCCAAATTTGTTGATTCGACACAAGGGGAGCCAAAGAATATTTATTGGTCTTAGCAGCTGAGTTGACAATTCATCCACACTCAGGATATCCTCTGGAGCAAAAGTTTAGTAGCAAAGTAGAGAAGTTGTAGTAAAAGTAACAGTAATAGCAGTAGATTTGTAGTGATTGTAGTAGTAGCAGCAATAGTAAGTTAGCCAGATTTAGTATATGAAAAGCGTAGGCACATGGACCGATGGTGGATAATGATTTAGATGACATCAATCATGTAACAGTTACACACTAGAGCGACACAGAATTAGCTCCAATTCAGCAATGTAATGTAGGCATGTATTCCATATATAGTCATACGTGCTTGCAATAAGAACTTGCATGACATATTTTCTCCTACCCTCCCGTGGCAGCAGGTTCCATAAGGAAATCTAACGGATATTAAGGCCTCCTTTTAATAGAGAACCGGAACAAAGTATTAACGCATGGTGAATACATGAACTCCTCAAACTACGGCAATCACCGGAAAGAATCCCAATTATTTTCACCTTGGGGTATGTGGATCATGACACGTAATTGGTGCATACAACTTGCAAGATAGGATCCAAAACACTCTCATATTTATGAAAGCATAATAGGTTCAGATCTGAAATCATGGCACTCGGGCCCTAGTGAAGAGCACTAAGCATAGCAAAGTCATAGTAACATCAATCTCAGAACATAGTGGATACTAGGGATCAAGCCCTATAAAAATAACTCGATTACATGATCAATCTCATCCAATCCCATCACCGTCCATCAAGCATACAAAGGAATTACTCACTCCTGTGGTGAGTATCATGGCGGTGTTGATGAAGAAGGGTTGGTGATGACAATGGCGACGAATCGCCCTCTCCGGAGCCCCAAACGGACTCCAGATCAGCCCTCCCAATGAAGAATGGGAGGTGGCTGCGGCTCCTTCTCATGAAACTCGATTAAAACTTCCCTCCGATTGTTTTCTGCATAATTGTGAATTTATAGGACTCGAATTACGGTCGGGGGAGCCACGAGGTGGCCCCAAGCTAACAGGACGCGCCCTCTTGGCTTGGCACCAATAGGTGGCCCCTCTGGTAGGTTTTTGCTCCATAATTCTTCATATTATCCAGAAAAAATCCACAAAAAGTTCCATCCAATTCCGAGAACTTTTATTTCTGCACAAAAATAACACCATGGCATTTCTGCTGGAAACAGCATCAGTCCGGGTTAGTTTCATTCAAATCATGCAAATTAGAGTCCAAAACAAGAGCAAAAGTGTTTGGAAAAGTAGATGCATTTGAGACGTATCATGCATCTACGTAATGCAGTTGGTCAGGGTGTTTACCTTTGTAAAGGTAGCCATGGGCGTCCTTTGATAGATGAAAGGGGCTACCACAATGGCAAAATTGTAATTACACACGGAGCTAGTGGCTACAGCAGCGGTCAAACCGTTGATGTCATATATAGTTCTATCACACCACCTCTACCTAACCCTCACGGTGTGGGACAAAAGCATTACAGGCTCTGTTTCGGTGTCAAGTTAGGGTGGATGCCGGCAAGGGAGAACTGCTCCGCCCATGCCGAGCTACCTTCGATCGCCACGACACGTCTATCGGTTCTGAATCCGGCATATCTCGTAGTAGGGGTCCTAATCTAGTCATCTTGGAGCGATGGTAACATAGACACTGGATTTTACCCAGGTTCGGGCTCTCTCGAGGAGATAATACCCTATGTCCTGCTTTTGATTGTATTGATATGGGAATAGTACATAGTACATGTATCTACCATGAGATTGTTGTAATGAATCTGAGATTGTCTATTGACTAGCCTATCCTCGGTTTATATAATGTACCAGAGGCCAAGGGTTTAGAGGAGTCCTTGTCTTGTGCGCCAAGTCTTGTGGAATCTCCCTTGTATGCATCATGGACTGTCCGAACTAGCCATTAGTGAACCATCATGGGGGTCATCGGCCCGACCGACTGGTCGGGAGACGACGTGGTGAGTACCCCCTAGTTCAAGACACCATCAGTAGCTTCCTGAACCGGTCTTTAAGTTGGGGACGCTCCTCAGTTCTTCCGAACTATTCTTCGTCTTCGGCTGTCAGTCTTGAAAACTAGTTCAACAAATCTTCCCATCTCCGATCTTGAGGATCGCTGAGGTGTATCCGAAGAGCTCACACATCGGGCATACGAGGAGCCCTTTAAGTTTTTAGCCTTTATCGATGCCTTGTTATTTTTTACGCCACACCTCGGGTTTGAAGTGTTTCCTGTGTGGCGGTATCCTCTTGCGTCCAAGCTCCAACGCCGAACTGTATCTGAGGTGTCTTTTTGCAGGCGAGCTCGAATGCTGGTCGGCATCCGAGGTGTCATAGATTACCTCGGTTTCTGAAATTTGAAGGAGTTCATCCGAGCTTAAATGCCGGAATAGTATGTTAGGGAGCCAGCCATTCGCATTCGGGCTTTATGCCGGACTGCTTCCGAGGTGCCTTTTTGCAGCCGAGCTCCAACGCCGAACTGCGGCCAAGCTTTATGCCGGACTACTTCTGAGTTGGTGCACCACCTCAGTCTCGGGCTGTTTTTTATGGAATTTATTTCCAATTGATGTAATTTATTCTCTGACAAGATGTATAGCGAGTAGCCTTCAAGGTATGTATCGGTCTAAAACCCGAGATGCACCTAATGGATAAAAATAAAACCGCTGATCCCAGTAGCCCCTTAGACTTAGGTCGATTTGTGAAATCGGCCTAAGGATCAAGTTCTTGCTCGGCAGCATACTTTAGGGACAAAATGCGGTGCGTAGTAGTTCCCGAGACTGAGGTTGGGTGCGGCCGACCAACCTGAGGATCGAATCTCCTCGGAAACCATATTGCACTTGAATTTGCTGCATTGAATAGGCAATGCAGTAGCCCTCGAGCCTTAATTTGGGCACAGGTAGTCGAATTAAGGATCGATATTTGTTTGACACAAACTTTGTTACGTTTGACACAATTTATGTGTAATGATTCTATGTATCCAAGTACTTTACATCATTAATGCTCGGATCCGCATTGTACAAGACTTTGTTGACGGACCAACGGCTTCAACCTCCTCGGCCAGTAGCCGAGTAGTGTTTGTCCTACTTTATAATGCCTTTATAAGGGAACAAATTTACGGCAAACAAGGCAATCCGGCCACAAGGTTTTATAAACAAAGGTTTGCGGAGAGATATGTTATACATTACTATTTAACGTAAGACACATCTTTTGGGAAAAATAGTTCATTTATAAGTTCCTTTTCCCAGCATATCATGTTGACCATGATCATGAAACCTCAACTCCGATCAATGTGGGAGGAAAATATTGAGGATTTAGTTCGGGGAATGTTGCCGAACTCAGTGGCCTTTAATGAACCGAGATTTTCACTTCCGTCGTTGCCGACCAATTATATTCTTAAGATGGCTAGCTTTCGGCTTCACCTAGTGTGAGGTACTAACCCGGATGACCCGGAAGTAACAATCACAGAGGTGCTCCCTTTACCCTCTAGCCGACCAATCGGGAAAATAGGGGGTAAGAACAGGAGCTAGGCAACCCAGCTTGGCTAAAATCTTAAGTCAAATTGATGCATATCTATGGCATTATAACAATCACTACAGAAAGCAGCTTTCGTATACAAGGAACCCTCGGTATGGTTTATTTTGACTCCGTCGCGACTGTTTATAATCTAAAAGTGGCCTATCGTCGGCTTCCACCCCTTTGTAGATGCTACGTTGGGTGTTTCCGTACAAACAAGACAACCCATAGCCACGTCTCGGTGCTCGGAGGCGGTTGTGTTAGTGCAAACGAGGCAATCATATATTCAGGCTTTATAACTTTCACTTA
The DNA here is from genome assembly GCA_039707655.1 of Elymus sibiricus. Taxonomy (NCBI): domain Eukaryota; kingdom Viridiplantae; phylum Streptophyta; class Magnoliopsida; order Poales; family Poaceae; genus Elymus; species Elymus sibiricus. Next base: position 138,790,199 of record CM077669.1, read on the forward strand.
GTCATAGGAGCATATGTTTGGGGGCAACTTAATAGCCCCCGGTATACGTCGACTTCTCGGATCATTCGAGGTCGAATCACCCACAACTTGGCCTTTTCAAGAAAGAGGGGCCCTTCATTTTACTCGGATAACCTCGATCGGCTATATTTGGTTGAACACCTCTTGCGGTTCGCTAATCGATTTACGTTTGTTGTGACAATCAGCTTTTGGCTTTCTCCAAGTGAGGCACTTAACCAGTTAAACTAGAAGTGACAATCGCGGTGGTTCTCCCTTTACCCCTTAGCCAAACAAAGCGGAAACATAAGGGATAAGCACAGGAGCTGGGCAATCCAACTATAGACCAAAGACACAACTCGAAATCTATGCATATAAATGTGAAATACCGAGGACATTTTTCCGAGGACTGCATGGAGTACCTTGGTTTTTGGTGGGTTCGGTGCTAACCGCAGACCCCCTTTAATATTGTCGATGCGTGAAATGCATCTGGCGTTGTACTGCAAGAGTTATGCTCGGAAATACGAAAAAACGTATGCAAAAAACTTTATGTTTAGATAAAAGAAAATGTTGCCAATCCGAAATTGGTCTAAAATTTAATTTGTGCTTCGGTCGTGTTTTAACATGATACATCCGATCTCCAGACTCCAATCGAGTCAGCCGTTAGCTTCAACATCCATATCCCGAAGGCGGAGTGTTTCTCCGAGGCCTGTTTAGAGAACTAAACTAGAGCGGCTTTAGAAAGAAACCAGGTTATCCGGCTATTAACCACACACTAGTGTCAGAAAAGGGAGTAGTAAAAAAGACTTTGCAATGACCAAGAAGAAAATACATTTATTATAAAATGTCTCATATAAATTTAAGAGCCTCCAGTTAAATTTGGGGAAAGGAAATTGTTTTTAACAAACTATTTTTTTGTTTAACAAAAAATATAATGTTTGGTTGAAACGAACAAAAAGTAAAATTTCAAAAAGAGCTGAGCACGAAAACGACTTAGCTGGTGAATGTGCTTGGTGCGGTCCGGGGTTGTGGCGGGACGGAGACTTAGTCCTCGGCATGGCCGAGGTCCCAGCCCCCAAGCCCGAGGTAATCGAGCGAAGAGCTCGAGTCGAGAAGTGGCAACACAACACGGTTGGTGTGGCGAGGCGAAGTGTCCAGTCCATCTGACGAGACAGAGTAGTTTGGCAGCGTGATGGCGAAGCCCCCACGTCAGTCGATCATGTCGACAATGCAATTTGGTTGATGGAGGCGGGATGACGATGTCGGCACGCCGAGGTTACCGCATGATGCAGTCAAAGTCAATTACCTCTTCACACAATATAGTGCAAGCCAAGAGTAATAACAAATAATAATAAAATGAAAATCCTCTACTTAATTAACTTAAGTGAAGTAAATAATGAGAAAACATATAGCCTGAGGGCCGAGGTTGGCAGGGGCGGGACGACGACGTCGGCTCGCCGATGTAACAACATCGTGTGGTCGAGGTCGATGACGACACAGGTCGGAAATCCACAAGAAGCTGGCCAGACCGACGTCATACACGAATATTGATAGAATATCCCTACAAAAATAATGCAGTACAAAACCAACAGAAAATATTCTGTGCATAATAATAATTTTATGTTCTGACGGAATAATCAGGAAAAACAAAACCTGATATTCACATGATGTAACGCCCCTTCGTTTGACTTTCATGGCATTAATCTCCCGTATGATCACAAGTGACTCTCCATGGAAAAGAGAATCAGCTTAATTGGTGCTCCAAGGAAATCAAGTGTGCGTCGTTGCCGTGCAGTGTAGCCGTCTATAGTTAGCTGATGCCTTCAGGCGTCGAGCTTGTAGTAGCCTTTAGGGAAGCTCGATGATTCCCTGCGCCTGAGCACAGGGAGCGTACACGACCAAGGTCGAGCCTCGGTCTTCGGACGCAGTGATCGGACCCGAGCTCAAACCCGAATCCAGGGTAAGGGTCGAGCCCAGGTTTCCGAACGAAGTCATCGGATCTGAGCTCAAAGTCGAATCCAGGATAGGGGTCGATCCGGAAACGGGGTCGAGGAGGAGGCCCGACGTTAAAGCTTCGGAATATCCGGGCTCATTGGGTGAGGCCGTGAACCCCACAAGGAACAGATCGCCCTGGGCATCGGCGGCGTACTCTAGGCTGCCGAACTTGATCTTCTGTCCTGTGGCGAGGCTATCGATCTGTTCAAGATGATCGGCCGCATCGGCGTGAAGCACGATGCTGCCTCATGCGAGGAGTTGGTCGACTGGTGAAGACGAAGTCCTGAGAGCAGGTTGATGAAGAGATGGTGAAACCCCCGGTCTAGCCGAGGTGATGAAGAAGTTGGTAAGGTGAGGGTAGAGCCCCCATGCCAGCCGACGTGTCGAAGCAGGTCGGCGTGATGGACATTAGCTTGAAGAAGCGACGGCGCTGCGATGCCGCCGCAGGTCGGAATTTTTGACACGGTCAATGCCGGCTTACTAAAAGTGACCGCGCAGTGATGGCGGTGCATCCAATCCGTTTAATCCATGGGGCGACGATGTTGTCTTGATGATTAGTTGTCTTTCACGATGCCGAACACTTGGTCGGCTCGCCGAGGTGGTTGTCGTTGGCTCGATGGAGCGACGGCGCAGTCGATGTTGGCGCAGGTCAGTAGCCATGGAGCAACGTGGTCGGGCCGGTTTGATATCGGCACGACGGTGAAGATCACATCCGAAAAGACTTAAAATTTGTGGGCATGTGTTTGAAAACAACACACAATACCTTATAAAAAAATTCTCCAAAAAGGATGTCCAATATCCCGTTCATGAAGAAAGATGAATTCGGGTCGGATTCGTTTTCGCAAGGAAAATAGATCCGAAAATTGATGTACTCATCGGACATTTCCCGGAGTTTGGATGGTCGGATCGAGCTGAAATGTTGAGGGGTGATCGGTATAAGAATTCCATAGCCGATGAACGGTGGGATCTTGCAAACGATCTCCGATCTAGCCGCTGGGCTCCTCGCTCGAAACTCGTCCAGATTCTCGTCCAGACTCGAGAGGGCTCCGGTAGATCGGAGTTTGCCAAAGATTCCTCCATCGGAACATGATGAAATTTTAAAGGATTATTCTAGACCCAGTTCCGCACAATTCCACTGACGCAATCGTCAAAGCGACACTCGAGGAAGCGGGGACGAAGAACACGAGTTGCTATCCAGAAAAACTGCACGGTAGCCCGAGGACGATGTTAACATCGAGCCCCCGAGCTCCATGGATGATTCCTCATGATCTTGATAGAGATTGCAGATGATGATGATGAAAGTATCTGTCCGATCTTGATGATCCTAACCGGAGTGCAGTCCTCAGTCTAGCCGAGGTGACCAGTCGAGCCGGCGACGAAGATGCCGACATCGACAGCAAAGCTTGGTTCCGACGCGTAGATCGCGTCGAAGATGATCCGAATTCCCATCGCACCGCGGTGACCACCAGCAGGCTCTCAATGAGAGCACCAATGTCGGTTCTGAATCAGGCATATCTCATAGTAGGGGTCCTAAGCTAGGCGTCTTGGAGGGATGGTAACATAGACACATGATTTTACCCAGGTTCAGGCTCTCTCGAGGAGATAATACCCTACCTCCTGGTTTTGATTGTATTGATATTGGAATAGTACATAGTACATGTATCTACCACGAGATTTTTGTAATGAATCTGAGATTGTCTATTGACTAGCCTGGCCTCGGTTTATATAATGTACCAGAGGCCAAGGGTTTAGAGGAGTCCTTGTCATTGTGCCAAGTCTTGTGGAATCTCCCTTGTATGCATCATGGACTGTCTGAACTGGCCCATTAGTGAACCATCATGTGGGTCCTCGTCCTGACCCATTGGTCGGCAGACGATGTGGTGAGTACCCCCTAGTTCAGGACACCATCAACGTCCTCTAGACGGTTGTCAACAAAGCTAGTCTTCAAGTGGCGAACTACCACGTCCCCCGGCAAGCTTCACCTAACCGCCTGCACGCTTGCCATCTGTCAGGAAGCTCCTAACAGGCGATGAACTGTAGCTGTAGAGGAAGCTTGCCGGCCTTTAGACTACTGGCATGAGCTTTCCGGCGGCTCGAGTCTTGATCTTCACTACAAAGTACTTCTCAATGATATGTATCCATGTCTTCTTCGCAGTCTTTAATAACCAAGTCTTAACTTGTTGCGTTGATCTATTCCCCGGCAAGCCCTTATCGCCAGGTACGCTGCTACTATCTATGCATAAGTCAGGGTATGAAATGACCATGTTTAATACACCGACACTGGTTTATTCGAAGATGGAGGTAAGAAGAAGTTATTCCCTTTATATTTGGGAGGAAGAACATTGGCATGGTATATGCTATTGGATGAATATGGAACATGGGACTGGAATCGATTGAAATTGTAATTTCATCAGAAGTGTCATCCTATGCACTTGCTTCATCGTGATCAGAATTATATATGTAATTTTTGTCCTTGTGAAGGAGAAAGCATCGCTCAAGCTCGGTGAGGCTTAAATATATGTTTCATACATGCCTCAATCATGAGCTTTTGAGAGGATTGATTCTTCAAAACTATATGCTCGGCTTTCTGATGATAATAAGTCAATGCTAGATTCTTCTTGTGCTGGTTCCTTCATGAAGAAAAGTATTGAATTCAAATGGGATCTCATTAAAATAATTAAATGCAACTCTAAAGATTGGGAAGTCTACAAAGGTAATGAGTCAGGTATAAATCTTGAGTTCGATTGTTTTAAGTCCTTTATAGAAACATTTGTTTTTCATAAAGTTAGTGCCAAATATGGACATCACTCTAAGATAGTAGCCACCTTTTGTGAATCTTTTGCTACTCCTTTTGATCTTCCTAAAGAGAAGTGGTTTAAATTCCATCCAACCATTGAAATTAATCACGAAGAAACACCTACTGCTGAAACTGAAACAATTATCTACTCTGCTAATCCAGTTGTCCTTTGTACTTATATTGAAAAACCTCCTTCCCGTTTTCGGATTAAGTAACATGCTAAGCATACAGCTGTGGTTCATAAGAGTAAAATTAGAATACCTAAAACCTCTTGGTGGGCATGTTATTTATTTATGCAAAGAAGATACTAGAATTGCTAAACAGGTTAATAATGAGAAAGATAAACTAGATAAAAGTAAACATGTTGTTGGCATGCCTGTTGTTTCTGTTAAGATAGGAGAACATATCATGGTTTATGTGATATGGGTGCTAGTATTAGTGCTATTCCTTTCTCATTATATCTAAAAGTCATGAATGGCATTGCACCCACTGAAATAGAAGACATTGATGTTACTATTAAGCTTGCAAACAAAGATACTATTTCACTGCTTGGGATTGTCAGAGATGTTGAAGTCATGTATGGTATGATCAAATACCCTACTGATTTCCTATTACTTGGATCACCGAAAGATGATTTCTGTCCTATTATATTTGGTAGACCTTTCTTGAATAATGTTAATACTAAAATTGATTGTGCTAAAGAAAAGGTTAAAGTCAATTTTGGTGATGTATCTCACGAGTTTAATTTATCTAAGTTTAACTGACAACCAGATGATGTTGAACCATATAGTAAAAAGGATATTATTGGGCTTGCTTCTATTGCTATACCTCCTACGGATCCTTTGGAGCAATATTTGCTAGACCATGAAATCGATATGCATATGCATGAAAGGAATGAAGTTGATGATATATTATTTAGACAAGAACCTATCCTTAAGCATAACTTGGTTGTTGAAACTTTGGGGGACCCTCTTCCGCCTCATAGTGATTTGGTGTTTAACTAAAGAAATTAACTGATACATTGAAATATGCTTATCTTGACGAAAAGAAGATATATCCTATTATTGTTATAAAAGCTAACATTTCATTGCACGAAGAAAAGAGATTATTGAAAACTATAAAAAAGCAGCAAGTTGTAATTTGCATGTACTCTTGATGATCTTAAGGGCATAATCCCCACTCTATGCCAACACAAGATTAATATGGAGCCTGATGCTAAACCCGTAGTTGAAAATCAACGCTGCTTGAATCCAAAAATGAAGCATGTGGTGTAAGAACATAAATACTAGAGCTTCTCGAGGCAGGTATAATATATCCCATTGTTGATAGTAGATGGGTAAGTCCGGCTCATTGTGTACCTAAGAAAGGAGGCATCACTGTATTGCCTAATGATAAAAATGAAGTCATCCCACAAAGAATTGTAACGGGCTATAGGATGGTGATTAAATTCAGGAAGTTAAATAAAGCTACTAGGAAATACCATTATCCTTTACCTATTATTGATCATATGTTAGAGAGATTATCTAAGCATACACACTTTAGTTCCCTTGATGCTTATTCCTGTTTCTCTTAAACACACGTGTCACAAGAAGATCAAGAGAAAACTACTTTTACATGTCCTTTTGGAACTTAGGCTTAGAGATGTATGTCTTTTGTTTTATTTAATGCACTTTCTACTTTTCAAACATGTATGACTGCTATATTCTCTTATTTCTGTGAGAAGATTGTTGAGATTTTCATGGATTATGCTTTCGTTTATGGAACTTCTTTGGTTGATTCCTTGAGCAATATTGACAAAGTTTTGCAGAGTTGTGAAGAGACAGATCTAGTCTTGAATTGGGAGAAGTGCCACTTTATGGTTGATGGAGGTATAGTCCTTAGCGTTCCATCCCTCGTGTTCAGGCATCAGGGATCTGGGTTGGTTAGCTTGCTGTCAAGGGGCCTATTGGCAGAAGCGCTACCCACTGTTGTAGGGCGACAACTGATATTGGTTGCCTGAGGTTTGTGACCACCACCTCATGGCCTCCGTGTAGGATCGAAAGTATGTCTAGAGGGGGGGTGATTAGACTACTTGACCAAATAAAAATCTAACCTTTTCCCAATTTTAGTTGTGGACAGATTTTAGCAATTGTGGCAAGTCAAGTTCACCCTACACATGCAAGTCTAAGAGTATAGCGGAGGAAAGTAAAGACATGCAAATGTAAGAGGGTAGGGATTGGAAGATCAAACGCAATTTGGAGACACGAAGATTTTTCCCGTGGTTACTATAGGTGGTGCTATTGTACGTCCATGTTTATGGAGACTTCAACCCACGGAGGGTAACGGTCGCGAGAGACCAGAGACCATGGAGGCCTCCACCCACGAAGGTTCCATGAAGTAGCAACCTCGTCTATTCCATAACGGCTTCCATCCACAAAGGAATAGCATCACTATGGGTAGATCCTCACAAAGTAGGTGATCTCCTTGCCCTTACAAACTCTTGGTTCAACTCCACAATCACGAAGGAGGCTCCCAAACGACACCTAAACAATCTAGGAGGCACCACCCTCCAAAAGGTAATAGATGTGGTAGTATGATTGTCGGTGCACTTGGAATGGGGTACCCAGTGCCCCTGACTTATGCACAGGCAGTAGTAGCACGACCCCGCCACACCAACACAAGACAAAAAAGCCGCTCTACGTAAGATCCAGAAGCGCATCAAGAAGATAACGTCAACATCCAAGCCCCCGGCAGAGGCAGTCTACACTGGCTACCAATGCTGGCAAGCTCAATGCAACAGACCAGGAGGGGCCCAAAGCGCGCCAGCCGCTTCCCCAGTGCCTGCTGGGGACCGAGGCGTGCACATCTTCAGGAAGACCTGGCAAGCCATCCCCTGGCAGGCGCGAGCCGATCGGACACCGCTCCACCGCATCGCGACGTCAGTCACTTGTCGATGCGGTGTCGAGCCCTCAGGTGGCTAAGTGGCTCTCGCCAAGCACGTGGCGGCGCACCAGAAGACAGATTACGCCCAGTTGACACCCGTCCAGAGGCGTGTCAAGACACTAAGCTACAGCCAGCTAAGCGGTGGTAAGAGCTTGCCGGGGATGCATCCCCGCACGCCACTGACGTGGCTTGGACTGCGTCGGTATTTCCCCAAAGAGGAAGGGATGATGCAGCACAGCGACGGCAAGTATTTCCCTTAGTTATGAAACCATGGTTATTGAACCAGTAGGAGGATCACCACCACCCAATAAGCAGCACCTGCACACAAACAACAAATACTTGCAACCCGACGCGAAAGAGAGGTTGTCAATCTCTCTACGGTAAATAGATAGATTAGGTAGTGATAGATAGGAGAGATAGATCTCTCAAGAACACAAATAAAAAGAGTAAATATGCAGCAATATATTTTTGGGTTTTTGCTTTTGTAGATCTGAAAACAAAGATTGCAAAAAACGTAGATCGGAAAGCAATATGATAGGAAAAGTAGACCCGGGGGCCGTAGGGTTCACTAGTGGCTTCTCTCATGAGTATAGCGCACAGTGGGTGAACAAATTACTGTTGGGTAATTGATTGAAAATCGAATAGTCATGACGATATCCAAGGTGATGATCATTATATAGGCATCACGTCCAAGATAGATAGACCGACTCCTGCATGCATCTACCTCTATTACTCCACACATCGACCGCTATCCAGCATGCATCTAGTGTATTAAGTTCATGGAAAAACGGAGTAATGCAATAAGAACGATGATATGATGTAGACAAGATCTATTCATGTAGGAATAGACCCATCTTGTTATCCTTAATAGGAACGATACATGCGTGTCTTGCTGCCCCTTCTATCACGGGGAAAGTACACCACAAGATCGAACCCATCACAAAGCACCTCTTCCCATGGTAAGAAATATCGATCTAGTTGGCCTAACTAAACCAAAGATTCGAAGAAGAAATACGAGGCTATAAGTAATCATGCATATCAGAGATCAAAGAAGACTCAAATAATATTCATGGATAGAAACTGATTATGAACTCAAAATTCATCGGATCCCAACAAACACACCGCAAAAGTTTACATCAAATAGATCTCCAAGAGACCATTGTATTGAGAATCATAAGAGAGAGAGAAGAAGCCATCTAGCTACTGCCTACGGACCCGTAGGTCTATGGTGGACTACTCACGCATTATAGGAGAGGCACCTATGAGGAAGATGAACCCCTCCGTGATGGTGTTTAGATTGGATCTCGCGATTCTGGAACTTGCGGCGGCTGAAATTGTGTTTCGTCGACTCCTCTAGTGTTTTTGGATTTTCTGGGAATTTATAGGCACGATAGTCCGTTGAGGGGGTGCCCGAGGTGCCCATGTAACATCCCATATTTTGGAATGTTATAATAAGTATGTTTGGGAACTTGTTCTGATTGTCACATAAAAATTTAAAACCTTTTTCAGTCATGCTTCAAACTTTCAAATTTGGAACTCCTCCTTTTCGGACTCCTTTTGAAATACTTCCACAAAATAAATGGAGTTTTATAATTTTGGAAAAAAATCCCAACCTAAATAAAATTTTGACTTTTGATCTTCTCTTTTAGTTTTGTCGTCTTTAGTGTATTAGATTATGCGACTTTTTTTCTGATTCAATTTGGTCATTCATAATATTTATTTGGTTTTCTTGTCCATCTTTTAATGGAATCATTTGGATTTTTTTTCCGAAGCCATCCGGTTTTTGTTCTACTATATTTTTTGTAGTAAATAAATTCTGAAATCAATATTATGTTATATCTCCCGTGTACAAAAAAACAGAGATTATCACTCCAACACGTTCCTTCCTTGCCTTCTTATACCTATCTCATGCATGTGTGTTGTTTTTGAGACACTTCTCATGCACGTATGTGCCACAACGCCACATCTCTCCTTTTTTTATTTCCTATTGAGAAATTCAACGTCACATCTCCTTGTTCTCTATGCCATCCTATTTCCTGGACAACCGCCAAATGAACATGAGGCCCAAGGCCCATACTAGCGTGAGCAGCAGCAGCAAGGGAGCACGCACTCTAGCGAGGCGAGCGCCCAGCGCCCCACCCCATCGCCCGTGAATCTCTCTCTCCCTCGTTTTTTTTTCCTTATTTTTTTTTCTTTCTCTTTTTAGCGCTGGACCCCGCCCGTGTCTTCCTCCCGCACGGAAGCTGCCATGTCTAGCTTGCACATCCCGAGTCTGTTCCGTCCGGATCGTTCGGGATTCGATTCCCAGGCTGCCCCCTGCCCGAAGATGTTGTCCTATATAAACCCCGCGACCCCCTCGACCGATCCCCTCAAAACTCCCTCGTCAAAACCCTTCCGAGCGCCCGCCATCGCCGTTCGCATCTCGCTGGAGCCGAGACGGTTCGCCGTAGATTACAACGCCGGTGAGCCACCCCGACCCTCCAAACTTCGTCTATCAACTTCCTTCTCCTTCGTGCATATTTTTGACAACATCTCGACACGTGAATCCTTCTACAGAGAGCCCTCCAAGCTCGTACGCCGTCAGAGTTCACACGGTTCATCGGAGTTCATCCCGACGCCCCGCTCGCCCTGGACATACCCGACCCCCATCTACACCAAAAACTGGTCGCCTTCGCCGCACCGCATCACCTGGACATCGCCGCCATCACCCGTGATCGCCGGAGCCGCCGCCTAGCCGTCGTCATCTTCCCTGCCAAGCGTCGTTTCTCTCTGTAAGCCATGACGGGCGTTAGTTTTCTTGATCGATCGAATCGATATGTATTATTAGATTAGATCGGTTCCTCTGGTTTTTGTTAAACCGAACCGATCGTTTTTTTTCTGTTTATTCAACCATCAGCGCCGAAACCCTTGACAGAGTACATCCGCATGTTAGCCCACGCAGCGAATAGCTATAGCAAACGGCACACCGCCACGTGGCCACTGGCCGTTATTTAAGTTTTTCAGAAAATTATCCGTTTTCAGATTTAGTTCCAATCTTGTTTTTATTGTTTCTTTAGATCCACAAATCCGACTTTAGCGATTCTTTTTTTTACGGATTCACAAAAATCCCATCTATCTAGAGCAACCAATGAAAAATATTTTTTGATTTTTTTTTTCGAATTCAAACAGATTTGTTTCAAAAACTAGATTGCTAATAACTTTTATTTTAAAATAGCTTTTTAGTTGATTATTTTTGCTGCTGTTTTCTAGTGGAATTTTGTATCCAGTAGTTGTTTTAAAAATTATTTTTAAACTTATTTGGATTTTTTTAAACAGAATAAAAAACAGTACGTTTTGAAAGAAATTGTTATCTTTTATGTAAAAAAGTAATTTCTTTTATCACTTTATTTTAATTTCAATAAAAGTTTATTTTAGTTATTAGGAACAAAATTTTATAATTTATTAAAAAAAATTGTCAGATTTGAGTTATTTTTTTCATAACTTGAGTTTTACAAAAGGTTTTCAATTGATTCTTTTTGCTAATAAAACTTTAGGTAAAATAATTTCTTTTTATTTATTAATTTAGTATTTTATTTTCTGTGAAAACTTCAATTTGTACATGGACTACTTTTTCGTAGTTGTTAAGTCTATAGTTTTTGTTTGGTTTTCTTTGTTGCTTTTCTTTGTTGGTTGTTATTTTGATTGCTAGTATTGCTTGCTAGATGTGATTGCTTATGTGAATGCAATGTTTGACAATATAGATTTTCACCGGAGAGTGACGAATAGTTCTATCAAGTTTTCTGAGAGCGTTATTATCTTCATCAACTATACCAGGCAAGTTCACTTTGACCATCTATTTCATACCTATGTTTTATTGCATGTAGTGACATCATTCAACAAATCCCTCCAGTAGTGTTATTGAATTCCTGTAGTTGAGTAGAATGCATGAGGTAGGAACCCACCACTTGTTACTAAAACCCCGGAAACGCTATTTATTTTAATGCTACACTAAAGTAGACGGGGTTTGGTATGAGTGTTCGTGAGTGGTGTGAGAAGGAGGACTCCCCGCCAAATACGACAACTTCATGATGGTATATCTTCAAGGCCTGCATCTTCATCACATCAAGACTTCGAGACTCGAGAACAAGTTTTCAATACACACTACTGGGTGAAGGATGGATTTGATGGGCATCCCTGGAGTAACCAGTGGATGGCCGGGATGCATGGAGATGCGCCATGACATCTTGCGGAAAGCTTCACCCAGACTCAAAGAGACGGATGAATACTTCATGCCTGGAAGCTTACCTATGTAGCCACAAGTCATTATGGGCTCTGGCTTGGTTGATCTTTGTTGTGACTCTGGCTGGGCAGTGCTACGAGATGTAGTCGACGTTAGGATTGGATGGGCACTGACAGTAGTCAGGGAAACTCTCTGAAAGACCATGTTTGGTTCGTCCTGTTCTCAAACACCCGGCAGTGCGAGGTCTTACAAGGAGGGAACGAATCTTGTGGGTAAAGTACACAACACTCTGCAGAGTTAAAACCTAATCGATTAGCCATGTCCCCGGTTACGGACAATTTGAGCCTCTGGACTTGGATCTATCTCTGAACTCTCAACACCAGACTCATAATTAATTGTGGGCAATTTTAGATACTTGTGGGCATTTGGACATCAGTTGGCGGAACCATGTCATAATAAATATTTCCATAGTGAAAACTCCTGATATTCCTCTGGTGTAGGAAAAGAAAATAAAATCAGCTTTTATGCAAAAAAAACTCAGACACAGAGCCACAAAGCTTTATTGCATATAGAATAGTCTCATCATCTGTTTTCTCTTATTGTGATCTTGCCGGTACATTCAATGTACTGACCTACACGGCGGCAATGTCTTATGTTGCAGATACTTTTCTACGACGAGTAAGAGTACGATTCAGGGTTACGGTCTACAGTCAACCTGCCGTTGGTGTTTATTGGGACTCTACTCCCGTTGACTATTTCTGCTAAGATTTTGAGGTATATATATCATATTTACGTTATTACATGTGATTGCACTTTGATATATACATTGATGTACTGTGTGTGCCAGCATACTGATCCAGGGATGGCACAGAACACACAGAGGCTTGACTCGTTTTGAGTCGGGACGCTACATAAATGGTATCAGAGCACATGTTGACTGTAGGACGTGACCCTAGGAAATGGCTTAGAAATAGGAAGACCTTGATAGGAACAAATTTTATTCTCCACTACTCTCGTAATCTTCTTAATTCTTTTACTGAACCTTCCTTATTTCAAACTATAGATGGAGAGTTACTTCCTGAACAAAAGAGAGGACTACGAGGATGTTCTCGGAGGTCCATTCCTCATGGAGCTGGTGCAGATGATGAAGCTGCCGATACCTGAGATCAAGGTGAATAAGAGGAAGTCTGGATTTTGGGGCATCAAAACTAAAGTTTTTGGACGTAAAGAAGATCCCAAGACCGAAGACATCAACTATGGCACATTGAACCATGAATGTGAGATGGGCATGAACACTGCCGTCCATGATGCTATCGTTCCTTTGAGCTATCGTCATCGTGTTGAGTTAGGTACCCACTACTTTGGAAGGCTCGGATGGCAGAAGCCTGATGGAGCACACATCATCCTGACCGACGAACAGAAGAGGAAGTGTTCACCTGTACTGGTGTATAATCAGGAACTGGAGCATTACATCAAGAACCTTCAAATGGACCTTCTCACAGAATTGTTTTGAGAATGAAGCACTTCGTGAAGACCTCAAGGCCGAGAAGCTGAAGGTAGCCAATCTGAAGAAACACGATCCCGAGATTCAGAAGCTTCGTCAAGAATTAAAGAACAGTCAGGCCATGGCACATGCTGGAGATGTTGAAATCCATAAGCTCAAGAACCAACTCCTGGAACTACAGGGACGACATCGGAAACTCCACGTCAACAGGGATAATATGGCAGAAGAACTTGAGAAGATCAAACATGACCAGAAGAAGCCCACCAACAATGAAGACATGGAATAACCTAGATTAGTAGTAGCCCCACCATGATAGAAATAAATATGAACATTTTGCGATTTGTGTGATCAACCATACCAACCTTATGTGGGTGGCCATACTTTAGTGTTGATTGAACTTTATGAATGAGTGGACTTGAGTTTTTGATTTTTTTTTTGTGCTTTGAGTTGTTTGTATCCTTTCCCTCTCTCCCTTACCCATCTCATCCCCAAAGCCTTGAACCCAATAGATGATGAATGAAGCTAGACTCGTGTATTCTAGATCGATGACTCGCTTGGAGACGGAAGAATGGATTCAGAACATGGAGGATCACCTAAGGAATAACCTTGTTGCAAGGAACGAGATGGTCCACTATGCTCTTCGGTACTTTGCAGAAGGTGCTGCATCTTGGTGGAAGATGCATGAAGCTATCCATGGAAGGCAAGAAACAATCACCTGGGAAGAATTCAGGGTGACCCTGCGAAAATCTCATGCTGTCGCCAACACCCTGAAACCCCGTTGCATTGGTGTAAAGGGGATTTGTGCATGCAAGATATGTGGAGAGACAGGACACACTCTAGAAGAACACAAGGATGGATGCCCTCATTGTGAAGAAGATCACCCAGCTGAGGAATGCCCAACTGGGCAAGTGACATGTTTCTTGTGTGAAGGAACTACTCATTTCCCGGCACAATGCCAACTATAGACCAAGGTACATGAAGTCATGAAGCAGCAGAAAGAAGCAATGAAAGAAGCCCTCGGGAAAAATTTAGAAGAACCCATGATGATGATGGAGGATATGCCAGACCCACATGGAAATACCAAGTCATGTTATTCATGTGGAGAAGAAGGACATATCTCCCAGCATTGTTCGAACATGTATCTGGGAGACTTCCCGAAAGAAGAAGTGCAGTATGATCCTCAGGAGATAGAGTTGATGATCAACCTAGACAAGAAGAAAGGTCAAGTAAGTGGGGGCATCATATGTTTGCCTTGTAGTATGGAGAGACCTCATTGTTATTGCAAAAAGTATGAGCCAAGCATCAGGAAAGGAGCCCCACCCAAGAAGAAGAGGAAGACTCCGTGGTTTTCTACACGAAAGGATCTGAGCCACATCACTTGTCATCAGTGCAATAAGACAGGCCACTACTCTTATACCTGTCCGGAGAAGAAGGCTAAGTATGAGTAGTTGAGTTTTGGATTTTGGAAGTAATAAATGTAATAGGAAGCACTCTTATTTTTCTTGAGGTTATGGAGTTGAATTATGTAACGGAAGTCTCAGAGATTGTAATAACTTCATGAATCAATAGAATTTATGGTGTCATGATTTCCTATGTTGAATTGTATGAGTTGTTACTCTATAAACAAGGACCTCTGACCATTTTCGAGGATATAAGAAATATGGTCTATGCAAGCATGTGTACATTTCAGTTTAAGTGTGGTAGTAACCGGTAAAACCACATGACCCAAGGAAAAAGGAATGTACCGTTCATGCCAAGGAGTCTGAACACTATGAATACAGTGAAGGAAATGTTGGACCATATCAAACTATGTGGATGATAGCATCTGTAATAAAGTAATTTTGAGGTTGGAATTTTGAGAATAGAATAAGGATGAAATGAAGGGATGATTATGATGAACCAATGCCTTGTTGGTAAACAGACCAATGGAAATAAAATGAATTCCCATAGAGTGGAATCTAGACAAGAATAAGCTAGTGATTACCCAAGGGTATGATGGAATGAAATAAAGGTAATGTTGGAATATGAAATGCTAGTAACCCAAAGATGAGTTAAAGCTGTACAAGTATTGAAGTGAGCCCACAAGCCATAGACCTCAGGATTGATAAAGATCAAGCACTACCCTTATGAAGGAAGAAACTTGTAAGAAGCTATGACTGGTCAACAAACATTTCTTAGGAGCATACATAAAACCTGAGAGTTGTGAAGAAACAATAGTTCTTTTGTTCAGCTTGCAGAATCAATAGATTTATCCAAACTTCGTTCATGGACAAAAGAAATTCTGCAACGCTTGTGAAGAAGCCCAAGTGTTAGAATGCGAGATTCGCTAAACCTTATACAGAGTAATGATTTGGGTGCGGAATGGATTGATCACCATGACGACTTACTCTTATCATTTCTTTTGCTATTCGGAATGGTAAATCTGAGTGACTTACCCATAGTAAAGTGACGACGTCCTTTGAAGCTTTTATTTAAGCCTTAGAATGGTATGAATGCTAGTCTAGGTGGCGTGCGGGGGCGCATCCCCAGCAAGCTTCTACCACCGCTTGGCTGCTTGTTGCTTAGTGTCTTGACACGCCTCTGGACGGGTGTCAACTGGGCATAATCTGTCTTCTGGTGCGTCGCGACGTGCTTAGCGAGAGCCACTTAGCCATCTGAGTGCTCGGCACCGCATCGACAACTGACTGGCATTGTGATGCGGTGGAGCAGTGGCTGCTTGGCTCGCTCCTGCCGGGGAACGGCTTGCCGGGTCTTCTTGAGGGTGTGCGCGCCTCGGTCCACGGCAGGCACTGGGGACGTGGCTGGCGTGGCTCGGGCCCGCCTTGGGCTGTTGCATTGATCTTGCCGGCGTAGCTAGCCAGCGTAGGCTGCTCCTGCCGGGGTCTTGGATGTTGGCTTCGTCTTCTCGATGCGCTCCTTGGTCTCATGAAGAGCGGCTTCCTTGGCTTGGATTGGTCTTGGCGGGGTTCTGCTACTACTGCCTGTGCATAAGTCTGGGGCACTGGGTACCCCATTCCTAATGCACTGACAGGAGCCCCCGGGTCTGGCCCGAACGCGCTCGCACAACGCTGTTGGGTCAGGCCCAAATTTTACGCACATGCGCGCATTGTGAGGGAGTAACTGCCGACTTTTAAGCCAGCACTTTGTGGCACCCCGGCTCAGAGGAGACCGGAATGTCCTGTATTCCAGCCCAGGGACAAGTCTTCTGGAATACGGCACTATTGGCATAGAACAAATCAACTCTTTATTACCATGGATAAGGTTACAAGGGTACATAGATTACATCGGTACGGCAATACTACGCCTGCCCAGGGTAGTTCTATGCTAACAGCGGAATAGCCCGAGGAAGCGGAGTAACTCTCGGCAGCGGAACAACGACAGTGGTGATGGACTCCACTCCACAGGGACTCTGGCTGGAACGCGTATCCTAGCTCGCAAACTCGGGATCCTCGACAAGCAAGCAATCATGGCATGACCTGCAAACTGGCATGACACGCCAGGTGAGTACTTTGAATGTACTCGCAAGCTCACGACAACCAAACAATGCAGCAAACAATAGCATGGCAATTTTCATATTAAATAGTTAAGTAGTCCACTTACTATTACCGATCATTCACTTACTCTCTTCTGGGTTGTCCCACAACCCTCGGAATACTAACTGAGTACTTCCGATCACAAAATGAGTTCATCCATCCTTATTATCAATATTACGGTTGACCACTGGTAGGAGCTAGGGCTCTACCAGGTCTAGGGCGTAGCTTGTACGGGAAGGAGGGAGGCTGGCGAGGCTGTGACCACGACGGCCGGCGCGATGGTGCCGTCTTGCGCGGGAGGCGTGGCGGCGGCGGAGGAAGAGGTGGCGGCTAGGTTAGGGTTCCGGCTCCTCAGGGAGCCGGGCAATAGAATATGTCCTATTGCTTAATTTCCAAAAGAGGGTCTTACAGCTGTTTATACAATCTCGATGCTAATAAAAATAAGATAACTTGGGCTAAGCCCCTAACTAAACACACCCATTAGGCCTCCTCCGGCTATAAGTGACGCCGGTCATAACAACCACCTAGTGAGGTCTGGACGGGCTGTCCAATACCGTGGACGCGGCTATTCGAATAGATTTTTCACTCTGCAGAGGTTGCGCACTTTACCCACACCATGGAGCACCTGGCCTCATGATCCCATTCGGGTGGACCAGCGTTGCTCCAACGAAACCTGCCTGACCCGTGACTCTCCCATCGTACCACCGGCATTCATCCTCCCCCGGAGTCCTGCCCTGGGTGGGCCCTGTGTCCTCGTGACACCTGCCACCGTTGTGGCCAAACAAAACTATCCCAAACGGGGACGGGTACCCATACAACTCAACTGGGCTCACAAGGTTATCGCCGCCTACCGGGCCAGGGCAGCACACGCGCATAACCTTCCCTCTTTGGTGGTACCGATAAAAGAGCATGCGATCAGACCAAGTCAAGGCCGTCCCATACCGGCAAATGTGGTTGCACGGGGAAGCCCGGACAGGTGACTCTAGATCAACCCACTAAGTTCACTTGGCAAACATAATGGTTTATCAGAATATTTAAGATGGCAGCAACTAAGCATTTAAATTAATTACTATGAATTATCATATAGCAAGTAAATGAAAGTAATTTACTTATAAATGCAAGTGATTCAATTAAATATGTAATGCTATTGAAATGCTTCATGGAATGGGTGTCCTGGCTTGCCTGGGGATGAAGGAACCACCGGAAAGAAGTGCGGAAAGGCCGTGGAAGGATTGCCGGAAACAGTTCTCTCTCGGAGGGGAACTGTTTACGGACAAGGGCGGAATGGTCATTTCTACTTTGTCAAGGCATTATGAAAATGATATCAACATGACGGGCTCAAAGATACGAAGAAGTGGGCTTTGGAATCACCTCGATTGGGGTTAGGATCGCGAAGATATGGACGTTTGAAGTCCAGGGACTAATCTGTAAAAGTTTTATTCACAGACAGGCCCCTGGCGGAAAAACAGAAAACGCCTTGGGAAGAAATGCACTTTTTGCACAGAGAAACGTATTTCTAGCCGTAGTGCAAAGAAAATACGCTTCCTTAGCAAGGAAACGTACTCCAAAAGAGTACGCCTCCACTTATAACCGCGGGCCCGACCGCTGGGTCTCTTACATGCGGGCCCCGCCGCCTCTCGCTCTCTCCACCTTATTTCTTCTTCAACCTCCCGACGGGGAGAGGCTCAGGCGCTCGGCCGAGCGCCGGCCCGGCGACTCCGGCCGGCCCCCAAGGCGCGGCGACCACCGACGGGCTCAGGGTGGCAAGGCGGTCCTGCCCAGGTAGGGCACAGCCGCCGGGGACCTCGGGTCTGGCCCAGGCACTGGCCGCGGTGGACGGCGGTCACGAGAGCCGATGGGCATGCAGCCACGGTGCGCCGAAGGAGGAGCTGAAGCACGAGGGAGCTCCGCCGGCCTCTGGTGGTTCTACTGGTGGCGAAGAGAAGGAGGGAGGGACTTGGCATAGAGCCAATTTAGGCGAGGCCGAGCGGTGGCCATGGCGACCATGAGAGGCGAGGAGAGCTCGCTTGGAAGAATTGGAGGGTCAGGGAGGGGTAGAGGAGTGCGGTGAGGGCGATGAGGAGCTCGGGGAGGCACGGGGATGGCTATAAATAGCCGGGACGGCGCAGGGCTCGGCCACGGCCGCGGCTACGCGTGCGCCGCGCGCTGGAGCTTTGGGAGCTTGCCTGGAGGAGGGGAGGGGCATCCCGAGAGGTCAGAGAGGAGTGGAGAGGGCTCAGGCGAACTCGGGGAAGCTCGGGAGGGTTCGGGCAACTAGTCACGGCGGCGACGGCGGCTGCAAGTCACGGGCGCGGCTGCCGTACCGCGTATGAGAGGACTAGAGAGGGGAAGAGGGGTCCATGGCAAAGGAAGACGACGCGGGGAAGCTGCTGGACATGGCTAGATGTCGAGGGAGCGAGGAAACGGACGAGACCGAGGGCTCCACTTGCCAGAGCGCGCATATGGCACGCCGGCCGCGTGGTCATCGCGTGAACGCGGCGATGCCACGTACTCT
The DNA here is from genome assembly GCA_039707655.1 of Elymus sibiricus. Classification (NCBI taxonomy): domain Eukaryota; kingdom Viridiplantae; phylum Streptophyta; class Magnoliopsida; order Poales; family Poaceae; genus Elymus; species Elymus sibiricus. Next base: position 138,809,678 of record CM077669.1, read on the forward strand.
GGTCGCCTAAACCATGTCTGGTCGATTGGTCATTCCTCACTGAGTGCCAACGAAGAAAGAAACAAGAACAGGGATGCAGGAGGTGACTAGAGGAAGCTTGGAGACAAGGCAACAACAATGTGTTTGTACTGAGGTGGGGGAGATCCAGCTGGGTATTGACTCTGGTGTTTGGCTGAGAGCTATCACACACTAAGATGATCTCTACTGCAAATTTTCAGCTCATTTAGATAGGTATAAGTGGCATTTGCTGTAGAATGGACCCTACTGGCCAGAAATGCAAAGTATGAAGTGGCACTCACATATTTTCTTGGACTGAGCTGAATTTTGGTGGAGGCTAGTTATTTAGGCATATGAGGATATTGTAAAAGTTTCATACCATTTTGATAAACCAAAATGGTACTTCCTTCACACAGCATCCTGCTGGACAGAATCTTAGGCAAATTCTTGAGGGAAAATGGCTGGATAGAATAAACCCAAATTTTGTGGAGATAGGTTATATGGGTAGGAGAATGCTCTGGTAAATTTCCAGCAATTACAAAGTAATATAAAATATAGTTGCTTCACAACAGGAAAATATGACCAGAAGCTAAGATTTGAAGGTGTGCTCACATAGAAGAAGGGATGATTCTCAAATCTTGTGGATAGTGTTAATTTGAGCATATAAAGATGCCTGCCAAATTTCAACTCATTTGCATACTCTTAGATAGCACTTGCTTCACAAAGCTTCCTTTGGATTAGAAACTTTGGAAATTTGCCAAGAAATATTTACTAGCCAAATTGAGTTGAATTTTGTCATGTGGCAATGATATGGATAGTAAAGAGTGCACAAAAAGTTTGAGAGCAAGAAAACACATATAAAGGGTACTTGCTTCACAACTTGACAGCTAGGGCAAAATCAGAAAAGGAATATTTGTGGAATATTTTTGAACATGGCAAGGAAGTGCTTTACCATATCTGAGGAATATATGACCCAAGCAATTTATGAGAATTATTTGGGAATTTTGAAATGATAGAAATGTGGGTTGCTTCACAACCCAGAGCAAACAGGGTTATTCCTTTAATAGAAAAAGGAATATTCCCAAGAAAAGAATATTGGGATTGGTCCAAGATGGAAATGACAAGGTCTTGGGATGGTTTAGAGGTTGGCAAGCCACTAGGGAAGAGAAATCAAGGGTGATCCTTCCAGGTTCCAAGACTACCAAACCACGGAAAAGCAAAACCAGACCAAAATGAAAAGAAAAAAAAAGGGTAAAATCCAGGGTGTTACAAACCTACCCCCCTTAAAGAAATCTCGTCCTCGAGATTTGGTTGCTCAGGGGTCAAACATGAATATTCCCACTTGAGGAAACCATTTCCAACTCTGGTTTCCTTTTTGCCTTTGTACAATGCTCCTGCTGGATTTTATCTGACGCACTGCCTGGCTTTAGTGTGGTTTGTTTTACTGGATCCTTTTTCGGGAAAATCTTAACTCATATGTTACTCTGACTTCACTCCTTTTATGTCTGTCAACTTATCTTAGTGCGATGAGTTATCCTGAGTAACCTACGTGCCTTTCTTGCAAGTCCGAGAGTAGTTCCCCATGGACGTGTTGTGATGAAGTCCAATATGGATGAATAGATTCTCTCGGTGGACATGAAATCTTTTACTCTTTGCATTGGGTAGCTTCAAATGGTTGTGTGCCCTCCAGACTCAACTAGTGCTGTGAATCCAACCGTTCTCCTGGCGGAATTGGAGTCCTTGCAGGGGTTACGGAAACATCTTGGTTAGGTTCACTGCCCTTAGCATCACATCTGTACCAACGACTTGGCTGTAGCCTGTTGTCACCAGCGTAAAGGGTACGACCTTGTAACGGCATTATCTGCAGACTTGACTGACGGGGGTCCTAACAGGAAGATCTTGTCCCCAGCATGTTATCTTTTGACTGATTTCCCTAGATGGGGACACATGCTTTGAGGCAGTTATCATCCTTCTGATCGTTCCATCTGACAGGCTTGAATATCCCCTTCTGACGATTCTGAGAATGTATAGCTGGCTGAGCGGTTGACTCGATATGGGGTCCTTGCAAATGGAATAGACCCCGTGGGTGTGTACCCACGGTGATTGGTATCGAACCAAACTGTTTTGAGTATCTCTACCATGTTGATTTTGCAACCATTATCATACCTGTATGGCCAATCCTGCTCCTTCATTATGGTTCTCTTTGCCTGGATCCCTAGCTGAAAGAGCTTGGCCGAATGTGTTCTTGATTCTTCGGATGACCATGGGTGCTGCCAGGTAATATATTCCGGCAGGCATATTACTTAACAAGTTGTAGCTGTTGGGTAACGACCGTCTGAACCCGTGGATGAAACCGGCAAATAAACCAGTAGCCACTAGAATGGTCTTTACAACTCAGATCTGGGACATTACTGGAGTAACTCAACCCCGACTCAAGATGGCTGAAAAGCAGCTCAGAGCATGAGACGGTGTCGATAAGAAGAAAGTAGCAGTTCCCTCAGACGGTCGAGAAACAGCTCAGAGCATAGGGTCACTGCTACGGAAAGAAATTCAACAACTGCCCGAGATGGCCAAAAAACAGCTCAGAACACGGGCCAGTTGCTGACAAGAGAAATAAAAGTCGGCATCCACCCCGGACGGCGGAAAATAGCTCAGAACACAGGCGTGGTGCCGTCACTAAAGAAAGACGGGCAAGGGTTCATCCGTGTCCCATACAACTTATCCATAGGTTGTTGGTCATCTCACTGAAGTGTATATCTAGTGTTCTTCTTCTTCTTACATAGCTCATGCAATAGTAAGATTCTCACCGGGCTGGCATCATTGTATGATTGACTCATATGGCCTTGGCAGCATGTCCATCATATCTATTGAGTATATGCGGCTGAGCGCTTGATTCCTGAAGCAGGCTTGTGTCTTGACTGACTTTTTGCCTTGTGACCAACTGTTGCGGATCTGATCCTTGGAATGCATGGTCATATGCTGCCAACTTTCGATGGAATAGCTTGTACTGATGTCGATGCGATACCTTGCTGACGAAGATTGCATAGCTTGTGCTGGAAGCCATCGGGATTATCTTGCTGAAGAAGACTGAATTGCTCGTGCTCGAAGTTTTTGTCAAAATGGCTTCCTAAAGAAGACTGGGTACCGTACCTCAGAAGCTTTCCCTCTTAAAGACTTGCTAGGGAAGACTCGGTACCTTAGGCCAGAAGCTTTTGCGGTAGCTTACTGAAGAAACCTGAGTATCTTGCACTGGAAGATATCCATGTGCCGTATCGGGGAAGATAGAGGGACCTTGCATCGTAAGCTTCTCTGGTAGCTTGCGGAGAAAGACTGGGTTGCTTACACCTGAAGCTTTCTTTTTGCCATATGCAAGCTAAGTGCATATGTATATCCCTTAATGTTTTTGCTGTCGGTTACTTGTTGCATGAAGAAAGTTGTTCGACTATTCTTCTTGCTGAGCACTAAGTTCATAGCACATTCTGGCTTGATTCCAGGACATAGCAGGGTTCAAATTGTGCTCATAGCAGACTCAACTGCGTATATGAAGCATACCTTTGACTCGAAATGTGTTGTTGATTATGCACCCACTTTGCCTTCTTGCTGATTCTGATGTGAAGGTTGCACTGGTGTATACTTTGATGCTGATAATCAATCCAGCCAGGATATCATTTATTTTCATGCCCGATATTCCCGTTATAGTGTAGTCTGCTGAAAATTCTATATTGCTGAACTGAGCTTCCAAATGACTGTCTCCTCACTGATTTCTTTGAGTCCAGTGTCGGTGAGCAACTTCCATAAGGGGAACAATGTAACACCAAGGGCCCAAAGAAAGAAGCAAACGAAAAGACTAAAACAAAAGCACCCAAAGCACAAGATCACACACAGGCAATATCATACTCTACAGCTATTCACAGCAATAATATGCATTCCTACTTAAGCACACAAATCTCGCAAGAACTCCGGTACTACGGTCTAACATGCTGTGGCGGTGTGCACGAAAGTGAATCAATGTGTGGAAGGAAGTTGGTGTAAACAAGGCTACACCAAACACGGGCTTAACACCGGTTCCATCTGTCGGACACGGTGGCGAGGACGAACTTGGTGATCGTGGGTTGGAACACGGAGGTCACGACCACATCATCATCAAGCGGACGGAAGAAAACCGTACTCGTCCAGAGGATGGATGGCAGGGAAGGAGGGCGATGGAAAGAAGGGCTTGCGGGCATTGCCCTTTTCCGATAACAAAGATCAGTAAGGGTTTCCAACGCGGCTAAAGGAATGGCCAGATCCGGGATAGAAACATGTCTATCACCGAAACAATAGGGGTGGCTGAAGAGAATACCTTGGTGTGGTACCGGTGTATCAATCCTGCAAGGGATCAACACTACTGGATACCTTGGCGTCACTCCGCTGGGACGAAGATGACACCACACCAAGGAGCCAATATGCAAACTGTTGGGTGGAGGTAGTGAATCGGAACCGATGCCACCTACACTCACCAGATCAACCGTTAGTGATAAGATATCTAGTCTATATGCATGCTATGCACAAGCAAATGCAACAAACAAGTGCAGCACACCAACTGGATCTTATACTACCGGTTACTAACGCTCGCGCGGTCTAGGGCGTCCTACAGCCAGACCTGCTCTGATACCAACGCTTGTGGCACCCCGGCTCAGAGGAGACCGGAACGTCCCGTATTCCAGCCCAGGGACAAGTCTTCTGGAATACGGCACTGTTGGCATAGAACAAATCAGCTCTTTATTACCATGGATAAGGTTACAAGGGTACATAGATTACATCGGTACGGCAATACTACGCCTGCCCAGGGTAGTTCTATGCTAACAGCGGAACAGCCCGAGGAAGCGGAGTAAGTCTCGGCAGCAGAACAACGACAGTGGTGATGGACTCCACTCGACAGGGACTCTGGCTGGAACGCGTATCCTAGCTCGCAAACTCGGGATCCTCGACAAGCAAGCAATCATGGCATGACATGCAAACTGGCATGACACGCCAGGTGAGTACTTTGAATGTACTCGCAAGCTCACGACAACCAAACAATGCAGCAAACAATAGCATGGAAATTTTCATATTAAATACTTAAGTAGTCCACTTACTATTACCGATCATTCACTTACTCTCTTCTGGGTTGTCCCACAATCCTCGGAATACTCACTGAGTACTTCCGATCACAAAACGAGTTCATCCATCCTTATTATCAATATTACGGTTGACCACCTAGTGAGGTCTGGACGGGCTGTCCAATACCGTGGACGCGGCTATTCGAATAGATTTTTCACTCTGCAGAGGTTGCGCACTTTACCCACACCATGGAGCACCTGGCCTCATGATCCCATTCGGGTGGACCAGCGTTGCTCCAACGAAACCTGCCTGACCCGTGACTCTCCCATCATACCACCGGCATTCATCCTCCCCCGGAGTCCTGCCCTGGGTGGCCCCTGTGTCCTCGTGACACCTGCCACCGTCGTGGCCAAACAAAACTGTCCCAAACGGGGACGGGTACCCATACAACTCAACTGGGCTCACAAGGTTATCGTCGCCTACCGGGCCAGGGCAGCACACTCGCATAACCTTCCATCTTTGGTGGTACCGATAAAAGAGCATGCGATCAGACCAAGTCAAGGCCGTCCCATACCGGCAAATGTGGTTGCACGGGTAAGCCCGGACAGGTGACTCTAGATCAACCCACTAAGTTCACTTGGCAAACATAGTGGTTTATCACAATACTTAAGATGGCAGCAACTAAGCATTTAAATTAATTACTATGAATTATCATATAGCAAGTAAATTAAAGTAATTTATTTATAAATGCAAGTGATTCAATTAAATATGTAATGCTATTGAAATGCTTCATGGAATGGGTGTCCTGGCTTGCCTGGGGATGAAGGAACCACCGGAAAGAAGTGCAGAAAGGCCATGGAAGGATTGCCAGAAACAGTTCTCTCTCGGAGGGGGACTGTTTACGGACAAGGGCGGAATGGTCATTTCTACCGTGTCAAGGTATTATGAAAATGATATCAACAAGACGGGCTCGAAGAGACGAAGAAGTGGGCTTTGGAATCACCTCGATCGGGGTTAGGATCGCGAAGATATGGACGTTTGAAGTCCAGGGACTAATCTGTAAAAGTTTTATTCATAGACAGGCCCCTGGCGGAAAAACAGAAAACGCCTTCGGAAGAAATGCGCTTTCTGCACAGAGAAATGTATTTCTAGCGGTAGTGCAAAGAAAATACGCTTCCGTAGCTGGGAAACGTACTCCAGAAGAGTACGCCTCCACTTATAACCGCAGGCCCGACCGCTGGGTCTCTTACATGCGGGCCCCGCCGCCTCTCTCTCTCCTCCTTATTTCTTCTTCAACCTCCCGGTGGGGAGAGGCTCAGGAGCTCGGCCGAGCGCCGGCCCGGCGACTCCGGCCGTCCCCCAAGGTGCGGCGACCACCGACGGGCTCAAGTTGGTGAGGCGGTCCCGCCCAGGTAGGGCACAGCCGCCGGGGACATCGGTTCTGGCCCGGGTGTTGGCCGCGGCGGACGGCGGTCACGGGCGCCGATGGGCATGCAGCCACGGTGCGCCGAAGGAGGAGCTGAAGCGCGAGGGAGCTCCGCCGGCCTCTGGTGGTTCTACTGGTGGCGAAGAGAAGGAGGGAGGGACTTGGCATTGCGCCAATTTAGGCGAGCCCGAGCGGTGGCCATGGCGACCATGAGAGGCGAGGAGAGCTCGCTGGGAAGAATTGGAGGGTCAGGGAGGGGTAGAGGCGTGCAGTGAGGGCGACGAGGAGCTCGGGGAGGCACGGGGATGGCTATAAATAGCCGGGATGGCGCAGGGCTCGGCCACGGCCGCGGCGACACGTGCGCCGCGCGCCGGAGCTTCGGGAGCTTGCCTGGAGGAGGGGGGAGGCATCCCGAGAGGTCAGAGAGGAGTGGAGAGGGCTCAGACGAACTTGGGGAAGCTCGGGAGGGTTCGCGCAACTGGTCACGACGGCGATGACGGCTGCAGGTCACGGGCGCTGCCGTACCGCGTATGAGAGGACTAGAGAGGGGAAGAGGGGTCCAGGGCGAAGGAAGACGACTCGGGGAAGCTGCTGGACATGGCTAGATGTCGAGGGAGCGAGGAAACGGACGAGACCGAGGGCTCCACTTGCCAGAGCGCGCATATGGCACGCCGGCCGCCTGGTCACCGCGTGAACGCGGCGATGCCACGTACTCTGGTCGCCCAAACCATGTCTGGTCGATTGGTCATTCCTCACTGAGTGCCAACGAAGAAAGAAACAAGAACAGGGATGCAGGAGGTGACTAGAGGAAGCTTGGAGACAAGGCAACATCAATGTGTTTGTACTGAGGTGGGGGAGATCCAGCTGGGGATTGACTATGGTTTTTGGCTGAGAGCTATCACACACTAAGATGATCTCTACTGCAAATTTTCAGCTCATTTAGATGGGTATAAGTGGCACTTGCTGTAGAATGGACCCTACTGGCCAGAAATGCAAAGTATGAAGTGGCACTCACATACTTGCTTGGACTGAGCTGAATTTTGGTGGAGGCTAGTTATTTAGGCATATGAGGATACTATCAAAGTTTCATACCATTTTGATAAACAAAAATGGTACTTCCTTCACACCGCATCCTGCTGGATAGAATCTTAGGAAAATTCTGGAGGGAAAATGGCTAGATAGAATAAACCCAAATTTTGTGGAGATTGGTTATATGGGTAGGAGAATGCTCTGGTAAATTTCCAGCAATTACGAAGCAATATAAAATATAGTTGCTTCACAATAGGAAAATATGACCAGAAGCTAAGATTTGAAGGTGTGCTCACATAGAAGATGGGATGATGCTCAAATCTTGTGGATAGTGTTAACTTGAGCATATAAAGATGCCTGCCAAATTTCAACTCATTTGCATACTCTTAGCTAGCACTTGCTTCACAAAGCTTCCTTTGGATCAGAAACTTTGGAAATTTGCCAAGAAATATTTACTAGCCAAATTGAGTTGAATTTTGTCATGTGGCAATGATATGGATAGTAAAGAGTGCACAAAAAGTTTGAGAGCAAGAAAGCACATATAAAGGGTACTTGCTTCACAACTTGACAGCTAGGGCAGAATCAGAAAAGGAATATTTGTGAAATATTTTAAACATGGCAAGGAAGTGCTTTACCATATCTGAGGAATATATGACCCAAGCAATTTATGAGAATTATTTGGGAATTTTTGAAATGATAGAAATGTGGGTTGCTTCACAACCCAGAGCAAACAGTGTATTCCTTTAATAGAAAAAGGAATATTCCCAAGAAAAGAATATTGGGATTGGTCCAAGATGGAAATGACAAGGTCTTGGGATGGTTTAGAGGTTGGCAAGCCACTAGGGAAGAGAAATCAAGGGTGATCCTTCCAGGTTCCAAGACTACCAAACCACGGAAAAGCAAAACCAGACCAAAATCAAAAGAAAAAAAGAAATGGGCAAAATCCAGGTGTTACACACTTACTTGCTACCTCAGGCCGTTTCCGCCACGCACGCCGCATGCATTGCGAGGAGTTTGCGATGGATGCGGATGGCCCACATGCGTGGGGGTGGCAGAAACTGCAGCGCCGGGTATTGGAGCAATTGGGCGGTTACCTGTTCGCCCATGATCGTGGTGAACAGGATTGGTGGAGATGGGCGGCCGCCTTGGAGCAGAGGAGAGACAACCCCCGCTCCCTTCCCTATAAATTGGGAGGTCACAGCGGGCGATGATCATCCATCCCCTTCTCCTCCTCAATCTCAAGTCCACATCGTTTGCCCTTCTTCTCCGTCTTCAGATGCACTAGTCTCCACCATGACGAGGGGACGAGGGCGACTCCCAGCTTCCGCCACGGCGACGAGAGCATCTCTTTGAGGTCATGCCACAGCTTCAGCCACAGCGATGCGAGGCGGTTCCAGCATGCGTGGCGGGGGCGCTGGAAGAGGCCGGGGCCGGCGCGAGGCTCGTGGCCGGGGGAGGCAGAGCGCCGCACCCGATCCTTCTCTGGTAGCGGTCCCTTCCCCAGCAATGGGACATTCTGAAGGCACGGCGCTGGAGTTCATCATTGGGTTGCGTGGCCCTCCCCTTGGTCGCTTGCGACTCCCTCGTCCTTTCGCCAGGGTGATGGATCTCGACAAGCCGCACGCGATGTGGTTGCGCGTGGAGGGCTGTTGTAATGGCGCCGTGCGGGCCGACGTTGAGTTCCCGGCGCCCGGCGTCATGTTCCTCAGGCGCGGGTAGAAAACCTTCGCACGTGCTCACAAATTCACGGGCGGGTACGTCCTCCGCTTCAAGCTGGTGGAGGCCGACACACTCTCCATCAAGATTTATGGGCGCTCGGGCGCTCGTCTTGGCTGCTGTGAAGAGAGCTCGAGCGATGACGAAAGCTCCTCCTCGAGCTATAGCAGCGAGGAGGACAGTGTCGGTGAAGACGGCGACAGCGAGCTCCAGGCTGTCAAGTCGGAGTACGACGACCTGGACTCCAGCTAACCGCCGGTCGCACCATCACCGTCAGCGAGCCCCCCCTACCCAGGCAGAGCAATTTGCTGGAGGTTCTTGACTTGGGCGCTGCCTCCTCCCTTCACGTGGACCTCGGCAGGCTCGTGGATTTTGGCTTCATCTTCTCTGTAGGTAGTCCGGCCAAGCCGCGCCCCGCCAGCCCTGACGGGGTCAAGCTGGGCTTCTGCTTAGGTCCTCCTTCCGCCCTTTTTATTTTTGTAGCTCACTCCTAGGGGAGAAAGTCAAATAAAGATTTATTAAAAAAAGGCGCCCTCCAATGTATTTATATCCATTTTGTATCAAAAAATGAATGAAAGAATGTTATTTCCCTTCCTTAAGTACTATCCTTTCCTTTCTCTTGTCTATACTGTGCCAGTACGTTTGTCCTTGCCGCATGGAACGACTTGTCGGATCAATACTAACCGCGAGCGCCAAAAAGGGTAGCGAGCCCCCGGCAGCAAACTGGTATCGTCCCTCGGCAAAGCTCCTTGTCGGTGTCATCGCGGCCCCCCAGAGCTGATGATCAGCAGGAGCTGGGAGACGGCTCGTCCCGACAAGGGTTTCCGTTGCGTGAGGAACTTTGTGGCATATAGTCAAAAAGGAATATGTAGGTGCTTCCTTAAGGAAGAAAATAGCACCGAACTTGGGACACACGATTAGACTTATCTTTGCAGGCAGTATCCCTTTCTGGAGTACGATGAGCCGCCGTCCCTGTTCCTTTGCCTTTCTTCTTTGTTTTCCTGGCGGTAAAACATGTAAGGCAATAGGTCTCTGTTCTCTGAGGAGAGAGAGTATAGTGACAAGGATCATAGGCTCATCAAGTACTCTAGCAGATTTCTAAAACTTAAAAGCAATAACGTTGCAACACATAAAATGCATAGTAAACATGCAGTTGACGATATGATGCAATGCCTAGCTTTATTATTGCATGCACAGGGTCTGCGCCTGGCTTTGTACAAAGGGTCACATGCAACTGCGACATGGCTTGTACAAAACGTGGATGCTGGGGACTGAGCCCGACAACCGTGCCTCACGGGTAGAACTTACGAAAATGCTCAATATTCCATGACTTAAGCACTTTGGTGCCATCTTTGGTCTCTAGACGGACTGCGCCAGGTCTGGTGACTTGTGCTACCCGGTAAGGGCCTTCCCACTTCGGCGTCAACTTGTTGGTACCCTTGGCGGACTGAACGTGCCTAAGGACAAGGTCGCCTTCCTCAAGGCTCCGCGCGTGGACCCTGTGGCTATGGTAGCGGCACAGGGCTTGCTGGTAGCGTGCAACAAGCACACCGGCCCGGAGATGATCTTCCTCGAGGAGCAAGGCATCGTCATGCCGTAGCTGCTTTTGCTCGACTTCACCATAGGCAAGAACTCGAGGTGACCCGTATATGAGTTCCATGGGGAGAACTGCCTCCGCCCCATATACTAGGGAGAAGGGTGTCTGGCCGGTAGCTCGATTCGGTGTCGTTCCGAGGGACCAAAGAACCACCGATAGCTCATCTATCCAACACTTGCCGCATCTCCGCACTCTATCGAAAGTTCTTGTCTTGAGTCCACACAACACTTCAGAGTTCATCCTCTCGACTTTCCTGTTGCTCCTTGGGTGGGCAACAGAGGCGAAGGAGACCTTGCTTCCAAGGCTTTGGATGTACTGCATGAAGGTGCGGCTTGTGAACTGGGTGCCATTATCGGTGATCACCCTGTTGGGCACTCCAAAACGGCACACCAGTCCTTTCATGAACTTGATAGCCGACTGCGTGGTCACCTTCCTCACTGGTTCCACCTCTGGCCACTTTGTAAACTTGTCGATTGCTATGAACAAGAATTCAAAGCCCCCGGCGGCATGGGGAAAGGGGACCAAATATCGATCCCTAGACCGAGAATGGCCAGGATAAAGGGATCGTTTGGAGAGCTTGCGCTGGTTGATGGATGTTCTTGGAATGGAACTGACAGGCTTCACACTTAGTGACTACCTCAGTTTCATCTTGGAGGGCAGTGGGCTAGTAGGAACCCTGCCGGACGGCTTTCCCGGCAAGGGCTCTTGATCAATGTGAGACCCACACACGCCTCCGCGAATCTCCGCCAACAGCTTCAGTCCATCTTCCCGGCATATGCACCTCAATTTCACACCGTTTGGCCTTTTTCTGTACAGAGGGTCATCGACAAACTGGTACATACATGACTGATGGGCTACTTTTTCGGCTTCTTTTTTTTCTTCGGGAAGTTCTCTTGTTTGAAGAAATTGGACAATGTGTTGTGCCCAAGTTGGATCTTGTGGCTCGACAACAAGGACTAAAGGCATCTCCTCCTTCGTGGGAGCGCTTGCCTCGATCGTAGGAACCTGGGGTTCCGCAGTAGGGAGCTGCTCACCTAGCGAAACGAGACTGTCACCGGTAGCCTCTCTACCGGCGGCTTCAGGAAGCTCTGCCGGGAAACGCTTGCCAGAGTTCAGCTTCCTTCTTTTCCTAGTCATCGTTGATGGGGATACTGATGGCTGAGTGAGGTGGAGGACAAAGGTTCCTGCTTCCACAGGGAGCCTTTGCGCAATGCACTTTGATAAATGATTAGCGATGCTGTTTTCTGCACGTGGTACATGCTCGGTTTGCAATCCATCAAAGTGCCCCTCCAGCTTCCTCACTTCTTCCACGTATGCTTCCATCAATGGACTCTGATAGTCTTTGTTGACTTGTCTCACAACGAATTGAGAATCTACTGAGATGATTAGTTTCTTGATTCCCAACTCCACCGTGATCCTGAGTCCGGCAAGGAGCCCCTCATACTCAGCAGTGTTGTTAGTGGCCTCCTCCCGGGGAAAGTGCATCTGAACCACATATTTGAGATGCTCTCCGGTAGGAGCGATGAGGAGCACGCCTGCTCCAGCGCCCTGAAGTGAGAAAGCACCGTCAAAATACATGATCCATTATTTAGGTGCTTCTTTGCCGGGGAGGATTGTCTCTGGGACCTCTTCGTCTGGCATGGGTGTCCATTCTGCAATGAATTCCGCCAGCGCCCTGCTCTGGATAGTGGAAGTGCTCTCATATTTCAGACCAAAAGTTGACAGCTCTAGCGCCCATCCAACTATCCTGCCAGTGGCTTCGGGGTTCCTCAATATGCGCTGCAGTGGAAAGCGGGTGACAACAGTGATCTCATGGGCTTGGATGTAGTAGCGCAGCTTCCTCAAGGCCATGAGAAGGGTGAAGATCAGCTTTTGCACTCCAGAGTACCTTGACCTAGCCCCTTGTAACAAGGAGCTGACAAAGTACACCAGCTGCTGCACCACCTTCTTCTTCGCCACTTCCTTGAAACTGTCTTCACTTGCCGGCTTAGGTTCCCTGGGTTCATATCTGGTCTCGCCGCGGATGTTTCGGTGCCTCACCCGGTAACGTCAGTCGCAAGAGCTGCATCTTCATTCACTTCTCGCTGTGCCACCACCGCTACACTAACCACTTGATTTGTTGCCGCCAAGTATAGCAGCAACGGTTCTTGCGGTTTAGGCGCGACCAAGGTGGGAGCGGAGGAAAGGTAAGTTTTCAGGTCTTGCAGTGCTGCTTCTGTCGGTGTTCTCGGATCGGGGGTACCCAGATCTGCCTGCCTGCGGCCCAACGCGTGGGCCACCACGACGGGCTGTACGGCCTAGCGACGAACCCCACGAGACAAGGCACTCGCGAAGGCCCCGGCCTCGCGAGGAGAACAACACCAAGGCCTCCGGAGGAGCGGCCTCCCCAGGCTGCCTCCCGAGGAGCGAAGATTCCTATGCAGAGCCCAGCCTCAGGAGGCTGCGATGACGTGAGCCATGACGACCATGGCAGGCGGGCGCCAGCGGGCGCAACAGAGACAGTTTCCTCTTTCGTGCTAAGGGGGGCAAGGACGAACGTGGGTTCCCGAGGGATCCCCCAAAGGTTCCCATTCCAGTGCAACAAGACCAAGACCACGGGCTCGGCAGGAAGGATGTCACCGCCGAGCCCACCCCTGCGTCATACCAGGAGCTTTGCAGGCGAAGACCACCTTTAGTCAGGATAGGCTGTACCTCCTGTCCCCTTTCAAATTTTGCCATTCACTACTGGAATCAGGGACTTTGCCATCTGCCAGCTCTTTGCCGTCTGCTTACAAAAAACAGACGGCAAAGAACTGACAGACGACAAAGAACCTGGTTGCCATCAGTCAGCTCTTTGCCGTCTGCCAGCAGATGGCAAAGAATCTTTGCCGTCCGCTGGCAGACGGCAAAGAGATGGGTAGGTCCAGCCCACCAGCCCCACCTCTTTGCCGTCTGCCAGCAGATGGCAAAGAATCTTTGCCGTCTGCTGGCAGACGGCAAAGAGGTGCCCAGCAGACGGCAAAGAGATGCCCCATCGTAGCCACCCCCTCTCTCTCTCTCCCCAGCCCCACCACACCGGCCTGATCCACTCCCACCCCACCTCTCTCTCTCTCATCCCAACTCTCACGAACTCACCCCCACCCCTCGGTCCACCCCACCCCGGCTCCTCTCCCCACGATCTCCTCGCCGCCGCCACCACCCATGCCGGCCAGTTCCGGCGAGCACCGGCCGCGCGCAACACTCCCCCAAGCTCCGCCGCTCTCTCTCTCTCCCGCTCGTCTCTCCCTCTCCCCCGCGCGAGCAGCTACGGCGGCCGATTCCGGCGAGCTCCGGCGGGATTCGACGGCGCCCAGCACACCCACGTGACCCCCTCGCCCCGCTCCTCCATCCCCTCCGACCAGATCCGACACGCGCGTCCTCCTGCGACGACGCGCGACCCTCCCCTGCGGCTAGGGTTTCGGCCACCACGTCGCTGGCGTGGCTCCGGCGTTGCTCCGGTGACTCGGGCTCGTTTTGGTAGGAGCTAATAGGAGATGGAGAAGTTCAAGATCTCAAGAAATACATGTAGGTGAGGCTGTGCGTTTTACAGTTTGATATTTCGCTTTTGGTGCTTCAGGTGTATTTGTTCGTTGGATAAAAAGGTTATCTGACAAATTGATGTGCCATATGACTGTAGGTGAGTCTGGTTTCCAACCACACAAGAATTCAGAATCTGCCCATATTGGAGTGCAAGACCGCAGTTATCTCGATTGTAATTGGAGTGCAATCAGCATTGTACTTGCAGAATTGCACGGCACTGGGCTGTTGTTAGCGCACACACTTGCTGATCAATGTCGGTGAGCCTCATTATCAGAGCTAGGATACAAAAGGCATATTGTGTTCTTTCCAACTTATGTTCAACAATATATAACTGAGATAAGTTAGATCAATTTGGACACCTTTTATCTAACTTATGTGGACATTCTTTGTTTCAATTTCACTAGGACGTTGAACATTGTAAGTGATATCATTTATCACACTACAGATGCCTTTAATGGTGTTGATTAGCCTGCTGCTATTTTTACACATCTTTTGGAACATGGCAAGTTACTGCACATATGCCACGAGTTACTTTTTTTCGTCCACAATGAGTGTCTGACACATTGACAATATGCTATTCTATCATACTTTTGTATTCTTGTTTGTAGGAACATGAACTCTTAGGGTAGAAGTGTATATAATCAGTCACACTTGGCCGCTAGGTTGCTACAGATCAGTTTTCAGATATAAGTGAAGAAATGTTTTTAAGAGATCAAGATGCTTCATTTATTATATATATCCTATGAACACTTTTTTCTAAATTAATGTTCTTTGTAGTTTATATATGGCAGATCTATATTATACAATATTCATAAGTTAGTTGTGCAAACTTCTTTGTTAGGTTCTTGCTGAGATGGCAGCGATCCATCTTTCCCCATGGCTTGCTGAATCTGAGTAAGCACCCGTGATTGTGGTTCGAAGCAAATCCGTGCTAGCCATCATTTTTAAAATGGTGTGTGAATCTGATACAAATGAGTTGCTTTTTGAAGAGAAACTTGCCTTTCTTTAGAAAACCAGACATGCTATTGTTAGGACTGATCCTTATAAATCTCGCCAATATTTATAAAAATAAATAATTATTCCTTGATGCTTATGAACTTAACCCAATGACACTAAATTATACCAGATTTTGTGTGCATCTGACGTAGCTGTTCCACAAGGTGCTTTGCGGGGGTCTGCTCACAAATGAGGATTCCAACATCTCTGGATGAGGAGATCGATTCAGACTTGGTAATTTATTGCCTACTTTACATCATGTTATTTTTAGTCTAATATTAAGTAAGTGCTTGGGATAAATTTTGATTACACTGATTCGGTGTTCTTTGTTTTGTTTTGTAACACGGGGAAGTTTTTTTGCATCACAAAAAAAGTTGCGGCAAACAAAGAGATGAGAAATAACAAGTAATCGACTTAATTAGTTAGAGACTTAGTGGTCATATTTTTTATCAATTGAGTTTTCATATGAAATGTCAAGTGGTTTCACATGTGCTTTGTTGAAAGTTCTTGGTTTCACATGTGATGTTTCTTCATTGGAATTGATACTTCCTTTAGATGCGAACCTCCTAAACATGAAATTGATACTTCTTGGTTTCACAACAACGACCTTCCTGTTTTGATGCGGACCTCCTAAACATGAAATTGATACTTTTTGTTCCTGGGGCAAACAATAGGGTTTGGTCGCAGTTTTTTCATTTTCTTCTTTCATTCAAAAAAGTTTGGGTCAAGATTAAGGGAGTTGATATATAAGAGTGTGTGATGTTTTAGGATTCAGATTGTGTAAAATGAGATTTTGCAATAATTCATTTGTCAACCTGAATGTAGATGTTTAGGAATAAAATCTAGATACTAAAGTTTCATTAGATAGTACAGTTGTGAATTAAGTCCACACAAAATGTTACATTGTGAACTAACCAATGTGATAAGTCGTGTGTTGAGAATAGAGTTCTGAACTTGTGTGCATATAGTACAGAGATCATATGAAGTTATGGAAACTGTTTAGTTCAACTGGTTTTGAAAAGCAACAAGTTTATCCAGGAATATACATATTCCTTCCTTTTGTGATTTTTGGTTCCCGATGGCTGAGGCTTCTATGGGGCGTCATCGTAGCCGATCCGGGCTGTCCTCTTCCAATGTATGGCTGATCTGCTGCTGCTACTTCATCTGGTAGTGGGCGTGGTAGAGGGATCCAGGGTGATGTTGTGGCTGTCATTTTGGGTTGTTCGTGCACGGGTGCGAGGGGCCTTGCCATGGAGCTCCATCTGCTGCCAGCGGAGGTCCCTGTAAGACCATCATGTTCTTCTCCGCGTGTTGCGCATGGGCGAGGCATCGTTTTAACAAAAAAATAACAAGGTATACAAGACCAGACCATATTTTCATGTATTGCATCAGTCGAAAGTTCGTTATGATAATGCAACTTTGTGTACTATTTTCAGTCATTGGACACCACAGAAACTTTGCAAGGATACAAAAGACTTATGCTAACGATCCTCCCATGAGCTCCAAGCCAGAGATCAGGTCGGTATAAACAAATTGTAATGAATGAGAGAACAACTAAAAATTCTGCTGGCTCCTACAGCATTGCATTTCACCAAGTGAAATGCTACATTTCTACTCCTAACCCATTCTCTCTTTCTTAGTGTTTTTGTTATGCAGGTTGGAAGAAAAGAAGAAGATCCAGAGAAGATCTTAGTAATAAGATAGTTTTTAGGAAAATAGATATTTAGTTTTAGGTCATTTCTTGTAATTTCCGAAATGTAAATTTAATTACTTAACCATTTCTGATTCTTTATAATATGACTTTGTATTACCTATTCCAATTATTAATAAAGTTTTTAATTTACATGTGTTCATGACTATTGGCAATATGTGTTGGATATGCTATATTGGTCATATATATAATTTTCTGTGAAAATGAATTGATATAAGAAAAAACAGGGGCTATATATCCACCTTGGCCTATTTGGCCTCTTTGCCGTCCGCTAGCAGACGGCAAAGAAGCAAGCTCTTTGCCGTCCGCTAGCAGACGGCAAAGCGGCCTTTGCCGGCAGCCATTCAGCCGGACTGTTGGCCGTCTGCTGGCAGACGGCAAAGGCTTTGCCGTCCGCCAGGCATGCCTTTGCCGTCTGCTATGGCAGATGGCAAAGTGCCTGATTCCTGTAGTGATTGTGGGGTCCCTTCCCGCCAGCGCAATAATGGAAGAGGACCAAGGCCCGCTATAAATAGGGATTAGCCACCACTGTAAAAGGACACAGAGACATCCTCACCCAAGAGCCATCGCGAGGTTGCTCACCAGTGTACAAGTTCATCACCAAACCTCCTCGTGAGGCCAATCCACCAAAAGCAGGAGTAGGGTTTTACACCGCAAGGTGGCCCGAACCTGGGTAAACCGCTGTGTTCATCTTCTCGGTTGCTCCCGCGTTCGCAAAAGGCCATGCCGTGGGGTGGCGAGCTTGGGGGTTTGAGTTGGTTGGGATCTTCGCACATGCCCCAGAGTTCGAAACTTTCTTGGGTCTGCGGAGCCTGAGTCTGACAGCTTCTGCTTCCGGGGTCCACTTCATCGGGCCGGCCTTCTTCAGAATCATGAAAAACGGCAGGGCACATTCAGCGGATTTGGAGATGAACCTACTCAATGCGGTTATGTATCCGGCCAAGCGCCTTACCTCCTTGACGGATTTGGGTTCTTGTATCTGCTCAATTGCTTTGTTCTTGTCAGGATTGGCTTCTATTCCTCGTTGAGACACAAAGAAACCAAGTAGCTTGCCGGATGGGACACCAAACACACACTTCTCAGGGTTGAGCTTCAAATTGATCTTGTGCAAGTTGATAAAAGTTTCTTCCAAGTCTTGTATGAGAGTTGCTTCATCCTTGGTCATGACCACTATGTCATCCATGTAAGCTTCCACATTCCTGTGCAACTGAGGTTCAAATCCAATCTACACGGCCCTGGCAAAGGTAGAACCAGCGCTCTTTAACCCGAAGGGCATGCGTACAAAGCAGTACGTGCCACACGGAGTTATTGACGCGGTCTTTTCCTCGTCTTCCTTGGCCATGAATATCTAGTGGTATCCGGAGTATGCGTCCAAGAAGGAAAGCAAGTCACACCCGGAAGTGGAATCTACAATCTGGTCGATGCGCGACAAGGGAAAAGGGTCCTTTGGGCATGCTTTCTTTAAGTCAGTAAAATCAATGCAAAGCCTCCATTTCCCATATTCCTTGCGCACCACTACCGGGTTGGCTAACCAAGTTGGATACAACATTCCCTAACCAAACCAGCCGCTTCAAGTTTCTTGATTTCTTCGGTGATGAACTGCTGCCGCTCCAAGGCTTGTTTTCTCACTTTCTGCTTGACGGGTCTAGCATGAGGGAAGACAGCAAGGTGGTTCTCAATCACCTCCCAGGGAACACCGGGGATGTCAGATGATTGCCAAGCAAACACATCGACATTCGCCCATAGGAAGGCAATGAGCGCGCTTTCCTATTTCTCATTAAGGGTGGCACTAATGGTAAATGTACCACCAGCGCCATCCTGCCCTGCCTGGACCTTCTTCGTTGCAGGATAAGTAACCTTGGATCTCTTGCTAGTGGAACTCTCCGGCAGGTCATCGATGGGTGCAGTGCACTACGAAGAGGCGCGCTTCCCAGAGTCCTTGTCGGTGTCTCTGCTAGACTTCTTCCTTCATTCCTTGGCGGGAGCTGGTGCCTCCGCAACTTCAGCTGCTACCGTGTCTCGATACATCTTGTCCACACATATGACTGCATCCTTTTTATCGGATGGGATGGAGATGATTCCCATGGGCCCTGGCATCTTTAAAGTGTTGTAAGCATAGTGGGATGGTGCCATGAACATTGCCAGAGTTGGTCGACCAAGCTAGTGATCTTTCCCTTGGGTCAGCTCCTGTCGGGGTTGACTCCTTGGAATGTACCCGTAGCCTTGAGCTCTCTGTCAGGGATCTGCAGCCCTTCAACCACCTTAGGGGAGATTAAGTTCAACCCCGCCCCACCGTCAACTAACATCTTGGTTACTTTGAGGTTGCGGATTGTTGGCGAAACCAACAACGGCAAGCATCTGACCGCAGTAGTGCGGTCAGGATGATCCTCTTCATCAAAGATGATAGGCGTGTGAAACCATTTGATTGGCCTTCTGGATTCTGCGGCTGGCTCCACGGCGTTGATCTCACGCGCCCACTTCTTGAGCTGGCGGTGAGAGGAATGCAAGGATGCACCTCCGTCAACACACATGGCTTCGGTTGCCTTCTGGAACTCTCGATCACTAGATTCTTCACCATCCTCGTCATCACTCATATCATCTTCTTCTTTCTTCTCACAGCCTCTAGCAGGCTTTTCCTTCTGCTGTGGGGCCTTGCCGCGGCGGCCTCCTCTACCACCACGGCCCTTCTCGGCAGCTCCATCTTGGCCCTTCTCCTTGTCACGCTTCTCGTACTCAGCCTTCTGCTTCTTAGCAAGCTGCTCAACTTGGCGGCATTCTTGGAGATCATGGCCCTTGGTGTGGTGGATCTTGCAGTACGGCCCGTTGGATTTTTCGGATTTCTCTGCTGCTGCGGCCTCTCGGCAATGAGCGCATGCGGCAGCTCCCTTGCCGGGGGTCTCGGCCTTGGCCTTCTTGCCGGCCGCGAGATTACTAGAGCTCTGAACGGCCAACACTGCTTTCCCTTTGCGCTTCTTGTTGCGCCTTCAGCTTCTCCCTTTCGAGCTAGGGGCATCGTCGTCGTCATCGGAGTCGACTTCGACACCAACCTCCTATCCGGAAGTTGCCTTCCTTCCTCAGCACGAGCACACTTGTCCGCCAAAGTGTACAGCTCATTGACAGTCTTTGGGAGCTTCACATTCTTCTTGGCCCGCATCCTTCTGTTGCGCACGTTCAAATGGAACGCGGCAATCACGGCTGCGGGGTGTATCTCCAGGATATTGCGGTGCACTCGACTGAATCTCTGGATATAATTTCGCAGGGTTTCTCCTTCCGTCTGCGGAAGGACTTGCAGGTCGCTGGGCAGTCCTGGCTCCTGGTGGCCGCCAGTGAAAGCGCCGACAAACTCGTTGCACAAGTCAGCCCATGATGAAATAGAGTTCTCCGGCAGGTGCATCAGCCACGATCTCACATTTGGTTTGAGTGCCAAAGGGAAATAGTTGGCGAGCACCTTCTCATCTCTTCCTCCGGCGGCTTGAACGGCTATCGTATAGATGCCCAGGAACTCTGCCAGGTTTAGCTTCCCGTCGTATTTCTCCGTCAGCTCAGGCTTGAAGGCCCGGGACGATGGCCAGCGGAACTGTCGCAGCTCGCGAGTGAAGGCAGGGCACCCAACCTCGTAAGGCAGGTACCCTCCAACACTGAGCGCAGGGTCGCCAGCATCTGGGCCGTTGCGCCTGTCGGATTGGCGGTGTGCTTCCCGGCGTCGCTCGATGGTGATGCGCGCGTCTTCCCTCCGTTGGTTGTTCAGGACAAGCCGCTGGTCCCGGTGGTCGTGCAAGCCGGACGAGACCATAGATGCCTCGTCGGGCTCGTCAGCACGTGGAGCTTGTTGTGGCTGCCTCTGGGTCTGTTATTGCGGAGGGGGATTGCACCATTGGCGCGGCCCCTCAATGCGACCGTCAGCTCGGGCCGCCATGGCCGTCCGCGGGTATCCTGACGGCTCTGCATGCTGTGATTTGCTGGCTTCGACGAAACCGATCAAACTCTGGATGGTGGCTCTCCACTCGTCCATCTTGTGGGTAGTCGGCAGGAAGTTTAGCAGTAGTTGAGCCCGCGCCATTGCTTTGGCTGGCATGGCTAAGGAGGCGGACCGCAACATCGCTCGACTCCTGGTGGATCCAAGAGGAGCGTCGCCGCGTCCTTGCCGCTGTACGTCGGTTACCGAGGCGGTCTGACGTGGAGGAGGTCGAGCTCGCGGGTCTACGGCTCCACTTGGTGCTCCGTCTTGCTCCGTACGAGGCGCGTGCCCAGCACCGGCACCTGCAACAGGTGCTGCTGGAGGGTCACGGCTTCCCCCAGACTGGGCGCCACTATTGCGGCCGCGGCCACCAGTGCGACGGGGAGGTGGAGACGGATTGTTCTCCCCTCCCGTGGCACTAGGGACGGTCTCGCCAAGATGTTGTTGCTGTTGCTCTTCTTCGGCGTTCCTCACTCCAGCTCCGGCCACGGGAGACAAGACGGTGGCGCCGCCTGCGCCAGTCGCGTCGCCCACGATGCCTGCCTCATTCGTCGCCGCTGCGGCGGCAATGGCTTCCGTGGCTACATGCGAGGGGCCCTTCTAAGTGGAGGGATGTGCCACTGCGCCGATCTTCTTCTTGGGAGCCATGGATGAAGAAGATGGCAATGAAGATTGACACACCGCTCAGGAACTCAGGTTCGCGCAAACAACAATACCCCTACCTGGTGCAACAAAGATGTCAGGGCAGGATGCACACAGTCACCTATGGGACCATTGGTCCCTTTGTGGTTCGACGGGGGAGGTCACGTTGCACAAAGAGTAGAGACCATGAAACAACACAACGATGGGACGCTGGTGTTTTACCCAGGTTCGGGCCATTGAGAAGCGTAAAACCCCTACTCCTGCTTTGGTGGATTGACCAAAGGAACACGAAGCTCACGCAATGCTCAAACCCGGCAAGGTTGCCTTCAGGGGAGCTGCTACGCGAGTACAAGTGTCCAAGAGTCCGAATCCTGAGCTAGGTTGCCTTGGGCTTCATTTATAGGTCAAGGGGCAACCACAGTGGCAAAACAGACATTACCTAGTGATTAGATAGCTAACAATGATATCATACCTAACTCTAGCACTTAGGACAAAATGCCATAAATGCTAGTCTAGGTGGCGTGCGGGGGCGCATCCCCGGCAAGCTTTTACCACCGCTTGGCTGCTTGTTGCTTAGTGTCTTGACACGCCTCTGGACGGGTGTCAACTGGGCAAAATCTATCTTCCGGTGCGTCGCCACGTGCTTAGTGAGAGCCACTTAGCCATCTGAGGGCTCGACACTGCATCGACAACTGATTGGCGTTGTGATGCAGTGGAGCGGTGGCTGCTTGGCTCGCGCCTACTTGGGAACGGCTTGCCGGGTATTCTTGAGGGTGCGCGCGCCTCGGTCCCCGACAGGCACCGGGGACGTGGCTGGCGCGGCTCGGGCACGCCTTGGGCTGTTGCATTGATCTTGCTGGCGTAGCTAGCCAGCGTAGCCTGCTCCTACCGGGGTCTTGGATGTTGGCTTCGTATTCTTGATGCGCTCCTTGGTCTCATGAAGAACGGCTTCCTTGGCTTGGATTGGTCTTGGCGGGGTTCTGCTACTACTGCCTGTGCATAAGTCAGGGGCACTTGGTACCCCATTCCTAGTGCACCGACACTTAGGCTACGTACAATGTTTTCAAAAAACTTGGTTTGTTTGTGTGACAAAAGAGATACTTGAGCTAAGTCAGATGAATTGATGAGATGATTAAACTGGAGTTGTTCCAACTCTGCTGATATTGATATTTGTATCCCCATGATGCATGATTTTAGAAATGTTAGGACATGATAATGCATTCAAAACTAGCTTTTCGCAAAAGTACCTACTTAGTGCTATACCATGCATTGTTTATCTTGTTCCAAACATGGGTTGCTTGGGAGTACATTCAAAAGTACTCATTGGCTTGACCCTGGTTGTTTGATTGGCCAGGCATGAAAGGACAGGAATGTGAAGAAGAGTACCTTCGTGATGAACATGCGTGCTAGGATGCTTCCCAGTCGGAATGCGTGTAGGGTTAAGGCAAATGGTATGGGTCCACGCTATCATTGAAGATTTCTGTTGTGAGTTTATGATTAGTGTTTTGGCCTTCATGGCCCTATCTTTGAATACTTGACCATAATGGTCATATTTGTGTAAGACAGTATGTAATGGATGTAAGACTCTTGTTATTCAGTTTATGTATGTTCAGTGAGCATTGATGCTGAGATCACTATACACGTGCATTCGGTGACTTTGAATAATGATCTGGGGTCCCCAAAAATATATAATGTATTCTAAATTCTCCATGACTTATACACCCCGATATAATCCATAACATCATCAAAATAAGCACACTGTGCAATAAAAACAGAATCTGGCGAAAACTGAGCAATACGCAATGATTGGGACTAAAACCGTACTTCTATAGCTCAAAATATTATGAAAAAATAGGATAGCAGAAATAATTTGTCCCAATAATGTCTAAAATTTTCAACAATTTATCACTTTCTAGTAGTCAATGATAAATCAAATATTGGGCATAAAAGTTTCTTTCTGTACAACATCAATTCAACTCTCATCCACATCATCCTAAAGGGCTTTCTTGGCAGAAACTCAAAGGAAAATATACAAATAGAATTACTACAGTAGTAATAATCATGTTGACTCAAAGAAAATGAAATGAAAGCAAAAAACAAATAAGTATTGGGTTGACACCCAACAAGCGCTACTGTTTAATCTCCAAGCTAGCCATGATGGATATTTTTAAGTGTTCTCATCTTTCAATGCAATACCATAGGTCCTCTCATAATAGATTCATATGATGGCTTAATTCTCTATCTTGGGAAGCATTCCATCCCTTTCTTTAGTGGGAAGTGGAATCTTATATTACATTCTTTCGTATCAATAACTACACCTATCGTTCTAAAAACAGTCTACCAAGTACTATAGGACATGAAGGATTACATTCGATATCAAGTACAATGAAATACATGGTTACCTAATTTCTATTAGCAAGAATGGGGACATCATTATTACCCACTGGTTTCTTAATTGTGGAATCCACTAAAAGCAAGTTGAAGGGAACATTCATCCATATTCGTGAAACCTAGAACATCACATATAGATTTTTGTATAGTAGAGACACTTGCTCCTAGATCACACAACGAATTACATTCATAACATTTTTTATTGATTCTAATTTTAGGTTCCCATTCATCATGTAATTTCCTTGGTATAGACACTTGTAATTTGAGCTTTTCTTACTGATAGTTAATAAGAGCTTCTACGATGTTTCGTGTAAAGACTTTGCTTTGTTCATAAGAATTAGGTGAATTTATCATGGATTGCAACAAGGAAATGGTTTCAGTTAAAGAGAAACTATCAAAATTAAAGTCCTTGTAATTCAGGTTAGTGGGCACATCACGGCCTAAAGTTTTGACCTCTTCAAATCTAATTTGATCATTTCTAGCATCAAGATCATCATCCACAACAGGGATGCCTCTTAACTGAAGTTGACTCATCTCCAGTCCCTTTATGATCATGTTTTATGTTGCTAATTAGATATGCAATTGTTTTAACACCAATCATTTGAATATCTTCATGATTATTTTCATGAAAACCGGATGCGGACACCTTTTATAGAAATTCACGCCTAGCTCTCATCTTCTATTTTATTTTCTACTTTCATCTACGGTGACTTGGATAGCCTTTAGAGATTCAGATATTTCCTTTTTGGTGGGATTTTCTAAATAGCGTGTTCACTTCATGCACAAGTCTAACCATGTTTCTAGAGAAATCATCAACTTTGTTTAATGTTTCTTCCACCATAGCATTGGAAGTCTTTTGAGAACTAAAAATTCTATAATAGTGTGCACTAGTTCAGTAGGTATCCTATTATTATTATTATTTTTATTATTATTATGATTATTATTATCATATGAATTACCATAATTAGTAGATGGAGGGATATGATCTATGATTATTGAAATTCCCTCGATAAGCATTGTTGTTGAAAGTATTTGTAGCAACAATATTCACATCAATAGCAACATTATTTTGCTCAATCAAAGTTGATAATGAAACGTCATTTGGATTAACTTATGCTTTTTTACCAACAAGAATATTCATAATATAATCCATTTTATCACTCAAAGTAGAAACTTATTTGATAGAATTTACCTTCTTACCAGTTGAAGCTTGTTCGGTGTGCCATTGAGAGTAGTTTGCAGCCATGTTATCGAGAAGCTTCGTGGCCTCTCCTAATGTGATTCCCATAAATGTTCCTTCTGCTGTAGAGTCTAGAAGTTTTCTTGAGACAAAGTTTAGTCCCACATATATTTTTTGTACTATCATCCTTAAGCTTAATTCATGCATGGGAGAATTTTAAATCATTAGTTTCATTCTCTCCCAAGATTGTGCAACATGTTCTTGCTCGTGTTGTTTAAAATTCATTATTTGATTTCTAATAGATATTATCTTAGCGGAAGGAAAATACTTAGCAATAAAAATATCCTTACATTTATGCCATGAATCAATACTACTCCGGGTAAGGATGAAAACCAAGTTTTTAGCATGATCTCTTAGTGAGAATGCGAATAATTTCAATGTCACGATATCATTATCCACATCTTCTTTTCTTTTGCATATCACATAATTCAACAAAGGTATTAAGATGGGATGAAACATCTTCATTAGGATTTCCAGCAAATTGTTCTTTCATAACAAGATTCAAGAATAAAGCATTTATATCATATGACTCCACAATAGTGACGGGATTAACTGGAGTACTAATAAAATCATCGTTATTAGTTTTCGATTGATTGCCCAACTTTATTAGATGGATGGATATGGTCTATGGTTGTTGAACTTCCCTCTATAAGCATTGTTATTGAAAGTATTTCTAGCAACGAAATTCACATCAATAGCATCATTATTTTGCTCAATAGAAGTAGATAATGGAATGTCATTTGGATCAACTTGAATTTTTTTACTAACAAGAATATTAATAATAATATACATTTTATCACTCAAAGTAGAAACTATTTGATAGAATTTACCTTCTTACCAGTTGAAGCTCATTCGGTGTGCCATTGAGAGCTGTTTGCAGCCATGTTGTCGAGAAGATTCGTGGCCTATCCTAATGTGAACCCCATAAATGTTCCATCTGTCACAGAGTCTAGAATGTTTATCGACACAAAGTTTAGTGCCACATAATATTTTTGTACTATCATCCATAAGCTTAATCCATGCGTGGGAGAATTTTTAATCATTAGTTTAATTCTCTCCCAAGATTGTGCAACATGTTCTTGCTCATGTTGTTTAAAATTCATGATTTGATTTCTAATACATATTATCTTAGCGGTAGGAAAATACTTAGCAATAAAAACATCCTTACATTTATACCATGAATCGATACTATTCCGGCGTAAGGATGAAAATCAAGTTTTTAGCATGATCTCTTAGAGAACGAGAATAATTTCAACTTTGCAATATCATTATCTACATCTATTTTTTCTTTTGCCTATCCCATAATTCAACTTAGATATTAAGATGGGATGCAACATCTTCATTAGGATTTCCAACAAATTGTTCTTTCATAACAAGATTCAAGAATGAAGCATTTATATCATATGACTCCACAATAGTGGTGGGAGTAATTGGAGTATTAATAAAATCATCGTTATTAGTTTTCGATTAGTTGCACAACTTAGTGTTTTCTTGAGTAGACATAATCGGCGATTCAAGAAAGATAGCGCACAAGATATTTTTGGTATTTTTAAATGTTTTTAAGTGGAAATAAAAGAAAGTAAAAAGGAAAACAAGTAAACGATAATGTGTATGAAGGGTCCTTGCATTTTTTGATGAATGTCTCCTGCAATAGCGCCAGAAATTCTTCTACTTCTGATAGGTGTTCGGATTTCCCCGAAGAGGAAGTGTTATGTAGTATAGTAGTAAAAAGTATTACCCTCGGTTACATTACTAGGGAAAACCCTATAGGTAGAAAGGTAACAACAACGCGGGTTAATAGGTAGCGCTAATGCTAATTAGCAGAAGTGCGGGCAATACACCGGCACTGTAGGTGTCCATTAGTAGTAGGGTGTGCCGGACTAAGAGGTGCTACTACTAAGAGGGCCACACACAGCCCCCAAGTGTTGGCCACAGTAGCAGCGCTGCACGATTTCCCGCGCTAGTGCCAAGCCCATTAGTAGTAGCGGGGTCCCATGACCTGCGCTGCTAGTATGGCCAGCACGGGCCCAGCTCTCCTGCCACACTTAGCAGCAGTGCTGGTCCTGAAAATGTGCTACCGCTAATGGGATTAGCAAGAGCGGTGGCCCATGCCCCCCGCTATTGCTAATCCCACCTTATCCTCTACCTACGGCCGCCCCACTCTCCCCTGATCACTCTCCTTCTCCACTCCCACTCTCTTGGCCCACACTCTACCGGTACCCTCCTCCCTTGCGAGCCGTCGTCCTACACCGATTGCCCGACCAATGCCTTCCCATGCCCGCTGCAGTCCCGCGCCCGCTGCTTTCACCCGCTGCCGCCCAAGCATGGTAGCTCCTCCCTCCAATTCCCTCCCTCCTCCCTCCACTTCCCTCCCTCCGTCCTCCCTCCATTCTTGTAGATTGTCCAATGAATTGGTAGAATTTGCTTGTAGAATGTAGGTTCTTTTAATAGAATAGAAAATTTTAGGTAACGAATAGGTTCTTTTAATACAATAGAATGTAGAAATTTGGAGGTATAGAAATGTATTTGCATGGTATATGAGAAATTTTTATGTATCAAATTTACCACTAGAAATTTTTAGTAAAAAAAAATTAGGTATAGAAATTTAAGTAATTATTTTTTGAATATATAAATGTATTGGACTATTTATTTATTTATATGTCATTATCACTTTGTTATGAAAGAATGCTATATGACATTTGATGATCTAAATTTTTCAATCGGTGGAATATGCAGGCTTTGTAGTGTCGGGTCTCCCTGGAGTGATAGTCGTCGGAGGTTCCTCTACTTCCTCTATAGCCTAGTCGGTGACCTAAAACACCACCTCCTCCTTCTCTTCTGCACGGACATGTGTATGATGATATTTCGACATGTATTGCTTGTATATTTGGACATGTGTGTATGACTTTGCAGGGAACACCTCCGAGTGGCCTATGTTTTTCCGGAATATTGATTCATTCCCATTTCAACAAATTTTAGGCGCTTAATAGGTCCTGTTTTTAGAAAGGCTCATGCCTAAATTGTCCGTGGATTTTTGGCATGACTTTTGCCATACAGTAGGAAATATCGAGTGCCTGTGATTTGGCAGAATAGGAATTAGATGACATTCCGGAAAATAATAGGCTATTTTTTATATCACTACTCCATAAATGTAATGTTAATTCACTGATGCTTATAGTTGACTTTCAGTCTGTCGGAGCTCCTTGCGTGACTTTCAGCATGTTCTTGATGGAGGAATCCCGACTGTTGTTGTTGGGGTCGTTTCCTCTTCCTCTTCTCGCGATGTATACCTTGGTATAATGCACGAGAGAGGGAAAGGAAGCTAGTTGAACCATGTTAACGTCCATGCAGATAGCATGGTAAGATTTTTTTTACAATTTTGTCACTGGTCCATCTTTTGCATACATAATTTTTTCTTCAGCCAAAACTAGATTTCTAACTATGTTATTATTATGTTGTTCAAGAGAAACTCCCTCCGAGGTTGTGCCTGATGATGTCTACTACACAACTTTATTCCTGTAGACTCTGTTGGGCGTCCAAGCACAGAGTTTTGTAGGACAGTAGCAATTTTCCCACAAGTGGATGGCCTAAGATTTATCAATCCGTAAGAGGTGTAGGATGAGATGGTCTCTCTCAAATAACCCTGCAATCAAATACAAGAATTCTCTTGTGTCCCTAACACACCCAATACAATGGCAAATTGTATAGGTGCACTAGTTCGGCGAAGAGATGGTGATACAAGTGTGATAACCCACAAGTATAGGGGATCGCGATAGTCTTCACGGGTAGTATTTCACCCCAATTTATTGATTCGACACAAGGGGAGCCAAAGAATATTTATTGGCATTAACAATTGAGTTGTCAATTCAACCGCACCTGGGATATCTCTCTGCAGCAAAGGTTTAGTAGCACGGCAAATAGTAGTAGCAAAAGTAACATTAGTAGTGAGAGCAGCTGTTTTGTAGCAATTGTGACAGTAGCAGTTGCAACAGTAACTTAGCAAGATTCAGTAATAGTAAAGGGTAGGCACGTGGATCAGTGATGGATAATGATTTAGATTACATTGATCATATAACAGTTACACACTAGGGCAACACAGAACTAGCTCCAATTCATAAATGTAATGTAGGCATGTATTCCGTATATAGTCATACGTGCTTGCAATAAGAACTTGCATGACATCTTTTGTCCTACCCTCCCGTGGCAGCGGGATCCTATTGGAAACTAAGGGATATTAAGGCCTCCTTTTAACAGAGAACCGGAACAAAGCATTAACACAGTGTGAATATATGAACTCCTCAAACTACGACAATCACCGGAAAGAACCCCAATTATTGTCACCTTGGGGTATTCGGATCAAGACACGTAATAGGTGCATACAACTTGCAAGATAGGATCCAAATCACTCTTATATTCATGAAAACATAATAGGTTCAGATCTGCAATCATGGTACTCGGGCCCTAGTGACAACCATTAAGCATAGCAAAGTCATAGAAACATCAATCTCAGAACATAGTGGACACTAGGGATCAAGACCTATCAAACTTAACTCGATTACATGATCAATCTCATCCAATCCCAACACCGTCTAGCAAGCCTACAAATGAATTACTCACTCCTGGTGGTGAGCATCATGTCGGTGTTGATGGAGAAGGGTTGGTGATTACGACGGCGATGATTTCCCCTCTCCGGAACCCCAAACGAACCCCAAACAGGAGGTGGTGACGGCTCTGTCTCGTGAAACGCAATGAAAACTTCTCTCCGTTTTTTTCTTCGAAGATGTGATTTTATAGGACTGGAATTAGGGGCGAAGGAGCCACGAGGGCCCCACAAGCCATCAGGGCGCGACCTAGGGGGGCGCCCTGATGTGTGGTGGCCCCCTGGCACACCCCCTCCAGTAGGTCTTCGCTCCATAATTCATTATAATTATCAAAAATAATTCACAAAAATTTCGTCTGATTCCGAGAACTTTTTTTTCTGCACAAAAATAACACCAATGTAGTTCTACTAAAAACAACGTCAGTCTGGGTTAGTTTCATTCAAATCATGCAAATTATAGTTCAAAACCGAAGCAAAAGTGTTTGGAAAAGTAGATACGTTGGAGACGTAACGTATCAACTCCCCCAAGCTTAACTCATTGCTTGTCCTCAAGCAATTCAGTTGACAAACTGAAAGTGATAACAAAAACTTTTAC
This sequence comes from Elymus sibiricus, assembly GCA_039707655.1. Lineage (NCBI taxonomy): Eukaryota > Viridiplantae > Streptophyta > Magnoliopsida > Poales > Poaceae > Elymus > Elymus sibiricus. The sequence continues at coordinate 138,840,216 of CM077669.1, forward strand.
AAACTCTTTTGTTCTCGTTGTTATACACATGCTTAGCTAGTGTTCAAGTTTTCAGCATAAATCATAAATGACCACATCCATGATAACAATTAAGCATCACATCAACTCATGGAAATACATAACCAATTAGCAAGCCTGTAATAAGATATCTCACATGCCAACAATTTATCAAAATGATCATGATATAATATGGTGACATGGTATTTCGCTAGCCATTTCTGAGACCGCAAAACATAAATGCAGAGCACCTCTGGGGTTCAAACAGCGACTAAACATTATAATTCAGAATAGAAAAGATCCAGTCATGCTCATATCCAACATTAATTAGTCTCAATGCATAAAAATGACAATAGTGCTCTCTGGTCTGGTGCTTTTAGTAAGAACATGATGACTCAACATACAAAATAGATAGGCCCTTCACAGATGGAAGCATTGATTTGTAGAGGTGCCAGAGCTCAAGTTTTGAAACAGAGTAGGAATATGGTTTTTGAATGGTGCACTTTTCCTGTCAACGCCACGACAAAGGTTTTCAATATCTTCCATGTTAAACTCATTATTGGTGGTTCCCAAACAGAATAGTAAAGTTTACTCCTATGCACCATCCATACACAAACCATGGTTCACCGAATCCACGGATGCCTGCCAACATGTCAACTGTCCCAAGGAGTTTTGTTTCATTAATTTTGATTATGCAGGACTGGGCATCCTTTTAGCAGCCTCTCTCGTGCAATGACGGCGAATAAATGGCTGTCTTGAGAATAACTCATTTAGCATGGAAAATACTGACCGCCTCATCGCTCGATGAACAAAATGCATGCACAAAATAGATGTTTTTTTTGAATGTTTAGAGATGGCACATGCAAATTTACTTGGAACGGCAGGGTAATACCACATATAGGTAGGTATGGTGGACTCATGTGGAATAACTTGGTTTAAAGGTTTTGGATGCACAACGAGCATTTCCGCTTAGTACAGGTGAAGGCTAGCAATAGGTTGGGAAGCGACCAGCTAGAGAGCCAAAACGGTCATGAGCATGCATAGAGAATAATTAACATTGGACATAGCATGAGTAGGATATGAACACTCTGAATTTAAACATAATGAAGGCCACATTGGTTTTCAATCAACTACATGTTTGCACATGGGCCAAGTCAAGTCGCTTGAAATTCTCAGAGGGTAATACCATACTACCATACCATATAATAACCAATTTTAATGCATGTTGATCTATAAGGTAAATCATTATTCACTACAAGCTGTTTAAGCATGGCATGAGAAGCTATAATCTCTAATTGTCATCCTGAATATGTTCACTCATAATATACTGAATCGAGATCGAACGAGCTAAACATATTTACAAAAACGGAAAACAAGAAGAGTTCATACCTGCTTCCCTTGCCATGATCACTTCATCAAATATCATCATTATTACCTTTCACTTGCATGTCCAAATGATGTGATCATAATAATAGTGCAAGAATACCGTGGACTAAGCAGGAATCTGCAAGGCAGTTTTGGACAAAGGAGAAGACAAGGTAATATTGGCTCTCTGTTAGGTAAACAATAAACCATATAAGAGCCACTCAACATTTTCATCGTGGTCTTCTCCTTTCAAGAACTCAACAAAAAGGAAAGAAAAGAAATTCAGAGAAACACACTGAAATATTTTTGGAGTTTTTGTTTTTCTCAAGGAAACAAATAAACAAGGACGAGAAAAATTATTTACATGGGAAAGCTCCCAACATGCAAAGGAAATCTTTTTGGGTTTTCTTTTTAATGCGGAAGATAATTAAACGGGAAAACAAAACTAAAAGGAAGTGAGAAATATTGTTGGGTTTTCCAAAGTTTTTCAAACACGCAAGAAGAAAGTGGAAAATTAAATCTAACATGGATATACAATGAAAGAGGATGAACACCGACAATTTATATGAAGTGTGTGAACATGAATGTAATGTCGGTGAGAAATACGTACTCCCCCAAGCTTAGGCGTTTGCCTAGCTTGGTGATCACCAATGATAGCCTGAAAATCAAAGAGGATAGGTGTCGGTGTCAAAACCGGCGGATCTCGGGTAGGGGGTCCCGAGCTGTGAGTCTAGGATCAATGGTAACAAGGGGACGAAGCAGACGATGTTTACCCAGGTTCAGGCCCTCCTATGGAGGTAAAACCCTACGTCCTGCTCGATTATATTGATGGTATGAAGGTTACAGAGTTTATCTACCTCGAGGTCGACTAGCTAAAACCCTAGATGAGTTTCTATGTCCTACATTCTAAAACCCTCCCGGTTTATATAGACACCGGGGGATACCTAGGGTTTACACATGAAAGGTCTCCTGCCGAGGATGGAAATGTCCATCTCCTCATCTTGACTTGGAGTGCACGACGCGCCTTCGGGGCTTCCTTCTGGATGGTGGGGTCTTCGATATATTCGGCCCTTCCTGTGATAGCCAGAGAGCGGCCCATCGAGCCGGCCTATTGGGAGATAGGCCAGCGGCCCGAGGACCCCTTAGGCCAGGACTCCCTCAGTAGCCCCCGAACTAGCCCCCAATGCCAAGAGTCTCAGCTCTGGCAGCTTCTGTGACTGGAGTCTTTGTCTTGCGGGGTGAGTTCTTCTTCCCGTAAATGATCGGCTGAGACCAATCCGGCTTCCGATGACACGTATTTCATCCGATCATACAATCACCCGAACACCATGAATTGCTTAGCCCCGAAGGTCAATCGTCAAAGTGTAAACAATGTTTTCTGATGCCCCCTTCTGACGAAGGAATGTGGCCTACCACGACCGCTGAACCAGTTATGAAGACTCGATTCGCGGTTCGAGGCCATTCTTACATTGGCACGGCTCATCAATGTATAGATCGTGCTCCGTTTCACACGGGATATTATCAGAACCCTGGGCTTATTTTGCGCGTGCATGATGGCACGCACGCCTTGGGAAGCGGAGAGACTTGCGGCGCAGTGGAGGGAGGCTAATCGGCGTGATGTCTCATAAAAAGGGAAAAAACCCCAAGGTTTACTCACGCTTCCCATTCGCCTCCTCTGCTTCCAATCTCCCCAAGCTCCGAGACCCCAGATCCAGTTCTTCCTCAACTTCCCCTCCGAGCTTAGCCATGGCGGGCTCGGGCTCCATGGCCAAGTGGGAGGCCTCTACGGTCACCGACCAGGATATTCGGGAGCTAAAGCTCGCCGGCTACATCCCCACCAACGTCTTCCACCGCGCCCCAGAAGCGAAACAGGTCGTCCCCACCCCCAAGCCAGGCGAAAGGGTGGTCTTTGTCCCCCATTTCATCCGGGGACTGAGCTTCCTGCTCCACCCCTTCGTCAGGGGTCTCATGTTCTTCTATGGATTGGACTTCCATGATCTTCCCCCGAACTCCTTCGTGCACATCTCGGCTTTCATCATTCTTTGCGAAGCCTTCCTGCGGGTCGAGCCGCACTTCGGCCTGTGGCTCAAGGTCTTCAACGTCAAGCCGAAGACCGTTGCGGGTGAGCACACAGACTGCAGAGGGGCGGTAATCAGCAAGCACCCCCGCGTCGGGTGGCCAACCGGCACCTTCATCGACACAATCAAGATTTGGCAGAAAGAGTGGTTCTACATCACCAAACCAAGGGATGAGAGCTGGGCGGCGCCTACCGAGTTCAGATCCGGACCCCCTACTAGATTTACCTCATGGCTCAGGAAGGGCCTTGACTGGGGGTCGGATGCTGAGGTGTAGCTGCTGCAGAAGCGCATTACCTCGGTGATCGAGGCCAAGGTGGAGTTGGTTAACGTGGTCCAGGTTATGATCCACCGCCGTATTCTTCCTTGCCAGCGCCGGGCTTCCCCAATGTGGGCTTATCGGCCTGAGGACGAGCCTACCATGCGCCAACTCTTCCGTACCACCCCTGAGAAGTTGTGGAAGGCATTATTCAAGCCTCGGAAAAGCTGGCCGGCCAAGGAAGAGGATTCAGGCCTAAGCACCAATAACCCTCCCACCAAGGTACGGCATAATTTTAATCCGCTGACTCTGTTTCTTCGACCAAAAGACTGAACGCCTTCTCCCTTACTTTCGCAGAAGTGGTTGAGCAAAGCTGCGAGAGTTAATTGCCCGGCTCCACCACTCGAAGACCCCAGGTCAGAGCTGTTGACGGCGATGCTCGTTGTGGCGAAGGAGAAGAAAAGGAAGGCTAGAGAGGGTCTCCGCATAAGGGACCAGCCAGACGCCGCGTCCGAGGAAACCCATGCCTCCTCTAGTCATGAGGAAGAGCATGAAGACGGGGGGGAGGAATTTCCCCCCGCACAAGAAAGAGGGCGGTGTCATCGGACGCCGCGAAGGATGCAGCTCCTCCTGCCCTGAAGAGGGCGTGCCGGGCGAGGTTGATCCTGCCCGACGATAGCTCAGAGTCTGACGCAGAGTCCGAGGACTTTGAGAGGGTTCCCTGAAGGAACTTAAGGGTCAAGCCCCCCGCTCAAAGGTATGAATCCGAAGACTCCCTGAATCATTTATGCAAAGTTTTTAGTGTTTTAAATGCAAGAACATCTTTTAATCTGTATCCCCGACCAAATATCGGATTGGGAGTCTCCCCCCGCCGAGCTGGCAGAGAGTGGGACTGTGTCGCACCCCACACCTCTAGGGGCCACGAAGGATGCTGCGGAGGTGTCATCCCGCCGGGCTCCTTTGGAGCCGAACACAGGCGGTGGGGGTGACCGCGCCATGACCGAGGTTGATGCCTCGGCCGCCGAAGGCCAGGGGGAGGCAATTCCCCCGGCTGCTGAGGACCAGGGGGAGAGAACTCCCCTGGCCGCTGAGGAGGAAGGGCGGAGGGATGTCCACTGCCCTCCGAGGACGTCTTCGGAGCACGCTGTACCTCCAGAGCTACCGACCCAGTCCCCGATCAGAGATCGGGCTGGCCGGTCACCACCGATGCCACCGACGACTGGGTGGCCGGTCATAGAGGAGGCCCTATCAAGCGCCCCCATCTCCGAGGATCACCGCACTCTTATGGGTGCGGTTTTGCGAGGCATTCAGTCCGTTGATAACGGGCTGAAGGAGGCCTTCAATGGTCTCTTGACGGGCTTGAAGGTGAGTAACGTAATACCCTTTTGCCGAACCATTTTAATTTTTAAGTTTATGCTATCTTTATATATGCAGTAGCCCCCGAGCCCTGGGTGTGTTTGCAAAAACACAGCCGGGGGTCAGACAATTAGGAGTGAAAAACGATGCATAAGGCACCATTAATCCCACAATGTTCTAAAAACCCTTAATAGGACCGAACATAGGGTCATATCCTTGACAGTTCGGGGGTTAAAACGTATATGAATGGATATATGTTTTTTATTTTTTGTAGGCCTCGTCATCGGCGGCAGCCGTTAATGCCGCTGAGCTTACCTAGCTAAATCGAAAGCTCAAGATCTACGAAGAGGAGCTTGATAGCCTGAACAAAAGGTTCGACGAGGCACAAGGTAAGCCGAATTCTAATATCCGGGCTGTATATTGTTAATGATCCGCACATGTGACCCAGTGTAGTTAGTTAGTTATTGCTTCCACAGCTTCCACTTCGGAGGTTGAAAAACTCAAGGCCGAGCTCCAGAAAATGAAGCAAGAGGCCGCGGACGAGAAGGCTGCCGCCGAACAAGCAGCAGCCACGCTTTCCACTTTGAAAGCTGCGAGTGCCAAGCATGAGGCCCGGGTGGAGGAGGTGCAGCAAGAGCTCAAGGATGCCAGCACGAAGTGCGAGGCCCTTGAGCAAAAAGGCAAAGAACAAGCCACCGAGCTAGCCGCACTGAAATTCGAGCTCCAGAAGGAGCGGGTGGATAGGCGGTCCTTTGAAGAGGAGGTTCGCCAAGTCAAGGCTATCACAGATGGTAAGCCGTATTCACTACAATGCGCCTTTGGTGGTAGCAGGTTTGCTTTGCTCACCCAGGTGTGGCATTCCTCAGGCGTCTGTGCGGATCTCCAGAAGAGTGCAGCGGACGCGAACAAGTTCTATGCTTCGCGGGAGGAGGATGATCAGGCTCGGCTATTCTGGGCACAATTTAGTCCCCCGAGCACTCTCCTCTCCTGATCGAGCAGATGAAGCAACTGATGCAGCTGCACAGGATGGCGGAGCCGGCCATGAAGGATCTCTGCATCCGGTTGTGGCCTGCAGAGCCGTTGTCGAGCAGCTACTTTGGCTTGGTGCAGAAACTATGCGATGCTGCGCCTCGTATTGACGTGCTAAAGCGCTCTTCATGCATCGAGGGAGCTCGGATGTCCTTTGCAAAGACCATGGTGCACTGGCCGAAGCTCAAGCCGACCGAGATGGCTACCGCACCTCCGCCTCCTGGAAAGGAGCATAGGAGCCCTGAGCTATACTTCTCCGCAGTGATGGAGGGTGCTCGGGCAATAGAGGCTGAATGCTCCAAAGACGTTTTGTATGAATGAGCGCGTTGTAATATGTCCGAAGACTTTTAACGCTTTATAATCAGTGTTGCATGGTTTATCATGTCTTATATGTTTTTAATATTTATTTTGACTCCCGTGTGGCCATTTTATCTGAAAGTTGCGAGTTGTCGCCTTCAGCCCCCATGTAGATACTACGCGATGTGTCTTTGTCTCCGCACTGTGACCCTTAGCTGAGGTATCGGAGCCCGAAGGCGGTAGTGCGAGGAGGACAAGGCAATCGGACTGTGATGCTTTATCGCTTTCACTTAGCCATAGGAGAGTAAAAAAAATGCGGGGGCTGATGACCAGCCCCCAGTGTGGTGTGATGTTCGGATGTACCGGGGCCGAAGCAAGCATCACATGGTTTGTACAAGAACGAAACCCATCGTATAACACGGCATAACTTCTATCGATCCTTTAGTATGACACTTATGCTCAGATTTGCAGACCGGTTCTCGCTTACTATGACGGTCAGTTTTCGGCTTTCTCCCCTGAGGTGCTTGACCAGGTGAACTGGAAACACAATCGCAGTGGTTCTCCCTTTGCCCCTTTAGCCGAACGAGCGGAACGTAAGGGGACAAACACAGGAGCCGGGCAACCCAACTATTGACCCAAGACATAGTTCGGATTCGATGCATATAAAGCAAAATCCAAGACGCCGAGCACACGACCCGCTGTGTTGGAGTGATGCTCAGGGCGAATTTTTAATTTCAAGTCATTGGTCTATTAGCCGAATGCATCATAATGTATAGCGAACACTTTTTGCAAGAAGCGTTGACGAGGGAAGAACAGAGTACGTATCAAATATGACGAAGTGGCCATGTATAATGGTCTTGTATTTGCTCAATAATTCTTATAGCTCGGATTGCCGAAGCAACTGTTTACAGGTATTTGAAGATGAAATATAAAATTTACAAAGGAGAGGTTGTACCAGGGGTCTTCGATTAGTGGCTTGACGTCCTCGATGTGCCCTATCGCCAATCTGCTCCTATGCCAACTAGGGAGTTGTGTTCCTTTAAGGGTGATACTGTCGGCGAACTGACTTTGGGAAGAAGGTCTTGAGAAGTCGCCGAAGGGTAGGTGAGCTTTACACTTTAACAGATCCTTGACGGTACCTGTGATATGTCCGAGGACGTGTACTGGTAGTAGTTCGGTTCATCCGAACACTTACCCTTTTATAGTTGTTCCCCATTGCTGCCCATGGAATCTTGAGTGCAAAGTTGTGCCTTCTCGGCACGCGTTTGACGGGCATCAGGGCTGTGCAATGGGGAGCGTGTCCCTATTTCTGGGGAGGAGAAGAATCTTGGAGTTTGGATTGAAACCGAGCTCGTTTGTCAACCTTTTGTGCCTTTATGGCAGATTTTGGTGTTCGCCGATCGTCCTCATAATAGAATTTGGCTGCCAGGGCCAATGGATGTTCCTCAGTTCGGAGGGAACGCTCTGTGTTGCCGTTGACGGTGATGACCCCCTTGGGCCCGGGCATCTTGAGCTTGAGCTTGCGTAATGTGGGACAGCATTAAAGCGAGCGAATGCTGTACGGCCCAGCAGGGCATGATAACCGCTGCGGAAGGGGACGATGTCGAAGATCAAGTCCTCGCTGCGGAAGTTGTCGGGCGAACCGAACACTACTTCCAGGCTAACAGAGCCTGTGCACCGGGCTTCGACACCTGGGATCACTCCTTTAAAGGTAGTGTTGCTAGGCTTTATCCTTGATGGATCTATGCCCATCTTTTTCACCGTATCTGAGTAGATGAGATTGAGGCTACTTCCTCTGTCCATTAGGACTTTAGTGAGGTGATACCCATCGATAATGGGGTCTAAGACGAGGGCCGCCGAACCTCCATGGCGGATACTGGTCGGGTGATCTCGTCGATCAAAAGTGATCGGGTAGGCCGACCATGGGTTAAACTTCGGGGCTACAGGCTCTACGGCGTAGACCTCTCGAAGGGCGCGCTTCCTCTCATTTTTAGGTATATGAGTGGCGTATATCATGTTCACAGTCTTTACCTCTGGAGGTAATTGCTTCTGACCTCCATTGCTCGGACCGCGGGGCTCTTTGTCGTCCTCGCTGCGTGGGCCCTTGCCTTGCTCTTCGGCTGCGAGTTTGCTGGCCTGTTTGAACACGCAATAGTTATGGTTGGTGTGGTTGGCGGGCTTATCTTGAGTGCCATGGATCTGGCAAGGCCTCTCCATGATTTTGTCCAGCGGGGTGGGTCCATCACGATTGCCTTTAGGAGGCTTCTTCCGCTGCCCGGATTTGGGTTGCGGAAGCCGGCGTTAACGGCCGTGTCATCGGCGTCGCTAGTGCTGTGCTGGCATTTGTTTTTGTTGCGTCGTGGTTTCCCGTTTCCATCCCGGACTTCGGAGGTGTCGGGGTCTTTGGGGTTGTGGCTTCGTCTCGCTAGCCAGTTATCCTCGCCCGCGCAAAAGCGGGTCATGAGTGATGTAAGGGCGGACATGGTCCTAGGTTTATCCTGACCGAGCTGGCGAGCCAGCCATTCGTCCCTAATATTGTGCCTGAAAGAGGCTATAGCCTCGGCATCATCGACGATCTGGTCTTTCTTGGTGAAGAACCGATTCCAGAATTGTCGAGCGGACTCTCCTGCCTTTTGGACGACATTGCTTAGGTCGGAGGAGTCCGGAGGCCGCACATAGGTTCCCTGGAAGTTAGATCGGAATGCATCTTCGAGATCCTCCTAGCTCCCGATTGAATTTTCGAGGAGACTATTTAACCAGTGCCGAGCTGGCCCCTTAAGTTTAAGGGGGAGGTACTTGAGGGCGTGGAGATCATCTCCTCGTGCCATGTGAATGTGGAGGAGGAAATCCTCGATCCACACTGCTGGGTCAGTTGTTCCGTCGTATTGCTCGATGTTCACGGGTTTAAACCCTTCTGGGAATTGATGCTGCATCACCTCGTCAGTGAAGCACAGTGGGTGGGCAGCGCCTCTGACCCGGGCTATATCACTCCGGTAGTCGGCGTCTGTTCTGGCCCGGTTTTGGTCCCGAACTCTATTGTTTCGGTCGAGCCAAGGCCGGTACTTGTCCTGTCTACCGGGGGAGTTCCCTCTAGATCCGTAGATGGATCTCGTGCGGCCTGTTCTATAATCTAGGTCGCGTCGCAGGTCGTACCTGCCCTCAGGCTCCATTGGCTCTTTTCCCCTTCTGCAGGGTATCGCCGGCCTATAACCGGCATCGCCAGCCGTCCTATCTCGTCCTCGGGGAGGGCGGTCCAGCTGGTCGTATGGAGTGTGCTTTGGAGACGGCGTATTAGGGAGCTCGTCATCGAATTGTGGCAGCAGCCGCCGGCGTGGATAGCTCTTGGGTTGGTCCAATAGACCGGCGCCGTATTCTTCCTCGGCTGATAGGACCCTTGTCCATCTATCATTGAGGGTGTCTTGTTCGGCCTTGAGCTACCGCGCTTTTGCCTTTAGGCTTCAGGCAGTGGCTAAAAGCTGTTGCCTAAACCGTTCCTGATCCTCAATGGTTTCGGGGACTATGAAGTCTTCGTCTTCCTGGCTATCCTCCTCCTCTACAGGGTGGAGGTAGTTGTCATCCTCGGAGTCGTTCGGATCTTCGGGGTCGCGCTGGTCCTCCAGCCTTTCGTGGTCCTCTAACGGATACTCGGGGATATCGGGATCGCCGAGGTCTTCCGGGGTATCGTTTTCCCCGGTGCCAGCAATAGCTTCCCTTCCCTTTTTTGTCTTTGATCGCTTATGTGGTTTCCGGCGCGTTGACGGCGCCTCACCCAAGTCGTCGCCATTGTTTGCTGGCATGTGCTCGCCATTACCGGCTGGGGTATCCACCATGTAGACGTCATAGGTGGAGGTGTCAGTCCATCGCCCGATGTTTACGGGGGTGGGAGCGCAATCCTCTTCATCCATGTCTTCTGCCTCCTCGGAGGCGTAGTCCAACATATCGGTTAAGTCTTCGATAGTGGCTATGAAGTGGGTGGTGGGTTGGATGAAAAATTCTTCTCGACACACCTTAAGACCGATCTGATCGTGGATTGGGGTTGGGTCGTCAGTAGTTTTCATCGATAAGATCTGATCTAGAGCTTCGTTGAGAGTCAAGAGCTCGATCGGGTTAATCTGCTCAGCGCTTTTAGAGTTATCCTCCGATGCGTCTGCACAGGAAGTGTGTTCGGCATGAGATGGTGTCCGGTTATCAGGCGCTATGGCCGGATCCGGATAAAAAGCCAGATCATCACCGGGGTTGGTCCCATGAGCGGGATTGAAATCGACATCCAAGGTTAAGGCCTCGGAGTCCACTGGCACGTCGGATGAGACTGCGAGCCCGGTGAGCAAAAGATCGCCCTGAGAGTCTACGGAGAACTCTAAGTTCCCGAATCTGACTTCTTGATCAGGGGTGAGACTCCCGACCCGGCCAAGGCGGCCGGTCGGGTCAGCGTGCAGCACGATGCTGCTGAAAGCGAAGATCTGTCTAGGGACGAAGGAGTCCATGTTATGGACCTCTTCATTGATGACAACGCAGGCCATCGATTCCTTTGGTGATCACAGCAGAACTCTCAATGAAAGCACCAATGTCGGTGTCAAAACCGGCGGATCTCGGGTAGGGGGTCCCGAGCTGTGAGTCTAGGATCGATGGTAACAAGGGGACGAAGGAGACGATGTTTACCCAGGTTCGGGCCCTCCTATGGAGGTAAAACCCTACGTCCTGCTCGATTATATTGATGGTATGAAGGTTACAGAGTTGATCTACCTCGAGATCGACTAGCCAAAACCCTAGATGAGTTTCTCTGTCCTACATTCTAAAACCCTCCCGGTATATATAGACACCGGGGGATACCTAGGGTTTACACATGAAAGGTCTCCTACCGAGGAGGGAAATGTCGATCTCCTCATCTTGACTTGGAGTGCACGACGTGCCTTCGGGGCTTCCTTCTGGATCATGGGGTCTTTGATATATTCGGTCCTTCCTGTGATAGCCAGAGAGCGGCCCATCGAGCCGGCCTATTGGGAGATAGGCCAGCGGCCCGAGGACCCCTTAGTCCAGGACTCCCTCAGCAGATGCAGGCAAAGTGACAGAAAAGGCATACATTTACCAAATATTAAGTTATATTCATAACCCCTACCGCGGTTTACAATAATCTCATGATAATGCATAGCGTCAAAGTCTAAATATCTTTCAGGCAGGATAGGATCATTAAGTTGAGGTGACACTCCTAGCTTTGCAGCTACATGGGAGGCATAAATCCCTCCATACAAATCACCATTGCTAGAATTAGAGTTCAGCCTTCGGGCAACAATGAACCAAGGTTATAGTGTTGTTCACCAGTTACAGCCGTGTGAATAAGACATAAATCAGGGGCACATAAAGCACTACAATCTTGTTTCCCTACTACGCATTTCCCATTAAACAGTGCAAAGTAGCGGATAGACGGAAACTGTATACTTTTAATTCTTTCCTATGTTACCCCCCTATCTTCTCCAACACATAGACTCTTGAGAAACATATCATAATCAGTTTTTGAAGGTTTCTCAGTTGAGCCCCAAAGTGGAAGTTTGCAAGCAATAGAGAGGTCTTCTAGAGTCATGCTAAATGATTTATCATACAGTTTAAATAACACTCTAGAAACATGCGATTGATAACGAAAACCTTGCGTAAATGTACGGGTAAGGTCATAGTGTTAGACACAGTTATCTGCGAGGAAATCGTTGAGGCCGGTATTATAAATGAATTGGTCAAATTAATCCTTAATGCCTACACCTATCATGAAATTAATCTTCACTTGGCCATCGACATGATTTGGCGTCAGCCATGACTATCTGGTTATCTCGAGGCTCGATGTAAGCTGGCCGTACTCAGTTCCCACTAGATGACTCACTCGAGGTGAGTCCTCTTGAGGATCTCCTCCTAAAGAAAGTCATCTTCCCAATAACAAATTTATGAAATTTGTGAGCCACAAATTCATGTCAATAAAACTTTGTAAGATTGATAGCAACTACTCATATGGATGCCTAGAGGCCATATAAAGCATTCATACTACTTGGAACTCAAAGAATTCAACATGCAAGCTCATTTTCTATAGCACCAAGTGCAACACATTATGCAAAATATAAACCACTAAAACAAAAACTAATTGGAGGAATGGAGGAGTCACATACCAAGGAACAATTCCTCATAATAGTTTTGGAAACGGAGTTCCGAGCAAAGAGATCGAAAATTTCACTTTCTGGGTGAAGAACACGGGAGAGAGATGTCTAGAATTTTTTTTGCTGGAGGTAGGAGAGAGTGTGGAACGAAGGGATAAGGAAGGGGGCCCTGTGGGCCCCACAAGCCGTCAGGGTGCGGCCTAGGGGGTCGTGCCTTGATGTGTGGTGCCACACAGGTGCATTGATAACCCACAAGTGTAGGGGATCATTTGTAGCCTTTTTCGATCAGTAAGAGTGTCGAACCCAACGAGGCGCTAAAGGTAGAACAAATATTCCCTCAAGTTCTATCGACCACCGATACAACTCTACGCACGCTAATGCTTGCTTTACCTAGAACAAGTATGAAACTACTTTGTTGGAATAAAACTAGAAGTACTTTGCAAAATAATAAATAACGTGGAAATAAAAGTTATGTGTTGTTTTAATAAAAGAACAAACAAAGTAAATAACTTAGTAGAAAGCTTTTTGTGTAACGCAAGAGAAAGATTGTCCCTAGGCAATTGAATATAATATGATAGATACTTGTTATATGCAATGAGGGAGAGGCATACGCTAACACACTTTCCATACTTGGATCATATGCACTTATGATTGGAACTCTAGAAAGCATCCGCAACTACCAAAGTTCATTAAGGTAAAACCCAACCATATTAATTATCAAGTCCCCTTTACTCCCATACGCAACAACCCACCTACTCGGGTTTATGCTTCTGTCACTCAAGCAACCCACCATAGGCAAATCATGAACATATTGCAACACCCTACAGCGGGGATCCCTCACATTTGCGCAACACGGAGGGCTTGATTGGACAACACCATATCAACATACAAATCACATCCATAACATCATACCACAACTAACCCATACGACAAAATAGATCTACTCAAACATCATAGGATAGCCAAATATCCTTGGGAAATAATATATGGAGTTGAGCACCATGGTTAAGTAGAGATTACAGCGGGGAAGAGAGTTGTTACACCGCTGCATAGAGGGGGACAGAGTTGGTGTTGACAGCGGTGAAGTTGTTGGTTTAGATCGCCGTCACAATGATTGCCCCGGTGGCGTTCCGGCACCACCGGGAGGGAGGGGGAGAGAGCCCCCCTCCTTCTTCTTCTTCCTTGGCCTCCCCCTAGATGGGAGGAGAGTTACCCCTCTAGTCCATGGCCTGCATGGCGGCGGAGGGGCGGGAGCCCCTCCTAGATTGGATCTCCCTCTATGTTCTCTTATGTTTCACGTTCCTGTTTTCTGGCCGAAAACCGTTTCTTATATTTCTAGAGATCCGTAACTCCGATCAGGCTGAAATTTTAAGGGGATTTTTAACCAAAAATTAGCTTCCTTGCGCCCGAAGGAGAGCTCCAACTGACTTACGATGTGGGAACAACCCACCACATCACGCTTGGGCCTCCTAGACGCGCCCTAGTGTATTTTGGGGGCTGGGGGCCTCCGTTTGCATTGATTCCACTTCTCAAAATTCACAAATATGCCAAAACAAATCTCTGTAAATTTTAATCGCGTTTCGACTTCGTTTGATATGTATATTGTGCGAAACAAAAAACATGCAACAAACAGGAACTGGCACTAGGCACTGGATCATTAGGTTAGTCCAATAAATCATATAAAATGTTGCCAAAAATATGTGAAAGTTGTATAATATTGGCATGAAACAATCAAAAATCATAGATACGATGGAGACATATCAGCATCCCCAAGCTTAATTCCTGCTCGTCCTCGAGTAGGTAAATGATAAAAAAGACAATTTTTGATGTGGAATGCTACCTAGCATAATCTTGATCATATATCTAATCATGGCATGAATATTAAGATACAAGTGATTCAAAGCAATAGTCTAGTTTTTACATAAAGACATTAATACTCAGGCATCCCAACAAACAATCATGTCTTTCCAAATATCAAGGCTAAAGAAAGTCTCGCATCAACTCAGCGTATCAACGGGCTATGGAGTTGCCCATCAATAGATATCAATGCGAGGAGTAGTGATTGCCATGCAACGGATGCACTAAGAGCTATAAGTGTATGAAAGCTCAATATGAAAACTAAGTGGGTATGCGTCTAACTCCTTTATGAAAAATTCCCACTAGTATATGAAAGTGACAACATAGGAGACTCTCTATATGAAAAACATGGTGCTACTTTGAAGCACAAGTGTGGAATTAGCATGCCCCTTCTACTTCTTTCATTCATTTTTTTTCTTTCTTTTTTATTTTTTTTATTTTTCTTTCTTCTTTTTTTTCTATTTTTTTCTCTTTTTCTTTTTTTTCTTTGTCCGGAGCCTCATCCCGACTTGTGGGCGAATCATAGTTTCCATCATCCTTTCATCACCGGGGCATGCTCTAATAATGAATAATGATGATCATCACACTTATATTTACTTACAATTCAATATTACAACGATAGTAAAACAAAGTATGACTCTATATGAATGCAAGGAGCTAGCGTAGCAAAGATATCAAAAAACAGACAAGCCATGGAAACATCATGCTAGCTATCTTACGATCATGTAATGCAATATGACAATGAATGCTCAAGTCATCAAAACGGAAGCGGTGGAAGTTGCATGGCAATATATCTCGGAATGGCTATGGAAATGCCATAATAGGTAGGTATGGTGGCTGTTTTGAGGAAGATATAATAAGGCTTATGTGTGATAGAGCGTGTCGGGGAACGAACACCTATGGGATCGAGGATACCTTCACGGTTCGGCAAGGGGAGAGGATTGCACAAAGAGCAGAACTAAGGATCAGCACGCGGGAACTCTTTTACCTAGGTTCGGGCCGCACGGATGCGTAAAACCCTACTCCTGCTTGGATTGGTATTAATGATCTTGGCTCTAGTACATGGAGCGCTCGCTGAGAAGCAGCAGCTACACATGCACAACTTCCCCCAGGAGCGCCATGCATGCTCACTGGAGGCGCCTTAATCTCTCGCCCAGGAGCGCTATGCAGCTCGCTGGAGGCGCTCTCCCCGTCCCTTCACTGCTACGCCTCGGGCCTCCTTTTATATGTTCAAGGGGCTACCACAGTGGCACACAACTCACGCAGTGAGGTGGAAAGTATCTACAGTGTTTACATAAATATCTCTGACATCTCAGGACAAATGCATTTAATGCTCTACTGAGGTGTCCCTTAGCTTCTTGGGGACGGGAAAAGGGCATGTCCCATCAGCACCGCTTAAGCCTCCTGCGGCCAGCATCGCGCCACGTCACCAGGAGGACAAGCCCTAAACGACAGGGCTGGTCGCTGCGCTGGAGCGGTAGCGCAGTGCTGTGCAGTGGCTTGCCGGGACCAAATCCTTGCCGGGCCCGGAATCTTGCCGGGGCCGGGTCTTGCCGGGCGCGAGGCCTTGCCGGCAAGGATCTTGCCGGGCCTCCGTGAGCCTTCGGCCTTCTGGCTTCTGGTCTTTGGCTTGAACGCCGTCTTCTGGCATCTTGTGCTTGCATCCGGCTATCTCCCGGCAGGCCTTGCCGGGATGGAGCTTGCCGGGCCCTTGGCTTGCCGGCTCGCGCCTTGCCGGCAAGCGCTGTCTTCGTCTTGAATGCTTCGTCTGAGTGGATTTCTCCTCTAGCCATGCCCTTCCCGCTTGGAGGCTACAACTTACCGGTGCATGTCCAGGGGTAATGAACACCCCCTGTTCAGTACACCGACAGGAGCCCCCGGGCCTGGGCCGGGCAAGCGTGCACAGTGCTGTCCGGGCTAGGCCCAAAAACATGCACCGGTACACGTGCGGCGAGAAGTAATCGACACTCATATCTTTAACCGCGCACTGAAGAGTGGCGTACAAAATCTTGCGGTTAAAGCTTCCTTGTCGGAGCGCATAGCTTCAATGACAAGGTTGAGAGCCCCCTTGTCGGAGCGCACGGCTCGACGACAAGGTTGAGAGCCCCCCCTGTCAGAGCGCATGGCTCGACGACAAGGTTTGCTAAGTTTGCGATTTCAGTGGAGAACTTCGACGTTCTCGACGCTGGCTTCCGGCAAGGATCTTGCCGGGAAGACTTCTGACTTCGGCGGAGAACTTTGACGTTCTCGACGCCGGCTTCCGGCAAGAAACTTGCCGGGAAGGCTTATGACTTCAGCGGAGAACTTCGACGTTCTCGACGCCGGCTTCTGGCAAGAATCTTGCCGGGAAGGCTTATGACTTCAGCGGAGAACTTCGACGTTCTCGACACCGGCTTCCGGCAAGAATCTTGCCGGGAAGGCTTATGACTTCAGCGGAGAACTTCGACGTTCTCGACGCCGGCTTCCGGCAAGAATCTTGCCGGGAAGGCTTATGACTTCAGCGGAGAACTTCGACGTTCTCGACGCCAGCTTCCGGCTTGCCGGGCCTTGGGCTTGCCGGCAGCGTGGGCAAATAGAGCAGGACGGCAATAGGAGCCGTGTGTCCGAAAGGGAAAGCCACACTGCGCGATGAAGAGCCAGCCCCCGAGCCTTCCCCAAAAAGGGTACTGCGGGTGCCGCGCTCGATTCATATGCTCGCCTCTCTGCCATCTACTACGAGTGCCTCACTGCCGTCTTGCCGGCCTCCTGCCCGGCGCCCTTGGCTTTCTCGGCTGGCAAGGAACAATTTATCTTTGGTTAGATCAATCTTTATGCATGTAAGACATGCGTCCTTCATGCTAAATAAATACTGCCCCCCTCTTGATTAATTCTGTCCTTGCACATATCTTATATCCTACGCATTCTGGTAGCCTTGCTGGAGCATAACCTTGCCGCCAGCGCTGGATTCGGGTCGTCAGCAGCCTGCTAGCGGTACTGCTCACGGCAAGGCGACTTGCCGGGCCAGAACGCAGCGCTAAGTTTGCCGAGCGGACTCGAGGCGAAACTAGGTGCGGACTGACCGTGACAAGTCCCTTCGCGTGCAAATTGATGTACAGGGACCAGGAATCAATCAAGACGGCCCATGCCTGCCGGAGAGCTTCCCGGTGCGCACGCTCCTGCCGGCAGCGCTTGAGGAACAGGCCCTTAGCGGCTTGCCGGGAACGACGCCTTCCGGAAAGGTTTTACCTTCCTAGTTTTAGCGCAGCTGCACACACCGCCGAGCGGACTCGAGGCGACATGGAGCGCAACTAGCCCCGGGAAGGCTCCTTCGCATGTAGGTGTAAGGGGTAAATAAAGACAGCAAGGGAAAAGTAATTGTTATAAGTCTCTATGACATATCTTTTCTTGCTGTTCGTCTTCGCATATAGAGGCGCGCTCGTGGTGATGACCGGCAGCTCTCTAGGGCGCCGCCAGCCCCCGAGCTCGCCTTCCATGCGAATTCCTGCAATGCTGATTGGGCATGAAATGCCACGACAGCGTTTAAGCACAACAAGTTGATTAGCTTCTGGATTATAATTAATCTGCTGCAATCTCGACTTCTGCCGAATGTTCCCTTGCTTGCCGGAACACTTTCCGGTTTTAGTGCAGCTGCACACATCGCTGAGCGGACTCAAAGCGATTAGGAGCGCAACTAGCCCCGGAAAGGTTTACCTTCCCAGCTTTAGCGCAGCTGCACATATCGCCGAGCGGGCTCGAGGCGACATGGAGCGCAACTAGCGCCGGGGAGGCTCCTCAGCGTACGGGTTCAGGCAGAGATCTCAAAAATAAGACTTATCTCTAAACAGCAGAAATCAATCAAAGTTTAAGAACTTAGCTTTTGCGAAGGTCGTGGTGCCCTTCTCTTTGGACGCCGTGCTGATGAAGATGATGAAGAACTGGCGCGCTGAACGCTAGATCGGGTTCGCACAACCTCTCTCCCCTACCTGGCGCGCCAAAGATGTCGGGGAACGAACACCTATGGGATCGAGGATCCCTTCACGGTTCGGCAAGGGGAGAGGATTGCACAAAGAGCAGAACTAAGGATCAGCACGCGGGAAATCTTTTACCCAGGTTCGGGCCGCACGGATGCGTAAAACCCTACTCCTGCTTGGATTGGTATTAATGATCTTGGCTCAAGTACATGGAGCGCTCGCTGAGAAGCAGCAGCTACACATGCACATCTTCCCCCAGGAGCGCCATGCATGCTCCCTGGAGGCGCCTTAATCTCTCGCCCAGGAGCGCTATGCAGCTCGCTGGAGGCGCTCTCCCCGTCCCCTCACTGCTACGCCTCGGGCCTCCTTTTATATGTTCAAGGGGCTACCACAGTGGCGCACAGCTCACGCAGTGAGGTGGAAAGTATCTACAGTGTTTACATAAATATCTCTGACATCTCAGGACAAATGCATTTAATGCTCTACTGAGGTGTCCCTTAGCTTCTTGGGGACGGGAAAAGGGCACGTCCCATCAGCACCGCTTAAGCCTCCTGCGGCCAGCATCGCGCCACGTCACCAGGAGGACAAGCCCTAAACGACAGGGCTGGTCGCTGCGCTGGAGCGGTAGCGCTGTGCTGTGCAGTGGCTTGCCGGGACCAAATCCTTGCCGGGCCCGGAATCTTGCCGGGGCCGGGTCTTGCCGGGCGCGAGGCCTTGCCGGCAAGGATCTTGCTAGGCCTCCGCGAGCCTTTGGCCTTCTGGCTTCTGGTCTTCGGCTTGAACGCCGTCTTCTGGCATCTTGTGCTTGCATCCGGCTATCTCCCGGCAGGCCTTGCCAGGATGGAGCTTGTCGGGCCCTTGGCTTGCCGGCTCGCGCCTTGCAGGCAAGCGCTGTCTTCGTCTTGAATGCTTCGTCTGAGTGGATTTCTCCTCTAGCCATGCCCTTCCCGCTTGGAGGCTACAACTTACCGGTGCATGTCCAGGGGTAATGAACACCCCCTGTTCAGTACACCGACAGGAGCCCCCGGGCCTGGGCCGGGCAAGCGTGCATAGTGCTGTCCGGGCTAGGGCCAAAAACATGCACCGGTACACGTGCGGCGAGAAGTAATCGACACTCATATCTTTAACCGCGCACTGAAGAGTGGCGTACAAAATCTTGCGGTTAAAGCTTCCTTGTCGGAGCGCATGGCTTCAACGACAAGGTTGAGAGCCCCCTTGTCGGAGCGCACGGCTCGACGACAAGGTTGAGAGCCCCCCCTGTCGGAGCGCATGGCTCGACGACAAGGTTTGCTAAGTTTGCGATTTCAGCGGAGAACTTCGACGTTCTCGACGCTGGCTTCCGGCAAGGATCTTGCCGGGAAGACTTCTGACTTCGGCGGAGAACTTTGACGTTCTCGACGCCGGCTTCCGGCAAGAAACTTGCCGGGAAGGCTTATGACTTCAGCGGAGAACTTCGACGTTCTCGACGCCGGCTTCCGGCAAGAATCTTGCCGGGAAGGCTTATGACTTCAGCGGAGAAATTCGACGTTCTCGACGCCGGCTTCCGGCAAGAATCTTGCCAGGAAGGCTTATGACTTCAGCGGAGAACTTCGACGTTCTCGACGCCGGCTTCCGGCAAGAATCTTGCCGGGAAGGCTTATGACTTCAGCGGAGAACTTCGACGTTCTCGATGCCGGCTTCCGGCTTGCCGGGCCTTGGGCTTGCCGGCAGCGTGGGCAAACAGAGCAGGACGGCAACAGGAGCCGTGTGTCCGAAAGGGAAAGCCACACTGCGCGATGAAGAGCCAGCCCCCGAGCCTTCCCCAAAAAGGGTACTGCGGGTGCCGCGCTCGATTCATACGCTCGCCTCTCTGCCATCTACTACGAGTGCCTCACTGCCGTCTTGCCGGCCTCCTGCCCGGCGCCCTTGGCTTTCTCGGCTGGCAAGGAACAATTTATCTTTGGTTAGATCAATCTTTATGCATGTAAGACATGCGTCCTTCATGCTAAATAAATACTGCCCCCCTCTTGATTAATTCTGTCCTTGCACATATCTTATATCCTACGCATTCTGGTAGCCTTGCCGGAGCATAACCTTGCCGCCAGCGCTGGATTCGGGTCGTCAGCAGCCTGCTGGCGGTACTGCTCATGGCAAGGCGACTTGCCGGGCCAGAACACAGCGCTAAGTTTGCCGAGCGGACTCGAGGCAAAACTAGGTGCGGACTGACCGTGACAAGTCCCTTCGCGTGCAAATTGATGTACAGGGACCAGGAATCAATCAAGACGGCCCATGCTTGCCGGAGAGCTTCCCGGTGCGCACGCTCCTGCCGGCAGCGCTTGAGGAACAGGCCCTTAGCGGCTTGCCGGGAACGACGCCTTCCGGAAAGGTTTTACCTTCCCAGTTTTAGCGCAGCTGCACACACCGCCGAGCGGACTCGAGGCGACATGGAGCGCAACTAGCCCCGGGAAGGCTCCTTCGCATGTAGGTGTACGGGGTAAATAAAGACAGCAAGGGAAAAGTAATTGTTATAAGTCTCTGTTACATATCTTTTCTTGCTGTTCATCTTCGCATATCGAGGCGCGCTCGTGGTGATGACCGGCAGCTCTCTAGGGCGCCGCCAGCCCCCGAGCTCGCCTTCCATGCGAATTCCTGCAATGCTGATTGGGCATGAAATGCCACGACAGCGTTTAAGCACAACAAGTTGATTAGCTTCTGGATTATAATTAATCTGCTGCAATCTCGACTTCTGCCGAATGTTCCCTTTCTTGCCGGAACACTTTCCGGTTTTAGTGCAGCTGCACACATCGCTGAGCGGACTCAAAGCGATTAGGAGCGCAACTAGCCCCGGAAAGGTTTACCTTCCCAGCTTTAGCGCAGCTCCACATATCGCCGAGCGGGCTCGAGGCGACATGGAGCGCAACTAGCGCCGGGGAGGCTCCTCAGCATACGGGTTCAGGCAGAGATCTCAAAAATAAGACTTATCTCTAAACAGCAGAAATCAATCAAAGTTTAAGAACTTAGCTTTTGCGAAGGTCGTGGTGCCCTTCTCTTTGGACGCCGTGCTGATGAAGATGATGAAGAACTGGTGCGCTGAACGCTAGATCGGGTTCGCACAACCTCTCTCCCCTACCTGGCGCGCCAAAGATGTCGGGGAACGAACACCTATGGGATCGAGGATCCCTTCACGGTTCGGCAAGGGGAGAGGATTGCACAAAGAGCAGAACTAAGGATCAGCACGCGGGAAATCTTTTACCCAGGTTCGGGCCGTACGGATGCGTAAAACCCTACTCCTGCTTGGATTGGTATTAATGATCTTGGCTCAAGTACATGGAGCGCTCCCTGAGAAGCAGCAGCTACACATGCACATCTTCCCCCAGGAGCGCCATGCATGCTCACTGGAGGCGCCTTAATCTCTCGCCCAGGAGCGCTATGCAGCTCGCTGGAGGCGCTCTCCCCGTCCCCTCACTGCTACGCCTCTGGCCTCCTTTTATATGTTCAAGGGGCTAACACAGTGGCGCATAGCTCACGCAGTGAGGTGGAAAGTATCTACAGTGTTTACATAAATATCTCTGACATCTCAGGACAAATGCATTTAATGCTCTACTGAGGTGTCCCTTAGCTTCTTGGGGACGGGAAAAGGGCACGTCCCATCAGCACCGCTTAAGCCTCCTGCGGCCAGTATCGCGCCACGTCACCAGGAGGACAAGCCCTAAACGACAGGGCTGGTCGCTGCGCTGGAGCGGTAGCGCTGTGCTGTGCAGTGGCTTGCCGGGACCAAATCCTTGCCGGGCCCGGAATCTTGCCGTGGCCGGGTCTTGCCGGGCGCGAGGCCTTGCCGGCAAGGATCTTGCCGGGCCTCCGCGAGCCTTCGGCCTTCTGGCTTCTGGTCTTCGGCTTGAACGCCGTCTTCTGGCATCTTGTGCTTGCATCCGGCTATCTCCCGGCAGGCCTTGCCGGGATGGAGCTTGCCGGGCCCTTGGCTTGCCGGCTCGCGCCTTGCCGGCAAGCGCTGTCTTCGTCTTGAATGCTTCGTCTGAGTGGATTTCTCCTCTAGCCATGCCCTTCACGCCTGGAGGCTACAACTTACCGGTGCATGTCCAGGGGTAATGAACACCCCCTGTTCAGTGCACCGACAGAGCGTATCATATCACGGGGTTTGGATGCACCGGCGAAGTTTGCACCGACTCTCGTACCGTAGAGGCTAGCAAATTGCGGAAAGGTAAGAGTGCGTATAATCCATGGACTCACATTAGTCATAAAAACTCATATACTTATTGCAAAAGTTTATTAGACCTCGAAGCAAAGTATTACTATGCATGCTCCTAGGGGGAGGTTGGTAGGAGATAACAATCGCGCGCCCCCGACCTTCACACAAAGATAGACAATCAAGAATAAAGTGTGCTCCAACTTCCTAGCATAACGGGAGACTATATGTGCATGCTTCGGGAATCGCAAACCTTAACACCAATATCTTACTAAACACAATCATCCACTAGTACCTCCCACATATTATCATCTCTATATCGCAAAACTATTGAAAGGAATCAAACATATCATATTCAGTGATCCATAATTTTTATGTAGGATTTTATGAGTAACCATGCAAATGACCAATTCCTGTTGACTCTCTAAATAGATATAAGTGAAGCAAGAGATTTTAATTATTTCTACAAAATTCCATGATCTAATAAATATAAGTGATGCAAAAGAGCATTCTATGAATAACGGTTTTCTATGTGAAGTGAAACAGGCAATCCAAACTTCAAATGATATAAGTGAAGCACATGAAGCATTCTATAAAGCCATACTCAAAAGATATAAGTGAAGTGCAATGAGCATTCTATAAATCAACCATGGACTATCTCATACCAGCATGGTGCATAAAAAAAGTGAAAACTAAACACAAAATACGCTCCAAGATTTACACATATCACATGAACGAAACGAAAATGAAAACATACCGATACTTGCTGAAGAAAGATGGGATGCCTTCCGGGGCATCCCCAAGCTTAGACGCTTGAGTCCCCTTTGATATTTACTTGGGGTGCCTTGGGCATCCCCAAGCTTGAACTCTTGCCTCTCCTCAATCTCCTCATATCGACACCTCCTCGATGTTCAAACACTTCATCCACACAAAACTTAACAGAAGACTGGTGAGATCCGTTAGTATAATAAAGCAAATTCCTACTTTTAGTACTGTTGCAAAACCATTCATATTTTATATTTGCATTATCCCTACTGTATTATAACTTCTCCATGGCTTATACCACCGATAAAATCGATAGTTTCATCAAAACAATGCATCAAAAACAGAATATGTCTTAAACAGGACAGTCTGTAGTAATCTGAACTTTGACCATACTTCTGTAACTCCAAAACTTCTGAAAAATTAGGAAGAAATAAAAAAATTGTATAGCTGTACTGTGTAAAAAAATTCGGAAACTTTTGACGTTCCAGAAAAAAATGAAAATTCACACACTACAGCCAAAGTTTCTGTTTTTACACCGCACATACCAACAAGCAATCTAATCATCCTAAAGGCAAATCTTGGAACATTATTTTTATAATACAATGGATTTTTACAAGGGGATAATTATTTTTGTTGGAAAATTTTCCGTGATTCAAGAGTCACAAAGTTTCCATGGGCATGAACAAAGTTCAAGGATATCCCCCACTTCAACAATGCTCATCATCTCTCTCACTTTCACCTTTCCTTTTGTGAAGTTTTAGGTTCCCCTCTATATTTTTTTGTTTTTAAACTTTATAAAAGCACTCAACAGAAATAAATGACTCTCTAAAACTTCCGGGTTGTCTCCCCGGCAGCGCTTTCTGTAAAGCCATTAAGCTAGGCATGCAGTGCTCAAGTAATGGATCCACCCGGATCCCAAGGTATATCAAAGCCAATTTTAGTTGACAATGATTTGTAATTTAGTAGTGAGAACAAAGTGATATATATCATGTGACAGCAAAGTCTAACCCTCTTCCTATGCGTCGGCATGTCATACAAGAACAATTGATGCACATTAAGTAAAAGCCAATGCATAGTATAAACAGTTTCTTGCAATTTCATAGTATTGGAAACATAGAGAGGTGAAGATGTAGTTCCTCTCTCGTAATAATTGCAAGTAGGAGCAGCAAGCACATGCATATTATATTCATCAAAATCATCATGTGTAGTAGCAAAACGCAACCCATCAATGTAATCCTTAATAAGAGCAAACTTCTCCGATATAGTGTAGTTGGTAGAATTCAAAAAGATAATAGGACTATCATGTTTGGGTGCAATAGCAACAATTTCATGCTTAACATAAGGAACTATAGCAAGTTCATCTTTAGAAGTATAATTCATATTGGCATCATGGCCACAAGCATAGCAAGCATCAAGTTCATCAAAAAGGGATATTTCAAATGAATCCAAGGGGTCAGAGCAATCATCATAGCATTCATCATAGCATTCATCCTTCGGTAAGAACGAAGGGTAATTAAACAATGTATGAGTTGAAGAGTTACTCTCATTAGAAGGTGGGCATGGGTGATCAATCCGCTCTTCCTCCTTTTGTTCTTCGCTCTTCTCCTCATCTTTTTCATCTAATGAGCTCACAGTTTCAACAATTTTTTCTTCCATAGGTCCCTGCAAAATATTAGTCTCTTCCAAGGCAGTGGACATTCTTTCAGCAAATTCTTTAACATAAGCATTAGAAGCATAGTTTTCATAGCAATATTTAAGTATGGAAAAAATTTCAGATTTGTAAAGAGTAGCATCATACTTTTCAATAAAAGAAGCAATTTCATAAGCACCCTTAAAAGCAACAAATTCTTCAATTTGTTCAACATCAAAATAACAATAGGCTTCCTTGGCATAAGAAGATAGTATTTCATTATCATTAAACACACATTGGTAGGGAAGGTGTTTTTTAGTTTCTTCAGAACAACATGTAAAATCATGTATTTCGCATAAATTCCAAGCATAGCAACACAAAGGATTAATTTGATGCCACAAGAGTTTCCCTTTTTGAGATATGCGGTGTCTCACATAATAAGCATGCTCATTTAATGATTTTCCCTTAACTAAGCTAGTTGGGTTTTCCGCACGAGCACAAATGGATCGAAGATGATCCAAATAATATTCTTCGGTAGTACGGAACAATAGTGGTTCCACAACTTTTGGAGCAGCAAGTACATCTATTTTTTTTGGTATTTTGTGTTTCCTACCCATATCTAAAGATAGAAAACAACTAAAAATAGAAAATAAAAATTACTTAGTGATAGAGAAAACAAGCACACACGAGAATATTCACCCCACGCTATTGCTCCCTGGCAACGGCGCCAGAAAAAGGTCTTGATAACCCACAAGTGTAGGGGATCGTTTGTAGCCTTTTTCGATAAGTAATAGTGTCGAACCCAACGAGGAGCTAAAGGTAGAACAAATATTCCCTCAAGTTCTATCGACCACCGATACAACTCTACGCACGCTAATGCTTGCTTTACCTAGAACAAGTATGAAACTACTTTACGGGAATAAAACTAGAAGTACTTTGCAAGATAATAAATAACGTGGAAATAAAAGTTAGGTGTTGTTTTAATAAAAGAACAAAAAGAGAAAATAACTTAGTAGAAAGCTTTTTGTGTAACGCAAGACAAAGATTGTCCCTAGGCAATTGAATATAATATGATAGATACTTGTTATATGCAATGAGGGAGAAGCATACGCTAACACACTTTCCTTACTTGGATCATATGCACTTATGATTGGAACTCTAGCAAGCATCTGCAACTACCAAAGTTCATTAAGGTAAAACCCAACCATAGCATTAAGTATCAAGTCCCCTTTACTCCCATACGCAACAACCCACCTACTTGGGTTTATGCTTCTGTCACTCAAGCAACCCACCATAGGCAAATCATGAACATATTGCAACACCCTACAGCGGGGATCCCTCACGTTTGCGCGACACGAAGGGCACCATAGGACAGCACCATATCAACATACAACTCACATCCATAACATCATACCACAATTAACCCATAGGACAAAAGAGATCTACTCAAACATCATAGGATAGCCAAATATCATTGGGAAATAATATATGGAGTTGAGCACCATGTTTAAGTAGAGGTTACAGCGGGGAAGAGAGGTGTTACACCGCTACATAGAGGGGGAGAGAGTTGGTGTTGACGATGATTGGTGGTGTAGTTGTTGGTGTAGATAGTCGTCACGATGATTGCCCCGGCGGCGTTCTGGCGCCACCGGAAGAGAGGGGGAGAGAGTCCCCCCTCCTTCTTCTTCTTCCTTGGCCTCCCCCTAGATGGGACGAGAGTTACCCCTCTAGTCCATGGCCTCCATGGCGGCGGAGGGGCAGGAGCCCGTCCTAGATTGGATCCCCCTCTCTGTTCTCTTCTGTTTCGCATTCCTGTTTTCTGGCTGAAAACCGTTTCTTATATTCCCGGAGATCCGTAACTCCGTTCGGGCTGAAATTTTTAGGGGATTTTTACCAAAAATTAGCTTCCTTGCGCCCGAAGGAGAGCTCCAACCGACTTACGAGGTGGGCACAACCCAGCACGTCGCGCTTGGGCCTCCTGGGCGCGCCCAGGTGTATTCTGGGGGCTGTGGGCCTCCGTTTGCATTGGTTCCACTTCTCAAAATTCACAAATATTCCAAAAAATATCTCCGTAAATTTTCATATCGTTTGGACTTCGTTTGATATGGATATTCTGTAAAACAAAAAACATGCAACAAACAGGAACTGGCACTGGGCACTGGATCAATAGGTTAGTCCAATAAATCATATAAAATGTTGCCAAAAATATGTGAAAGTTGTATAATATTGGCATGAAACAATCAAAAATTATAGATACGACGGAGACATATCATGCATCCCCCTGATGTTATTTTTATGTCAATATTTTTCATTTATTCTACAAAAAATCAAGTTAAAATTTTCTGGCATTCTGAGACTTTTTATTTTTGGGCATTTTTCTACGGACGGGGAAAACAGGAAAACGGAAAAATATGCTAATTTATTTTATCCTAACTGAAAATAACAGAGGATAATCTTTTGACACAGAGAGTTGTGAATACTAAATTCATCAATCACATGCCTTCCGAAAAGATTCATTAATAAGGTTGATCAAGTCTTATTAACAACCGCTTCCGGTTAACATGAAACCGAAGAACTCTCGTATGTCACTAGGCTACCTCAATGGGGATTTGCATATCCCCAACAATAAGATTATAATATCGCTTCCCGACTGTAGGTAGAGGAATTAAAAAGCTTCCAATTATAACCATGGGAGTAGGCTCAATGACATTAATATTATTAACCAAAGTTTGCTTCTTAGGAAAATGCCCGGTATATTGCTTGCCATTAACGTGGAAGGTAACCTTGCTTCTATTGCTGTCAATAACAGCCGCTGTAGTATTTAAGAATGGTCTACCGAGGATGATTGACATATTATCGTCCTCGGGCATATCAAGAATAACAAAGTCTGTCAAGATAGTAACATTTGCAACCACAACAGGAACGTCCTTGCAAATTCCAATAGGTAAAGGAGTGGACTTATCAGCCATTTGCAAAGATATCTCAGTAGGTGTAAGCTTACTCAAATCAAGTCTTTTATAAAGGGAGAAAGGCATAACACTAACACCGGCTCATAAATCACATAAAGCAGTTTTAACATAGTTTATTTTAATAGAGCAAAGTATTGTGGATATGCCAGGATCTCCTAGTTTCTTAGGTATTCCTCCATCAAAAGAATAATTAGCAAGCATAGTAGCAATTTCAGTTTCAGGTATCTTTCTTTTGTTGGTAATAATATCCTTCATATACTTAGCTTACGAAGGCATTTCCAATATGTCAGTCAAACGAGTACGCAAAAGACAGGTCTAATCATTTCAGCAAAACGTTCAAAATCTTCATCATCCTTATTCTTAGAAGGCTTATGTGGGAATGGCAAGGGTTTTTGAACCCATGGCTCTCTTTCCCTTCCATGTTTTCTAGCAACAAAGTCTCTCTTATCATAGCGTTTATTTTTAGGAGGTGGGTTATCAAGATCCTCAACAGGTTCTATTTCCACATCATCATCATGTTCTTTATTACTATCTGGTGGAGCATCTACTTGCACATTATTATCCTCCTTTTCATTATCACTAGGTGCATGTTCACTACCAGATTGTGTCTCTGAATCAAAAATAGAAACATCATTATATTCTTCAGTAGGTGTTTTTGCAAGAGGTTCACTACAATCATGCAAGTTCCTATCATTTTTCTTCATATTTTTCTTATTAGAGGAACTAGGTGCATCAACATTAATTCTCTGGGAATCCTGTTCTATTCTTTTAGGATGACCTTCTGAGTAGAGAGGTTCTTGGGTCGTACGACCTTCCCTAGTCATTACTCTAACAGCATGATCATTCATATTATTATTTATTTGAGCAAGCAAATCATTTTGTGACTTAGCAACTTGGTCTAGTTGAGTGTGAACCATAGAAGCATGTTTACCTAGACCATTTACATCATTAGCAACTCTAAACATCAAGTCACTTAAATGGTCTATCATCATAGCATTACGTCTCAATTAATCTTTAACATAACTGTTGAAGTGTTCTTGCTTGACAACATAATTATCATATTCATCCATGCATTGTTCAGTAGTCTTATTGTAAGGTATATCATTTTCAGTAGAGGAGCGGAGAGAGTTTACCTCTACTACCTGTGTCGGGATATCAAGTCCATGTATTTTTTCAATAGGTGGTAATTTCTTGATATCCTCAATTTTAATACATTTCTCCTTCATAGACTTTTGGCTTCTTGCATATCTTAAGTGTTGAGAAATAGAATACCTCTCTTCCTTTGAATAGGTTCTGTAGGTGGTTCAGGAAGTGTCCAATCATCGGCATTTTGCAATATGTTATTCAATAATTCTTCAGCTAGGCTGACAGTTCTTTCCCTAAAAACACAACCAGCACAACTATCTAGAAAGTCCCTAGAGGCATCGGTTAGTCCAATATAAAAGATATCGAGAATTTCATTTTCTTAAGAGGACAATCAGGCAAAGCTATAAGTAAGCGGAGAAGCCTCCCCCAAGCTTGAGGGAGATTCTCTTCTTCAATTTGCACAAAGTTAAATATTTCCTGTAAGGTAGCTTGTTTCTTATGAGCAGGAAATTATTTTGCAGAAAAATAATGGAGCATATCCATGGGACTACGCATACAGCAAGCAGCAAGAGAAAGAAACCCTTCCTTAGCCTCGCCTTTTAGCGAGAAAGGAAAAAAGCTTAAGGAAATAATAGTAGCGTATCTTTTCATCATTGGTAAACACAGAAGCAATATCATTCAGTTTCATAAGGTGTTCGACGACAGTTTCATTTTCATAATCATGGAAAGGATCAGATTCTGCTATAGGAATTAACTCAGGTTCAATAGAGTTCATAATCCTTATCAGTAACAAATATAGGAGAGGTAGCAAATTTAGGATCATATTTCGTTTTCTCCATCATAGATTTTTCTTTCAGTTTGCATAGTAGTTTTTTCAAATCATCTCTATTTTCACAAGCGAAGAAATCACTAGTTGTTTCCTCGTCCATAACTTAACCTTCAGG
Source organism: Elymus sibiricus (assembly GCA_039707655.1). Lineage (NCBI taxonomy): Eukaryota > Viridiplantae > Streptophyta > Magnoliopsida > Poales > Poaceae > Elymus > Elymus sibiricus. The sequence goes on from CM077669.1 coordinate 138,870,115, forward strand.
CACATGAGGCAATTCCTATCTAATAGGAGAGCGAGGTGTAACGGGTGATTCAAAATCCCCATCAGTTTCAGCGTTTTCAAGTTCTCTAGCTTTAGTCAGATGAGCATCAAGTAATTCATTCAGTGGCACATTTTCAATTTCAACATGTGTAGCAATAGCATCATTATTAATATCAGATGTAGCATCATCAAGTTCATGTGACATATCAGGATGATCAACAAGTGGTGGTGTAAGAAGCTGATTCAAAACAGTAGGTGAATCAAAAGCAGAGCCAGATGGCAGTTCCTTACCTCTTCTCGTGTGAGAGGAGATGATCTTTGTTCGAGTATTTTTCAGATTCTTCATAGTAGCAATTGGATATCCTCAATTTAACACAATAAATAGAGCTATGTTCCCCAGCAACGGCGCCAGAGAAAGGTCTTGATAACCCACAAGTATAGGGGATCGCGACAGTCTTCACGGGTAGTATTTCACCTTAATTTATTGATTCGACACAAGGGGAGCGAAAGGAGATTTATTGGCCTTGACAGTTGAGTTGTCAATTCAACCGCACCTGGGATATCTCTCTGCAGCAAAGGTTTAGTCGCACGGCAAATAGTAGTAGCAAAAGTAACAGTAGTAGTGAGAGCAGCAGTTTTGTAGCAATTGTGACAATAGCAGTAGCAATAGTAACTTAGCAAGATTCAGTAATAGTAAAGCATAGGCACGTGGATCGGTGATGGATAATGATCTAGATGACATTAATCATATAACAGTTACACACTAGGGCAACACAGAACTAGCTCCAATTCATCAATGTAATGTAGGCATGTATTCCGTATATAGTCATACGTGCTTGCGATAAGAACTTGCATGACATCTTTTGTCCTACCCTCCCGTGGCAGCGGGGTCCTATTGGAAACTAAGGGATATTAAGGCATCCTTTTAATAGAGAACCAGAACAAAGCATTAACACATGGTGAATACATGAAGTCCTCAAACTACGGCAATCACCGGAAAGAATCCCAATTATTGTCACCTTGGGGTATGCGGATCAAGACACGTAATAGGAGCATACAACGTGCAAGATAGGATCCAAATCACTCTTATATTCATGAAAACATAATAGGTTCAGATCTGAAATCGTGGCACTCTGGCCCTAGTGACAGGCATTAAGCTTAGCAAAGTCGTAGCAACATCAATCTCAGAACATAGTGGACACTAGGGATCAAGCCCTATCAAACTTAAATCGATTACATGATCAATCTCATCCAATCCCACCACCGTCCAGCAAGCCTACAAAGGAATTACTCACTCCCGATGGTGAGCATCATGGCGGTGTTGATGGAGAAGGGTTGGTGATGACGATGGCGATGATTTCCCCTCCCCGGAGCCCCAAACGGACGCCAGATCAGCCCTCCCGAGGAAGAAGAAGAGGTGGTGCCGGCTCCGTCTCATGAAAAGCAATGAAAACTTCTCTATGATTTATTCTCTAAAGATGTGATTTTATAGGACTGGAATTAGGGTCGGAGGAGCCACGAGGGCCTCACAAGCCATAAGGGTGCGGCCTAGGGGGGGCGCGCCCAGATGTGTGGTGGCCCCCTGGCACATCCCCTCCAGCAGGTCTTCGCTCCAGAATTTATTATAATTCTCAAAAATAATTCATAGAAAGTTTCTTCTAATTCTGAGAACTTTTATTTCTGCACAAAAATAACACCAATGTAGTTCTGTTGAAAACAGTATCAGTCCGGGTTAGTTTCATTCAAATCATGCAAATTAGAGGTCAAAACAAGAGAAAAAGTGTTTGGAAAAGTAGATACGTTGGAGACGTATCAAAGTGCAATATGGATAGTAGATATAGGTTTTTGTAATTTGAAAATATACAAAATCAAGGTAGCAAGTGAAAAACAGCGAGCAAAATGTTATATAAATGCTTGGAAATAAGGCCTAGGGTTCATAATAGAATCATATGATCATCCCTCAACATGCGACAAAGAATCACTCCAATGTTCATATCTAGCAGAGAACATAAGATGAAGTTGTTGTAGGTAGTAGAACCACCTCAAATTTATCCTTTCCCATCAATATATTGAGCTATTCCTATAAGTGTCACCAACAACCCTAGGGTTCGTACTAAAATAACACCATATGATATGCATCAATCAATTCTAATGTCACCTAGATACTCTAATGTCACCACAAGCATCCGTGAGTCAATTATATGATATGCATAAAAAATTAGATTCAACATATTAAATCCACGCAAAAGAACTTCAAAGAGTACCCCAAGATTTCTATCGGAGAAAGTAGGACAAGAACGTGTATCAACCCATATGCATAGATTACCCCATTGTCACCACGGGAATCCGCAAGTTGGGTACCAAAACATATATCAACTGAATCAATAGAACACCCCCGTTGTCACCACGGGTATCCACATGTAAGACATACATCAAGTGATCTCAAATCCAATATTCAATCCGACATAACAAAACCTCAAAGGGAAAGACTCAATTCATGACATCAAAATGGCAAGGGAAGAACACCATATGATCCAACTATATTAACAAAGCACGTGATACATCAAGATCTTGATATCTCAAGAACACAAGAGAGAGATCAATCACATACCTACTGGTACATACCCTCAGCCCTGAGGGTGAACTACTCCCTCCTCATCATGGAGACCACCGGGATAATGAAGATGGCCTCCGGTGATGATTCCCCACCTCCGACAAGGTGCCGGAACAGGGCTCCAGATGGTATTTCTTTGGTATAGACGCTTGCGGCGACGGAGCGGAAGTTCTAGGTTTATTTATGAGGGTTTCTACATTTATAGGACTTTTCAGCGTTGGAATCACGCTAAACGGAGCCACGGGGTGGTCCCAAGCTATCCGGGCGTGGCCACCCCCTGGGAGCGCCCTAGCTTGGGGCACCTAGTGGCCTCCCTCTGTTGGTTCTTCGCTCTAATATTTCTTATTTGCTCCAGAAAAAATTGTAAAAAATCGGGCGATTCCGAGAACTTTTATTTTTTGCAGAAAATCAAAATCACGGTAATTCTGCTGAAAACAGTGTCAGTCCAGGTTAGTTCCAATTAAATCATATAAAGTTCATCAAAACCATATAAAAGTATTGTAAGCATGGGTAAATATGGCATGAGCATCCCCAAGCTTAATTCCTACTCCACTTCGAGTAGGTAAATGGTAAAAGAAGTAATAAATGAAGTGTGAATGCTAGCATAGTATATAAGTTTGATCAATGGTAATTCCAGTCACTCTTTGTAGCATCATAAACAACAACTCTTTTCTCATAAAACTTCTCATGATCAAGTAGCAAGCTATTCACATGTTAATGTATAGACCATAAACTTTCTTGGAAACCAACAAACTATGTTCTCAGTCATCAAACAATTACAATTCATCCTATTTTCAGGAAGGGTTTATGTAAGAGCTCCTATTTAGCAAATTACACATACTCAACTATCATTTAGTCTTCAATGATTGCTGACACTCAAAGCAAAATTTTAGAACGAACAGTTTCGGTCAAACACATAGGAAGATAGGGGCTTAATGTTCCGCGTCCCAACTTATTTATCTCAGGGATAATGTCAACAATAGTGAATCATGATCACCTATATTCAACTGGATATATGTGCCTGGATCTTTCCCCACCACATGATGTTTGCCAACTAAAGAATTAATATATTGAAATAGGGATGAACATTGTTGACTCTTGCATAAAAGTAAATTCAAAAAAGTAAAAGATAGGCCCTTCGTAGAGGGAAGCAAAGGTTGTCATGCGCTTTTTATTTTTTGATGTGCAAACTCTTAATGGAAAGGAACGTCACTTTATATTTCCCCTTGTGATAGCAACCTTTATTATGTAGTCCGTCGCTTTTATTTCTTCACCATCACAAGTTCGTACAAAGCTTATTTTCCCTTCCAATAAAAGATCATACATATTTACGAGCAACCTTTATTCCTTTTTTGCACCGATGACAACTTACTTGAAGGATTTTATTCAATACATAGGTAGACACAGTGAACTCTCATGGCGAGAAACTGGGTTTGAGGGGTTTTGGATGAACAAGTAGTATCTCTACTTATTATAAATTTTTGGCTAGAAAAAGGTCCAAATCAAGCACCACATGTTAGAGCACCCATGAAAATATAACTTCTATGTGAATATAAACAAACATAACCATTACACTGTCTTCCTTGTCCAACATCAACTACTTGATCATGTTTGAAAATAATTAATGGGTGCTCACAATCATAGATGATGTCTAAGATAGTGTATTCATATGTGAAATCTCTCTTCCTTCAATATTCTTTCATGAATTGTTCAAGTGACCAATGCTATGTTTGTTCACTTCCAATGAATTTATCACTTATACTACTTGTATGTGAAGTCATTACTACCCATGGGACAAGCATGTGAAGGATAGATAATTTCACATTTATGACATTCAATGCATTTAACATTTTCTCTTAGGATATAAGTGAAGCACGAGAGTGAACATCAAACTACTCTCAAAAAGATACAAATGAATATAAATGCGTAGTTAAACAATTAAGTAGCTATGTGAGGACTCTCTCTAAATAAAGACTTACAAATCTAAGTATTTTATTTAAATAGAAAACAAAACAAAAAATACACTCCAAGAATAAAACATATCATGTGAACGAATAAAAACTTGGCCTCAACATAGTCTAATAGATAGTTGTTGATGAAGAGAGGTGGGATGCGTAGCATCCCCAAGCTTAGATGCTTGAGACTTCTTATATTATTGACTTGGGCAACCTTTGGCATCTCCAAGCTTGAGCCCTTGTGTCTTGTTAATTCCTCTCATATCCCAATTTCTCCTAAGTCTCAAAACTTCATCCACACAAAACTTGACAAGAACTCATGAGATAGGTTTGTGCACATAAGAATAAATCGACACTTTATGTACTACCAAGACAAGTTGAGTAATAATTTTCAAACATTATATACTGTATACTATCATTTACACAATTTATATCTACCTAAGCCATGAAAACACTAGGGCAAGTAGATAACAAAACTATGACACCAATCTGTCTAAGCAGGATAGTCTGTAGAAATTAATTCAGAAAGTGTACTTATGTAACTAAATAATTTCCTAAAATTTAGGACATGATAAAAAAATTATATGAAAGTACTGTATAAAAATTTCAGAAACTTTCCACGTTCCAGTAAAATATGAAAATTGAAACACTATAGCAGAAGTTTATGTTTTTATACAACACACATCAAACATGCAATTGAGGTATATTAAGGCAATTCTTGGAAACTTTTATTAAAAACATGATTATAAATAACATCTAACAAAGAACAACAAAATAAAATGATGCTCCAAGCAAAACACAAATTATGTGATGAATAAAAATATAGCTTCAAGTGAGGTATACCGATAGAGTTGAATACAAAAGAGGGTCTTGCCACTCCTTATTCTCCTCATATCGGTATCTCACCGAAAACTTAAAACTTCAATCACAGAAAATTTAACAGAACTTCGTGAGATGGGTTAGTATAATAAATATTGATCATTCACTTAGGTACTGTCAAGACAAGAATCAAAACTGTTATCACATAATACTTACTGTATTCTATCATTCCCATAATTTATATCACCCAATATAAGCTATGGGAACACTAAAACAAGCAAACTATGAATGTGAAACAGAATCTGTTAAGAACAGAATAGTATGTAAACATCTGAATGAAAAACATACTTCCCTGACTCTAACAATTCTGAAAAAATAGGAAAACAACAAGAATTTGCATAGCAATACTGTGTAAAAATTTCAGTATATTTTCACGCTCCAGTAAAGTCGGAGAAATTTTGTACTGGAGGCAAAAGTTTTTGTTTTTGCACACTATCCCAGAGGCTTTAGTTGGCACATTATTGAAATAAAGGCACAACACATGATTACTAAAGTAGCTTAATCATGTGAACAAGGTGACCCTATTTCACCTTGATACGTTTCCAATGTATCTATAATTTTTTATTATTCCATGCTGATATATTATCATCTAGGATACTTTTTGGGTCTTTATTTACCAATTTATAATATTTTTAAGCACTAACCTATTGACCGAGTGCCCAGTGCCAGTTGTTGTTTTCAGCATGTTTTCACTTCTCAGGTTTACAGTACCAAATGAAGTCCAATTGCCACGAAACTTTTTGATGATTTTTGTGGACCAAAAGATGACCTGGGAGGTTCGGACGAAGGCTAGGGGACGCATTAGGGCTGCACAAGGCAACAGGGCGTGCCCTGGCGGGGCGCCCTGATGGCTTGTGCCTCCCTAGCGGCCTTCCCGACCTCGTTCTCTGACCTATAAATTCTCTAATATTGCAAAATCCCTGGAGGCAGTCCCGAAACTCTTTTTACGCCGCCGCAAGTCTCTGTTCCACCATGATGCCATCTGGAGCTCCGTTCCGGCACCCTGCCGGAGGGGGATCGATCACGAAGGGCCTCTACATCAACATTGCTGCCCTCATGATGATGTGTGAGTAGTTCACCACAGACCTACGGGTCCATAGCTAGTACCAAGATGGAAATCTCTCTATATCTTGATCTTCAATACAATGATCATCGCATCTTTGCTTTGATCTATCCGATGTAATCCTATTGTGCGGTGTGTTTGTTGGGATCCGATGAATTGTGGGTTTATATTCAGATTATTCATGAATAGTATTTGATTCACCTCTGAATATTATGATTCTTATTTGCATGATCAGTATAGCTTCGTAATGCTCTCCGGTTTATTGATGTGCTTTGGCCAAGTAGATTGCTCTATCTTCAGTGGGAGTGGTGCGTTGTGGTAGGTTCGACCTGACGAGTTTCTATATCCCAGTGACAAAGTAGGGGACAAGATGCGTGATACGTCTCCAACGTATCTATAGGCCAAATGTCCATGCTCTTATATTATCATTCGTGGATGTTTTACAATCATTTTATAGCAACTTTATATCATTTTTTGGGACTAACCTATTGACATAGTGCCACGTGCCAGTTGTTGTTTTTTGCTTGTTTTTTTACTTCGTAGAATATCAGTACCAAACGGAGTCCAATCGCGATGAAACTTTTTGTAGAATTTTTTTGGACGAGAAGAAGGCCAGTGGGCCAAAGAAGTAACCAGGAGGGAGCCCAGGCTGCCCACAACCCGCCAGGGCACGCCAGGGGCCCCAGGCACGCCCTGATGGGTTGTGGCCGCCTCGGGAACCCCCTCCACCGCCTCTGAGCTCCATAAATACCCAAATATTCCAGAAACCCTAGAGGAGTCAACAAAAAATACATCCAGCCGCCGCAAGTTCCAGAACCGCGAGATCCAATCTAACACCATCACGGAGGGGTTCATCATCCTCATTGGTCCGATGATGCGTGAGTAGTCCACCATAGACCTACGGGTCCGTAGGAAGTAGATAGATGGCTTCCTCTCTCTCTTTTGATTGTCAATACAATGGTCTCTTGGAGATCTATTTGATGTAATGACTTTTTGCGGTGTGTTTGTTGGGATCCGATGAATTTTGAGTTCATGATCAGTTTCTATCCATGAATATTATTTGAGTCTTCTTTGATCTCTTATATGCATGATTACTTATAGCCTCGTATTTCTTCTCCGAATCTTTGGTTTAGTTAGGCCAACTAGATCGATTTTTCTTTCCATGGGAAGAGGTGCTTTGTGATGGGTTCGATCTTGCGGTGTCCTCTCCGAGTGACAAAAGGGGCAGCGAGGCACGCATTTATCGTTGCTATTAAGGATAACAAGATTGGTTCTATTCCTACATGAATAGATCTTTTCTACATCATGTCACCATTCTTATTGCATTACTCCGTTTTTCCATGAACTTAATACAGTAGACGCATGCTGGATAGCGGTCGATGTGTGGAGTAATAGTAGTAGATGCAGAATCCTTTTGGTCTACTAATCTTGGACGTGATGCCTATATAATGATCATCGCCTTGGATATCGTCATAATTATTTGATCTTCTATCAATTGCCCAACAATAATTTGTTCACCCATCGTGTGTTATACTCATGAGAGAAGCCACTACTGAAACCTACGGCCCCCGGGTCTACTTTTCCAACATATTGCTTTCCGATCTATCTTTTTGCCGCTCTTGTTTTCAAATCTATTATTCCAAAAACCGTAAAATACCTTGCTGCACTTTTTATTTGCCTCTTTTATTTTGTGTTCTTGCGAGATCTATCTATCCAATCTATCAACACCTAATCTATCTTTTTACCGTGGAGAGATTGACAACCTCTCTTTCGCGTCGGGTTGCAAGTATTTGTTCTTTGTGTGCAGGTGTTGTTTACATAGTGTTGCATGATCCTCCTACTTGTTCGATACCTTGGTTTCATAACTGAGGGAAATATTTACCGTCGCTGTGCTGCATCATCCCTTCCTCTTCGGGGAAATACAGACGCAGTCTCAAGCCACGTCAATGCGTCTTTGTATTGTTGCTACTAAGGATAACACGATGGGGTTTATTCATATTGCTTGAGTTTACGTTGTCTACATCATGTCATCGTTCTCCATGCATTACTCTGTTTGTCATGAACTTAATACGTAGAGAGGTAAGCATAGAAGCGCTCTTGAAGTGGAGTAATAGTAATAGGTGCAGGCATGAGTCGGCCTATTTGTTTATGGATGCGATGCTAATATATACACGATCATTTCCGTGAAAATTGCATAACTATCCGCTTTTCTATCAATTGCCCAACGGTAATTTGTTACCCACAGTATGCTGCCTACATGAGAGATGCCGCTAGGGAAAACTATGCCCCCTTTGTCTATTCACTTGTAAATTTACAAACGCTACTATTACCTTGCTGCCTTTATTTACTTTTTATTTTATTTTGCAATTTACAATTATCTACAATTATCTACACACCTCATTTGCTTGCGAATAACGAGATCAAGGGGATTGACAACCCTCTTGCCTGCATTGGGCGCAAGTTGTTACTTCTTTTGTGTGCAGCCGCTGAAGACGGTTGAGGATTGATATTCCTATTGGTTCGATAAACCTTGGTTTCATAACTGAGGGAAATACTTATCCACTTTGTGCTGGAATAACCCGTTCCTCTTCACGGAAAACCCAACGCAGATCACAAGTATCAGGAAGGATTTCTGGCGCCGTTGCCGGGGAATATCATCATCAACTATCAAGTAACTTCACACAAATTTTCATTCCCTTGTTTATCTTTTTATTTGCTGTTATATTTTGTTTGTCTTAGAAAAATCAAAAATACAAAATAATTATCTTTGCTTGTTACTAGTTTACTTCTTCGCTTGTTAGTTTACTTGACTTTCTTGTTACTTTTCTTGTTCGGTCACCATGTCTCAAGATACTACTAAGTTGTGTCACTTCTCAAATACTAATAACAATGATTTTATTAGTACTCCCATACCGCCTGCCACTAGTGCGGAGGCTTTTGGTATAATGTTGCATTGCTAAATCTTGTCATGAAGGATCAATTTTCGGGAAGTCCAATTAAGGATCGCGCGTCACATCTTAATACCTTTGTTGAATTATGTGACATACAAAAGAAAAAGGATATTTATATTGATATTGTGAAATTAAAATTATTTCCTTTCTCACTAAGAGGTAAAGCTAAGGCTTTGTTTTCATCTTTACCTCATAATAATATTGGAACATGGGATGTGTGTAAGGATGCTTTTATTGCCAAGTATTTTCCTCCTGCTAGATCATCTCCCTTAGAAATCAAATAATGAATTTTAAAAAGCAAGATCAAGAGAATGTTTCACAAGCTTGGGAGAGAATGAAATTCATGATAAGAAATGGCCAAACTCATGGTTTAAATTTGTGGATGATTATCCAAAACTTCTATGTTGGACTAAACTTGGTGTCTAGAAATCTTCTAGATTCTGCTGCAGGTGGTACCTTTATGGATGTGTGTAACACCCCAAAAATTTGACCATATTTTATTAATTAAAATTTTGGCAGGAGACTAATTTTTTGGTTTCTAGATCAGATATTGATTTCAAAATCACTCTTTTAGTCTGAGTTATGGAGTTTTCCCTCCTGATAGAAACCTTTCAAAAATATTTTTGGATTTGAGTATATACTCAAGGGCATTTCATTTTCATTATATATGATCAGTGGAAATATTTCTATAATTATTTTTCCTAAGCTTTACTTCTTTAAAATGGTTTCTCATATTTTTAGAGCCTCATTTTGCACTACAACCATTTAGTAACTTCACTTAAAAATTCTACAAAAATTTGTAGAAGACATGTGAGGTTCCTACATCATTTTTATGCAAGGAAACAGCCTTGTGTTTTGGAAAATTTGAGCAAACCATCCTCATATTCATTCTGGTTCAGTTTGGAAGTTTCTACTGCAACCCCATTTTATCGTGCCCTATTGCTCATGAGTTTTCTCCTGCTTTTAGTAAACCCTACCAAAATCTTAAGTCCAGGAGATCAGACCCATTAGAAGATTTTAAGAACATGCAATAATAGCCTTTCTTTTCTGTCCAGATTTGGTTTTCTCAAAAACTTGCACTAGGAAGTTTCTGCTTTGGCCAAGATAACCTTGCCATCTTCTGGTGGATCTAAAGAGACTTTGATCTGGAAATTTTGGTTACTAGCAAAACTTTCTGGATGCCCTTAGCATTTTGTCGAGCAGCTTGAGTGCATGAACTGTTTTGACAGTCTCCTAGTTTTGCATTAGGGACTAGCTTGTCTGGCTGTATCACCTTGTCCTCTAGCCTTGCCTTGGCCAACAATCCACCCCTGCAGAGCCCCGTGGGCAGAGGAGTCCCCTGGCAGGCATTGGCATTTTCCCGAGCACCTCGCGTGCGTGCTCTGGGCGCGAGCAGAACGCGCGTTTTGCACGTGCGTGCGCCCAAGTCGCCGCGTCCCACTGCCGTCTCCCCGCGCTCGTCCTGATCCATTCCCGCTCGCAACCAACGCGCCCCGACCCCCTCTCTCGTCGCAGAGCCGCCCTGGCCACCTCCTGGAGCCCCGCAGTGCCGCCGTCAGGTCGGCCATGGCAACTAGCGGACAGCCGCAGCCATGGCAGCGCCGCCCCGGCCACCCCAGCTCGCCAGCTGCCCCTTTGCACAGCGCGGTCTTATCCGCAAGCTCGTCGGTTAGCGCCGACCAGCGCCGCGTCGCCTAGCTAGCAACAGAACGGCGGTTCGCCGCCATTCTTATCCGCAGCCGCGGAAACCGACTTAGTTGCGCTATAAATAGGGACCCCCGAGCTCGAGCAGACCCTCAGACAACCTCATGCCATCCCTCTAGAGCCCCCATAGCAAGCAATCGACTGGTAGCTTCGGCCGCCGCCGCACTCCGGTCCAATCCATAGTGAGCAGGGCCTCCCTAGTCTTTCCATCGCCGCCATCCCCTTCCCCTTAACCTTGCAGAGCCGCCCCACCTCTCAGCTTCGACTGGGAGCCACCATAGGCCGAGACCCATCTGCTCCCGAAGGCGCCGTCCGCCGCAGAGCTCGCCGCCGGCGACCCCCTTCGCCCCAGCGACTCTCTCGACCACCGGGAGGATCGCCCTAGAGCCGCTGATCCATCCCCGTGGGGAGCCGCCGTTCGCCGGCGACGATCGCCGGAGACGCGCCCCGTCTCTGCCACAGGAGGAAGGAGGCGCGGGCGACTGGTCAAACCTGACCAGTGGGCCCGATGGACCCACTGTCAGTGACCCAGCGACGGCCCGCGCTGGCTTAAGTGAAAGCGTAATCGCAGAAGTACGTCTCCCCTTCTCGCTAACGTATTTAGCTCTGAACCATTTTCTCCTCGCGCAAGCGTATTTCTTTGGGATACGTTTTCTGTTCTGGAAAGCGTATTCACCCTCGAGCCGTTTTCCTTTTTTTCTGTTTTAATTAAAAACAGAATTTTGACCAGACTTTGACTGGCTATATCTTTTAAAATAAAACTCCGATTGATTTGATTCTTTTTCCTACCTCTCTCCAATTTCATCTAGTTTATTTTCATATTTATTTGAAAATTTTCCGAGACAACTTTTTGTACTGTTTTCAATTTATGTGTTAATTTGAATATTTCTCAAAATAGGAATTAAAGAGAGGAGAAAACTTTCGAAAGTTTTAAGATGCACTCTACCTCTCCACAACTTGAAGGCAAGCATTCTGAACCCTGGTATAATATTTGTTGGGTGCTGTTTAATGTGACTACAACACCAAGTTAACCTGAAGCATGCATTATTTTATGTGACGTTGTGATTATGCTATTGACTGCATGATAGAAATTCCTTGCTGTTGGAATCTAAATGCTTATGACAGTATTCACCCTCGTATGCCTTTCATGCCTACCGGAAGGAATCCGAAGAAGTCTCTGTCCCGGGTAGACAGGAATGTGATACTGATATTTCGTTGAAAACGAGAATGATCAGTAAGGCATGGTGAGGTAGGATGAGTGGTGATTCTGTCTGTTGGAGTGAAATATATTTGTTATGCTAATCATGCAGGAAACACATAAACCTCCTGAGTCGACCGTAGATCGAGTCTTGTTCCACTAACCCCCATACTTGTTCCGTACTACCACTTGTCCCTGCCGCAGGTAGGGTACGGTCCAGTAAGTTGTCAACCCCTTTCTTGGCACACACCGTACAGAGAGGCCATAGTGAAAGATACCAGTGGCCCCTGGTAGGCATGTCACTTGGTCCGGGGGCATGGGTGTTCGGTTGGAGCCGAAGGGGTAGCTCCCCTAGTTTGCGTGCGGTATAAATTTTGTGATCCCATGCTAGTCGAGGTTGTAGCCTCCCCACTTAGTGTTTTGCTTAACAGGTGTCGTGGGTGATTCCAGACTCCGGTAAGTGAAGCTGGTGTGTGCGGGTCAGGTGTGTTTTCAATTCAAAGATTGTAATCGGAATTAGTCCCGGTGGACTAAAGGAATCCGTTACTTGTGGGTAAAGAGTACACCCTCTGCAGAGTTTATATCTATTCGAATAGCCGTGTCCGCGGTTAAGGACTACAGTCTGGGATGGGTCAAGTGTCGGTCTTAGTGTCGGTCTTCGGAGGAAAAACTTCTAAACCGGAACATTGATCATGACATGTGACAAATGACGATTATGACTATTATTATTGTGGACTAACCATTTTTAATATTTGTATCCTTGGGACAGTTCTACCTCCTAGATACTCGTTGTGATTATTTTCCTTATAAGCCCTTTATGTGGTGTCGCTCAGACGCCCGACTGTGGCATTCTTGTTATTTATTTTCCTTATAAGCCCTTTATGTGGTGTCGCTCAGACGCCCGACTGTGGCATGCTTGTTATTTATTTTCCTTATAAGCCCTTTATGTGGTGTCGCTCAGACGCCCGACTGTGGCATGCTTGTTATTTATTTTCCTTATAAGCCCTTTATGTGGTGTCGCTCAGACGCCCGACTGTGGCATGCTTGTTATTTATTTTCCTTATAAGCCCTTTATGTGGTGTCGCTTAGACGCCCGACTGTAGCATGCTTGTTATTTATTTTCCTTATAAGCCCTTTATGTGGTGTCGCTCAGACGCCCGACTGAGGCATGCCTTATATTATTATCCTTTCGAGGCGTCGCTTCAGACACCCGATCGGTTTATTTATTTTCTATTCTCTGATTGCTTATTCATGTTTTATATGAATAACCTGCTTGCGTGCGTCATGAATTTTATTTCATGACTAACTAAGTGATCATTGAATATTTCTGTGCATGATTATCCTCTGTTATATTATGCTTGTGTTCATAATGTTTGCGAGTACATTCAAAGTACTCACTGGCTTGTCCCTGGCTATTGTCTTGGCCAGATTTCTTGCTTGGAGAGGAGCGCAACGACGACAGCCCGGAACCTAGGCAACGATGATAGCAGCCTCGCGAAGATAGGAGTTATCCAGGTCAGCTGTTCCTGTGGGAAATGGAGTCCCATAGACGCTGATGAACCGCAAACCGCTTCCGCCATCAACCACTAGAAACCTGTTGTTGTACTCATAGACCACAATGGTCTTGTACTTCAGACTTTGTATTTTTTCTTGGGATTTCTGTATCAAGATTGTGTCTCATCAGCTAATAGTAATCCTGGGGCTGGTGAGCACAAGGGCCATTTACTGGGAAATTAATATCCTAGAAAACCGGTCCTGACAACATTGGTATCAGAGCCAGGCTGACCATTGGCTAATCCTATCTTAGCCAGGTCGATAAACCTAGGTTAACCCACCCATTAGGCCCTAACCTAACCACAGCCAAGCTTCTCGTATATGATAGCCACACAGTGACCCCGACACCTTTTGGCAATCGGTGCCCAACCTATCAGCCTAGCCCGTCGATCACGCACCCGTGACCAACACCTTTGTTGTCCCATTCTCAAGCGTGCGACGGAAGGCTTCGTTCCCTTTTTCTATAAAAGGAACGTTAGCCCCAACCCAGCACAGCACAACCTCTATCCCAGAACCAAGCCAAGATGCCTGGCCCCATTGTGCACAATGAGACCACAGCAACCAACCTAGGAGGTTCTGTGACCGTGCTAGCAAACCTCACCCGTCGTGCCTTTGCAATAGAAGAGCCCCCAGAATATGTGGTGTACCAAGGGCTCAGGAGCGGTGAGAGTCGTCAATTCTGGGCCACGGTGCACATCTATGGTAGGGGTATGGCGCCAGAACGCACCTACAGGTTCGCCGGAAGGACAACTTCCTTTGAGCCACAAGCCATCCAGCTGGCCGCTCGAGAGGCTATAGTTCAACTCTGGCACCTGTCGCCAAGAGTTAGCTGCCGCTCGTTCTACTACTATCCCAGCCGTGATGGGTATAGTAGGCCACCCCAGGTAGCCAACGGAGACCACGAGACGGACCCTGCATTGCTGCATCTGGTGCGCTATGTAAGTGCACTAGAGGCGTTGTTTGATCAGGTCACTCTTGACCTGATCGCAGCCCGTGGAGAGCTTGCATGTCGAACCCCGGCAAGAGGAGCAGATGTGCCCAATGCCGACAACCCAGTCGTGCTGTTCGGACAGCCGATCGAGTCGTTTAGGGCTGCCCCTGCAACCGACCGGAATGTATTTGCATCCCCGAGGAGCTTCGTCGCATTTTAGGGACATGCTCCAATGGGATTGTGACCACCAATCCCCGCAATGGCCATCATCGCTACCCCGACCCTCCTCAACCCAACCCAGCAAACCCCGACGGTGAGGCCCATGGAGAAGCCTCGACGTCCACAAGGCACGCTCGTTTAGATATTAACGAGGTAGACTAAGTTACTCGAGTAGTACCGAGTCTTAGTATTCTACGCCATGTATCAGTGTGACCTTGTAACCGCCTTGAATGAATGCAGTCTGCTTGTGTGCCTTTGTTTGTATAGTAGCCACGCATAAGTTAGTTGGCGTATGGTTGCATATTAAATCCCGGGCGAAGCTACCGAGAACCACCCCAAACGATACCCACAGTAATACGTCACTTTTGTGAGATATGTATATCTGTGGCATTGACCCCGACCCCCATAGAGCAGAACTGACAAACTAGTTGCCCCCACACCGCGATCGGTAACCCAGCTCCACTGCTTTATAAGAGGCCCTCCGTGACCTTACCAGGCATCCCTCACTTTGTGCACAGCCTTCGCAGCCACTTTTGACATGCTGAGCCCTAGTATTCATTTGAGAACTCCAGATGCGACTCCAGGCAGTTTTGTTAAGATATTGTGGGATTTCACCTGCAGTACCATGAGTTCTACCCATCCACCCCAGTACAAGCTGCTCAAAACGAGGATCACCCCATCCGGCTCGAAATATTGGGCAGTAGTACACATCCCTCCCGCAAACCCAAACCAAGATCCCACGGAAGTCTCTTTCGTGGGGAGATCTATGTCGACTCCGCAATGGGCCATAGAAGCTGCTGCGTACAAAGCAATTGCTCGTCTTCGCTTCGCAGTACCCTATGCCAGCGAAAGGGGGTATATTTACTTTCCGAGTCGTGCAGCACCCGGAGAAGTAGCCTCTTTTCCCGGTGGACGAATAGAGAGGGACCCAGTACTGGCCAATCTTGCCCAGTACGTCATCGCACAAGAGCATTTGACCCAGCGAGTAATGAGTTATCTCCAAACACTCGCTGATTTAAATCCTCAGATCGCCATTGGCAGACCCCTGAGGCCAGACCAGGAGAGGCGCGTTTTCCGACTGGTCAATCCGCTTCCTCCGGTAGAAGAAGAATGTGTCCCAGTGCCGGAGACATTTTCTCAGGACCCAGCATATTTTACATTTGCGCCATAGACGCCGCTTCTGTGTTTGTTATCCTAGCATTTATTTATGTGTTGCGGCTTATGTGTTCTATCCTAAATTTGTGCTATGAATAAACTGGTTGGTTTCAATTAATGTGAGTAATTTTACTGCTGTTATTTTTTTTCAAACTGTTTTCGCCCTCAGTAATTTCCAAGGAGGGTTTTCTCTTGAGTTTTTGCAACAAACATTTCTCCGTGGCATAAATTTAAATTCACGCAGCACCACAACAGCAGGCTCACAGCCACAACCACTCGACCACATGCACTAATTGCAAAACCGCATACACATTTTGCACCTAACTGACCACCGCACTGACACACCACAATTTCTGAAAGAGAAATTTGTGGGTTATTATTCTAGTGCAGCTTGCCTCCAGCACACTGACAGCAGTAGCAGTTAGCACCTGACACCGACACTTAATCCTCGTGATCACCGCCGCCGCGAAGAGCCAACACTCGAGCAGCAGCGTCATGACGATCATCGAGGATCATCGCGCACAAGAGCACGGAGAACCCCAGCACTGCCGCCAACCCTCCCCACATCAGGATCATGTACCAGTCCGGCATCACCTCCGCCATTAGGGCCTCGTCTCGATGCTCCTGCAAACAAAAAAGGAGAAGAAGAAACGAGGCCAAGTGTGAGGGAGAAGAGGGAAGCACCGCGGTCATTTTATAGCTCGAGATCGGTGTACGGTGAACGAAGTCCACCAGCGCCACTCGTCGCTCGATCGCCGGTGTTTGGAGGCGAATCCGCGAGCAGTGCCGACAGCGCACTGGCCCGCGAGGTGAGAGCCCGCTGCGCCGGCAGCTAACACGCCGCGCACTACCGCAGTACGGCCCTAGGTGCCCTACTCGCTAGACACCGCAGGTGGAGAAAGCGCAGATGCGCGTGAGAGAGAGAAGGAAGAGGAGAGCCAGAGGTAGAAGAAGAGACTGACAGTGGGCCCTGGGTCCACCTGTCAGCCAGAGAGAACCCGGTGCACTCGGGTACGACTAGCGTAATATGGAAATTTGGAATTTTATTCTAAATTTACCATAGCCAATAGTAGAAATCTCTCGGTTTCCCCAGCCGTAGATTTCTTCACCAGTACCCACTATACTTCACCAATTATCTGTCCACTCACTGTAGCTTCGTCATATCACGTGAACAGGATTTTTGATTTTCAGACTCTTATTGCTTAATAGTAGGAGTAATATTTTTGAAACCGTTCTTAGCAATTCTCGAGGACGAGATTTTTCTTAAGGGGGGTAGTGTTGTAACACCCCAAAAATTTGACCATATTTTATTAATTAAAATTTTGGCAGGAGACTAATTTTTTGGTTTCTAGATCAGATATTGATTTCAAAATCACTCTTTTAGTCTGAGTTATGGAGTTTTCCCTCCTGATAGAAACCTTTCAAAAATATTTTTGGATTTGAGTATATACTCAAGGGCATTTCATTTTCATTATATATGATCAGTGGAAATATTTCTATAATTATTTTTCCTAAGCTTTACTTCTTTAAAATGGTTTCTCATATTTTTAGAGCCTCATTTTGCACTACAACCATTTAGTAACTTCACTTAAAAATTCTACAAAAATTTGTAGAAGACATGTGAGGTTCCTACATCATTTTTATGCAAGGAAACAGCCTTGTGTTTTGGAAAATTTGAGCAAACCATCCTCATATTCATTCTGGTTCAGTTTGGAAGTTTCTACTGCAACCCCATTTTATCGTGCCCTATTGCCCATGAGTTTTCTCCTGCTTTTAGTAAACCCTACCAAAATCTTAAGTCCAGGAGATCAAACCCATTAGAAGATTTTAAGAACATGCAATAATAGCCTTTCTTTTCTGTCCAGATTTGGTTTTCTCAAAAACTTGCACTAGGAAGTTTCTGCTTTGGCCAAGATAACCTTTCCATCTTCTGGTGGATCTAAAGAGACTTTGATCTGGAAATTTTGGTTACTAGCAAAACTTTCTGGATGCCCTTAGCATTTTGTCGAGCAGCTTGAGTGCATGAACTGTTTTGATAGTCTCCTAGTTTTGCATTAGGGACTAGCTTGTCTGGCTGTATCACCTTGTCCTCTAGCCTTGCCTTGGCCAACAATCCACCCCTGTAGAGCCCCGTGGGCAGAGGAGTCCCCTGGCAGGCATTGGCATTTTGCCGAGCACCTCGCGTGCGTGCTCTGGGCGCGAGCAGAACGCGCGTTTTGCACGTGCGTGCGCCCAAGTCGCCGCGTCCCGCTGCCGTCTCCCCGCGCTCGTCCTGATCCATTCCCGCTCGCAGCCAACGCGCCCCGACCCCCTCTCTCGTCGCAGAGCCACCCTGGCCACCTCCTGGAGCCCCGCAGCGCCGCCGTCAGGTCGGCCATGGCAACTAGCGGACGGCCACAGCCTTGGCAGCGCCGCCCCGGCCACCCCAGCACGCCAGCTGCCCCTTTGCACAGCACGGTCTTATCCGCAAGCTCGTCGGTTAGCGCCGACCAGCGCCGCATCGCCTAGCTAGCAACAGAACGGCGGTTCACCGGATTCTTATCCGCAGCCGCGGAAACCGACCTAGTTGCGCTATAAATAGGGACCCCCGAGCTCGAGCAGACCCTCAGACAACCTCATGCCATCCCTCTAGAGCCCCCATAGCAAGCAATCGACTGGAGGAGGCTGTCTTCCCCGCCTCCGGTAGCTTCGGCCGCCGCCGCACTCCGGTCCAATCCATAGTGAGCAGGGCCTCCCTAGTCTTTCCATCGCCGCCATCCGCTTCCCCTTGACCTTGCAGAGCCGCCCCACCTCTCAGCTTCGACTGGGAGCCACCATAGGCCGAGACCCATCTGCTCCCGAAGGCGCCGTCCGCCGCAGAGCTCGCCGCCGGCGACCCCCTTCGCCCCCGCAACTCTCTCGACCACCGGGAGGATCGCCCTAGAGCCGCTGATCCATCCCCGCCCTCGGAACCCCGTGGGGAGCCGCCGTTCGCCGGCGACGATCGCCGGAGACACGCCCCGTCTCTGCCACATGAGGAAGGAGGCGCGGGCGACTGGTCAAACCTGACCAGTGGGCCCGATGGACCCACTGTCAGTGACCCAGCAACGGCCTGCGCTGGCTTAAGTGAAAGCGTAATCGCAGAAGTACGTCTCCCCTTCTCGCTAACATATTTAGCTATGAACCATTTTCTCCTCGCGCAAGCGTATTTCTTTCGGATACGTTTTCTGTTCTGGAAAGCGTATTCCCCCTCGAGCCGTTTTCCTTTTTTTCTGTTTTAATTAAAAACAGAATTTTGACCAGACTTTGACTGGTTATATCTTTTAAAATAAAACTCTGATTGATTTGTTTCTTTTTCCTACCTCTCTCCAATTTCATCTAGTTTATTTTCATATTTATTTGAAAATTTTCCGAGACAACTTTTTGTACTGTTTTCAATTTATGTGTTAATTTGAATATTTCGCAAAATAGGAATTAAAGAGAGGAGAAAACTTTCAAAAGTTTTAAGATGCACTCTACCTCTCCACAACTTGAAGGCAAGCATTCTGAACCCTGGTATAATATTTGTTGGGTGCTGTTTAATGTGACTACAACACCAAGTTAACCTGAAGCATGCATTATTTTATGTGACGTTGTGATTATGCTCTTGAGTGCATGATAGAAATTCCTTGCTGTTGGAATCTAAATGCTTATGACAGTATTCACCCTCGTATGCCTTTCATGCCTACCGGAAGGAATCCGAAGAAGTCTCTGTCCCGGGTAGACAGGAACGTGATACTGATATTTCATTGAAAACAAGAATGATCAGTAAGGCATGGTGAGGTAGGATGAGTGGTGATTCTGTCTGTTGGAGTGAAATATATTTGTTATGCTAATCATGCAGGAAACACGTAAACCTCCTGAGTCGACCGTAGATCGAGTCTTGTTCCAGTAACCCCCATACTTGTTCCGTACTACCACTTGTCCCTGCCGCAGGTAGGGTACGGTCCAGTAAGTTGTCAACCCCTTTCTTGGCACACACCGTACAGAGAGGCCATAGTGAAAGATACCAGTGGCCCCTGGTAGGCATGTCACTTGGTCCGGGGGCATGGGTGTTCGGTTGGAGCCGAAGGGGTAGCTCCCCTAGTTTGCGCGCGGTATAAATTTTGTGATTCCATGCTAGTCGAGGTTGTAGCCTCCCCACTTAGAGTTTTGCTTAACAGGTGTCGTGGGTGATTCCAGACTCCGGTAAGTGAAGCTGGTGTGTGCGGGTCAGGTGTGTTTTCAATTCAAAGACTGTAATCGGAATTAGTCCTGGTGGACTAAAGGAATCCGTTACTTGTGGGTAAAGAGTACACCCTCTGCAGAGTTTATATCTATTCGAATAGCCGTGTCCGCGGTTAAGGACTACAGTCTGGGATGGGTCAAGTGTCGGTCTTAGTGTCGGTCTTCGGAGGAAAAACTTCTAAACCGGAACATTGATCATGACATGTGACAAATGACGATTATGACTATTATTATTGTGGACTAACCATTTTTAATATTTGTATCGTTGGGACGGTTCTACCTCCTGGATACTCGTTGTGATTATTTTCCTTATAAGCCCTTTATGTGGTGTCGCTCAGACGCCCGACTATGGCATGCTTGTTATTTATTTTCCTTATAAGCCCTTTATGTGGTGTCGCTCAGACGCCCGACTGTGGCATGCTTGTTATTTTTTTTCCTTATAAGCCCTTTATGTGGTGTCGCTTAGACGCCCGACTGTGGCATGCTTGTTATTTATTTTCCTTATAAGCCCTTTATGTGGTGTCGCTCAGACGCCCGACTGTGGCATGCTTGTTATTTATTTTCCTTATAAGCCCTTTATGTGGTGTCGCTTAGACGCCCGACTGTGGCATGCTTGTTATTTATTTTCCTTATAAGCCCTTTATGTGGTGTCGCTCAGACGCCCGACCGAGGCATGCCTTATATTATTATCCTTTCGAGGCGTCGCTTCAGACACCCGATCGGTTTATTTTATTTCTATTCTCTGATTGCTTATTCATGTTTTATATGAATAACCTGCTTGCGTGCGTCATGAATTTTATTTCATGACTAACTAAGTGATCATTGAATATTTCTGTGCATGATTTTCATCTATTATATTATGCTTGTGTTCATAATGTTTGCGAGTACATTCAAAGTACTCACTGGCTTGTCCCTGGCTATTGTCTTGGCCAGATTTCTTGCTTGGAGAGGAGCGCAACGACGACAGCCCGGAACCTAGGCAACGATGATAGTAGCCTCGCGAAGATAGGAGTTATCCAGGTCAGCTGTTCCTGTGGGAAATGGAGTCCCATAGACGCTGATGAACCGCAAACCGCTTCCGCCATCAACCACTAGAAACCTGTTGTTGTACTCATCGACCACAATGGTCTTGTACTTCAGACTTTGTATTTTTGCTTGGGATTTCTGTATCAAGATTGTGTCTCATCAGCTAATAGTAATCCTGGGGCTGGTGAGCACAAGGTCCATTTACTGGGAAATTAATATCCTGGAAAACCGGTCCTGACAATGTGAACTTAGGAGAGGCCACAAAACTTCTGGACAATACTATGACAAATGATTCTCAATGTCATACCGAAAGAGGTCCAAACGGTAAGAAGGTAAATTCTGTTGAAGAAATCGCTACTTTGAGTGAAAAAGTGGATGCTCTTATGAATATTGTTACTAGTAAAAATGCTCATGTTGATCCCAATTATATGCCCTTGTCTACTTTGATTGAGCAAAATAATTATTCTATTGATGTGAACTTTGTCTCCCGAAATAATTTCAACAATAATGCTTATAGAGGAAACTTCAATTCTGGACCGTATCCCGGTAATTGCTCTAACAACTATGGAAACTCTTATGGTAATTCTTATGGAAATTCTTCTGCAAATTCTAATAGGATACCCTCTGATCTTGAGAGCACAATTAAAGAATTTATTAATTCTCAAAAGGTTTTCAACACTAAGGTAGAAGAAAAATTGCACGTAGTTGATGCTTTGGCTAAAAACATGGATATAATTGCTCTTGATGTATAAACTCTTAAAAGAAAAGCTTTGCCACCCAAGCATGATTTTGATGATGCTATTAAATATATCCAAATATCTATTAATGAAAGTAAGGAGA
Source organism: Elymus sibiricus (assembly GCA_039707655.1). Lineage (NCBI taxonomy): Eukaryota > Viridiplantae > Streptophyta > Magnoliopsida > Poales > Poaceae > Elymus > Elymus sibiricus. The sequence continues at coordinate 138,892,448 of CM077669.1, forward strand.
GGACCGCTAAGTTGAGAGCTAAGCGGGAATTCTTAGAAAAAGATCTTCCACCCGTCTTTTACCGAAATCATGATGAAGATCTTAAAATGATTGGTACCTCTCCTATTGAATCTTCATTTACCTCTCTGAATATAAATGATAAAAGGGACTGTAGATGAGTCAACTCTAGTTGAGAAGCGTCCCGTTTGCTTGGAGGGTGATTATTTTGATGCTAAAACTGAAAAACATGGGTTTGGAGATGTCAAAACTTTAACTATTTATGTGTCCACTATTTTGGATTACAAGGACTTTAATTATGATAATTTCTCTTTAGTAGAATGTATTTCCTTGCTGCAATCCATTATTAGCTCACCCATTGCTTATGAACAAAATAAAGCTTTTACCGAACATATAGTAGAAGCTATGATAAAAGCTTATGATGAGAAACTTGAGCTTGAAGTTTCTATTCCTAGAAAATTGCATGAGGAGTGGGAACCTACTATAAAGATAAAGATAAATAAATATGAATGAAATGCCTTGTGTGAACTTGGTGCTAGTGTTTCAACTATTCCTAAATCTCTTTGTATTTCAACTAGTCTCACTAATATTGAAGATTGTTCCCTTAACTTGCATCTTGCAGATTCTACCATTAAGAAACCTCTAGGTAGAATTAATGATGTGATTATTATTGCAAATAAAAATTATGTTCCTGTATATTTCATTGTGCTTGATATTTATTGCAATCCTACTTGTCCCATAATACTTGGAAGGCCTTTCCTACGAACTATAGGTGCAATTATTGACATGAAAGAGGGAAACATAAGGTTCCAATTCCCATTAAAGAAAGGGATGGAACACTGACCTAGATATAGAATTAAGCCACCTTACAAATAAATCATGAGAGCTACTTATGGGTGGAGTCTCAAAGATGACAATACTTGACACTATGCATTATGCCTAGCTAGGGGCATAAAAAATAGCGCTTGTTGGGAGGCAACCCAATAGTTATCTTTATATGTTTGCTTTTAACTTTCTCTTAGTTTTTGATAAAATGATTATTTCCTATGTAATTATTATGTTTTTATGTTTAAATTAGTGTTTGTTCCAAGTAAATCCTTTGGGATGACTCACAAGATGAGTATAATCGATGCTGAAACAAAACAGAAACTTTTGACTCAAGTACAGGAATTTTAGTTTTTTACTGGAGCGTGATAATTATTTGAATTTTTTATACAGTATTTCTATACAAATTATAGAGGTTTTACTATTTTTTTAGAATTTTTAGAGTTACAGAAGTATAGTTTCTCTACAGATTCCTACAGACTGTTCTGTTTTAGACAGATTCTGTTTTTGCTTGCATAGTTGCTTGTTTGGATTATGCTATGGATTGTATCAAGGGGGGTATAAGACATGGATAAGTTAGAATACATTACATATTATGCATTTATGAAATAATAATAAATTTATAACAGTACCTAAAGTACTCAATATGTTGCTTATACTAACGGATCTCATGCAGTTTTGTTGAGTTTTGTGTGATTGAAGTTTTCAAGTTTTGGGTGTTATCGCGATGGACAAAGGAATAAGGAGTGGCAAGAGCCCAAGCTTGGGGATACCCAAGGCACCCCAAGGTAATATTTTAAGGAAGACTCAAGCGTCTAAGCTTGGGGATGCCCCGTAAGGCATCCCCTCTTTCGTCTCAATCCATCGGTATGTCACTTGAAGCTATATTTTTATTCGTCACATGATATAAGTTTTCCTTGGAGCATCGTTTTTTTTGTTTTCTTTTACTTTAAGTTTGCCACAATCATTGTTTGCTTGACACACCTATTTAATAGAGACACACCTTCATCATAAGTTGTTAGAATACTCAATGTGCTTCACTTATATCTTTTGAGCTTAGCAGTTGCTCTAGTACTTCACTTATATATTTTTGAGCACGGTGGTGTGTATATTTTATAGAAATTATTTCACTCTCATTCTTCACTTATATTTGTTTGAGAGTTAACAAATAGTTATGGTAATTTTCATGGGTCATAAGACTAGTCCAAAATTATTAGGTATTCAATGACTGATAATCAAAACCATCATGTAGCACATATAGAGAATTTGTGGGTTAACGATATTGATGTGGTAATATGAAAAAGGTGTAAGTTCATAATTGTTAATTCATAGAAGTGTCGATATTAAGAGAGGTTAACTTCTTGTTCGTATAAAAATTAAAGAGGCATGGTGATGATGTGTGAGCATTTCTATTCCTCGTTGAAATCCTAGTGTTGTTTCGGGTCGAAAGCGCGTGATGGTTAACTCCTACCAACCTCTTCCCTCGGGGCATGCGAATAGTACTTTGATTTGTGATAAAACTAATAAAACTTTGCAATAAGTATGTGATTTTTTTACGAAAATTGTGAAACCATGGACATACGCAATCTCACCGTCTCATATTTGGTGGCCTGTTCGGCGCCGTGCATAGCCCATTCTCACCTTGAGGATCAGTGCAGCTTTCGCCGGTACATCCAAACCCCGTGACATAATACGCTCTTTTTCACATAAGCATCATTATATCTCCCTAAATACAGCCACCATACCTACCTATCATGGCATTTTCATAGCCATTCCGAGATATATTGCCATGCAAATTCCATCGTCACTTCACATGACTAGTTCCTTCATCATCATATTGCTTTGCATGATCATATAGAGCTGACATAGTGATTACCCACAAGTATAGGGGATCGCAACAGTTTTCGAGGGTAGAGTATTCAACCCAAATTTATTGATTCGACACAAGGGGAGCCAAAGAATATTCTCGAGTATTAGCAGCTGAGTTGTCAATTCAACCACACCTGAAAGACTTAATATCTGCAGCAAAGTATTTAGTAGCAAAGTAGTATGGAAGTAACGGTAACGATGGCAAAAGTGCAATAGCAGTTTCGTAGTGATTGTAACAGTAGCAACAGAAAAGTAACTTAGCAAAGATCAATATGTGAAAAGCTCATAGGCAATGGATCAGTGATGGATAATTATGTCGGATGGCATTCATCATGCAACGGTTATATCATAGGGTGACACAAAACTATAGCTCCAATTCATCAATATAATGTAGGCATGTATGCCATATATAGTCATACGTGCTTATGGAAAAGAACTTGCATGACATCTTTTGTCCTACCCTCCCGTGGCAGAGGGGTCCTAATGGAAACTGAGGGATATTAAGGCCTCCTTTTAATAGAGAACCGGACCAAAGCATTAGCACTTAGTGAATACATGAACTCCTCAAACTACGGTAATCACCGGAAAGAATCCCAGTTATTGTCACCCTGGGGGATGCGGATCATAACTCGTAATAGGTGTCTACAACTTGCAAGATAGGATCAAGAACACATATATATTCATGGAAACATAATAGGTTCAAATCTGAAATCATGGCACTCGGGCCCTAGTGACAAGCATTAAGCATAGCAAAGTCATAGCAACATCAATCTCAGAACATAGTGGATACTAAGGATCAAACCCTAACCAAACTAACTCGATTACATGGTAAATCTCATCCAACCCATCACCGTCCAGCAAGCCTACGATGGAATTACTCACGAACGGCGGAGAGCATCATGAAATTAGTGATGAGGGATCGTTGGTGATGACGACGGCGTCGATTTCCCCTCTCCGGAGCCCAAAACAGACTCCAGATCTGCCCTCCCGAGGAAGAACAGGAGGTGGCGGCGGCTCCGTATTGTGAAACGCGATGAACTCTTCTCTCTGATTTTTTTCTCCCTGAATAGGGTTATATGGAGTTGGAGTTGAGGTCGGAGGAGTTGCAGGGGGCCCACAAGCCACCTGGGCGCGCCTTAGGGGGGGCGCGCCCCCTGGCTTGTGGCCAATGGGTGGACCCCCTCCGGTTGATTCTTTCGCCAGTATTTTTTATTAATTCCAAAAATATTCTCCGTAAATTTTCAGGTCAATCCGAGAACTTTTATTTCTGCACAAAAATAACACCAAGGCAATTCTGCTGAAAACAGCGTCAGTCCGGGTTAGTTCCACTCAAATCATGCAAATTAGAGTCCAAAACAAGGGCAAAAGAGTTTGGAAAAGTAGATACGATGGAGACGTATCAACTCCCCCAAGCTTAACCCATTGCTTGTCCTCAAGCAATTCAGTTGACAAACTGAAAGTGACAAAGAAAAACTTTTACAAACTCTGTTTGATCTTGTTGTTGTAAATATGTCTAACTGATGTTCAGGTTTTCAGCACAGATTATAGACTAACCATATTCACAATAACATTTAGGTCTCACATTTACTCATATCAATGGCATAATCAACTAGCGAGCAATAATAACAAATCTCGGATGACAACAATTTTATCAAAACAATCATGATACAATATGATATAATGGTATCTCGCTAGCCCTTTCTGAGACCGCAAAACATAAATGCAGAGCACCTCTGAAGAACAAGGACTGACTAGACATTGTAATTCATGGTAAAAGAGATCCAGTCACAATCACACTCAATATCAATTAATAGCAAAGCATGCAAATGATGGTGGTGCTCTCTAACCGGTGCTTTTTATATGAGGAGGATGACTCAACAGTAAAGTAAAATATATAGGCCCTTCGCAGAGGGAAGCATTGATTTGCAGAGGTGCCAGAGCTCGAGCTTTTAAAACAGAGATGAATAATAATTTCGAGCGGTATGCTTTCATTGTCAAAATAACAACCGAGAGATCTCGGTATCTTCCATGCTAGATACATTATAGGCGGTTCCCAAACAGAATGGTAAAGTTTTTACTCCCCCTCCACCAATCAATCACACTCCACGGCGAGTCGAATCCATGGGTATCGTCCATACAAACAACAATCCTGGGGGAGTTTTATTTTCATTATATTTTGATTTGATTTTTGAGCATGGAACTGGGCATCCCGAATACCAGCCACTTTCTCGTGAATGATAGTGAATCAACACATATTGTGAGAATAACCCACCTAGCATGGAAGATACTGACAGCCCCTAGTCACTATATGAGCGATTCGGGCATACAAAACAGAATATTATTTGAAGGTTTAGAGTTTGGCACATGCAAATTTACTTGGACTGGGAATGGATGCACAACTTTGGGTTTATGGAAATGGATGCACAAGCAGTATTCCCGCTTAGTACAGGTGAAGGCTTGCAAGAGACTGGGAAGCGACCAACTAGAGAGCGACAACAGTCATAAACATGCATTGAGATTAACCAACATTGAATGCAAGCATGAGTAGGATATAAATCACCATGAACATAAATATCGTGGAGGCTATGTTGATTTTGTTTCAACTACATGCGTGAACATGTGACAAGTCAAGCCACTTGAATCATTCAGAGGAGGATACCATTCTATCATACTACATCGCAACCATTTTAAAATGCATGTTGGCACTCAAGACAAACCATTATACACTCTTAGCTAATTAAGCACGGCATGAGTAACTATAATCTCTAATTGTCATTGCAAACATGTTTCATCCATAATGAGCTAAATTCAGAATGATGAGCTAATCATATTTACAAAAACAAAATAGGTCGAGTTCATACCAGCTTTTCTCCATCTCAATCACTTCATCATATATCGTCATTATTGCCTTTCACTTGCACGACTGAACAGTGTAAATAATAATGAGAGTGCACATGCATTGGACTAAGCTGGAATATGCAAACAATAACTCAAAGGAGAAGGCAAGGTAATATGGGCTCTCTGATAGATAAACAATAATGCATATGAGAGCCACTCAACATTTTCATTGTGGTCTTCTCCTTACGACCCAAAGAAAAGAAATTTCAAAACAAGAACGAGAAAAACTATTTACACGGGAAAGCTCCCAACAAGCAAAAGAAGAACGAGAAATCTTTTTGGGTTTTCTTTTAATGATACAACTAAACAAACTAAAATGTAAAGCTAGAACTAATTTTTTTTGGATTTTCTCAAGGTTAATTAAGCACGCAAGAAGAAAGCGGAAAGAAGAAATAAAATACCATGGATGATACAATGAAAAAGTATAAGCACCGACTACTAAGATGAGTGTGCGAACATGAATGTAATGTCGGTGAGAAATACGTACTCCCCCAAGCTTAGGCTTTTGCCCTAAGTTGGTCTAGGGCCATGGCTGGCCCGGATAATGTCCAAAGTCATAGTTGGGGTTGTACTGGGCTGCAGCGGCTACTGCCCGAATGGCTGCAGCGCGGAGGCGGGCGGCTTCCGCCTCTCTCTCGTACTCATTTGCCTCCTCTCTGGTTATAAAGTGTCTCCGTTTTTCCTGAAAGTTAAAGAAGGCAGGAACAGGAAGGGTAATATGGACAGCACGCTGTCTATCAAAAATTAGTCCATACAGGAAGGACTGCTCGTTCCTCTCAAGAAACTGGTAGCGCATCATAGCCTCATAATCAAGAAAAGCAGGTGGTAACTCAATATCATTCCCCCTTATGGGTACCCTAAGATAATTAGCTACACGAGTGGCATAAATCCCGCCAAAGAAATCTCCATCCTTAGCATTTTTATGTAGTCTCCTAGCAATAATAGCCCTCAAGTTATATCGTCTATTACCCATTACCGCACTCTTGAGAATACTAAGATCAGGTACGCAAAGGTGGCTATGATCATGTTTACCATTAATACATCTACCTATGAAGAGAGCAAAATAATGTATAGCAAGAAAGTGAATGCTCCCCAAGGTAGCCTGTGTAATATTTCTAGTTTCTCCCACAGTGATGCTAGCAAGAAAATCATTATATTCAGTTTTGTGAGGATCACTATAGCTGCCCCATTGTGGAATTTTGCATGCACGGTTAAAATCCTCTAGGTCCATAGTATAAGATTCATCATAAAGATTTAATAGAACAGAATGCGTATTATGTCTGGATGAAAATTCAAACCTCCGCACGACGGAATCAGTGATTTGATAATATTGCTTGCATTGGTCTGAAACGAAATCTTCAAGGCCAGCATTTCGTGTGTATGCGTAAAATTCTTCCTTGAAACCGGCATGAACGATGAATTGATCCGACGGCCATTCACAAGGCCGCACTTGAGCTTCCCTCGGTGGTTCAAAGTCAGGCTCACGTATCGCGAGTCTCGGGGCCTTCTTGCCCGAGGAACCATCTTGGTATATTCTCCGCAACATCTTTCTTTCTCTGAAAAATTTCTGAAATTTTTAGTGACTCAAAATAAAGGTGAACAAAACTCAACAAAACTTATAGCAACTACTCCCACAAGTGCCTAGAGGCTATATCATGCATCAAAACTACTTGGGACCATACAAATTTGACATGCAAGGTCAAGAACAAGGTCACCATAGCAGCAAAATTTGCAATACATAAAGCACTAAAAGAAAAACTAATTGGACCATTGGAGGAGTCACATACCGAAGATCAATCCCCCAAAACAGTTTTGCAAATGGAGCTTTGCACAAGGAGATCGAAAATGGCAGCAAAATGAGCTAGAACACGGGCTTGAGCAATGGTGGGATTTTTTCTGGAGGAAGACGAAGTGGATGGGTGCTGGAATAAGTGAGGGGGGCCTACGTGGGACCCACAAGCCAGGGGGCGCGCCCAGGGGGGTGGGCGCGTCCTATAGGCATGTGGCCCACTGGTGCAGCCCCCTGATGTGTTCTCAGTACCAGAAATTCTTAAATATTACAGAAAAAATCATACTAAATTTTCAGGGCATTTGGAGAACTTTTATTTTCAGGTCACTTTTTAATTGCACGGATAATTCAAAAAACAGAAAAATAATAGCATTTTTACTTTATTTAATCTAGATAACAGAAAGTAAAAGTTGGGTACAGAAGGTTGTGCCTCCTAAATTCATCCATCTCATGCTCATAAAAAAGAATCCATCAATAAGGTTGATCAAGTCTTATTGACAAACTTTTTTCGAGTGACACGGAACCGGAGAATTTTCGAATAACACTAGGTTACCTCAATGGGGATATGCATGTCCGCAACAATAAGTATATCATATTTCTTTTTGGCAGTAGGGAGAGGGAATTCAAAATCTCCAATAATAATCGTTGAAATTTTTCCAATGGAGTTGATACTATGAACTTGAGGTTGTTTCTTCGGAAAGTGTACCGTATGCTCATTACCATTAACATGAAAAGTGACATTGCCCTTGTTGCAATCAATAAAAGCCCCTGCAGTATTCAACAAAGGTCTACCAAGGATGATCGACATACTATCGTCCTCGGGAATATCAAGAATAACAAAGTCCGTTAGGATAGTAACATTTGCAACTATGACAGGCACATCCTCACAAATACCGATGGGTAAATCAGTTGATTTATCAGCCATTTGCAAAGAGATTTCAGTAGGTGTCAACTTATTCAAATCAAGTCTACGATACAAAGAGAAAGGCATAACACTAACACCAGCTCCAAGGTCACATAAAGCAGTTTTAACATAATTTCTTTTAATAGAGCATGGTATAGTAGGTACTCCGGGATCTCCTAGTTTATTTGGTATTCCACCCTTAAAGGTATAACTAGCAAGCATGGTGGAAATCTCAGCTTCTGGTATCTTTCTTTTATTAGTCACAATATCCTTCATATACTTAGCATAAGGAGACATTTTCAGAATATCAGTCAAGCGCATACGCAAAAAGACAGGTCTAAGCATTTCAACAAAGCGCTCAAAATCCTCATCATCCTTTTTCTTGGATGGTTTAGGCGGAAAGGGCATGGGTTTCTGAACCCATGGTTCTCTTTCTTTACCATGCTTCCTAGCAACGAAGTCTCATTTATCATATCTTTTATTCTTAGGTTGTGGGTTATCAAGATCAACAGCAGGTTCAATCTCCACATCATTATCATTACTAGGTTGAGCATCAACATGAACATCATTATTAATATTATCACTAGGATCATTTTCATTACCATATTGTGTCTCAGCATCAGAAATAGAAATATCATTTGGATTCTCAGGTGTATCTATAACAGGTTCACTAGCAGCAAGCAAAGTCCTATCATCATTCTTTTTCCTTTTATTACTGGGACGTCTAGGTGCATCAGTATTAATTCTCTGAGAATCTTGCTCAATTCTCTTAGGAAGGCCCACAGGATACAAAGGTTCCTGAGTCATTTTACCACCTCTAGTCACAACTCTAACAGAATGATCATTGTTCTTACCATTCATCTCATTAAGCAAATCATTTTGTGCCTTAAGTACTTGTTCTACTTGAGTAGTTACCATGGAAGCATGTTTACTAATAAGCTTAAGATCATTGATAGTTCTACTCATATAATCACCTAAGCGATCAAGCATGTAAGCATTATGTTTCAATTGTCTACTAACATAAGCATTGAAATTTTCTTGCTTAACAATAAAGTTATCAAACTCATCCAAGCATTGGCTACCAGACTTATTATAAGGAATATCACCTTCATCAAATCTACGGACAGAATTTACCTCTACTACCTGTGTCGGGTTATCAAGACCATGTATTTCTTCAATAGGTGGTAGATTCTTAACATCTTCAGCTTTAATACCTTTTTCTTTCATAGATTTCTTTGCCTCTTGCATATCTTCAGGACTGAGAAATAGAATACCTCTTTTCTTCGGAGTTGGCTTTGGAGGTGGTTCGGGAATAGTCCAATCATTATGATTGCTCAATATATTATTCAATAGTAGTTCAGCTTGTTCAACAGTTCGTTCCCTGAAAACACAACCAGCACAACTATCTAGGTGGTCCCTAGAAGCATCGGTTAGTCCATTATAAAAGATATCAAGTATTTCGTTTTTCTTGAGAGGATGATCAGGCAAAGCATTAAGTAATTGGAGAAGCCTCCCCCAAGCTTGTGGGAGACTCTCTTCTTCAATTTGCACAAAGTTAAATATTTCCTGCAAGGCAGCTTGTTTCTTATGGGCAGGAAAATATTTTTTAGAGAAGTAATATATCATATCCTGGGGACTACGCACACAACCAACAGCAAGAGAATTAAACCATAGCTTAGCATCACCCTTTAATGAGAAAGGAAACAACTTAAGAATATAGTAATAACGAATTTTTTTCTCATGAGTAAATAGGGTGGCTATATCATTCAATTTAGTAAGATGTGCCACAACAGTTTCAGATTCATAACCATGCAAAGGATCAGATTCAACCAAAGTAATTAACTCAGGATCGACAGAGAATTCATAATCCTTATCAGTAACAAAGATAGGTGAAGTAGCAAACTTGGGATCATATTGCATTCTAGCATTCAAAGATTTTTCCTTCCACTTGCATAGCAGTTTCTTAAGAGCATCTCTATCCTTACAAGCAAGAAAGTCCCTAGCTACTTATCCCTCCATAACATAACCCGTAGGTATATTAGGCAATTCATATCTAGGAGAGCTAGGTCTAGCAGGTGTCTCATAGTGTTCAGTTTCAGTAATTTCATCAGTTTCAGAAATATCATCAGTTTCAGCATTGACTCTAGCAATTTGTTCATCCAGAAATTCACCCAGTGGCACAGTATTATCAAGCAAAGTATCATCATAAGCATCATGCATAGCAGAAGTGGCATCATCAATTACTTGCGACACATCAGAATTAGTAGCAGGTGGTGGTGTCGCAAATTTACTCATAACAGAAGGTGAATCAAGTGTAGAGCTAGATGGCAGTTCCTTACCTCCCCTCATAGTAGAGGGATAGATCTTGGTTTTTGGGTCTTTCAAATTCTTCATAGTGACCAACAGATATAAATCCCAAGTGACTCAGAGAATAGAGCTATGCTCCCCGGCAACGGCGCCAGAAAATGGTCTTGATAACCCACAAGCATAGGGGATCGCAACAGTTTTCGAGCGTAGAGTATTCAACCCAAATTTATTGATTCGACACAAGGGGAGCCAAAGAATATTCTCGAGTATTAGCAGCTGAGTTGTCAATTCAAACACACCTGAAATACTTAATATCTGCAGCAAAGTATTTAGTAGCAAAGTAGTATGGAAGTAACGGTAACGATGGCAAAAGTGCAGTAGCAGTTTCGTAGTGATTGTAACAGTAGCAACGGAAAAGTAACTTAGCAAAGATCAATATGTGAAAAGCTCGTAGGCAATGGATCAGTGATGGATAATTATGTCGGATGGCATTCATCATGCAATGGTTATATCATAGGGTGACACAGAACTAGCTCCAATTCATCAATATAATGTAGGCATGTATTCCATATATAGTCATACGTGCTTATGGAAAAGAACTTGCATGACATCTTTTGTCCTACCCTCCCGTGGCAGCGGGGTCCTAATGGAAACTAAGGGATATTAAGGCCTCCTTTTAATAGAGAACCGGACCAAAGCATTAGCACTTAGTGAATACATGAACTCCTCAAACTACGGTAATCACCGGAAAGAATCCCAGTTATTGTCACCCTGGGGGATGCGGATCATAACTCGTAATAGGTGTCTACAACTTGCAAGATAGGATTAAGAACACATATATATATTCATGGAAACATAATAGGTTCAGATCTGAAATCATGGCACTCGGGCCCTAGTTACAAGCATTAAGCATAGCAAAGACATAGCAACATCAATCTCAGAACATAGTTGATGCTAAGGATCTAACCCTAACCAAACTAACAAGATTACATGGTAAATCTCATCCAACCCATCACTGTCTAGCAAGCCTACGATGGAATTACTCACGAACGGCGGAGAGCATCATGAAATTGGTGATGAAGGATGGTTGGTGATGACGACGGCGTCGATTTCCCCTCTCCGGAGCCCAAAACAGACTCCAGATCTGCCCTCCCGAGGAAGAACAGGAGGTAGCGGCGGCTCCGTATTGTGAAACGCGATGAACTCTTCTCTCTGATTTTTTTCTCCCTGAATAGGATTATATGGAGTTGGAGTTGAGGTCGGAGGAGTTGCAGGGGGCCCACAAGCCACCTGGGCGCGCCCTAGGGGGGGGGGCGCCCCCCTGGCTTGTGGCCAATGGGTGGACCCCCTCCGGTTGATTCTTTCACCAGTATGTTTTATTAATTCCAAAAATATTCTCCGTAAATTTTCAGGTCAATCCGAGAACTTTTACTTCTGCACAAAAATTACACCAAGGCAATTCTGCTGAAAACAGCGTCAGTCCGGGTTAGTTCCATTCATATCATGCAAATTAGAGTCCAAAACACGGGCAAAAGAGTTTGGAAAAGTAGATACGATGGAGACGTATCACATAGTATTTGGGGCAAAGCCATCGTTCATCATATTTTTGATACATGACATGCTAGATCATTGCAAATCATGGTACAATGCCAGAGGCATTCATATGGAGTCATATCTACATATCAGTTCTTCATATCGAGTTGTAAGTAAATAAAAGTGTGATGATCATCATTGTTAGAGCATTGTCCCAGTGAGGAAATAAAGATGGGGGAGGCCAAATGAGCCCACCATTCTGAATAAGAAAATGAGAGAAAATGAGAGAAGGGACTATGCTACTATCTTTCACCACACTTGTGCCTCAAAGTGGCACCTTGTTCCTCATGTAGAGAGAGTGTCATGTTATGTCATTTTCATATGCTATTGGGAATCACTTTTTCATTATTACAAATTTGGCTTGTATATTCCTACGACTGTCTTCCTCAACTACCCGAGGTCTTCATGAGCAAGCAAGTTAGATGCACACCCCACTTAGCTTCATTTGAGCTTTCATACACTTATAGCTCTAGTGCATCATTTGCATGGCAATCCCTACTCCTTGCATTGACATCTATTGAGGGCCATCTCCATAGCCCGTTGGTACGCCTAGTTGATGCGAGACTATCTTCTCCACTTTTTGCCTCTTTGATATCTACCACCATATTCTATTCCACCTAATGCGCTCATCTATTACGTGAAGAATGAAAAGTTGATGCATATTGAAAAAGTACGATCCAATTGCTTGACTTGGACACCGTGGTGCTTGACATTTGTATTAATGTGGTGAAGATGGAGCCATGCCTTGCTAATATAATAAGATGAATGGGGGGAAAACATTCTTTGAGGATCATATACTTTGAAAGATTGATGATTTTGTTTCTTATACTTATAAGTATTGCTATGTTAATATTTGTTGATTCATCGTTTCTCAATGAGCATACATGCATAAGATTACATAATGGATAGCATGTCACATCAAAAATTCTGTTTTTATCATTTACCTACTCGAGGACGAGCACGAATTAAGCTTGTGGATGCTTGATACGTCTCCAACGTATCTATAATATTTGATTGTTCCATGCTCATATATTATCATTCTAGGATACTTTTTGGGTCTTTATTTACCAATTTATAATATTTTTGAGCACTAACCTATTGACCCAGTGCCTAGTGCCAATTGCTGTTTTTTGCATGTTTTTCACTTCTCGGGTTTACAGTACCAAACAAAGTCCAATTGCCACGAAACTTTTTGATGATTTTTTCTAGACCAAAAGAAGACCTGGGAGATTCGGAAGAAGGGTTGGGGCCGCACCAGGGCTGCACAAGCCAACAGGGCGCGCCCTGGGGTGCGTGCTCTGATAGCTTGTGCCTCCCTGGCGGCCCACCCGACCTCGTTCTCGGGCCTATAAATTCTCATATATTGCAAAAACCCGGGAGGCAGTCCCGAAACCCTTTTTACGCTGCCGCAAGTCTCTGTTCCGTCGCGAAGCCATCTGGAGCTCCGTTCTGGCACCCTGCCGGAGGGGGATCGATCACGAAGGGCCTCTACATCAACCTTGCTGCCCTCATGATGATGTGTGAGTAGTTCACCACAGACCTACAGGTCCATAGCTAGTACTAGATGGCAATCTCTCTATCCCTTGATCTTCAATACAATGATCATCGCATCTTCGCTTTGATCTATCCGATGTAATCATATTGTGCGGTGTGTTTGTTGGGATCCGATGAATTGTGGGTTTATGTTCAGATTATTCATGAAAAGTATTTGAGTCACCTCTGAATATTAAGATTCTTATTTGCATGATCATTATTGCTTCGTAATGCTCTCCGGTTTATTGATGTGCTTTGGCCAAGTAGATTGATCTATCTTCAGTGGGAGTGGTGCGTTGTGGTAGGATCAACCTAGCGAGTTTCTATATCCCAGTGACAAAGTAGCGGACAAGATGCGTCTTTGTGTTGTTGCTACTAAGGATAACACGATGGGGTTTATTCATATTGCTTGAGCTTACTTTGTCTACATCATGTCATCGTTCTCCATGCACTACTCTGTTTGTCATGAACTTAATACGTAGAGAGGCAAGCAGAGAAGCGCTCGTGAAGTGGAGTAATAGTAATAGGTGCCGACAGGAGTCGGCCTATTTGTTTATGGACATGATACCTATATATACATTATCATTGTCGTGAAAATCGTGTAACTATCCGCTTTTCTATCAATTACCCAACAGTAATTTGTTACCCACCGTATGCTGCCTACATGAAAGATGCCACGGGGGAAAACTATGTCCCCCGGGGTATTCACTTATAAATTTACAAACGCTACTATTACCTTGCTGCCTTTATTTACTTTTTATTTTATTTTACAATTTAAAAGTATCTACAATTATCTACACACCTTATTTGCTTGCAAATAACGAGATCAAGGGGATTGACAACCCTCTTGCCCGCGCTGGGTGCAAGTTTTTTGTTCTTTTGTGTGCAGCCGCTAAAGACGGTTGAGGATTGATATTCCTATTGGTTCGATAAACCTTGGTTCCATAACAAACGGAAATACTTACCCACTTTGTGCTGCCATAACCCGTTCCTCTTACCCGAAAACCCAAGGCAGATCACAAGTATCACACCTCTTCTCTTCTCTTTGTCCTGGCTGTTGATCTCTTGCAATCTATGGTCAACAATATGCTTCAACTTGGAACTCTCAGTTTGCCTATTCCAATACAGGATCCTGATTTTCCTATTGTCCAATATGTTGATGATACATTGCTTTTTTTGCCAGCTGTGAGATGTCAATTATCTGCTCTGAAAGATACAATGTGCTCTTTCTCAAGGGCCACTGGGCTCGAGATCAACTTCCATAAGTTATCCATGATACCAATTAATATTCTTGAGACAGAAACATCTTCCCTAGCTGCAGTCTTTTGACAGATTGGTGCCATGCCATTTACTTATCTGGGGTTACCTTTTGGAACAACCAGGCCTAAGATGGTGGATCTTATGCCTATGGTGGACTGCATGGAAAGGAGACTCGGTGCTAGCTCTTGGTTTTTTCCCCAAGGGAGCAGGTTGCAGTTAGTTAACTCTGTCCTCTCCTCCCTGCCAATTTATTTCGTTTGCAGTTTATCCATACCACCTGGCATTCTCAAGCAACTGGAAAGAATTCAGGGGCAATGTCTTTGGAGAAAATATGGACGGACAAAGGAAACTCTTTGGCTGCTTGACGCTTAGTTTGTAGACCCAAGAACAAGGGAGGACTGGGAATCTTGAATTTAGGTCTACAAAATGAGGGTCTGCTTTTGAAGCACCTTAACAAATTTTATAACAGGGTTGATGTGCCATGGGTTAACTTGATTTGGGATTCATATTATTATAATAGAATCCCTCATGAAACCTCTCTCTATGGTTCTTTCAGGTGTGGAGATGTCTCCAAACTCATGGACAAGTTCAGATCAATAACTAAGGTTATAGTGTCTGCTAGGGATATTGTCCTTTTCTGGACTGATCATTGGGAGCTACAAAATGATTGCACTCCTGTGTTAGCCAGGTTCCTAAGATTATACTCTTATGCTGGTAGTATGTGAAGTGCTAGACTGTGAGAATGTATTGGACATGTTCACTTTGCCCCTCTTAGAGATTGCATTTCAAGAACTTGATCAGTTAATGTCCATGCGAAACTCTATGCAAGTTAACAGGTCTGCCCAGGACAAATGGTTGTGGAGGCATGGCACTATTGCTGAGTACACAACCAAGAAATATTATACTTTTGTCCACCCGCCAATTTTGGCAAATCACATCCTGGGCTAGATTTCGAGAAGCTGTTGCACCATGTCCATCAAAATGTTTGTTTGGTTGGTAATTATGGACAGAATCAACACCAAGGACATGATTCAGCGCAAACACTAGAGAATAAATGATGGACCACAATGTATTTTATGCCCTATTGCAGCCCATGAAGATAGGAAACACATGTTCTTTGAATGCAATTTCAGCATCAGAGTCTGGAACTATTTGCAAATTGATTGGCCGATTGGTACTGATATGGTGGACATTGCAAAGGGAGCCATAAAGGATTTCAACAAGCCTTTTTTGCAGAAGTTGTTTTTCTTGAATGGTGGAATATCTGGAAGGTCAGGAATAATAGAGCCTTCAGGCACATCAGACCAACCTTTGGGCAGTGGAGAAGCAGTTTTGTGCATGACATCTCCCTTCTCACCCATAGAATCAAAAAGAAATTCAAGCATGATCTTCTCAGATGGATTGATTTTTTGCCTCCCTAGTGGGGTATTTTTTCCCTTTTCTTTTATTCTTTCTTTTTTCTTTAGTTCCCTCTGCTGGAGGAACTTGTACATAATTTTGTATTGTTCTGTTGCTATTTATTCAATAAAATACTGTGGGGTGTAAGCCTTGCAGTCTTCCAATAAAAAACATAAAGTATAAGCGTCGGGTCGTCTCCCAACTTGCACTTTTCTTTATTGCCTTATAGCTAATCATGATGATTTCAATGATGCTCACATAGGAATAGTATTTGAAACATGCAAGGGAGCATCATGAATCACATGGCAAGCACATTTAAGTCTAACCCACTTCCTATGCATAGGGATTTTGTGAGCAAACAGTTTATGGGAGCAAGAAATAACTAGCATAGGAAGGCAAAACAACCATAACTTCAAAACATTCAACATATACGGAGGAAACTTGATATTATTGCAATACCTACAAGCATATGTTCCTCCCTCATAATTATTTTCAGTAGCATCATGAAGGAATTCAACAATATAACTATCACACAAATCATTATCCTCATCATCCACAAGCATAGAAAATTTATTACTCTCCCACAAGTAAACTTCTCATACATAATAGTGGGAATATCATAGGAGCATCAAAAACTATAAATTGTTTCCACATTAACAGAGTAATGTTTAGAAAAGGGGTATTCATAATTATGACAAGTTTTATAATAATAATCAGCACTACTTTTTATAACAAAAGTATCATCACAATAATCATCATGAGTAGCAAGATTATTCTCATCATAATCAATTTCATCATTCAAAGTAAGGGGACTAAAAAGATCATCTTCATTAAGCATAGGATCCCCAAGCTTGGGACAAATATTAATTGCAGCAAATATATTCTCAAACATGTCATTCTCATCAAGCATAGAATCCCCAAGCTTGGGACAAACATTTATTGCAGCAAATATATTCTCAAACATGTCATTCTCATCAAGCATAGCATCCCCAAGCTTGTGGGTTTGCATATCATTAGCATAATCACTCTTATGATCAATAGTAAGAATGGCACCAATAGCATAGCAATTATTATCTTCATAATTTTCCAAGTTGGTGCCAAAAAGATTTTCAAGATTAGAAGAAGTATCATTATCTTCCCAATCATAACTATCATGACAAGTAATAGGCCTAACAACATCATCAAGTGTATCATCATCCTCAATACTATAGGATTCATTCTCAACAATGATAGGAGCAACATTATTTGGGAGAGAAACCTTTTTAACTCTACCTTTTCTTCTTTTCTTCTTCTCCACCACATCAAGTGTGGGTTTAATCAATTTTTCTGAGCTTCTTATTAATGAGATTGGTTGGATAGGAAGCTCCTTCTCATCACATGTTTCATTACGAGAGACAATAGGAGGAAAAGTGGAAACCTTTACCCCTTCATTAGTATTGCTTTTATATTCTATTGGTTTTCCCGTCTTTCTATAGTTGGCAATATAAGCATTCTCAATGCAATTTAGTATGCAAAATATATAGAGTTCTTTTTTTTACTGTAAGACTACAGGGCTTACACCCCAAAGTATTTTATTGAAGAAGGAGCAACAGGGAATACAAAGTTGTGTACAAGTTCCTCCAGCAGAGGGAACTACAGAAAAGAAAGTAGAAAAAAGAGAAACTAGTAAAAAAGGAGGCCCCTCTAAGGAGGCAAAAAGTCTATCCATCTAAGAAGGTCATCCTTGAATTTGAGTTTGATCCTGTGAGTGAGAAGGGTGATATCATGTACAAACCCACTTCTCCACTGCCCAAAGGTTGGTCTCATATGCCTGAAAGCTTTATTATTTCTGACCTTCCAGATATTCCACCAAGCAAGAAACACCACCTCCGCAGAAAAAGGCTTATTGAAGTCTTTCCTGGCTCCCCTTGCATTCTCCACCATATCAGTTCCAATCGGCCAATCAATTTGCAGATAGTTCCAAACCCTACTGCTGAAATTGCAGTGAAAAAACAAGTGATTTCTGTCTTCATTGGCTGAGATAGGGCATAGGACACACTGAGGCCCATCATTTATTCGCCAGTGTCTTCATTTAATCATGTCCCTAGTGTTAATCTTGTCCATAATTACTAGTCAAGAAAACATTTTGATGGACATGGTGCAGCAGCTCTTCCAAATCCAATTTAGGATGGGGTTTGACATAATTGGCTGGTGGACAAAGGTATAGTATATCTTTGTTGTGTACTCAGCAACAGTTCCATGCCTCCAAAGCCATTTGTCCTCCATATACCTGTTAGCTTGCATTGAGTTTAGCATAATCATTAACCGATTCAGTTCCTGAAAAGCAATCTCTGAGAGGGACAAGGTGAACAGGTCCAAGGTATTTTCACAGTCCAACACATCTTTAACTGAGATTCCTTTATCTTCAGCATAGGAATATAATGTTGGAACTATGGCCATGAGGGGAGTGCAATCTCGTTGCAGCTCCCGATGATCAGACCAGAATGGTACATTGTCCCCAGCGGACACTATTACCTTGGTGACTGAACTGAACTTGTCCATGAGTTTTGAGACATCCCTCCACAACAAAGAGCCACAGAGAGAGGTGTCATGGGGAATTCTATAAAGTAATAAGTATCCCAAATCAGATTAACCCATGGCACATCAGCTCTGTTATAAAATTTGTTTAGGTGCTTCAGAAGCAGAGCCTCATTTTGCAGACCAAGATATAAAATTCCTAGTCCTCCTTTATTCCTGGGTCTACAGCCCAAGGGCCAAGCAGCCAAGGAATGCCCTTTTTTCCTTTCCATAATTCCTCCATAGGCATTGCCTTTGGATTGTTTCCAGTTGTTTGAGAATTCCTGCTGGTATTGTTAAACTGCATAGGAAAAAAATTGGCAGGGAGGATAGAACTGAGTTACCTAGTTGTAACCTGCTTCCTTGGGGTAAGAACCAAGAACTTGATCTAAGTCTCCTCTCCATACAATCCACCATAGGCATAAGGTCCACCAGCTTGGGTCTAGTTGTTCCAACAGGTAACCCCGGGTAAGTAAATGGCATTACACCAATATGACAACCAAAAACTATAGCTAGAATAGCAGTTTCAACCTCACAAATATTAATTGGGATCATAGATGACTTACGAAAATTGATTTCCAGTCCAGAGGCCCTAGAGAAGGAGTACAATGTGTCTTTGAGGGCAGACAACTGACTTCTCTCAGCTGGTAAAAACAGTAATGTATCATCGGCATATTGAACAATAGGAAAATCTGGATCATGGCTTGGGATGGGCAAACTCAGAGTTCCAAGTTATAGCATAGTATTGACCATAGATTGTAAAAGATCAGCAGCGAGGACAAACAGAAGGGGTGAAATGGGATCCCCTTGTTTTACCCCACACTTGGCCTTGAAGTGTCTCCCAGGGACACCATTAAGCAATATGGAAGAGGTACCAAATTCTAGCAATTCCTTTATTCAGGATATCCATTTCTCTGGGAAACCTTTAGCTCTCATTATCTTAATTATGGTCTTTTGCTGAATAGAGTCAAAAGCCTTTTCAAAGTCCATTTTTTTGTAGAATTATGGACCTCTTGGACTTATTGCACTGATGGATATACTCAAAGGCCTAGGCCAAGCAATCTTGAATGGTCCTTGTTTTAATGAATTCGTATTGTTTTTTATGAATACATATCATGACTTCATCTTGAAATCTGTTAGCAGCCATCTTAGTAGGGAGCTTTAAGCCCACACTGGTTAAAGAAATGGGCCTAAAATCCCCCATAGACTCAGGTGTTTGCTTTTTAGGCACTAGGGTAATGTAATCATCATTCAAACTCTCTAGCTTTGCAGTAGCAGCATGAAACTCCTGAACAAGGGCAAGAAATTCAGTTGAAATAATTGGCCAGCATTTCTTGAGAAAGAGTCCATTAAACCATCTGGACCAGGGGCCTTATTTTCACGACCCGGATTTGGTAAATCCAAGTAGCTGTGCTTACTGTGCTATCCCTGGATCGAAGCTAGCACACACAGTAACAAGAATGAATATCAGCAAGACATACATCATTTTACTACAACGATAGATCCAAAGTTAGGCAAATACATACCATTGGCACAGCTCAATGCTGGCACATAATACAGCGGAATAATACACGGTCACTAAGTTAGGGCTTCATCAACACCACTGGGCTCGTTGAGTGTAGGCCATAACCCTATCGTCTCTTAATTTGTTGAGATCTGCACATGACAGGTGCAGATGAGTACGTGGAATGTACTCGCAAGTTGCAAAGGAAAATCTAATAGAATATATATGCAGGGTAAGTATTGGTGGAGGTTTCCTTTGCATAAAGCCAATTTTCTCCTATACTAAATTTTGTAAACTCCTTTTGAAATAAGAATAGTTTTTAGTATAAAAGGTAGGAGTGAAACACTTGGATATACGCACCAGTGCTCATTCTCCAAATTAGTTTTAAAACATACATAAGGTTGAAGTGAAACACATTCACTGTGCTCATTCTTTAACTTTAACCCTTAAAACAGACTTTTAGAAAAGAGAGGGGAGATTCTTCTTCAGTCCAAGTCTTCAGTTGCTCAAAATTGCCCGTAACCGGGGGCACAGCTAATCGATTAGGTTTAACCCTCTGCAGAGGTCGTACATGTTCCCCACATGACACAATCAACCCCGTTTATCGTTGCACACTTTGGTGCACGACTAGGAGGAGATTGTGACGAAGCCTTTTCGTAACAGCCCCCTATACCTGACCAAGCCGCCCGCAACTTAGGCAATGAAATCCCCTCTCCGATGGTGGTCCTGAGGTAAGGGTTTCCCGTTAGTACTAAGCTAAGCCAGATCCCATATTAGCATGTGGCTGTACTAGAAGCTACATCAAATTGTACCTGGAAGATCTCGGTCCCCTGGACGGCGGTCCCAACCAAAAACGGTCAAAAGTTTTCACAAAACGTTGCCTCAAAAGCGGGCAAGTTTATTCGTTTAAAACTTGTTTGATTCCCAACCCCTTTCTTTGTAAGCATGGCTAAGCATAGCTACAAGTTCCTAGGGCTTTAGCTAGCAATAATACTTTGCAAAATTTTCTTTTAGTAAAACATGCACGCTAGTAAATTTGAAAGAGATCATGCATATTTCAAAAGCATAGGACAAAGTATGATCAAGTTGCAACTTGCGAGTACATTCCACGTACTCATCTGCACCTGTCATGTGCAGATCTCGACAAATTAAGAGACGATAGGGTTATGGCCTACACTCAACGAGCCTATTGGTGTTGATGAAGCCCTAACTTAGTGACCGCGTATTATTCCGCTGTATTATGTGCCAGCATTGAGCTGTGCCAATGGTATGTATTTTCGTAACTCTGGATCTATCATTGTAGTAAAATGATGTATGTCTTGCTGATATTCATTCTTGTTACTATGTGTGCTAGCTTCGATCCAGGGATAGCACAGTAAGCACAGAGACCTGGATTTACCAAATCTGGGTCATGACAAAATGGTATCAGAGCATACGTTGACTGTAGGACGTGACCCTAGAAAATGGTTTAGAAATAGGAAGACCTTGATAGGAACAACTAATATTTTCAGTATTACTAAAAAAATTGCATTTCTCGTACCTTTTTGTTTTGTTTACAAAGTCTATCCTATTTCAAACCAGTAGATGGAACATTGTGACTTGAGTGAGGCATCCCACTATGAGAAAGTTTTATTTGGAATCCATCTTTTAAGGTTGGTTCAGACACTGGGACTTCGAGTCCCCAAGATTGAAGCATGGCATCATCTGGAAGGAGAAAACTACTTGAATGCCAACATTACCATTTATGGACGTTCAGAGATGGAGAACATGATCTTCTTCAAAACGCATCCAACTCTTAAGGGTGTTGTGAGTGATGTCGTACATGGCATAATAGCACGTCTATGCGGACGTTATCACCAGGAGTTAGGAGGCACTTTCTTCCATGACCTGGGGTGGCAAGAGATCACCGGAGAACCTGGAAGGAATAAGGAAGATCACAAGAGAAAACTCAACGACATGTTGAATTATAATCAGGATTTAGAAAGGTATATCAAAGGTCTTCAAGTGGAGCATTCTGAAGCTTTGCAGAAGATAGAGGCCCTGAAGGAAATTAGAACCCTCCTGGAGCAGAAGGTGGGGATAATGCGAGAAGAGTTGGAGAAAAACAAAGATGAACTCCAGGATCAAGAGACAGAAATCTAGAAACTACAGAAGGAATTGTGGGAAGAGAAGGCTCGCAATAAGAAACTCAAGCTAGAGAACAGGGTTCTAAAAGGATAAGAGGCTGAAGAAGAAGATTTATCAGTCAACTCCACAGATGAGAGTGGAAATACCTCCCTCAGCAGCATCAACCTGAATGTTGAATCTAGAACTTAAGACCACCATGAGTGTAATAAAGAAGGAACGCTTTGCGAGTAGTGTACCTGACCGTGCCGAACCTATGTGGATGGCAGTACATAGGAATGATTGAATAAAATGCATGTGTGGATTTGGAGTTTTATTGGATTTTTAGTTGTCTATGATTTTCATTTGAGTTGTGTGATGTATGATTTTGTGTTATTAGGATACGTATTCCATAGGTTGTATTATTGATTCAACCTTGAGAGTGGTGAGCTACGGATGATGTATCAGAAGAGCATCACATGGGAAAATTCTCACGTATTGAAGATTGTTAAGGACCAATGGAAAGGAAAATTTTATGACAAACCTTAGTAAACGAGCCTATTATAAATGTTAGAAACATCGAGGTAGGAGTTGGTGTGTATTCATATTTCTTTATCTTTAAAGCTCTACCTCACCCTGGACCAAAACCTTGAACCCATGGACAAATCAAAGACCAATTGGTATACATTGCAACTCTTTGGAAGGATGAAGAAATAGAGTATCTTCGTACAAAAAATGGAGAAGTATACTAGACTTATGAACCATGTCCCACTTGTGGAAGAAACCAACCCACTGAAGAATGTTCCACCATTCGTGTGACCTACTCCTTACTTGAAGAACTAATCATTAAGTTTTTTTCCTGGACCAAGAATGTGTACTCAGATGGAACAACCACATTTCAACAATAGATGCTTATCCGTATTATTCTGATTTTTCCTTCCTTTCAATAATACCTGTAGATGGCAACCATCTTTGTGTCTTTTCACAAAGGCCCGGAGATGATAATGACCCTAACCAGTGACCATGACTTTCCCAAGATCCTAAAAGACATGATGGGATACAGTCACCTTGAAGGAGATGCAGTCTACAAGGGTTATCCATTTATGGATAATGGATTGGAACGTTGGTACATGGAAGTACACCTCTTTCGTGTAAAGGGAGTTTATCCAAAGACGACTGGGGAGTACTTCATCTCTAGAGTACCTCGAACAACCTTCTTCGACTCTGTTCGGGAAGCCGCCATGGAAGCCATACGCCAGATTGGGGAAATCCTCAAATCTAGACTTCATCATGCCCAAGAACATTTAAGGGAAGTACAAGCAGAGCTGGCGTACATGAAGTTCATGGCCGTCGTGAAGAAAAAAAGGATTAATGAGTTCAAGGACTACATCGCACGTTGTCAGATGGATTAAATTTCTTACGAAGGAATAAGGGATAATGTTGGGTTACACGCTTGACCATACCAATCCATGTGGATGGCAGCAGTTTAAGTAAGCTATTTTGGAGTTGTATGAGATAACCAAGGAACATCAATGTTTGTTATTCTTACTCAATTAGAAAAATCCCAACATTCATCGTCTCTTCATGGATGAAATTTTCAGCCCCAAATTACAACTTCTGTTGAAGCTTCAAGACCTAAGCATCATTTCCACGAATCATGATCTAACCACCCATAATTCCTTAGTAGCACTTCAACCTCCATCACACCCCAGTGATTATCAATACTATCCTCCAGGACCATTACTTCCTTGAAATCGCAACTTGCGAAGGTGCATGGAAGGAAAAAGGATCGTCACATACATCATTCATAGAGGCATTAAAACAATTACCTTTGGGTAAGAATTGATCAATTTCAAGGAGAATGCAACTGTGGCACACATAAGTTCCGCTATTTCACGAATGCATGGTTTTAGCACAAATCGTGTAGTCAACATCACCCAAAAGTGTTTTACTAGATTTGTAGGTGAAGACCTCTTTAAGAGGAGTGAGAAAGACCGAGTGTTAGAATACGTGATTCACCTGTCCACATATGAAGTAATGGTTTGAGTACGGGATGGATTGGCCCCCATACCGGAGACTCTTATTATATACTTTCCTATGTGTGATTGGTAAATCGGAGAGATTTGAAACCTTAGTTGAGTGTCGAAGCGACAAGCCTAAAACCATAGAATGGTAGGACGTAATACCATATAGATAGGCAACCTTGCCTATGTAAATTAGACGGTGAGGAAGAAACATTAAGATCTTTGAGAAATTCCATCTGAAGTTAGTTATTTTGACCTCCATGAGATTCTCGATACGTAGTTCTAGAATTTGTGGATTGTTATCAAGACTTTTCTTTTGAGGAAAATCCCAGTTCCAAACCACATAAGCTTGATGAAGAACCCTCATGGAATATAGAGATTGTGAAAAACCTCACAAGTTTGTATTTAAGGGTGGTAGCTCCCTGACGCCCAAAAAGGATAGTTGTTACCAAGCACCAACTTGGTTGAGACTCTGTGATGGTGTCTAAAGCCTCAGACCTAGGATATGTGCAAGCGACAGAGGTATAAGGAATTGTACCAACGAAAGAAATTCCTACAAGTTGGGTGACCAAACCCTTGGGAAGTAACCCAAGAGACACAAACCCTAATCCATTTCTTGCTAGCCTTTGCAAATCTCGAGGACGAGATTTCTTTTAAGGGTGGTAGTTTGTAACATCCCAAAAATTTCTAATTTTTGGAATGTTAATAATAAGAAATATTGAATGAATTGCTATGATTTTCAGAGAAATCAAAACTTTTCGAGTCCTTATTAAAAACCTTTTATAAAAGTTGGATAAAGTTGTATCCAATAAAGAAAGTCTTGGTTGAAGGATTGTTCAAGAATTACAAATGGATTTCATCTATTTTCATCCTTTTGAAATATTTTGAAACGACATTTAAGTTCATGGAGTGAGAATAAAATGACTTTCTCAAATAGGTGGATAAGTATTTCATAAAGGATACCTCTGAAATTTGGAATTATGTCAAGCTTTGGAGTTCATTTGAATTTGGAATTTATTTGGGAGTTTTTAGTGTCATTTAAATATTTCCAAATAATTGAAATAAAATATAGGAGGGGAGATAATGTGACTTCTCCAAGATTTGGAAATATTTAATGAGGACCAGTTATCATTTTGTAAGGTTGCAAACCTCTAAAATGAATTTTGTGTGTAATTTAATTAGGTCTAGAGGGAAATTAATATAATTTTTTGTGCAATAAAAACTTATTCGGAGCTGAAACTATTTTTCCCCGAGGACAAATATTACATGAGTATTTAGGAACATTTTTAATAATTAATTTCGATAAAAATTTTGTTTTCATCGAAATCCTAAATTAACTAAAAGGCCATTCCTAGTCTATTGGGCTTAGTCAATTTTTTTAGCAGCAAACGCAGCCCACCAGAGGAGGCCCAGCCTTCCCACGACCCCCTGGTCGTCTTCCTCCTCCCTGTACGTTCATGGCAGCCAGAGGAGATGCACAGCCACACCACACCCCCTCCCCTTCTCTACCTCGCCCAAAACCGCTCTGAATGGAACCCCCTCGCCTCCCTCGACCTCTCCCATTCCCTAGTGCGCCACGGAGACAGCCATAATGTCCTCCACGAGCACCTGTAACGGCACCTTGAACGCTATAATGTCGACGAATGCCCCGCTCGTCTCTGACCTCCCCTGCATCCTATAAAAGGACCCCTCCCTTCGCAACTCTCTTCTTGCCCGAACCCCTCTCCTTCGGGAGCTTATACCCCTCTCCATCATCGCGAATTTCTCACCGGAGTTGGTTGTTGCTGCTGCTGTACGTGGAAGATTCCGACGCGTATAAGGTGAATAAGACCTTCAAACTCTCCAGTACTTCATATCTCGACCTTGCGCATCATCTTGACTTGGTGACTCGTTGATTTTATAAGCCGGAGCACGTTCTTCATCTGGCCGGAGCTCCGCCCAACTCCGGCGACGCGTCACCACCACCACAAGACGTGACTGAGCACGAAACCTTATCTAACGGACTCTCCTCGTCTACGTCTACCCCGTTCGACCTTTTGTTGACGCTGGCGGCCATCTTCTCTAACTCCGGCAAAACTCCGGCCATCTCTCCGGTGAGCTCTCTCTTCTTCATCTATACTCCGTTAAAAAAACGAACAGGCAACAGCCAGTAGGAAGTTGACACATGGCGACTCTAAGTTAAATCTCGTAATTCATTCCAGAAAAATATCCAAACTTCGGAAAATCGTATCTCCTAGACTGTACGTCGGATTTCAACAAATCAGATATGCACGGATTCGTTAGAACCTTTAGTTTATTATAAAATTAAAAAAAATTCACTTTTGGTGATATAAAATTTCATCCAAATTTAATATGTTAAATTGAGTAATTTTGCTATAACATTCAATCTATATGCCTAATAAAAATGTTTTCTTCGCCAAAATTTATTCATAGGGTCATATACTTCTGTTAGAACACTTGTCACATTTTTCCAAACATGTTAAGACTCTACTTTGACTTCAAACCACAGTTTTAGTTCCATTTAGTTATATTTCTTTTCCTTATAAATTTCACTATAGAAATGATTTATTCTTCTCAAGAAGATCATCACGAATCCTATCGGATCATTTAGCCTCCAATCCAAGGTGGAATGTCTCATAAAATATCCATGTGGTCAAACCAAGTGGGATTTGACATACTCTCGGTCCAATTTATTCTGTAGTCAAGCTTCCCCATACCCATTAATCTCAATTTGTGTCAATTTGATCCAGCCCCGGAATATGATTTATGTCATATTTCCATTCAATACAACTTGATCCTAACTTAACCCTACCACGCCATAGTAACTAGCTTAGTAATAGTGATAACTAAGTAAATTTGTTAATTTGCATCTTTTATTTGGATCTTCATTTGGATTTTGTTGTGTGTTGAAATACTTTTATTTTATCGTCAGATAAATCGTAAGTGAAGGAGTGACGATAACAAGTAGGGAATCCACTTCAAGAGACCCAGGCAAGTTGCAACTTGATCATATTTTGTCCTATGCTTTTGAAATATGCATGATCTCTTTCAAATTTACTAGTGTGCATGTTTTACTAAAAGAAAATTTTGCAAAGTATTATTGCTAGCTAAAGCCCTAGGAACTTGTAGCTATGCTTAGCCATGCTTACAAAGAAAGGGGTTGGGAATCAAACAAGTTTTAAACGAATAAACTTGCCCTCTTTTGGGGCAACGTTTTGTGAAAACTTTTGAAAAACAAAACTATATATTATTTTACTTCTACTCCCTGGGCGGAACGGTATGACGGGAGCGTCTACAAGTGATTGTGCCCATCGGGGTCTTGCAGTGAATGCGCCTGACTGGGGTCTTGCACACAGGTTTTTGGTGGGGACCGCCGTCCAGGGGACCGAGATCTTCCAAGTACAATTTGATGTAGCTTCTAGTACAGCCACATGCTAATATGGGTTCTGGCTTAGCTTAGTACTAACGGGAAACCCTTACCTCAGGACCGCCATCGGAGAGGGGCTTTCATTGCCTAAGTTGCGGGCGGCTTGGTCAGGTATAGGGGTCTGTTACGGAAAGGCTCCATCACAATCTCCTCCTAGTCGTGCACCAAAGTGTGCAACGATAAACAGGGTTGATTGTGTCATGTGGGGAACGTGTACGACCTCTGCAGAGGGTTAAACCTAATCGATTAGCCGTGCCCCCGGTTACAGGCAATTTTGAGCAACTGAAGACTTGGACTGAAGAAGAATCTCCCCTCTCTTTTCTAAATGTCTGTTTTAAGGGTTAAAGTTGAAGAATGAGCACAGTGAATGTGTTTCACTTCAACCTTATGTATGTTTTAAAACTAATTTGGAGAATGAGCACTGGTGCGTATATCCAAGTGTTTCACTCCTACCTTTTATACTAAAAACTATTCTTATTTCAAAAGGAGTTTACAAAATTTAGTATAGGACAAAATTGGCTTTATACAAAGGAAACCTCCACCAATACTTACCCTGCATATATATTCTATTAGATTTTCCTTCGCAACTTGCGAGTACATTCCACGTACTCATCTGCACCTGTCATGTGCAGATCTAGACAAATTAAGAGATGATAGGGTTATGGCCTACACTCAACGAGCCCAGTGGTGTTGATGAAGCCCTAACTTAGTGACCGCGTATTATTCCGATGTATTATGTGCCAGTATTGAGGTATGCCAATGGTATGTATTTGCCTAACTCTGGATCTATCGTTGTAGTAAAATGATGTATGTCTTGCTGATATTCATTCTTGTTACTGTGTGTGCTAGCTTCGATCCAGGGATAGCACAGTAAGCACAGAGACTTGGATTTACCAAATCCGGGTCGTGACACTTATCAATAGGCATCTCCTTAATAACTGACTCTACTTCCTTGATCTCAAAACGCTTGCATAGAATGTCCAGGCTCTCCACCCTTGACAGCAGGCAGGTCAGGGACATGTCAAAGGAAATATCCTTAACAGTGTCCATTTTGGCTTTAAAAGCTCTAAGGAATTCAGCTGTCATAGAATCATGATCAGATGTGCTAGATCCATCTGGGAGAATCAGGCTGGCAATAGAGTTTTTTCTATGCCATTCAGTTGCCATTGCTTGGAAAAACTTTGAGTTTTCCTATCCCACTTTGATGTACCTACTAGTACATCTCTTTTCCAATAAAGGTATTGCAAGTGGAGAAGTTGCTCAGGATGCAGCTTGACCACTTTCCTAAAATTGAACTCAGGTTTGGACAAAGGCCTCTGATCTTCTAGATTATCCAGCCAAAGAATCACCATGTTGCACTTAGTGATTAAGATTTTAATATGGGAGAGACCTTTCTGACATTTCTTAAGTGCAAACCTCAGAGCTTTCAGTTTATCTACTATGATTGCAGAGATATGAAGCTTCTTAGAGGGTTTGGCCCAAGCATCTTTCACACAGTCCATGAAGCCTGGATGTTCCACCTAGTAATTTTCAAACTGGAAAATATTAGCCTTCGGAATATAAGTACTGATGGAAACAAGGCATGGGGTATGACCAGAGGCAGTTTTTGCCATGGGCATCAGTTGAGTCATTGGGAAAACTGAGATCCAGCTTGCAGAAGTGAACACCCAATCCAACTGTTCCAAGAGAGGAGAATCTTGCATATTGGACCATGTAAATTTTCTTCCCTTAAGGGGTATTTCTAGCAGACCTTGGTGGCCAATTATTTCATTAAAAATGAACATATCATTAAGGTCACAAGCCTTTAGCTTGGTCTCCTGCACGCAGACTAACGCACATTGACTGTCAATGACTTTTTCTCTGACCGCACGTTGATGTGCATCAGTGTTTAAACCTCTGACATTCCAACAAAGGATTTTCTATTTACGGCAAAAGTTTGCATTCATAATAAACCATAGAAAGAAAAGCAAATAGCATGGCACTTAATGACATACATCTAGAGTATTCCACTAGAACCACAAAAGAGACAGCAAAGTTTAAGGTAACCACCGGTAGTGACATAAGCTAACTGGCAGATTTAAATGGCTCACCACACCCATAAAGTTTGGAAAGGTAACCCATCATGGAGAGGAGTGAGGAGAAGTTTCCACATCAGGATCAGCCATAAGCTTCTCCTCAGTGATGAGCTCCGGGGCCATCTCCAGCTCGGCGCCTGCAGCCTGTAGAAGGGAGATTGGTGTATCAGGTGGTATCATCTGGCTTCCACCCATGCTTGCTCCCTCATTGTTCCTCTCCATGGAATCATAGGCCAAAATGTCCATGGGCCTGGCACGAGGCCTCTTCTTCCTGGGCTCATTCGTGAGTTGTTCAAAAACCTGCTTGAAGCCATCCCACTTAACTGAACTGCGAGTGCAGTACCCGAATGACGACTCTACCACAGGTATTTTCTGCATTTTGTTAGAACTACTGTGGGATGCCACAGCTGAAAAAACAATCGGCGAAGCGGTGATAGCAGTGGTTGCCAGAAAGAGAGAACGGGCCACAAGCCTTTGGGTCGAAAAATTCCTGCAAAAAGAGGCAGCTTGTGGGACCAACAGAGAGACGTGTTGCAGAGCATCAAACACAATTGTCCAATTCCTCTTCGGATAAACGAATGGTTTGATGGGCTGGAAGCAAAGAGACCTTGGAACTTGCCGGATTTCCAAACTTTCAAGCAGACTCTCAAAGGTTCTTTTCCAGATCATTTCAGGTGGTAGCAGTGGGCCAGCCACAATCTTGATCATGCCAACAAAGATCTGATGGTGCTGGACAATTGGTGGCTGATATGGAACAATGGCCAAGTGGTTGATTTTCTCGTCCGGTTGCAGCTGTTGATCCAAATCTTCAGGTTGCAAATGCTGGTTGACAGACTAAGAGCCCTCTGGTTGATCAATGACAAGAGAGACCTGCTCCTGTTTGGGCTGAGCGGGGGGTTGCTGATGGACCTCCATCTCCTCCCCCCATACCGCGTGCCCCCACCCTTGTTCCTCATTGTGATGCATCTGGGGCTCAGGAGCAAGATTAGGCACATCATTCCACCCAAACTGTGGATATGGGGGCAACATGAAAAGCCAATTTTCAGGAACCAGATGCCCTGGGAACGGGTGAGGATTCCCATCGAGAGGCATTGTGTCTTTGTTATTTGGCATTTGGTCAGTAATGTCGGAACCAAGAACATAGCAAGCTGCAGTCCATGACACTGTGGCACCACCCCATTCAGCATAATCTCTGATAACAACATGTCTGGGAATGAGCGGGACATCAGGAAAGCTAGCTTGAACCAAAGTTTTGACTAAATAAGGGACCTCGCTGTCCCAAGAAATAAATTTGCCAAAGGTGCTAACCGCATCAGCAATGTACCCTCTAGTGCGGTAGTCTAAGGGAATTCCAATAAACATAAGCCAGCCAGTACGAAATCCATGAACTCCCTTTAAGCCACCCCCTGATCATGTTTCATAAATATAACAAAGCGATCACCTCCAAGAGGGAAGGCGGATGCTGAATCAGAGCGTACCGGACCGTGGGGTCCCTAACTTGAAAGAGTCCAACGCCGTGGAACCATGGGTGGGCAAAGCGAGCAGGGGTACCTCTATTTTGCAGGAACTGAACCACTTCCTCTCTGACAGGTCCGAGCGCACCATTGGGGGTGCTGGCATGACCTCCGCCACTATGAAGTCCTCAAGCTGCCACGGCGGGCGGGTGCGCGGTGTGATGAATGTCCGTGGAAGCCTGTCAGCAGGACCATCGAGGATGTGATGGCCAGGCGACACGAAACACTGAGGTCGAGCTCATATATCGCCATTGATGGGGGGCGAAGATGTAGAGGAGGTGAGGAGGCAGGGTTTTCTTGAAGGTTTTCTCGTGGTGAAGAAGGGGGAATAGGCATCTCAGGCACGGCTTGCACTGTTGAGGCGACCGGATGGTCAATCACATTAACAGAGACACAACTTCCCACGACGACAGGCCCATCTAAGAAATCCTTATTTTATTGCTGTAAAATCGGCCGCCATGCCAATCCATTGCTGCGCACGAAATCATTACAGTCTTGTTTATGGTGACCCGGTCGGCAGAAAGACATGCAGGCGATACGAATTTTGCAAGCGGCTGCAAGGTGGCCCTGCTGGGAGCATCTTCAACACGTCATGACCTGGGCCACCATGTCATCGACCAAGGTCTCAAATGCAGCACCGTCCTCCTGAGTAGAGGGAATATCCCACTGGCCCAAATTACACGGGATATCCACGATAGGCGGCTTCTTGGGAGAGGTGGGTCGGCCCACAGAAGAGACACTAGATGGTTCGGGAAGGTCATATACTAGTGTTTGAAAAATAGATAAGGCCGCCTCCGTGCAACTAGCGATCTGTTCACCTGAATCAACTATATTTCCCATAACAGAAACGCTAGCCCTAGCTGGTGAAGGAGCTTCCACCAAATGTAGCGCCGGACTTGGTTGAACCGTACCAAAAACAATGGGTGGCCTTGCCACCGTCCAATTCAACCGAGGAGCTAATTGAGGGCTAATGAGAACACGCTCATGAGCAGAGAACTCATAGCCAGCATCCGAAGAAAGAATGTCAATTTCATCCTGAGAAACAGGGTATTGATAACCCCGACATACTGGATAATTGTGACACGTTGCAAAAGAGAGCATCTTTTTAACCGAGCTAGGGTTCTTGAAGGAGGACTTAAGCAGGATTTTATGCATAGCTAGCATTCCCAAAGCTGAACAACGTTTAGATGGACTAATGAGAATCCATTCCGCATCACATTCTTTCCTCCAAATTTTGAGCTCCCTAATCCAATTAGGCCCGCCATTGCCCCAGAGATGGAATTAGCATTTGAACTTCGAGCAGGAAAAAACCTATGATCAACAATAGAAAAGCCAACCTGCTTAGAAGAAACATTGAACGATTCCAACGTCATTGACCTGAGACACCAAGAATTCAATTGCCGAACCGCCAATGACCGACTCCAATGCTACAGCCACAGAATCATCTTTCAATCGAAAGCTATGGCGGCTAAATGAAACCACCAATGTGAAAGATCCCATCCCCTCCATGGGATGTACCGAAAGCCCCGTAGATCTGAATATATTATCCACAAACTGGATGCCCTTGGAGAAATCCAAGCCAAGGGTAGATCCACTATGAGAACCGATGTGAAATGGGTATTGCCTTGATCCAGAGAGGCAGCTGAAAAGAATGAGCGGAGAAGAATCACTGATTGATGGTCAAATCAGGAGATCGTCGGAGAGGTGATGGAGGTGGTAGGAGCGCCGAGATCGCCATGCCAGGAATTGTTTTTTGTTGTTGTTGTTGTCAAAACTACATTTTTTGGGGAATATATAGAGTTCTTGTAGACTAGTTTAAAAAAGGCTGTGAATAAGAATGCTTCAGACCAACTATTTTTTTTTTCTGTTAATTCTTCACAATCCAAAACTAAACAAAGTTCATTATAAAATTCAAGGGTAATCGTGTTATTAAAATATTTGGTCACGATTCGATCATGAAAAAGTATGCATTGGAAATTAAGATGACCAATGATGACCTATAAGTATAGGGGGTCAATCGTAGTCCTTTTGATAAGTAAGAGTGTCGAACCCAACGAGGAACAGAAAGAAATGACAAGCGGTTTTCAGCAAGGTAATGTCTGCAAGCACTGAAATTGTAGGTAACATGTAGTTTGATAGCAAGATAATTGGTAACGAGCAAGTAATGGTAACGGTAAACAAAGTGCAGCAAGATAGCCCAATCCTTTTGTGGCAAAGGACAGGCCAAAACGGTCTCTTATAATAAGCAAAGCGTTCTTGAGGGTACACGGGAATTTCATCTAGTCACTTTCATCATGTTGGTATGATTTGCGTTCGCTACTTTGATAATTTGATATGTGGGTGGACTGGTGCTTGGTTGCTGTTCTTACTTGAACAAACCTCCCACTTATGATTAACCCCCTCGCAAGAATCCGCAACTACGAGAAAAGTATTAAGATAAAATATAACCATAGCATTAAACATTTGGATCCAAATCAGCCCCTTACGAAAATAGCGCATAAACTAGGGTTTAAGCTTCTGTCACTCTAGCAACCCATCATTTAATAACTACTCCACAATGCATTCCCTTAGGCCCAAAGATGGTGAAGTGTCATGTAGTCGACGTTCACAAGACACCACTAAGGGAATCACAGCATACATATCATCAAAATATCGAACACATATCAAATTCACAGAATTACTTGCAACATGACTTCTCCCGTGACCTTAAGAACAAAGGTAACTACTCACAAATAATATTCATGCTCAAGATCAGAGGGGTATTAAATAGCATAATGGATCTGAACATATAATCTTCCAGGAAATAAACCATATAGTAATCAACTACAAGATGTAATCAACACTACTAGTCACCCACAGGTACCAATCTGAGGTTCCGGTACAAAGATTGAACACAAGAGATGAACTAGGGTTTGAGAGGAGATGGTGTTGTTGAAGATGTTGATGAAGATTGGCCTCCCAAAGATGAGAGGGGTGTTGGTGATGACGATGCCTCCGATTTCCCCCTCCGGGAGGGAAGTTCCCCCGGCGGAATCGCTCCGCTGGAGGGCACAAGAGCTCCTGCCCAAGTTCCACCTCGAGACGGCGGCGTTCTATCCCGAAAGTCCTCTCCTTATTTTTTTCTAGGTCAAAAGACCTTAAGTACAAGAAGATGGGCACCGGAGGTGGGCTAGGCTGAGCACAACCCACCAGGGCGCGCCTGGGGGGCATGGCGCACCCTGGTGTCTTGTGGTCAGCAGGTGGCCCCCTCCGGTAGTTACTTTCTCCAGTATTTTTCATATATTCCAAAATAATTATCTGAGAAGTTTCAGCTTATTAGGAGATGTGCGGAATAGGTATCTCTAATATGCTTTTTTAGGTCCAGAATTCCAGCTGTCGGCATTCCGCCTCTTTGTGTAAACATTGCATATTATGAGAGAAAAGGCATTAGAATTACTCCATAGAGCATCATTATGCATAAAACACTATAAATAACATTAGGAAATCATGATGGAAAATGGACGTATCAACTCCCCATGCATATACCTTGCTTTTCCTCAAGCGAAAGCCGATATCGAAAAACATGTCCACATGGTTTGAGAGAGAGGTGTCGATAAAAACAAAATATGGACATAGTAGCATCATGCTTATTATCATAGCAGCAACAAACTTTATCATAGAACTTATTCATATAACTTTTATTATATAACTTCATCATATAACTTCTCATGAACAAGTACATCACAACATAGAAGTATAAAGCATAAACCTTATTGAAAACTAACAAACTATGTTCTCAGTCAACTTTGCAAATACAACTCATCATATTTTCAGGAAGGGTCTCGTGTTGGAGCCTTTTGTCAAGTCCACATACTCAACCATCATTTAATCTTTTATGATTGCTAACACTCACAGCGTACCCATGAGCAAAAAGTTTCAACCGGACACATAGAAAAATAGGGGCTTATAGTTTCGCCTCCCAAACGTATTCACCTCAAGGGTGATGTCAACAATAATAACTCATGCTCACTCATATTCAACTGGATATATGCGCCTAGATCTTTCCTCACCACATGATGCATGCAAAAGGAAAAAGTAAAAAGGAATAGGGAAGAATACTTTGACTCTTGCATTAAAGTAAATACATAAAAGTAAAAGATAGGCCCTTCGCATAGGGAAGCAGAGGTTGTCATGCGCTTTTTGGTTTGTATGCCAAATCCCTTAATGCAAAAGAACGTCACGTTATATTGCCCCCTATGATAGCAACCTTTATTATACAGTCCGTCGCTTTTATTACTTTGCCATCATAAGTTCATACAACGCTCAATTTTCTCTTACACTAATTGATCAAACACATTTAGAAGCAATTTTTTATTGCCTTAGTGCACCGATGACAACTTACTTGAAGGATCTTACTCAATCCAAAGGTAGGTATGGTGGACTCTCAAAACATGAGTTTGGGTTTAGGATTTTTGGATGCACAAGTAGTATCTCTACTTAGTGCGGAATTTTTGGCTAGCAAAGATATTGAGCAAGCACCACATGTTGAAAGATCTATGACAATATAACTTCTATGTGAATATGAACAAACATAAATCATTACGTTGTCTTCCTTGTCCAACGTCAAATTTTTTGGCATATAATATTTAATGGTGGCTCACAATCATAAAAGATGTCCAAGATAGTGTATTTGCATGTGAATCTTCTCTTCCCTTATTAGTTCTTTCATGAATTGCATCCTTGATCAATGCTATGTTTGTCAATCTCCAATAAATTTTACCACTTATACGTTTCCTTATGCCATGTCATTACATACCATAAGATTAGCATATGTTTCCTTTTCATTTATTACCTTTTTATTTTGATTGCAACAAGAAAGTAAAGAAGCAAAAGCTTAAACTAAACTTTATTATATAACTCTCAATCGATTACATAGACAGATAGATCAGGAAACTAGCACTCGAAAATAGATCATACTAAACTTTTATTCAACTAGATCATGAAAGAGCTAAGGATCGAATTAAAATAGGTAATGGTAAATAAAAGTGATGGTGATACGATACCGGGGCATCTCCCCCAAGCTTGGCTAGTGCCAAGGGGAGTGCCCATACCCGTGTACTCAAATCTCTTTTGGTGGTGTAGTTGATGACGGTGGTGGTGATGAAGTGGTAGGCTTATCCTCCGGCTTCCAGGGCAAGGGTTCACCATCATAAGATGATGCACGAGTCTCCCGAATCCTGCAACTGGCAGCTAAACTCATACCTTTAAATCTTGCTTCATACTCAAAAACTTGGTTTTGAAGATCATAGATTTGAGTTTGCAGAAAAATGATTTGCTCGTTGAAGGTGAAGACGATGTCCTTCATGGACCGGCCATCCACCATGTGATCACGGCTGAATTCCATTATCATGGAGTGATTGGCACGAAGTCCACGCTCCACCATCCCTTGGCACTTCAAGATGTCCTGTTCCACCGCCTCGAGCCTAGCCTCCATGCTTCCTGTCCTCTTGGGCCCCTGAACATCTGGGATGTGGAGCACCCCTCACGCATCTCAATGGCTTGAGGGTGCTTCATCACCTCCGACAAGTATGGGTTGATGACCTTCTCGAAGAACTTGTCCTTGGAGGAGCTTGGTGGAGCAATGGAGATCTAGATCTGACGAGAAAACATCACGAAACAAAAACATAGAATTTTTCTGCGATGCGGTGGTCAAAACAATCAGGGGTATATATAAAGATTTTTTTATCTTGGGAAGCAAGAATACGGAAGGAAAACAGAGTCGAGAAGGTGCCCGAGGAGAGAACAACCCACCTGGGCGTGCCAGGCAGGGCCGGCGCGCCCTGGTGTATCATGCTCACCTCGTTTGCTTTCCTATTTATTTCTTATTTACCTATTTTTTGTAATATTCCAAAACTAACAGAAAATATTTTTGCAGATTTTTCGGAGTCCATTTACTTACCGTATCATGTACCTCCTCTTTTTCAGGATTCTGGAGTGTTCCGGAAGGTTTGTTTTATGTGTTCCTCCGGTGTCATGATTTGGATAACTTTGCTTTCAACATTAATAGGCGTACCTAAGATATAATGTTTAATTCTTTGTCCATTGACCAGCTTCGGGCTAGTACCTTCGGCATTATTAATCTTGATAGCTCCAGAACGATAAACCTCTTCGATAACATATGGTCCTTCCCACTTAGAGAGAAGCTTACCTGCAAAAAATCTTAAACGAGAGTTGAACAAAAGAATATAGTCTCCTATTTTGATTTCCCGCTTTTGGATTCTTTTGTCCTGCCATCTTTTAACTTTTTCTTTGAATAGCTTGGCATTTTCATAAGCTTGGGTTCTCCATTCATCTAGTTAGCTAATATCAAATAGCCTCTTTTCACAGGCAAGTTTGAAATCGTAATTGAGTTCTTTAATTGCCCAAAATGCTTTATGTTCTAACTCTAGAGGCAAATGACAAACCTTTCCATATACCATTTTGTATGGAGACATACCCATAGGATTTTTATAAGATGTTCTATAGGCCCAAAGTGCATCATCTAGTTTCTTAGACCAATTCTTTCGGGACCTATTGACAGTTTTTTGTAATATTAATTTTATTTCTCTATTGCTAAGTTCAACTTGACCACTAGATTGAGGATGATAGGGTGATGCAATTCTATGGTTAACATCATCTTTAGCAAGCATTTTACAGAAAGCACCATGAATAAAGTGCGAACAACCATCAGTCATTAAATATCTAGGGACTCCAAACCTCGGGAAGATAACTTCTTTAAGCATTTTAATGGAGGAGTTATGATCAGCACTACTAGTTGGAGTATCTTCTACCCACTTAGTAACATAATCAACAACAACCAAAATATGAGTATACCCATTAGAGGAAGGAAAAGGTCCCATATAATCAAAACCCCAAACATCAAACGGTTCAACAACAAGTGAATAATTCATAGGCATTTCCTGATGCTTACCGATATTACCAATTCTTCGACATTCATCACAAGACAAGACAAACTTACGGGCATTCTTGAAGAGAGTAGGCCAATAAAAACCAGATTGCAATACCTTGTGAGCAGTTCTATCTCCCACATGATGTCCTCCATACGCTTCAGAATGACATTTGTGTAGGATATGTTCCTGTTCATGCTCAGGTACACAAAGTCTAATAATACCATCTACCCCTTCTTTATAAAGATGTGGGTCATCCCAAAAGTAATGGCTTAAATCATAGAAGAATCACTACTGCAGGATGGTCCAAAGACGACAGATCCACCAGAGACCCTTCGATGAAACTGTGTGCGATCCACCAATCGCAAACGGTATTGTTCAAGCTCCGTCGCCAATGGCACGAACTGTGTGCGATGCTGGATCCATCAAATACGATTCAGAAAATAGTTGCGTGTGCGATCCATGACAGACAGTTTATTCTTATGAACTATTTGGGATTAGCTAAGATAACAGAAACACTTAACAAAACTACGTACGTGTGCGAAGTACGACACACAGTTCACTCGGATAAACTGTTTGCGCTGATCCAGCAGAACACAAACGAGTTAGCGTAAGAATGTGTGTGTGATACGCAGCGATCGGTTCATTCATCAGAATTGTGTGGGAAGACCAATAATAAACGAAATGATTCATCCGTAAGACGGTACGTACATAAGTGTCGTTTACCCGTATTAATATCACAGATGTTATATTATTATTACCAGTCTGATTGCGCATCCCCTCTTCTTCCCCTCTAATGTCTTGTCACCGCGTTTTCGCCCGAGGATTCCAGTGCACGCTTCGGCACCGCACCGGCGTTTCTTTTGGCCACGTTCCCACGCGGAACCGCGCATGTTCCCGCGCAAGCTTGCCCATCAGTTTCCCACCAGAATGAGCACAAGAGCCTGCGCGCGTCACACACGGATGCACACCTAGTACAGCCTAGCCCATCTACGAAGCATGCCAACCAGACCAAGCGCTGCCTTTGCCATCAACCTCCTCGATAACGAAAACAATCCGGTGCAGGCGCAATGGCCTGTCGAGGCCGATGGTCTGTCCAGCGACACGCAGGACAATGTTGTGCTGCACGTCATCACAAGGGTTGAGCAGACCCTTGGCAGAGGGTGCGGCAGCGTCGCCGAGCAACATAGCCGCCTCACCGCCGAGAGGCTGCAGCGTGCCGCACAAGAAGATCATCAGTGGTGCTCCGTAGAGAAAATCATGCGCATCCGTGCCGAGAGGGCAAGCCGCGTTGCACAGCAAGACCGATGGAGGGCCGCAGAGCGACAGGCGCGGCGCACGGCAAAGCAAGAGAGGTTCCATCCCCGCTTGCCTGCTATCCCACCCGACATGACGTTGCAGCTGTGTCCAAGGCACGTGAGTAGCCCTATTTGTCGCCAGGAATGGGCAGCGGCCGTCTGCGCCGTACTTGCATTAGAGCCCGGCCGCACCGTCCTTTAACCGGACGCCGGCGTGCCATTCCCATGGGTTGCACCGTTCGCCTTGTCCGCAGCCCCCTCGATGCTAACGGGCTGGTCGGTAGGCTCGAGCGCCTCCTTGGCCCAGGTGTCAAGCGGGGAGTAGTAGAAGAAAATGTCCGTCACATCCTCGAGATTGTAATCTCCGACGAAATATCCAGCTTGGAGCTCGAGATCGCGCTCCAACTGTACCACGAGCGTGTAAACCGCATGGACGAATGCCTGGCCAAGTTCAGGCACAACCAAGAGCTTCCGTAGGTTAGGGTGTAGTCATGGACGCTTTTTATTTTGTTGAATCGTTTAGATGTCGATCCCAATGTCTGGACAACAATCACAATATTGATATGTTTTGATGTATGAATGATTTATGTTCTATTGTTATGTTTCAATATTTGCAAAAGGCTAACAGTTAGAGCCAGAAAATCAGTATGAAAACAAATAGAAATGTGAAACTAATAATATATATTAATTGTTGAATAGCTCATTTAAGACATGATACATATACAGTATATATCATCACATATACGTGATAATAGTACTTAACTAATACATACAATGAATAAAAACTAAACTAATAATAACCCCTCCTTGAGAGGGGAGCAGTAAAATGGCAGCTTCTCGCCTGCAACTCCATGGTGCGTGGTGGGTTCCCAACACGGAGGGAGTTCGCCGCCTCCTCTGCCTCGCAACACTCGACGTGCCGATCAACCTCTTGCTAGCGGAGGCACGCGACCATGGACAGTTCACTGGGAGCCCACTGGAGCTCTTTGGCGGTGGCATGCTCAAGCATATCGGCCCATGCCCACGCAGCGGTAAGGCGCCTAGCATCTCTGGCTTTCATTGTGTGGTACCGGCCGTCTTCGTATACCTCCACCGCTCGTCGACTCGCTCGCCGCCAAAGCTCCAGATCCTCCTTTTCCCTTGCGGCACTAAGGGCATTCCAGGCCGCGAGGTTCCTCGCACGCTCCTCAGCCCGCTCCTTCTTGAACGCCACCTGCCTGGCTCTCTCAGCCGGCGGTAGCGCCTTCCACAAAGCCACATTGTACTGGCCCCAAAACCAAATTTTGGTTGGGGGGTCTGGCGCGACCTCGTCTGGGGGCGTGAAGGGGTCCTCCTCATCGCTGCATTTCGCCATGTCCTCGCGGGGTGGCGTCTCCTCCTCTGCTTGTGCACAGACCGGACGCGCCATGGCAGAGTTTTGTGCGAGGGGTGGGATAGAGAGACAAGAGAATATAGGCGGGATGACGT
Organism: Elymus sibiricus; assembly: GCA_039707655.1. NCBI lineage: Eukaryota > Viridiplantae > Streptophyta > Magnoliopsida > Poales > Poaceae > Elymus > Elymus sibiricus. The sequence goes on from CM077669.1 coordinate 138,933,715, forward strand.
CTCGAGGGGTAGCATTTATAGGCAGCTGGAATCTTGATCGATGCCAGGAGTGATTGCACACGATTTCCTAGTCAACAGCCATGTGTGAATTAACATCACCGATGGTTCCCAATGCATGACCGCGTGTGATTAATAGCCAGCGAAAATTGGCTTCCAAAACTCGAAACGTGAAACAGGGCAGCAATCATGTGGGACCCGTTTGTTTTGCCAAATATTTACATTTTCTATCCAAATGTAATGCATGCGTGCCATTTGTGTTACGGAAGCAAGTCAGAGAGCAGTAACCACGACATCTTCGCCCCATGGCGGGAAATCATGCATATTTTCATGTACTTCAGAATTCAAAGCATTTTTTTTCATTTTTTTGAATTTACAGCCTAGATTCTCAATGCTTTTGTGTCCAAACCATCACTCAAGATGTTTGGAACTCCTTCAAATTTATTACATGTGGCATATATATTTTAGCAAGTAGTACATAAATATGATTTTCTAGTGGTTTTTGCTTCATCTAGTTTGTTCATGTGTTTCAGTTTTGAACTATGGCCATTAAATTTCTATAAACTAACTTAATGTATAAAAATTCCAAAAGAACGCCATTTAAAAAAAAAATTAGGATGCCGGTCGTATTCGTGCATTGTATCGATGAAAAAAAACTAGGTCGAATGACACAGCGATTGGCGGTTCGTCAGCACATATGGCCCCACGTTCCCTCTCGGAACCACGCGGCTTCTCGTGTGATGCGTCGGTTTGTGAGAGGCTTGTGTCTAAAGCTGGGGATTTCTTAGGCGAGTATTGGAGTCCCATATCCATCCGCATCACCGCGCTCCCATCCCCGTCCCCGTCTATGTAACCGTGCGCGGGGATAAAAAGTTTCCCATCCACGTCCCCACCGAGTTCTTTATCACCATGGGGAAACTCACACATGCATATTTAAGAACAACCTTAATGTATTTCAGTAGAAAAAATAGTATCTCAATCCAATAAACAATATGTTGTGCCTAGATTTTGGATTTCTTAGGGAATTTTGGGCCAAAGGGGTGGGATGTGTCTATATTTGGGTGACCGAGGCCATAAATTACGTGGGGGCTACTAATTTCGAAGCGCATGTAAGTACTTCAATTCACGGGTAAGGCGGGTAATGCTATCCCATCCTCATCCCCGTCCTGCACCCTCGGCAAGGTATCTGACCCACCAACTTCCAGATGGGTATTCAAGCTGGGACCCGTGCCCTAATAGAGTAATTACCCATGGGGACGTGGCTAACAGTTAACCATGCATTGCCAGCTTGACATGTGTCAAAGCTTATCTCGAACAAGCCGTTACTTTGATCACGACATCTTGGCCCCATCTAGGGAAATAATGCATATTTTCATGTACTTCGGCGCATTTTTCAATTTTTGACTTTAAAACCTAGATTCCCAATGCTTTTGGGTCAAGACATTCACTCAAGATGTTTGGAACTGCTTCAAATTTACTGCACGTGGCATATATACGAAAGAAAGTAGTACATAAATATGATTTTCCAGCGATTTTTGCTTCGTCTTGCTTGTTCATGTGTTTCAGTTTTGAACTATGGCCATTAAATTTCTGGAAACTAACTTCATGTATAAAAATGTCAATTGAACCCCGAATATTTCCTAATTTTAGGATGACGGTTGTATTCGTACATTGTAACGATGAAAACAAACTAGGCCGAATGAGGCAGCGATCTGGTTCGTCATCACACAACGCCCCACGTTCCCTCTCGGAACTATACGAGCCTGCGTGTGATGCTCCGGTTTGTGAGAGGCATGTGTCAAAGCTTATCTCGAACAAGCCATTACTTTGACAATGACATCTTGGGCCCATGGCGGGAAATCATGTTGATTTTCATGTACTTCATAGCATTATTTATTTATTTTTTGAATTTAAAAACCTAGATTATTCTCAATGCTTGTGTCCTAACCGTTACTCAAGATGTGTGGAACTCCATCAAATTTATTACACGTGGCATATAGACGGAAGCACTAGTAATTATATAAATATGTTTTTTTCCTGCAGTTTTTGCTTCATCTTGCACATGTCCATGTGTTTTAGTTTTGAATTATGGCCACTAGATATCTAGAAACTAACTTCATGTATAAAAATGCTCATTGAACCCCTAAAATGTCCAAATTTCAGGATGCCAGACGTATTCATGCATTGCAATGAATTAAAAAAAAACTAGGCCAAATGAGACAACGACTAGCGGTTCGTCATCAAACAAGGCTCATGTTCCCTCTCGGAACAACGATCCTTCGTGTGATGCTCCGTTTTATGAGAGGCATGTGTCAAAGCTTATCTCGAACAAGCCGTTACTTTGACCACAAGATCTTTGCGCCATGTCGGGAAATCATGCAGATTATTATCATGTACTTCAGAGCATTTCCTCATTTTTTGAATTGTAAAACCTAGATTCCCAATGCGTGCACATGTGCCCAAACCGTTACACAAGATGTTTGGAACTTCTTAAAATTTATTGCAAGCGGCATATATAGGGAAGCAAGTAGTACATAAATATGATTTTTCCAGCAGTTTTTGCTTCATCTTGCATGTTCGTGTGTTGCAATTTTGAATTATGGCTGTAAAATTTGTACAAACTAACTTAATGTATAAACACTACTGGAATCAGAGTATTTGCCATCTGCCTGTTCTTTTCCGGTTGCCAGCGGACGACAAAGAAGGTGTTTGCTGTCAGCTTCTAAAAAACAGACAGCAACGAACTGGCTGATGGCAAAGATTTTGTTTGCCATCAGCCAGTTCTTTGCCGTCTGCTAGCAGATGGCAAAGAGCATAAAAGCAGACGGCAAAGAATGGGCGGCCTGGATGGTTCTTTGCCGTGTGCTACTATACTCTTTACCGTCTGCTTGCAGACGGCAAAGAACCTCTATACCTAACGACGTCCCTGACCGCCCACCCCCTCTCTCTCTCTCTTTCTCTCTCTCTCGCCCCCGAGCCCTGCGCACGGCCATGCCCCACCGCCGCCCTGCCGCCCGGCCGCCCCTGCCGCGCTGCCCCCGTCGCCCAGCCGCCCCCACCGCCCCTGCCCCCGCCGTCCGGCCGCCCCCGCCGCCCCACCGTCCCTGCGCCCCTGCCGACCGCTGCCCCGACGCCCTTGGCGACCCTACGCCCCTGCCAACCGCCACCCCGACGCCCCTGCCGCCCTTGCGCCCTTGCCCACCGGCGCCCCGATGCCTCCGCCGCCCCTGCCCACCGCCGCCCCGGTGCCCCTGGCGCCCCTACGCCCCTGCCCCCTGCCGCCCCGACTCCCCCGGCGCCCCTGCACCCGCCACCCGGCCTCCACCGCCGCCCCAGCGCCCCCGGCCTACCGGCGCCGTCCTCGTCGCCCGGTCGCCCCCCCCTCCGATGAGTCCCCTGTTTTTCCCCTATTTTTTCCCCTATTTTTTTCGTTCCATTTGTACTGTTAATTAGGTTAGTTATGTTAGTTGTTAGTTAGGTTAGAAAAAAAGAAGAAGAAAAGAAGAGTAAGTAGAAGAAGAAGAAGAAGAAGAAGAAGAAGAAGAAGAGGAGGAGGAGGAGAAGAAACGAAGAAGAAGAAGAACAAGAAGAAGAAGAAAAAGAGGAGAAGAGCAGAAGAAGAAGAAGAGGAAAATGGAAAAGAAGAAGAAGAGGAGGAGAAAAAAATGAAGAAGAAGAAGAAGAAAGAGAGAAGAGGGTGGCCTGTCGGCAGATGGCGTATGAAGCGGAGGAGGAGGAGGTGAAGCGGCAGAGGAGCATGGAGGTGAAGGAGCAAGGGGCGGCGGCGGACCTCATCAGCAGCATCATCGGAGAGGAGAGGAGAGGCAAAGAGGAGAGGTCTCCGGAACTGGAAGAGATGGCGTGCTGACCCGTCGACCGTGCGTCGCCATACCTGAGGGCACCCGCGGACGAGTGGGTTAGGGGGTTCCTCGGCGTTGATGGAACCCTAAATGATGGCTATTTAGGTTAGGGGTGCCTTGGCGTCGACGAAAGCCTAAATGACATCTATATAGGTTAGGGGTGCCTCGACGTCAACGGAACCCTGAATGACATATTTCGGGTAGGGGTGCTTCCGCGTGGACAGAACCTTAAATGACGCCAATTATGGTTAGGGCGTACCTCGGCGTTGATGGAACCCTAAATTACAACTATTTATGTTAGGGGGTGACTCGGCGTCGATGGAACAATAAATGACAATTGTTTAGGTTAGCGGGTGCCTCGGTGTCGACGGAAAAACCATAAATGATAACTCTTTAGGTTAGCGGTTGTTGCGGGGAACGAGCAGTGCGAATCATTTTTTTACAACTTGGCGGTGGCATCCTATTGTAAATATTTAGTTAGGTTGATGGAAAAAAAATAATGCTATGTTACTCATCTTCGGATTTTAATGTGCAGTTGTTTCGTCACTGCAAGGGTATGGTGTTTGACGACCTCCCCGTGCGTTGGACGAGCTCCCCTGCGTTCGTGGGTGAGCACAAATGACATCTCCCCCCCCTTAATTTGCTCTGTTCCAGTCTTCGTGCCAATGAAACTTGCTAGCTATAGGTGTCTTTAATCATCAGTATGCATGACTAGTATGCCTCTCTCGTTCGAAAGGGCGGCATCTATAAATATGCATGTCTTTGCATATTTATAACCGCCATCCTTTCGAATTGTCCAACGTTATCCATGGACAGCCCGAGTATGTGTAGATTGGGTTCGTTTTCCCATATGCTCTGCTCCGGATCCGATGCGGAATTTAGTCAGTGCCTCCCTGTTGTTCTCCGGGTAAACATCCTCTCTGTTTATTGCCGAGACGTGCATCAGGAGAACAGCGGGGAGGTGTTGCTGAAATTCTGCGTTGGATCCGGATCAGAGCATGGGAAAACGAACCCAATCTACACATACTCGTGTGGGATTAGGACATATCTTTACCTATTAGCGTGTAGGTTGCATGGGCGTAATAAAATTGACAAACTTAATTAACTGATGAATATATATGATGAATTATATATATATTTCTTGTGTGTTTAGTAGGTAGGCAAGATGAGTGATCATGCGTGGATGTACACTGGTCACACTAGTCAGAAAGACATGACCAATGAATGGTTAACAAAAACCAAGGGGTTTGTGAGAGCCGCATTTGCAAATGGCCAGGAAAAAACCTGGTGCCCCTGTGTCCGGTGCGACAACTTTAAAAAGAGGACAGAGGGTGAAATGGGTAAACACCTGTAGAAGTGGGGTTTTACGCCTGATCATACGGTGTGGACATTTCGTGGTGAGTCTGCCCGACGTGCCAGAGCTGAGGTGGTTCGTCATCGCACCGACTAGCATGGTACCGGGATCGAAGACATGGTGCAAGACTTTGATGATGCTCGGGATTCAGACAATGAGATGGAGGAATCTGCAAAGGCCTTCTATGAAATGTTGGAGTCTTCAAAACGTCCTCTCCACGAGCACACTGAGCTTTGTCAGCTGGATGCCATTGCGCAAGTAATTGCTCTGAAGGCTCAATTCAACCTGGGAAGAGAATGCTACGATGCGATGATGACAATATTTGGACGCTTTCTACCCAAAGGCCATGTACTGCCTGCAAACCTGTACCAGTCGGACAAAATCCTCCGTGTACCATTGGCAAAGAGCTATCTATGGCCGACCGAAAGTCTAAAAATTGTTGTGTCTCTTCTATCAGCGAAGGAGGCACCAAGTATTATGGAAGAGTTGAAGCAATTCATGAACTTCTATTCTATGGTGAAAACCCACCGAACGTCGTAGTCTTCAAATGTTATTGGTTCTAGCCGAAGGAGACAAGAAGGACTCAGGAACATATAGGGCTAGTCGAAATCAAACAAAGCACCCATTTAGATGTTCCTGATGTCTATATTACGGCTCAACAGGCAACCCAAGTTTTCTATCTACCATGGGCATGCCAAACTGATCCAAATCTGAATGGTTGGGATGTCATTTATGAAGTGTCGCCACGTTTTAGACCACCTCCCCTCAATGAAGAGGATTATGAACCTCACATTAACCCAGACACATATGAAGGAGAATTCTTCCAAGAAACACGTCTTTCCAAAAAAAGTTTCAAGAACCACTCTACTTCACCCCAGAACATTGAAGTAGACAGTGATAGTGAATCCGACTTCGCCCCTGAGCCGGAACAAGAAGAACCGGAAGAAGAAGAGGTTACTGCTACGGATGACCTGTCAATGCTTGACCGATAGTGATGATGATGATGATGATGCATTTATTGATGACAGTGATGATGATGATGCATTTATTGATCCCGGAGCATATATAGACGATCAAGATTATTATTTGTTCATGTCAGGTATTCAATTTTTATTATATACATGATGATGATACACTTAAATTATATACATATTATTATTCATGTCGGTATTCAATTTTTCTATGTTGTACTAATTTCGTTTACTCTTTGTCATGGCAGGTGTTGAAAGATGGTGGGCGCGGGTCCAGAGCGATCCGCGGCTTCTTCGTTGGCGCATAGTGGGAGGGGTACTTCCATTCGACCCGATTCTCTCTGGAGAGAGTTGCTCGATAGTTTGCAGACACAGGCGGGCGCTTCTTCATCGGCGTCGACGCCCACCCGGAGAGGAGGTCAAGGGAAGAAGAGAGGAGGAGGTAGAGGTACACATGCCTGCGGGAGAGGTGCGCAGGCTGCTACGCCTTCCTCGCCGCCACCCCCAGCTGATTCACCCAAGCACAGGACTGCTAGGGTGGACCCGTCTGAGGTGGAGGCTACGAGAACTCCTGTCCACGAGCCTCGGGTCGACGAGCCTTCGACCCACGAGACTCCTGTCCCAGACGCTTCGTCCCACGAAATTTCGGAGCAGAGTAGGGATCGGGCTACGTCACAGCGGACCCCATGGGATACCTGGCCGGATCTGCGTCAATAGGAGCCGAGTGGCCATGCTGATGGTGGCGGGGATCGGTTTTCGGATAGCGAGGACGAGGTGGTTCAGGGGGCCACCGTCTACCAGCGTGTTGTATTGATGTGTATGAAGATTACAGAGTCGATCTACCTCGAGATAAAGTAGCCAAAACCCTAGATGAGCTTGTCTGCCCTCTACGATCTAAACCCTCCGGTTTATATAGACACCGGGGGTACCTAGGGTTTACACATGATAAGTATCTAGCCGGAAGTAAAGACGCTGATCCCCTCATCTTGACTTGGAGTGCACGCCGCGTCTTCGGAGGTTTCCTTCTAGAATACGGGGTCGTCACATATCCTGGCCCTTCCTGTGATAATCAGAGAGCGGCCCACCAAGCCGGCCTATGAGATATAGGCCAGCGGCCCGAGGACTCCCTCAGTAGCCCCCGAACTAGCCCCCAACGTCAGGGGTCATGACACTAGCAGCTTCGCGTGATCAGAGTCTTCAGCTTGCGGGGTGAGTTCCTTTCCCCCTTTATGATCGGCTGGCTCTAGTCCGGCCGCCAATGACATGTAGTTATCCGAACATATAACTATCCGGACGCCATAAGGCGCTTAACCTCGAAGGCCGAACGTCAAAGTGTGAACAGTGTTTCCTGACAACCTTTCTGACGAAGGGTCGTGGCCTATCACGGCCGCTGAGCCGGTTACAAAAACTCGATTCGCGGTTCGAGGCCATTTCTCCATTGGCACGTCTTATCAAAGGGTAGATCGTGTCCCGTTTCTTACGGGATATGATTGATGCCCTGGGTTAACCCATGCGCGCATAACGGCACGATTGTTTTGGGAAGTGGCGAGGCCTGCGGCGTAGTAAAAGGGAGGCTCTTGATATTACGACACCCCATAAAAGGGAAAAAAACCCAAGGCCTATTCACTCTCCAAATTCGCACCCTTTGCCTCCTCGACCTTCCCAAGCTCCGAGAGCCCAGATCCAGTTCTTCCTCAATCCTCCCTCCGAGTTCGGCCATGGCTGGTTTAGGCTCCATGGGCAAGTGGGAGGCCTCCTCCGTCACCGACAACGACATTCGGGAGCTCAAGCGTGCCGTCTACCTCTCCGCCGACATCGCCCTCTGCGCTCCAGAGGCGAATCAGGTGGTTCCGACACCGAAGCCGGGCGAGAAGGTGGTGTTCGTCCCCCATTTCATCCGGGGACTGGGCTTTCCGCTCCACCCCTTCGTCAGGGGCCTCATGTTCTTTTATGGGTTAGATTTCCACTAACTCCCCCAAACTCCTTCATGCACATCTCGGCGTTCATCATCGTCTGCAAAGCCTTCCTGCGGGTTTAGCCGCACTTCGGCCTGTGGCTCAAAGTGCTCAACGTCAAGCCGAAGACAGTTGCGGGCGCGCATGCAGATTGTGGAGGGCCGGTAATCAGCAAGCTCCCCCGTGTCGAGTGGCCGGCCGGCACCTTCATTGACACGGTCAAGATCTGGCAAAAGGAATGGTTCTACATCACCGAACCAAGGAGTGCGGACTGGATGGCTCCTGCCGATTTCAGATCCGGACCCCCCACGAGGCTAACCTCGTGGCTCAAGAAAGGCCTTGACTGGGGGTCGGCCGCAGAGGTAAAATCGCTGCAGAAGCGCATCTCCTTGATGATTGAGGCCAAAATCGAGCTGGTCAATGATACGTCTCCAACGTATCTATAATTTATGAAGTATTCATGCCATGTTTACAATAATTTTATATGATTTCGGTATGATTTGATTAGAACTAACCCGGACTGACGCTGTTTTCAGCAGAGCTACCGTGGTGTTGTTTTTGTGCAGAAATAAAAGTTCTCAGAATGGGCTGAAAATTTACGGAGAATATTTTTGGAAAATATAAAAAATACTGGAGCAAAAAGATACAGGAGAGGAGTCCCGAGGAGGCCACAAGCCTAGGGGGCGCACCCCCCTGGCTTGTGGGTCCCTCGAGCGCCCCCCTGATGTGATTCCAACGCCAAGTACTCCTATAAATCGAGAAACCCCTAGAAAGAAACTTAGATCGGGAGTTCCGCCACCGCAAGCCTCTATAGCCATGAAAAACCAATCGGGAGCCCGTTCCGGCACCCTGCCGGAGGGGGAAACCATCACCGGAGGCCATCTTCATCATCCCGGCGGTCTCCATGACGAGGAGGGAGTAGTTCACCCTCGGGGCTGAGGGTATGTACCAGTAGCTATGTGTTTGATCTCTCTCTCTCGTGTTCTTGAGATGACACGATCTTGATGTACCACGAGCTTTATTGATATAGATGAATCATATGGAGTTTTCCCCTCTCTATCTTTTTCTGATGAATTGAGTTTTCCCTTTGAAGTTTTCTTATCGGATTGAGTCTTTAAGGATTTGAGAACACTTGATGTATGTCTTGCAATGGGATATCCGTGGTGACAACGGGATGTTCTATTGATCCACTTGATGTATGTTTTGGTGATCAACTTGCGGGTTCCGTGACGTTGGGAATCTATGCATAGGGGTTGGCACATGTTTTCGTCTTGACTTTCCGGTAGAAACTTTGGGGCACTCTTTGAAGTTCTTTGTGTTGGATTGAACATGATGAATCTGAAATTGTGTGATGCATATCGTATAATCAAGCCCATGGGTACTCGTGGTGACATTGGAGTATCTAGGTGACATTAGGGTTTTGGTTGATGTGTATCTTAAGGTGTTATTTTAGTACGAACTCTAGGGTTGTTCGTGACACTTATAGGGACAGCTCATAAGATTGATCGGAAAAGATAACTTTGAGGTGGTTTCGTACCCTACAATAATTTCTTCGTTTGTTCTCCGCTATTCGTGACTTTGGAGTGAACTCTTTGTCGCACGTGAGGGATTTACATATGATTCAACTATGTCAGTATTGTTGAGAGAACTTGCACTAGTGAAAGTATGAACCCTAGGCCTTGTTTTCACTCATTGCAATACCGTTTTTGCTCACTTTTGTTACTTGCTACCTTTCTGTTTTTATATTTTCACATTACAAAAACTTATATCTACCATCCATATTGCACTTGTATCACCATCTCTTCGCCGAACTAGTGCACCTATACAATTTGCCATTTTATTGGGTGTGTTGGGGACACAAGAGATTTCTTGTATTTGATTGCAGGGTTATTTGAGAGAGACCATCTTCATCCTACAGCTCCCACGGATTGATAAACCTTAGGTCATCCACTTGAGGGAAATTTGCTACTGTCCTACAAAACTCTGCGCTTGGAGGCCCAACTAAAGTCTACAAGAAGAAGGTTGCGTAGTAGACATAAAGCTCTTTTCTGGCGCCGTTGCCGGGGAGGTGAGTGGTTGAAGGTATATCTTTAGATCTTGCAATTAAATCTTTTAGTTTCTTGTTTTATCACTAGTTTAGTCTATAAAAGAAAACTACAAAAAATAATATGAAATTGAGGTTGCGTCATATGCTTCATCTTTTTAATGTCTTTCGTGAAAATGATGGAAAAGAAAATTGTGCTCAAGTGTTAGAAGAAGAAGTTATTAAAATGTTTGGCACTAAATCTTTGTATGATGAGCATGATTGCAATGTTGGTAGTATGAACTCCTTGAATATTCATGATGCTAATGATATGCAAAGCTACAAGCGTGGGGATGCTATGTTTGATGAAGATGATATGTTTAGTCCCCCAAGTTTTGATGAGCAAATTTGTTATGATGAAAGCATGCCTCCTATTTATGATGATTATTGTGATGACATGTATGCTATAAAGAATAATGGTAACCATGAAACTTGTCATCATGATTTTAATTTTCAATTGGATTATGCTTCATATGATAGTTATTTTGTTGAGTTTGCTCCCACTACTATTGATGAGAATAAATTTGCTTATGTGGTGAGTAGTAAAATTTCTATGCTTATGGATCATGAAAAGAATGCTTTATGTTCTGGTTATATTTTGAAATTCCTTCATGATGCTACTGAAAATTATTATGAGGGAGGAACATATGCTTGTAGGAATTGCAATAATATCAAGTTTCCTCTCTATGTGTTGAAAGTTTTGAAGTTATGCTTGTTTTACCTTCCTATGCTAGTTGATTCTTGTTCCCATAAGTTGTTTGCTCACAATATCCCTATGCATAGGAAGTGGTTTAGGCTTAAACGTGCTAGTCATATGCTTCATGATGCTCTTTTGCATGTTTCAATTCTTATCTTTTATGTGAGCATCATTGAAATCATCATGCCTAGCTAAAAGGCTTTAAAGAAAAGCGCTTGTTGGGAGAAAACCCAATATTTATACCTACTGTTTTTGTTTGTCCACATGATTAAGCTACTGTATAATCATGTTTTATAGCTTTTGTTTCAATAAAGTGCCAAGTAAAGCCTTTGGGATAGTGTGGATGATAGTTGACTTGATTCTGTGCAAAAACAGAAACTTTTTCTCTCAGTCCAGGAATTTTGTAAATTCACTGGAACGTGATTTTGATCTGAATTTTTTACACAGTCTTTATATACAAATTCTTCAGGTTTTCCTAATTTTCAGAATTTTTAGAGACAGTGAAGTATGGCTATACTACAGATCTTCACAGACTGTTCTGTTTTTGACAGATTCTGTTTTGCATGCATAGTTTGCTTGTTTTAGTGTTTCCATAGCTTATATTTAGTGGTATAAATTATGCAAATGATAGAATACAGTAGGTATCATGTGGGAACAACAATGAATCTTGTCTTGACAGTACCTAAGTGAATGATTTATCTTTATTACACTAACCCTTCTCACGAAGTTCCGTTAAGTTTTGTGTGATTGAAGTTTTCAAGTTTTGGGTGAGACACCGACATGAGGAGAATAAGGAGTGAAAAGAACCTAAGCTTGGGGATGCCCAAGGCACCCCCAAGTTAATATCCAAGGAAAACTCAAGCGCCTAAGCTTGGGGATGCCCCGGAAGGCATCCCCTCTTTCGTCTTCAACATTATCGGTATATCTTACTTAGAGCTATATTTTTATTCATCACATAATATGAGTTTTTCTTGGAGCGTCATTTTATTTTCTTTTTTTATGTTAGGTGCTAATTATAATCTTGTTTTTCAATAAAAAGTTCCAAGAATTGCCGTAGGATGCTTGCATTGCATGTTTTGATGTGTGCTGTGTATAAACAGAAACTTTTGCTGTAGTGTTTGAATTTTCATATTCTACTGGAACGTGGAAAGTTTCTGAAATTTTTACACAGTGTTGTCATATAAATTTTATAGCATGTCCTAAATTGTCATAATTTTTTGAGTTACATAAGTACACTGTTTTCAGAAATTTCTACAGACTATTCTGTTTGGACAGATTGCTGTCATAGTTTTGTTATCTACTTATCCTATAGTTTCCATAGCCTATATTGGTAGATATAAATTGTGGAAACGATAGTAAACAGTAAATGATGTTTGAAAATTATTGTGCAAGTTGTCTTGGCAGTACATGAAGTGTTGATTTATTCTTATATGTACTAACATATCTCACGAGTTCTTTTCGAGTTTTGTGTGGATGAAGTTTTTGAGAATAGGTGAAACCATGATATGAGAGGATTGAAAGAGATACAAAAGCTCAAGCTTGGGGATGCCCAAGGCACCCCAAGTAAATGTTTCAAGAAGTCTCAAGCATCTAAGCTTGGGGATGCTACGCATCCCACCTCTCTTCATCAACAATTATCGGTTAGCCTATGTTGAGCCTAAATTTTTATTCGTTCACATGATATGTGCTATCCTTGGAATGTCATTTTATTTTGTTTTTCTGTTTGAATAAAATACTTAAGATCTGAAATTCTTATATGAGAGAGTCTTCACATAGTTATTTAATTGTTGACTACTCATTGATCTTCACTTATATCTTTTTGGAGTAGTTTGTCATTCACTCTCGTGCTTCACTTATATCCTATGAGTAAATGGTTGAATGAATTGAATATCATAAATCTGAAATTAAATATGCTTCATATACTTATCCCATGGGGAGTAATGACTTCAGACATAATAAGTATAGGTGGTAAAATTTATTGAAAGTTAGCAAACACCGCATTGGTCACTTGAACAATTCATGAAAGAATATTGAAGGAAGAGAGATTCCACATATAAATATACTATCTAGGACATCTTCTATGATTGTTAGCTCATTAATTATTTTCAAACTCAAGCAAATTAGTTAAAATTGGACAAGGAAGACAACTTAATGAGTTATGTTTGGGTACATTTGTATAGAAGTTATATTGTTATGGATCCTCCAACATGTGGTGCTTGCTTCCACCTCATACTAGCCAAAACTTCCGCACTAAGTAGAAATACTACTTGTGCATCCAAACACCCTTAAACCCAAAGTTGTTCCATATGAGTCCACCATACCTACCTATATGCGGTATTTACCTGCCGTTCCAAGTAAATTTGCATGTGCCAAACTCTAAACCTTCAAATAATATTCTGTTTTGTATGCCCGAATCGCTCATATAGTGACTAGGGGCTGTCAGTATCTTCCATGCTAGGTGGGTTATTCTCAAGATATGTGTTGATTCACTATCATTCACGAGAAAGTGGCTGGTATTCGGGATGCCCAGTTCCATGCTCAAAAATCAAATCAAAATATAATGAAACAAAACTCCCCCAAGATTGTTCTTTGTATGGACGGTACCCGTGGATTCGGCTCGCCATGGAGTGTGATTGATTGGTGGAGGGGGAGTAAAAACTTTACCATTCTGTTTGGGAACCACCTATAATCTATCTAGCATGGAAGATACCGAGATCTCTCGGTTGTTATGTTGACAATGAAAGCATACCGCTCAAAATTATTATTCATCTCTGTTTTAAAAGCTCGAGCTCTGGCACCTTTGCAAATCAATGCTTCCCTCTGCGAAGGGCCTATCTTTTACTTACCTTTATGCAAGAGTCATGGTGATCTTCACCACTTCCTATATTTTGCCTTTTTCTCTTGGCAAGCATCATGTGTTGGGGAATGATCTAGACATATATATCCACACAAATATATTTGATCATGAATTATTATTGTTGACAATTATCTATATGATAAATAAGTTGGGAGGCGAAACATTAAGCCCCTATCTTTCTCTGTGTTCGATGGATGCTATTTGTTCTAAAAATATGCTTTGAGTGTCAATAATCATGGAAGACTATATGATAGTTGAGTATGTGGAATTTGCTAAATCAAAGCTCTTACATAGACCCTTCCTGAAAATAAGATGAATTGCAATTGTTCGATGACTAGGAATATGGTTTGTTAGTTTTCAAGAAACTTTCTGGTCTATAATTTAACATGTGAATAGCTTGTTACTTGATCATGAGAAGTTTTATGAGATGAGCTACTGTTTATGGTTTATATTGATGCTAGAAAAAGTGATTGGAATTATCATTGATCAAACTTGTGCACTTGCTAGCATTCACACTTCATAAATTATTTCTTTTATCATTTACCTACTCGAGGACGAGCAGGAATTAAGCTTGGGGATGCTGATACGTCTCCAACGTATCTATAATTTATGAAGTATTCATGCCATGTTTACAATAATTTTATATGATTTTGGTATGATTTGATTAGAACTAACCCGGACTGACGCTGTTTTCAGCAGAGCTACCGTGGAGTTGTTTTTGTGCAGAAATAAAAGTTCTCGGAATGGGCTTAAAATTTACGGAGAATATTTTTGGAAAATATAAAAAATACTGGAGCAAAAATATACTGGTGAGGAGTCCCAAGGAGGACACAAGCCTAGGGGGCGCGCCCCCTGGCTTGTGGGTCCCTCGAGCACCCCCCTGATGTGATTCCAACGCCAAGTACTCCTATAAATCGAGAAACCCCCAGAAAGAAACCTAGATCGGGAGTTCCGCCGCCGCAAGCCTCTGTAGCCACAAAAAACCAATCGGGAGCCCGTTCCGGCACCCTGCCGGAGGGGGAAACCATCACCGGAGGCCATCTTCATCATCCCGGCGATCTCCATGACGAGGAGGGAGTAGTTCACCCTCGGGGCTGAGGGTATGTACCAGTAGCTATGTGTTTGATCTCTCTCTCTCTCGTGTTCTTATGATGACACGATCTTGATGTACCGCGAGCTTTATTGATATGGATGAATCATATGGAGTTTTCCCCACTCTATCTTCTTCTGATGAATTGAGTTTTCCCTTTGAAGTTTTCTTATCGGATTGAGTCTTTAAGGATTTGAGAACACTTGATGTATGTCTTGCGATGGGATATCCGTGATGACAATGGGATGTTCTATTGATCCACTTGATGTATGTTTTGGTGATCAACTTGCGGGTTCCGTGACCTTGGGAATCTATGCATAGGGGTTGGCACATGTTTTCGTCTTGACTTTCCGGTAGAAACTTTGGGGCACTCTTTGAAGTTCTTTGTGTTGGATTGAACACGATGAATCTGAAATTGTGTGATGCATATCGTATAATCAAGCCCATGGGTACTCGTGGTGACATTGGAGTATCTAGGTGACATTAGGGTTTTGGTTGATGTGTATCTTAAAGTGTTATTTTAGTACGGACTCTAGGGCTGTTCATGACACTTATAGGGATAGCTCATAAGATTGATCGGAAAAGATAACTTTTAGGTGGTTTCGTACCCTACAATAATTTCTTCGTTTGTTCTCCGCTATTAGTGACTTTGGAGTGAACTCTTTGTCGCACGTGAGGGATTTACATATGATTCAACTATGTCAGTATTGTTGAGAGAACTTGCACTAGTGAAAGTATGAACCCTAGGCCTTGTTTTCAAGCATTGCAATACCGTTTTTGCTCACTTTTGTTACTTGCTACCTTGCTGTTTTTATATTTTCAGATTACAAAAACTTATATCTACCATCTATATTGCACTTGTATCACCATCTCTTCACCGAACTAGTGCACCTATACAATTTGCCATTGTATTGGGTGTGTTGGGGACACAAGAGAATTCTTGTATTTGATTGCAGGGTTGTTTGAGAGAGACCATCTTCATCCTACACCTCCCACGGATTTATAAACCTTAGGTCATCCACTTGAGGGAAATTTGCTACTGTCCTACAAAACTCTGCGCTTGGAGGCCCAACACGAGTCTACAAGAAGAAGGTTGCATAGTAGACATCAGTCAACGTGATCCAGGTCATGCTCTGCCGCCATCTCCTCCCCTACCAGCACCGGGCCTCCCCAATGTGGGCTTACCAGCTCGAGGACCCGGCCACTTGAGTCAATTCTTCCGCACTACCCACGATAAATTATGGAAAGCGCTATTCAAGCCCCAGAAGAGCTGGCCGCCTGAGGAGGAGGACACCGGCCTTGACGCCGAAACCCCTGCTACCAAGGTATGATAAAACTTTTAATTCCCCGGCTTTTTTTTGACAAAGAGCTGAACCCCTGCTCCCTTATCTTCACAGAAATGGCTGAGCAAAGCCGTGCAAATCAACTGTCCGGCCCCGCAGCCCGAAGGCCCTCGGTCGGATCTGTTGACGGAGATGCTCGTCGTGGCGCCGTATTCGGCGCCAGAGAAGAAGGAGCACAAGAAGAAAGGGGAGAAAAGGGAGGCTCGAGAGGGTCTTCGTCTAAGGGGTCTCCCGGACACTAAGTCCGAGGAGACCCATGCCTCTTCCACTCACGAGGAAGAGCACGAGGACAAAGAGGAGTGCGGCTCCCCCCTCACAAGGAAAAGGGCGGCGTTAGCGGACGCCGCGGAGGATCTACCTCCTCCTGCCCCGAAGAGGACATGCCGGACAAAGGCGGTCCTGGACGACGATAACTCGGACTCCAATAAGGAGTCTGAGGCTTTTGAAAGGGTTCCCCGAAGGAACCCAAGGGTTAAGCCCCCAGCCCAGAGGTATGAATCCGAAGACCCACTGGGTAATTTATATAGAGCTTTTTAATGCTAAATGGGTGAATGTCTTTCAACTTGCAGCCCACCACGCGATCTCCCCACCGACCAAATCTCAGACGGGAAGTCTCTGCCCGCCGACCTGGCAGAGAGTTGGACCACGTCACATCCTACACCTCCTGAGGTCTCGAATGAGGCCGCGGAGGTGTTATCGCGACAGGCTCCCCCCGAGCCGAACACCGGCGGGGGTGATGACGTTATGGCTGAGGTTAATACCTCGGCCGCCGAAGACCAGGAGGAGGAACATCTCCTGGCAACCAAATAGGGGGGACGAAGTCTAGTCCAGTCCCCTCCGAGGACATTTCCGGAGCGCTCTGTGCCTCCGGAGCTGCCAGCCCAATCCCCCACCGGAGGGGGGTTGGCGGGCCACCACCGGTGCCGCCCATGACTGGGTGGCCGGCAGTGATGGAGGAAGCTTTATCCGGCGCCTCCATCGCCGAAGATCACCGCGCCCTTATGGGTGCGGTTTTCCAAGGCATTCAGTCTGTTAATAGCGGACTGAAAGAGACCTTGAGTGGTCTCTTGATGGGCTTCAAGGTGAGCCACGTAATACTCTTTTTTCCAGAATAAGTTAATTTACCAAGTTTATGCAATCCTTATAAGTGTAGTAGCCCCCGAGCCCTGGGTGAGTTTGAAAAACCCACCCGGGGGTTAAATGTCCGAATATTAGTAATGATGCTCAAGGCACCCTTTGACCTTCATTATTCTAAGAGCTCCGGAGAGTACTTAGCAGAGGGTCTGAATTCGACAGCTCATGAGTTGTAATGCACATAAGTTGTTGTGTAGGCCTCATCATCGGCGGTGGCCGCCATCGCAAGGGAGCCTGCCGAGCTAAACCGGAAGCTCAAGAGCTCCGATGAGGAGCTCGATCGTCTGAACAAGAGATTCGACAAGACGCAAGGTGAGTCCAAATTGTATCATTAGGGGCTATTTGTCTATCCTCATTAATTGAGATATCCGGATTGTTATCCCTAAGTGTTACTTACTCATTGTTACCATAGCTGTGGCCGCGGAGGTCAAGAACCTCAAGGCCGAGTTGGCAAAGGCGAGGCAGGAGGCTGCGGATGAGAAGGCGGCGGCCAAACCAGCAGCAGCCGACCTATCAGCGTTAAAAGCCGTGAGCGATGATACGTCTCCAACGTATCTATAATTTTTGATTGTTCCATGCTATTATATTATCTGTTTTGGATGTTTTATATGCATTAATATGCTATTTTATATTATTTTTGGGACTAACTATTAATCTAGAGCCTAGTGCCAGTTTCTGTTTTTTCCATGTTTTTGAGTATTGCAGATAAGGAATATTAAACGGAGTCCAAACGGAATAAAATCTTCGGAATGATTTTTCTTGGACCAGAAGAAACCTGCCAGACTTGGAGATGAAGGCAGAAGACCTGCCATGGCGTCACAAGCCACCAGGGCGCGCCCTAGGGGGGAGGCGCCCTAAGGGCTTGTGGCCCCATGGCAGCTCTCCTAACCCTATTCTTCGGCCTATAAATTACCAAATATTCCATGGATACTAAAGGGAGACACGAAAATACTTTTCCGCCGCCGGAAGCCTCTGTTCCCGTGAGATCCAATCTTGGAGCCTTTTCCGGTAATCTGCCAGAGGGGGAATCGATCACGGAGGGCATCTACATCAACTCCATTGCCCCTCCGATGATGCGTGAGTAGTTTACCATAGACCTTCGGGTCCATAGCTAGTAGCTAGATGGCTTCTTCTCTCTCTTTGTTCTTCAATACCATGTTCTTCATGATCTTCATGGAGATCTATCCGATGTAATACTCTTTTGCGGTGTGTTTGTCGAGATCCGATGAATTGTGGGTTTATGTTCAGATTATCTATGAATATTATTTGAGTCTTTTCTGAATTCTTATATGCATGATTTCATATCTTTGCAAGTCTCTTCGAGTTATTGCTTTGGTTTGGCCAACTAGATTGGTAATTCTTGCAATGGGAGAAGTGCTTAGTTTTGGGTTCAATCTTGCACTACTAGAAAAAAGCACATTAGTGGCGCACCACATTTGGGTATTAATGGCGCACCATAGGTGCGCCACTATTACCACGCCACTAATAACAAATACTAATGGCGCACCCCTGGTGCGCCATTAGTATTCAATATAACAGTGGCGCACCTTGTAGTGCGCCATTACTATGGCTACTGGTGCGCCACTACTAATGCAGATGAGGGGGCCCTGGTAGCCAACAGGTGCGCCACTGATGTCTCTATAGGTGCGCCACTGATATTTTGCAAGGTGCGCCACTAATGTGCTGGCAGGTGCGCCACTACTATGAATTATAGGATTTTTTTTATTTTTTGCTTTTCTGATATTTGCACAGCACAGAATATATTAATTATACAGCACAGAATATACAATACAATACAGCACCACAATTAGTCAAGTATAAACAGGACATAATACAATTCATCACATTAGTTTCCGAATTCGAAATAGCGAACAAAGTTCAAATATTAGACAAGTTTAGGTCTCGAGACCGAGTAGCGAGTTTGTCGTCACATTACAAAGTCGATATCATCTAAACTACCATCACATAGAAGAGAGCTGCGGTCACGATGAGCATCATCGCGATGAAACTGGTCTTCATCCGGTTCCTCCTCCACTCCCTCCTCTCTCCCGCTAGATAGCGCGCGTATCTAGCTTCTGCCTCTGCCCTAGTGGTGTACCCTTTGTAACTGTTACCGCTGAGACGGTGAACCTGTTTCCGACACTCCTCCCAGTCATCGTAGACTCCGGGAACCTCACCCTTGTACACGACATACGACGGCATCTCTATGCACTAGACAAACAAAACGTTAGTAGCAATTCACAGATAATATATAAGCAATATATAAGTATGCAACAAAAGGATCGGAAGAGAAAAGCAACACATTAATAGCACGGTTCATGGTCCTACTAATAAATAGCATCGATTACATATAAGTTGAACGACTGTCCAAACTAAAGAGACATACAAGTTCATTAAAGTTTAATTACAACATGAGCTAATCGATATTTCAGAACTACATAGCATCAATACTTTCGACTCGACTCAGGGACCAGAGCATGGATGAAGCTGCCGTCTTTCGTGATGGTCATGAATGTGCGGTCGTTGTCAGCCTGCATTTGTAGCGTTGTTTCTATTTCACTGTTGGACGGTTGATAGTTGAGGTAGAACTGCCCCGAGGTACGAAGGACATCTTGATAGATGATGTCCGCTAACTCCGACTGGATGCGAAAGAATTCTTGTCTGATGTCCTCGTCCTGGATTGCCGACAAGCGTGCGGCCCATTCTTTGAGATGATTTGGTAGCATACGCTGATGATGGTTCCGTACGATCGCCCGCATGTGATGGAGGGCATAGTAGGCATCCTTCTGACTGCCAGACGGCTGCTTGACGCAGGGGAACGTTGTTACGTGGGTGAACACGTGCTTGCCGTACCTACAAATTGGCCTCCTGAAGGTGCCTCCAGATTTGGCGTAGCAGGGGAGAGCATCATCAAGAACTTTCTTGATATCTGTGTAGTTTTTCTTCGACTGACGGTCCGAGTCGAAATACGTGGCCATGGAATATTTCGGGCTTAAGAGGATGAGTGTGCAATGTGTGTCACTGCACAAAACACGGAATGTTAGAAAAAAAAAGAACGATCGAAATCTAAGAAATCATATGTTACGGGGTGGTGAGGGGATGACTTACTCGGAAAAGTAAGGCACGAGGAAGTTATCCTTATCTGGGTTCGCCAGAATGACGCCTTTGAGGTATGAACTCGCAACTTGCCGGTCCCCAGCGCTGCCCAAGATCTTGGCACGCATGTAGAAGGGGTCGACTATCACGATGTCCGGGGTCTTGTCTCTAATGATCCGCATCTCCATACTGAGCGAAAATAGCCGAATGAAGGTGTAGTGCAGCGGATAAAGGTTAAACATAGCGAAGATGTCATCAAACCGCAGGACGATCATACGCCCGATGGGGCTATCGACAAAGCCCTTGCCCTCTGGCACCTTGGCCACGAAAACCGCGTATGCCACATCATTCTCGGAGAGACGCCGCTTCTCCATAGAAAGAACACTGTCATGCAGACTCCGCATAGCACCGGTTGCAGCATTGAGCAGATTAGTCGGTAGCATCGGCCTACCCGCCACATGCACCCTCCTCGAGATATCCTTAGGTATTGGTGGCCCGTCCTGAGCACGGATCGTACTCGGTGCCGGCTGGCTCGCACCCTTGTTATTTTTTCTTTTCCATTCCTTCTGCTTCTTCTGCTGTAATGGGATCGAGTTCTGCTCAGAGACCACCTTCTTGAGTGTGTTGGGGCTGATAATAATTCGCACCTCGGCTGTTTGAGTCTCGGTGAAGGCGGCATCTGGAGGCGTCTCCTGAGAACTGAACAGACGACGCCTGTTGCAATTGGGTTTCTCCGCGGTACCAGCTAGATCGCGATCGTCTTTTGCAGGGTTGGGTTCTTGAGAAGGAGGCCCCAAGAATTCGTCACCGTACCCATGTTCGTTGATGTACTTATCGACGTTGGAAAATGTACCGTCGTCGTCGTCCGGATCCTGTGCCATATGCATGTCCGGATCAGCTGACGGCGGTAGTGTTGCGGCGGTCTTGCCATGGCTTGGCGCCGGCACGACTGGCGGTGTTGTCTGTGGGGTGGTGTCCCCCGCCCCCAAACGAATCTGGCTCTTCGGCCAAAGCATGGACCAGTTTAAGCAGGCGCTGAGGGTCATCACATCATCTTTGTCGGCCCCAGGGGGTCGATACGGAGGTAACAAGTCATCGCAGCCCCGCAGCACCCGAACCAGTTGAACCCTATACACGGTGGGTGGCATCGGATTACCGTGGAACACGCGGTTGTTCGGTTCAACGATTTTGGCCTTGGCGACATCGATCAACTCGCCGTCCACGAAGTGCAGGAGAGTGCATGGAACGTTGGCGGTGCCCTGCGAAAACATGTAGGGCGTCAGGGATGCCCAGTCAAAGGCAAGGAGATGAAGTCATCGGCCGAGGCTTAGTTACCGTGATGGCGTCGAGCTCAGCTAATGTCGAGGCACCGCCAACGGCGGGCATGCAAGTGACGGAGGGGCCGCTTGCTGCCGAGGTGCCGGCCGGCGTATTCTTCCCACACCCGGGTGCATTAAGCTACAATACCGGCGCCGTCGCCGGAGACACCAATGCCGCCTCCGCCGGAGACACCAATGCCGGCGCGTTGTGCGAGTTGCTGCCCGTGAAGCTGGGAATCGGGGGCGGCCCCTGTTGGCCGCCCGCAATCCACCCCCGCAGCCCCTCAAGCAAGGTAGGCATAATGCGGTGATCGTCGCTCCCAGTTGGTCTCGCACTTGCTCTTGGACTATCTCCGGAATCCGCGCCACTTGTGCCTTGAGTTCTTTAACCTCGCGCTCCTGGCTTTCCGAGCTGGTCTTTCTCTCCTTTTGCCCAGCCTTATAGTATTCCGACCATTTCGTGGACAAGCCTTAGCCGGCCACACGACCAGCTGACGACGGCTTACTGAACTTATCCTTGTGTTTCATTACGTTTAACGCCCTATTTAAAGTGGTGTCCCAAGGGGCAGACGGGGAGCTCTGAGACCCCACGCTACTGCTTTCAGTTTCCTGCGGAAGGAACGTGAACCATTTAGAAATTTGGCTTCATTAATTAGAATGCAACCATATGGAGCTAATTACGCGGGGGTGTATTCCTTACCAGAACACGCTCAAGATCCTTCACCTTCGGATCCGTGGTAAGCTCCTTTGTTACCGGGTCCACCTTGTACCGGACCCTGACATAGTTCCTGGTCTACTTTTCATGGTATTTATCGAAGAGGGGCGGTAGGCCTTGCGCGGCACGCTCCACGTCCTCCTTGTCCCATTTAGGTTCCGCCACTCTGTAACCGCCGGGACCGAGTTTGTGGACCCCTAAGTTCAAGTCCCGCATATCTTTCCCCCACTGACTTGATTCCGTGGATGCGTTGCTCTCGCACTTGATCTTGAACTCCAGGTAGTCAGATTCGCTGATCGAAGGATTTTTCTCCTTGATCTTCTCATAACTATGACCTCTTAGAATCATTCTCTTCACCGCGGCTCTCCAAGTAGCCAGGGCTGTGCTCATCTTCGTGAGGGCGGCACTGTTCACTTTATTCCCTGAGAGGCGTGTGTTTGCGAAGTCACCGGGGAACTTGTATCGTTCATGCAGCTTCGTGAAGAGGAGGTTGCGCAAATTCCCTCGGTCACGATGCCTTAGGTTCTCGGTGTTGATCGAGACGGTGCTCCGGAGAATGCACCCGAGTTGTCCCGCGTACCCACCGACTAATTCTTTGGGCGCCGTTGGATGCCCACTGGAGGACACTTGAGTAAATTCCTCCTTGACGGTGCCGAGCACGTTCGGGCTCCGGTCCTTCCGTTGCCTCTTCGGTTGGCTGCCATCTGTGCGTTCGCTGCCATCATCAGTGGTGGCATCCCCGGCGGCACCATCAGTGGTGTCATCCCCGACGCCACTAGGGGTTGTGTAGTCAGGATCGGTGTCTTCCGCGGCGTCCTCATAGCGGTGAGGTTCTTCCTCCATCTCCTGGGACAGCTCCCAGCATGGCTTGCCCGAACCGCCGGCCTCATCGTTGTTGGCCATGTTCGCTCTAAATAGGAAAAAATGGCTAATAATTAGTGCCATGGTGATCTTAAGCACATTGCTCCTGCTTTGTTGGGACCTGATAATGCTCGGGTATTTTCTTTCTAAAAAAACATTCTTATTTTAATTTGACTTCACAAAAAAAGAACCTCTTGTTTTACTTTAATTTGTATCTATCCTCGGAACAACATTCCAAGATATCTGAAGTACACTCAAAATAAGTGTCATGACAAGAAAGAATAGTGTCCTAAAACTATTAATAGAGCATGACAGGGGTAATTTCATTGACATAAATTCTAGGAAAAATTCGGCATGACCTTTGCTAAAAAAGGTCATGCCGGAGAGCCAGAAATTTGCCGGACGGAAATTAATCAACGTTCCGGCAAAACATTGGCAACTCAATGTACCTGCACATAAACCCCAAACCAAAAGGATACAGCCCAGCAAGGGAGCCCAATCCAGTGGATATGCACTACACAGCCGTAGGAGCAGGGGTTTAGAACGCAGCGAGCTGTCATCACCACAGCAACTAGGACAACAGTATTGGTTCACGGGAGCACATGAACAAGCACCCACGTGTGTGACAGACGAGAGTGCCAACTCACGTCTTCATATACAGACTTGAGCTTTTATGGTTGGTTGGTGTTTTTACCTTGGTGGAATTACTGGCGGAGTGCTTTCTTTCGGACCGATGTTTCTGCTCCTTCTCTAGCAAGCACAGCAGCCTCTTGTCCGCTTCGTGCCACTGGAGCAGCCAAGATACCAAGAGAAATGAACAACACACTTGTCAGACCACCAGAACAAGAAATTCAGTTAACTGTTAATGACTAGCAGATATAGGATGCTGTAATCCTATAAATGCAGTTAAAAACTCTCAAAATTCATTTATGGAGCTGTTCTCAATACTATACTATATGGAGCTATTCTCTAAAAAGTACAGTAAGGAGTCATCTCAAAATTCTAACAGTTGATACAATGCTTTCATCTTCTCATCTCAGCCAGTCAGTATTTCTCATCTCACATTGCAATCACACCATCCAGTCAATATATTCACACACCAAATGTCTACATAGACTTGCTTCATTACATTTCAATTATTTTATAGCATTGTACATGCAAAAATTACAAAAATTTCTAAGCATTGTACTGTACTAGCTTAGACAAAAGATGTTTATGATGAGATCATTTGTTTATATACAAGAGAGCCATTTCTACTGTGACAAAAGACAGTTATTGACTCTTGGACAAAAACTGTCTCAGTTAATCTCACTTCTGAAGATAACAGTATTATTGTTTCAGTTCTAAATATTTACACGCACCTAGCTATCTGTAAATTAGAATTCTACTCCAGTAGTATATACCAGCTAGCTTTGAGGCAAATACAGTATGCAGATTTGAGGCAACAGTTCATATGCATCTTCATATCAATCTGCCAGCTAACTATAAGATTTGAGGCAAATACCAGTTCATATGCATCCATCCACACTAGCAAAAAAATTATCCAGCAATCCATCCATCCATTCACATACGGCAGAGGATACAGAGAGGGAAAGAGAGGAGACAGAGAGCTCACCGGCGGCCAGGAGGGGCCGTCCGGGGGACGGGCGGGGTCGGGGCGGCGACGGAGCGAGGTCGAGCGGCGAGGTGGCCGCCGTCCTGCGGCGAGGCGGGGCGGGGTCGGGCGGCGTGCGGCGGTGATGCTGCGTCGTCTGGCGGCGCAGCCGGGAGGGGGCGTCCGGGCGGGGTCGAGCGGCGACCGGCGATGGAGCGGGGTCGGGCGGCGACAGTGTTCGATGGGCAGGAGAGGGGAGGGAGGGGGTGGAGTCCGGCGGCGAGCTGGGAGGCGACAAGGTGGATGGCGGCACGATGTGGGAGGACGAGGGGAGGAAAGGGATTGGGGTGGGAGACGAGGCATGGGAGAGGGGAAGCTGTGTAGTGGGGGGAGGGTTAGCAATGGCGCACCTCGGAGGGGTGCACCATAAAAAAGGATAGCAATGGCGCACCTTTTAGGGGTGCGCCATAAAAATTGGTATATCAATGGCGCACCTTTTAGAGGTGCGCCATAAACACTGTGATAGCAATGGCGCACCTTCTCCTGGTGCGCCATTACTAACTTTTTTTTATTTTTTTGAATTTTTAGTTGCATGTAATAATTTAAGATTTGAGATAAAAGAAAAGGAAAATGCAAATGGAGTGATAAAACCATTGTGCAAAGATTTAGAATTAGATGACATGGTTGAAATCAAGTGACATGAAATAATTAACAGTCATCAAAGATTGAGCTTGCCACTGACACACACACGCGGCCGACACGTCGTGATTCGATCTTAGCTATCTTTTCACAATCTTCTTGCCCTTCTTTCTCGCGGTTGAATAATTTAGCCCCGGAACCCCTTGAATTCTTCTCTTGAACAGACGTCCTTTAGGTAGGGTGGTCCTGCTTCTTCTTGTGGTGTATGGTACTTCATCGTCGTCGTCATCTTCCATCTTCGGGTCGCCGTACTTGTCGATGTCTTGCTCATTGGCGACTCCATCCATTCCGATGATGTTCCTTTTGCCTCTCCTCACGACAACACGACTGGGCTTTGACGGGTCGGTAATGAAGAAGCATTGGTCCACTTGGCAAGCCAGTACCCATGGCTCATTTTTCGCGGTGACATTTGCGCCCGCGGTCTTGGATTTGGTTTCGGGAATAACCATGGTGTTGAAATACCGGTCTTCTTTTAGGACGCTCTTGGCCCATCTGACACGGAACATCGGGACCTTCTCTCCAGCGTAGCTCAGCTCCCAGATCTCCTCGATCCTTCCGTAGTATCTGTCCTTGTCGTTACCGGTGTAGGATTCCATCGTTACCCCGGAGTTCTGATAATCGCTCTTCATATCCTTTTCCTCGGTGTAGAATGTGTAGCCGTTGATATCGTACGCCTGATAGGTCATCAGGTTGTGCTCGGCGCCCTGTGACAAGGCGAATATGAGTTTTTCTTCCGCGGAAGAATCCTCATGTAAAGGGTACGACAGAAGCTTGTCCTTGAACCAACGCGTGAAACATGAGTTGTGCTCTTTGATTATATCTCCGTCCGTCCTCTGTTGGCCTCGGTCATTGTATGTCTTCTCAATAAAGGTTTTGTGCTCTACCACCCAAGGATCGACCACGTCTATGTGTTGTAGCGCGACTAGGTTTGCTCTTTCAAAGTCGGCGAGTCGACCCTTGAAGTCGACATGCATTTCGCGGCGACCCTCACGGTGACCCCATCCAGCGAGCCTGCCGAGCTGCCTGTTGACGGGTAGACCAACGGGGTTCTCGATGCCTAGATAATTCGTGCAGAAGGAGATGCACTCTTCGGTCAGAAAGCCCTTGGCTATGCTTCCATCTGGACGTGCCCTGTTGCGAACGTATCCTTTGATGACACCATTCATCCTTTCGAACGGCATCATGCTGTGCAGGAACATCGGCCCGAGTTGGATGATATCCTCCACGATATGGACCAGCAGATGCACCATAACGTCGAAGAATGCGGGCGGGAAGTACATCTCAAGCTCGCATAGTATCACCACGATCTCTTCCTGTAGCCTTCTGAGTTGCCTCATGCCAACCGACTTCCGAGAGATGACGTCGAAAAAGTTGCATAGGCCAAATAGCGTTTCACGGACGTGCGCGTCCATGATCCCACGGATTGCAACTGGAAGTATCTGCGTCATCAGCACGTGACAGTCGTGAGACTTCATCCCGCTGAACTTCTGCTTCGCTGAGTCTAGGTATCTGCTTATCTTCCCCGCGTAACCGTAAGGAAGTTTTACTCCTACGAGGCAGGTGAAAAACTGCTTGATCTCCTTCTGACTTAGAGTGAAGCACGCAGGAGGGCAGTCATATTCGATCTTCTTGGCCTTCTTGCCTTTGCGACGACTTTCCGTGTCCTTCGCCTCATCATCATCATCATCATCATCATCATCATTAGGGCGTTTTGCGTGAAGCTCCTCCCTGATGCCCATTGATTGCAAGTCTGCCCTTGCTTTCGGCCCATCTTTGGTCCTCTCTGGCATGTTGAGCAGGGTACCAAGCAGACTCTCGCACACGTTCTTCGTGATATGCATGACATCAAGGCTGTGAGGCACACGGAGGATCTTCCAGTACGGCAAGTCCCAGAAAACAGACCTCGTTTTCCATACCTTCAGCAGCGGCTCTGGCGCCTTTCGCTTCTTTCCCGGTGGTGGGCACTCTTTCCAATTTTTCAATAGCTCGTCTATTTCCTCGCCGCTCCTCGTACGTGGGGGTCTTCGGGGTTCGGTTTCACCATCGAACAGATCCTTGCGTTTTCTCCATGCGTCATCGTCGCGAAGCCACCTTCGATGTCCCATGAACACGGTTTTCGAAGACCCGGGATCTCTATCTAGCTGGCGATACGTTGTGTCATCCATGCACCTGACGCATGCACAAAATCCGTGGACCACCTACCCCGCGACATATCCGTAACCGAGATAGTCGTGCACCGTCGTGAGCAGTGCGGCTCTCATAGGGAAATATTCTTTCGCTGCGGCGTCCCACGTATTGGCTGGCGTTTTCCACAGCGTGTCTAGCTCCTCTTTCAGCAGCCCCAGATACAGATTGATGTCGTTCCCTGGTTGTTTCGGCCCTTCAATTAGCATACTCATGTGAATGTACTTCCTCTTCATGCACATCCAGGGGGGAAGGTTGTACATCCACACAAACACAGGCCAGGTGCTATGTGTGCTTCTCTGGCTGCCAAACGGATTGACTCCATCGGTGCTCGCGCCCAGCATGATGTTCCTTGGATCGTCCCCAAATTCTTGGTGTTCGAAGTTCAACGCTTGCCACTGGCTCGCATCCTTAGGGTGACTCAGCATCTTGTCTTTTTTATTTATCTCCGGATCATTTTCGTCATCTTCTCGCTTCTTCTCCTTCCTATCCGTGTGCCAACGCAGGAGCTCTGCTAGCTTAGGGTCCGCGAAATACCGCTGCAGACGAGGAGTGATCGGAAAGTACCACACCACTTTTCGAGGAGCTTTCTTCCTCTTCTTGTATCGAGTGACGCCGCACACCGGACATATGGTAGGCTCCGCGTGCTTGTCCCGATAAATGATGCAATCGTTCATGCACACATGGTATTTCACGTGCGGTAAATCCAGATGACACACGATTTTCTTCGCCTCCTCGAAACTGGTCGGGCACTTGTTCCCCTTGGGAAGACGTTCGTGCCAGAATGACATGTTCTCGTCGAAGCATGCGTCGGTCATTTTGTGTTTTACCTTCATCTCCAGAGCCATGAGCGTTACTTTCAGGCGGGTATCCTCGGGCCTGCATCCTTCATTCAATGGAGTAACCGCGTCTATCTCCAGTTGATGCAGCTTGGCTTTCTCTCGGGCGGCAGCTCTTGCGTTACCCGTCTGCTTGAGAAGCAGCTCTTGAATATGAGGGTCCTGCACCCAGCCCATCGATGGTCCATCGTCGTCTGCTCTGGCATCTTCATCTTCATGATCATGCCCTTCGTCTTGATCTTCCTCATCATCATGTCCGGCATCTTCTACATGATGACTGTGTCCTGCATCTACTTCGTGATCATGTCCTGGAGATTCTTCATCTTCTCGCCGGCCGCCCTGCTGCTATTGTCTTGCTGCCCTTCCTTATTTCTTGCCCGGCCCCCATGGACGACTTCATAATCATCTTCATCACCTTGCCACCGATAGCCATCCATGAAACCACGCACGAGCAGGTGGTCCCGCACCTGTCTGGAATCCGGGTCCATAAGGCTCTTCAGCTTGCATCTTCGACACGGACATCTTATCTCCGTCTCGTTCTTTTGAAGCATCTCAGCCTTCGCGGAGCTCAAAAACCTATTCACGATGCCTTCGGTCATCGTGCGGACCATGGTCGCCTGCGGGGTAGAGCAAAACGATATTTTAGAACCAAAAAAAAATTTGGCATGACTTTGCCTAAAAATAGGACCAAAAAGAATGCATAGTGCCAAATTCTCGCCGAAACGGAAATGAATCAACATTCCGGCAAAATATTGGCAACTATCGCATTTCAAATACCGGTACCTGCAAACACAAACATATGCAACACCACAAACATACGTAGATCTAGCTCAATGAGAAAAGTGTAGATCTAGGTCATAAAAAGTGTGTACGTTGGAGGGAGAAAAAAGTTGATCTAGAACATAAATAAAGCTTTCACCTTACTTACCTATCAAAAAAAGGAAATTTAACCACTTAATTTGGGTGAATCTATGGTGCAAATGAGGTGAGGAGGAGGAGGCAGCCGAGACCAAGCTTGGTAGCGGTGGAGAGAACGAAGTGGGGAAAGTGAGTGTGGTAGGTGGCTGTCAAAAATATCTAGCTGCTCTCAGGCTAGTAATGGCGCACCTCCTAAGAATGCGCCATTGGTAACCAGGGTTACTAATGGCGCACCTGGTGCGGGTGTGCCATTACTAGTTTTGAAAAAAAAATTGAAAAAAAAATTGTTAGTAATGGCGCACCACACCCTGGTGCGCCATTACTAGTTTTGAAAAAAAAAATTGAAAAAAAATTGTTAGTAGTGGCGCACCGGGGTGTGGTGCGCCATTACTAGTTTTAACTAGTAATGGCGCACCACACACCGGTGCGCCACTGGTAAGTCTAGGGAGGGGGGTGTGCCCAGGAGAAACTTAGCAGTGGCGCACCACACACCAAGTGCGCCATTAGTAATATGGACATTAATGGCGCACCCATATCTGGTGCGCCACTGCTATATAGCAGTGGCGCACCACATACATGGTGCGCCATTAATGTCCATATTAGCTATAGCCGTTTTTCTAGTAGTGTTGCGGTGTCCTCACCCAGTGACAAAGTAGGGGTAGCGAGGCACGTATTGTATTGTTGCCATCGAGGATAAAAAGATGGGGTTTTCATCATATTGCTTGAGTTTATCCCTCTACATCATGCCATCTTACCTAATGCGTTACTCTATTCTTCATGAACTTAATACTCTAGATGCAGGCAGGAGTCGGTCAATGTGTGGAGTAATAGTAGTATATGCAGAATCGTTTCGGTCTACTTGATACAGACGTGATGCCTATATGCATAATCATTGCCTTGGATATCTTCATAATTATTCGCTTTTCTATCAATTGCTCGACAGTAATTTGTTCACCAACCGTATTATTTGCCATCATGAGAGAAGCCTCTAGTGAAACCTATGGCCCTCGGGTCTATTTTCCATATTATACTTTCAGATCTAAAACCAAAAATACCAAAAATATCTTGCTGCAATCTTTTTTACTTTTAGTTTACTTTCCGTTCAAGCAATCTATTCTATCTATCTCTATCAGATCTCATCCTTGCAAGTAACCGTGAAGGGATTGAAAACCCCTTTATAGCGTTGGGTGCAAGTGTTTGATTATTTGTGCAGGTACATCCATTGGTGACTTGCTTGTATCTCCTACTGGATTGATACCTTGGTTCTCAACAACTGAGGGAAATACTTACCTACTTTGCCGCATCACCCTTTCCTCTTCAAGGGAAAACCAACGCATGCTCAAGAAGTAGCAAGAAGGATTTCTGGCGCCGTTGCCGGGGAGATCTACATCAAGCCTACCAAGTACCCATCACAAACTCATCTCTTGCATTTACTTTAGTTGCCATTTGCCTCTCGTTTTCCTCTCCCCCACTTCACCAATTTGCCGTTTTATTCGCCTTTTTCTCGCCGGATCTCTTTTGTCTACTTGTGTTACCATGTGCCTTCTATTTGCTTGCATCTTTGCTTGCTAAAAATCTATTGATATGGATCCTCATCCACTTGCTAATCTTTTCAAGAGATCCAATTATGATGAACCAATTGCTAGTGAGTTGAGTGTACTTAATATCTTTATGAAGTTTTGCTTGAGATTCATGAATCTGAAAATTGTGATGAAGTGATTCACGATGTTTCCTTGAATGAAAAGCATGATTGCAATGATATTGTTATAAATTCTATTAATATCAATTGTGCTAATGACATGCAAACCCACAATCTTGGGGATGCTATATTTGAGGAGTTTGCCATGACCACTACTTATTGCAATAACCATGATTGGGGTGATAATGCTTCTTATGATCTTGATAATTTATTTAATACTCATGATGAATATGATATTGAAAGTGGGTTTGGAAGAGTGTCAACTTTAGGCATTATTGATCCCACTATTTTGGAGAGTGTTCAATCTTATGAAATTTTTGATAAAAGTGGGTTTGGAGAGGTCATGACTTTATTTAATGATAATCCCACTATTTTGGAAGAGTGTCAACTTTGCATGCATGTGGATCATGAAGAGAAAATTTTATATGATAGTTATATTGTTGAATTCCTTCATGATTCTACTGAAATTTATTATGAGGGAGGAACATATGCTTGTAGGAATTGCAATAATATCAAGTTTCCTCTCTATGTGTTCAAAGTTTTGAAGTTATGCTTATTTTGCCTTCCTATGCTAGTTGATTCTTGTTCCCATAAATTGTTTGCTCACAAAATCCCTATGCATAGGAAGTGGGTTAGACTTAAATGTGTTTTTCATGCTATTCATGATGCTCTTTTGCATATCTCAATTACTACTTTTTATGTGAGCATCATTGAAATCGTTATGCCTAGCTAGGGGCGTTAAACAATAGCGCTTGTTGGGAGGCAACCCAATTTTATTTTTATGCTTTTGATTTTGTTTATTTTTTTGTGCGTTTTCCACATTATTACTTCTGTAATAATTGTGTTTTATTGTTTAAATTAGTGTTTGAGCCAAGTAATACCTTTGGGATGGTCTACGGTGTTTGCAATTTGATTTTGCTGAAAAACAGAAACTTTTGCTCTCAGTCCAGGAATTTTGTAAATTCACTGGAACGTTATTTTGATCTGAAATTTTCACACAAGATTGATATACAAATTTCCCTGATTTTCCTAATTTTTCAGAATTTTTGGAGTTACAGAAGTATTCGAAGTCTATAGATTGCTACAGACTGTTCTGTTTTAGACAGATTCTGTTTTCTTTGTGTTGTTTGCTTATTTTGATGTATCTATGGGTTGTATCGGGGGGTATGAACCATGGAGAAGTTGGAACAGTAGATATTACACCAATATAAATAAAGAATGAGTTCACAACAGCACCTAAAGTGGTGATTTATTTTTCTTATACTAACGGATCTCATGAGTTTTCTGTTGAGTTTTGTGTTGTGAAGTTTTCAAGTTTTGGGTGAAGATTTGATGGACTATGGAATAAGGAGTGGCAAGCGCCTAAGCTTGGGGATGCCCAAGGCACCCCAAGCCATATTCAAGGATACCAAAAAAGCTTAAGCTTGGGGATGCCCCGGAAGGCATCCCCTCTTTGTCTTCAATCCATCGGTAAATTTACTTCAGGCTATATTTTTATTCACCACATGATATGTGTTTTGCTTGGAGCGTCTTGTATGATATGAGTCTTCGCTTTTTAGTTTGCCACAATCATCCTTGCTGCACACATTCTTTTAGAGAGGGACTCGCTGAATCGTGAATTTATTAGAATACTCTATGTGCTTCACTTATATCTTTTGAGCTAGGCAATGTTGCTCTAGTACTTCACTTATATCTTTTTAGAGCACGGTGGTGTCATATTTTATAGAAATTATTGAACTCTCGTACTTCACTTATATTATTTTGAGAGTCTTTAAAAAAGCATGGTAATTTGTTTAGGTTATGAATTTAGTCCTAATATAATGGGCATCCAAGAGGGATATAATAAAAACTTTCATATAACGTGCATTGAATACTATGAGAAGTTTGATTCCTTGCATATATTTTTGAGATATGAAGATGGTAATATGAGAGTCATGCTAGTGAGTAGTTGTGAATTGGAGAAATACTTGTGTTGAAGTTTGTGATTCCCGTAGCATGCACGTATGGTGAACCGTTATGTAACGAAGTCGGAGCATGATTTGTTTAATGATTGTCAACCTTTGTGTGAGGGTCGGGAGCGCGCGATGGTTAACTCCTACCAACCTCTCCCCTAGGAGCATGCGTCTAATGCTTTGTTTGATAACTAATAGACTTTTGCAATAAGTATGTGAGTTCTTTATGACTAATGTTGAGTCCATGGATTATACGCACTCTCACCCTTCCACCTTTGCTAGCCTCTCTAGTACCGCGCAACTTTCGCCGGTGCATCAAACCCACCTTCCTCAAAACAGCCACCATATATTTTCCTCAAAACAGCCACCATACCTACCTATTATGGCATTTCCATAGCCATTCCGAGATATATTGCCATGCAACTTCCACCGTTCCGTTTTTCATGACATGCACCATCACTTTCATATTGCATATAGAGTCATGTTTTGTTATAGGTATCGAGTTGTAAGTAAATAAAGTGTGATGATTTCCATTATTAGAGCATTTGTCCCGTGTGAGAAAAGGATGATGGAAGCTATGAATCCCTCATAAGTTGGGATGAGTCTCCGGACTTTACAAAAAAATAAAAGAGGCCAGCGAAGCCCAAATAAAAAAAAGAGAGGCCAAAGAAGCCCACCAAAATAAAAAAAAAGAGAAAAAAAAATGAGAGAAAGAGAGAAGGGACAATTCTACTATCTTTTTCCACACTTGTGCTTCAAAGTAGCACCATGATCTTCATGATAGAGAGTCTCCTATTTTGTCACTTTCATATAGCTAGTGGAATTTTTCATCATTTGCACAACCACTTAGTTTTCTTTTTGAGTCTTTCATACACTTATAGCTCTATTGCACCCGTTGCATGGCAATCCCTACTCACTCACATTGATATCTATTGATGGGCATCTCCATAGCCCGTTGAAACGCCTAGTTGATGTGAGACTATCTTCTACTTTTTCCTCATCACCTCCACCATATTCTATTCCACCTACAGTGCTATATCCATGGCTCGCGCTCGTGTATTGCGTGAGAGTTGAAAAGGTTTGAGAACATAAAAAGTGTGAAACAATTGCTTGGCTTGTCATCGGGGTTGTGCATGATTTAGATACTTTGTGTGGGGAAGATGGAGCATAGCCAGACCATATGATTTTGTAGGGATAACTTTCTAAGGCCATGTTATTTCAAAAGGACACAATTGCCTTGTTGGTGTGCTCGAAGTATTACTGTTTTTATGTCAATATTAGACTTTTGTTTTGAATCTTATGGATCTGAATATTCATGCCACAATAAAGAATATTACTTGGATAAATATGTTAGGTAGCATTCCACAACAAAAATTCTGTTTTTTTCATTTACCTACTCGAGGACGAGCAGAAATTAAGCTTGGGGATGCTTGATACGTCTCCAACGTATCTATAATTTTTTATTGTTCCATGCTATTATATTATCTGTTTTGGATGTTTTATATGCATTAATATGCTATTTTATATTATTTTTGGGACTAACCTATTAATCTAGAGCCTAGTGCCAGTTTCTGTTTTTTCCATGTTTTTGAGTATTGCAGATAAGGAATATTAAATGGAGTCCAAAAGGAATAAAATCTTCGGAATGATTTTTCTTGGACCAGAAGAAACCTGCCAGACTTGGAGATGAAGTCAGAAGACCTGCCGTGGCGTCCCAAGCCACCAGGGCGCGCCCTAGGGGGGGGGGGCGCCCTGAGGGCTTGTGGCCCCACGGCAGCTCTCCTAACCCTATTCTTCAGCCTATAAATTCCCAAATATTCCCTGGATACTAAAGGGAGCCACGAAAATACTTTTCCGCCGACGGAAGCCTCTGTTCCCGTGAGATCCAATCTTGGAGCCTTTTCCAGTAATCTGCCGGAGGGGGAATCGATCACGGAGGGCATCTACATCAACTCCATTGCCCCTCCGATGATGCGTGAGTAGTTTACCACAGACCTTCGGGTCGATAGCTAGTAGCTAGATGGCTTCTTCTCTCTCTTTGTTCTTCAATACCATGTTATTCATGATCTTCATGGAGATCTATCCGATGTAATACTCTTTTGCGGTGTGTTTGTCGAGATCCGATGAATTGTGTGTTTATGTTCAGATTATCTATGAATATTATTTGAGTCTTTTCTGAATTCTTATATGCATGATTTCATATCTTTGCAAGTCTCTTTGAGTTATTGGTTTGGTTTGGCCAACTAGATTGGTAATTCTTGCAATGGGAGAAGTGCTTAGTTTTGGGTTCAATCTTGCGGTGTCCTCACCCAGTGACAAAGTAGGGGTAGCGAGGCACGTATTGTATTGTTGCCATCGAGGATAAAAAGATGGGGTTTTCATCATATTGCTTGAGTTTATCCCTCTACATCATGTCATCTTACCTAATGCGTTACTCTATTCTTCATGAACTTAATACTCTAGATGCAGGCAGGAGTCGGTCGATGTGTGGAGTAATAGTAGTAGATGCAGAATCGTTTCGGTCTACTTGATACGGGCGTGATGCCTATATGCATAATCATTGCCTCAGATATCTTCATAATTATTCCCTTTTCTATCAATTGCTCGACAGTAATTTGTTCACCCACCGTATTATTTTCCATCATGAGAGAAGCCTCTAGTGAAACCTATGGCCCCCGGGTCTATTTTCCATATTATACTTTCAGATCTAAAACCAAAAATACCAAAAATATCTTGCTGCAATCTTTCTACTTTTAGTTTACTTTCTGTTCAAGCAATCTATTCTATCTATCTCTATCAGATCTCATCCTTGCAAGTAACCGTGAAGGGATTGACAACCCCTTTATAGCGTTGGGTGCAAGTGTTTGATTATTTGTGCAGGTACATCCATTGGTGACTTGCTTGTATCTCCTACTGGATTGGTACCTTGGTTCTCAACAACTGAGGGAAATACTTACCTACTTTGCCGCATCACCCTTTCCTCTTCAAGGGAAAACCAACGCATGCTCAAGAAGTAGCAAGCGACAAGCATGAGGCCCGGGTGGTATAGGTGCAGCTGGAGCTCAAGGATGCCAGCACGAAGTGCGAGGCCCTTGAGCAAAAGAACGAGGACCAGGCCACCAAACTATCCTCGCTGAAATCCGAGCTCAAAGCGGAGCGAGTTGATAGGCAGTTCTTTGAAGAAGAACTCCGCCAAGTCAAGGAGATCGCGGATGGTAAGCCGTACTTACTGCAATGTGCCTTTGGTGGTAACAGGTTTGCATTGCTCACCCGGGTGTGGCGTTCCTCAGGCGCCTTTACGGACCTTCCGAGGAGTGCAGTGGACGCGAACAAATACTTCGCCACTCGGGATAGGGATGTTGAGCCTCGGCTATTCTGGCCACAATTTCAAGCCCCCGAGCATCCTCTCCTCCTGAGCAAGCAAATGAAAGAATTGATGGAGCTGCACAGGATGGCGGAGCCGGCCATGAGGGACCTCTGCATCCGGCTGTGGCCTGCAGAGCCGTTGCCGAGCAGTTACTTCGGCTTGGTGCAGAAACTGTGCGACGCTGCGCCTCGGATCGATGCTCTAAAGCATTCTACATGCATCGAGGGAGCTCGGACGGCCTTTGCAAGGACCATGGTGCACTGGCCGAAGATCAAGCAGATCGATATGGCCACCGCGCCTCCACCCCCTGGTAAGGAGCATAGGCGCCCCGAGAAATACTTTGCCACCGTGATGGATGGTGCTCGGGCGATAGAAGCTCAATGCCCTAAGGATGTAATTTATGAATGAATGTTTTGTCATGTATCCGATGACTGTTCCGCTTTATAATGCGGTTGCATGGTTTATCATGTCTTTAAGCTTTGTATTATTTTGACTCCTATGTGGCCGTTTTATTTGAACGTTGCGAGTCATCGGCTTCAGCCCCCATGTAGATACTACACGAGGTGTTTTCCTCCACACTGTGACCCTTAGCCGACGTATCGGTGCCCGAATGCGGTAGTGTGAGGGGAACAAGGCAATCAGACTATGATGCTTTAGTGCTTTCACTTAGCCGTAGGAGCTTGACTGCGGGGGCTGATGACGAGCCCCCAGTGTTTTGTGTTATTCGGATACACCGAGGTTGAAACCAGCATCACATGGTTTGTAATAGTACAAACCCCTCATATAACACGGAATAACCTCTATCGATTTTCAGTTTGACACTTATGCTCAGATTGCAGACCGGTTCTCGCTTATTATGACAGTCAGTTTTCGGCTTTCTCCACTGAGGCGCTTCACCAGGCGAGCTGGAAGCACAATCGCAGTGGTTCTCCCTTTACCCTTTTAGCCGAATGAGCGGAACGTAAGAGGGCAAACACAGGAGCCGGGCAACCCAACCATTGACCCAAGACATTATTCGGAACCGATTCATATAAAGCCACATCCGAGACGCCGAACACATAAACAATAGTGCCAGGGTGATGCTTGGGGCGATTTTTTATAGTCAAGCCCCCGGTCTATTAGCCAGTCGCATCGTAATATGTACCGAACAGATTTGCTATCGGCGTCGGTGAGTAGAGAACAGAGTATATGATATAAAATACAGCGAGGAGGCCATAAAGGATGGTCTTTATTTCTGATGAATTCTTACAACTCAAACTGCCGAAGCAACTGTTACAGGTACTTTGAAATGAAAAGTAAAGTTTACAAAGGAGAGGTTTTACCCGGGGTCTTCGATGGGTGGCTTGACGTCCTCAATGCCCCTGTCGCATGTCTGCTCCTTTGCTCCTGAGGGGGTGCGTTCCTTTAAAGGTGATTGCTATCGGCGAATGGACCTTGGGAAGAAGATCTTGAGAAGTCGCCACAATGTGGATGAGCTTTACGCTTGGAAGGTCCTACATGATACCTGTGGTTTGTCCAAAGACATGTGTTGTCAGTAGTTCGGTCCAGCCGAACAATTTCCCTTTGGTAGTGGGTCCCCACAGCTGCCCATGCTATTTTGAGCGCGAAGTTGTGCCTTCTTGGCACATATTTTATGGGAGCTAGGGCTGTGCTGTGGGGGGCGTATCCCTATTTTTGTTGGGCGGAAGATGATTCCGAGAGTTTGGGTTCAGACCCAGCTTGTTTGCTATCCTGACGTGCCTTTATGGCTGATTTGGGCATCGGCCTATCGTCTCCGTACGGGAATTCGGCTGCCAGGGCCGCTGTGTGTTCCTCAGTTCGGAGAGAGCGCTCTGTGTTGCCGTTGACAGTAATGACCCCCCTGGGCCCGGGCATCTCGAGCTTCAGGTACGTGTAGTGGGGGACGGCGTTAAAGCGAGCGAATGCTGTGTGGCCGAGTAGGGCGTGATAACCGCTGTGAAAAGGGACAATGTCGAAGATCAAGTCTTCGCTGCGGAAGTTGTCGGGTGAGCCGAACACTACTTCCAGACTCACGGTGCCCGAGCAGCGGGCTTCGACGCCTGGGATCACTCCTTTAAAGGTAGTGTTGCTAGGTTTGATCCTTGACGGATCTATGCCCATCTTTTTCACCGTGTCTAAGTAAATCAGATTAAGGCTACTTCCTTCGTCCATTAGGACTCTAGTGAGGTGATACCCATCGATAATGGGGTCTAGGACAAGGGCTGCCGAACCTCCGTGACGGATACTGGTCGGATGGTCCCGTCGATCGAAGGTGATCGGGCAAGCCGACCATGGGTTATACTTCGGGGCTACGGGCTCTACGGCGTCGACCTCCCGAAGGGCGCGCTTCCTCTCCCTTTTTGGTATGTGAGTGGCATATATCATGTTCACAGTTTTTACATCTGGAGAGAACTACTTTTGTCCTCCATTGCTTGGACCGCTGGGCTCGTCGTCGTCCTCGCTGCGTGGGCTCTTGCCTTGCTCCTCGGCTGCGAGTTTGCCCGCTTGTTTGAATACCCAACAATTACGGTTGGTGTGGGTAACGGGCTTGTCTTGGTAGCCATGGATGTGGCAGGGCCTATCCATGATTTTGTCCAACGTGGTAGGTCCGTCTCGATTTCCTTTGGAAGGTTTCTTCCGCTGTCCGGATTTTGGGTTGTGAAAACCGGCATTAACGGCCGTGTCCTCAGCATCGCCGTTGTTATGCCGGTGTTTGTTTTTATTATGTCGTGGTTTCCCGTTTCCATCCCGGACTTCGGAGGTGCCGGGGTCTTCGGGGTTATGGCTTCGTCGAGCTAGCCAGTTATCCTCACCCGCGCAAAAGCGGGTCATAAGTGAGGTAAGGGCGGACATTGTCCTCGGCTTGTCCTGGCCGAGCTGACGAGCTAGCCACTCGTCCCGGATATTATGTCTGAAGGAGGCTATTGCCTCGGCGTCCGGGCAATCAATGATCTGGTTTTTCTTGGTCAGGAACCGATTCCAGAATTGCCGAGCCGATTCAACTGCTTTGTGGACAACATTGCTCAGGTTGGAGGAGTCCGGTGGCCGGACATAAGTGCCCTGGAAATTAGATCAGAAGGCATCCTCGAGCTCTTCCCAGCTCCCGATAGAATTCTCGGGGAGACTGTTTAACCAGTGTCGAGCTGGCTCCTTAAGTTTTAGGGGCAGATACTTGATGGCGTGGATCATCTCCTCGTGCCATATGAATGTGGAGGAGGAAGTCCTCAATCCACATGGCTGGGTCTGTTGTCCCGTCGTATTGCTCTATGTTAACGGGTTTAAACCCTTCAGGGAACTGATGCTGCATCACCTCGTCTGTGAAGCACAGTGTGTGGGCAGCGCCTCTGACCCGAGCTATGTCATGCCTACGATCGGCGGTAGGTCGGGCCCGGTATTGTTCCTGACCTCTATTGTTGCGGTCCAGCCAAGACTGGTACTCGTCCCGTCTAGCGGGGGAGTACCCTCTAGATCCGTAGATGGATCTTGTGTGGCCTGCTCTATAATCCAGGTTCTGCCGTAAGTCGTACCTGTCCTCAGGCCCTGCTGGCTCTTTTCCTCTCCTGCGGGGTACCGCAGGTCTGTAGTTGGCCTCGCCGGCCGTCCTATCCCTTCCTCGGGGAGGGCGGTCCGGCTGGTTGTACGGAGTATGCCTGGGAGACGATGGTTCAAGGACCTCATCGTCGAACTGCGGCAGCAGCCGCCGGCGTGGCTAGCTCTTGGGTTCGTACGGTAGATCGGTGTCGTACCCTTCTTCGGCTGCCAAGACCCTCTTCCATCTGTCATTGAGTGTGTCTTGCTCGGCTTTGAGCTGTTGTTGTTTTGCCTTCAGGCTTCGGGCGGTGGCTAAGAGCTGCCGCCTGGACAGTTCTTGATCCACAGGGTTTTCTGGGACAGGGAAGTCTTCGGCTTCCAGGCTGTCCTCCTCCTCGACAAGGGGAAGGTAGTTGTCGTCCTCGGAATCATGAAGATCCTCGGGGTCATGCCGATCTTCGGGCCTTTCCTGGTCCTCCAGTGGCTGTTCGGGGACTTCAGGGTCGCCGAGGTCTTCCGGGCTGTCGTTTTCCCCGGTGCCTGCAATGGCTTCCCTTCCCTTGTTTGCCTTAGATCGTTTGCGCTGTTTTCGGCGCCTTGATGGCTCCTCACCGGATTTATCGCCATTCTTCTTAGGGGTGCGATCGCCCTTATCATCGGGGGTGTCTACCATGTAGACGTCGTAGGTGGAGGTGGCAGTCCATCCCCCAGTGTTGACAGGGGCGGGGCGCCGTCCTCTTAATCCACGTCTTCTGCCTCCTCGGAGGCGTAGTCCAGCATATCGGTTAAGTCCTCGATAGTGGCTACCAAGTGGGTGGGGGGTGGGTCCAAAAATTCCCAGTGACCCGCCTCCAGACTGATCTGAGCATGGGTCGAGGTAGGGTCGTCTGTGATTTTTATTGACAAGATCCGATCTAGCGCCTCGTTGAGCGTCGAGAGCTCGACCAGATCGATCTGCCTAGGACATTCGGAGTTAACCTCCAACGTGTCCGTAATAAGAGTGTGTTCGGCAGGGGCCGACCCCTGGCCCTCAGGTACTGTAACCGGATCCGGACCAAGAGCCAGATCATCAGCAGGGATAGACCCGAAGGCAGAGTCGAGCAGGAGATCCGAAGTTAAAGCTTCGAAGACTTCGGGATCGTCAGATGGAATCGCGAGCCCGGCGAATGAAAGATCGCCCCGGGAATCTACGGAGAACTCTAGGTTCCCGAATCTGATCTCTTGAGCGGGGGCGAGACTCCCGATCCGACGAGGGCGGTCGATCGGGTCAGCGTGCAGCACGATGCTGCCGAAAGCAAAAATCTGTCCGGGGGTGAAGGAGTCCCCGTTACGGACTTCATCGCTAATGATTAGGCGAGCCATCAATTCCTCTTCCGATCCCACAGCGGAACTCTCAATGAAAGCACCAATGTCGGTGTCAAAACCGGCGGATCTCGGGTAGGGGGTCCTGAGCTGTGAGTTTAGGATCAATGGGTAACAAGGGACGAAGGAGACGATGTTTACCCAGGTTCAGGCCCTCCTATGGAGGTATAACCCTACGTCCTGCTTGGTTGTATTGATGTGTATGAAGATTACAGAGTCGATCTACCTCGAGATCAAGTTGCCAAAACCCTAGATGAGCTTGTCTGCCCTCTATGATCTAAACCCTCCGGTTTATATAGACACCGGGGGTACCTAGGGTTTACACATGATAAGTCTCCAGCCGGAAGTAAAGATGCTGATCCCCTCATCTTGACTTGGAGTGCACGCCGCATCTTTGGAGGTTTCCTTCTAGAATACGGGGTCGTCGCATATCCTGGCCCTTCCTGTGATAATCAGAGAGCGGCCCACCAAGCCGGCCTATGAGATATAGGCCGGCGGCCCGAGGACCCCTTAGTCCAGGACACCCTCAGTAGCCCCTGAACTAGCCCCCAACGCCAGGGGTCATGACACTAGCAGCTTCGCGTGATCAGAGTCTTCGGCTTGCAGGGTGAGTTCCTTTCCCCCTTCATGATCGGCTGGCTCTCGTTGTTAGAAATCATTTGTTATATTATGTGTGATTCAGACACTTCCCATGTGCTATTTGATCCTGGATGAGATTAAGACATTGTCATAGTTTTAACCTGAAGGAATATTGACAGCAAGAAAACTATGTGCTACATGAGTTATCATTGCATGAAAATTTACAGCAAGTTAATACACATGAAGCACTTCATTTCATTCAGCACGAGCAAGATCTAATAATGCACAGAAACATGGCTAGCATCAACAATGTTGGAGCGTACACACACCTCGGTTGTCAGGTGGTTGAACCACCTGAAACATGGCAATCTAAAATAAACAGATTCTCAGACTTAGTGAAAAAAACATGGTGTAAGACAGTAGTTTTTAACACATTGGAATGTTTGACAACATAATGTACGTAGCTGTCACTGTTAATTTGATATCATTCAAACACTGCCGATGTGGATCCTGTACTACAAAGACTGTTGCATTTATATTTAGCTTCCTGGTAAAATTGGCAATTTGTTATTACACATGATAGAAACAGAGGAGGTATTAGCACCAGAGCATCCTACTACAAAGACTCTTCGAGCAGAACCATGTCATGGCCGATGAAGACCCATGTAATCCTGATTTTGACCAAATGTCTGAAGCGGAATTTGAAAAGCTACTTTCTAGTCAGAAAGTAGACCCATTTGAAGCACGCAAGTATAAGCATGGCCAGCCATTTCTTGTTGGCGAATACTTTGACGAGTGCAGTTCCAGTTGTCGCAAGTTATATAAATATTGCATGGACATAATGTCAAAATGATAAGATCATAACATTGTGGAATTGCACTACGACCGTAGACATTTCTTTCACGATGCAGGTACCATCAGTGTGGATTTCGAGGACTTTCATCTCTTCTTCAACTTCGATAAGCTTGCTGGCACTGTTGTCAAGTGCTTGATGTTGTAAGTACTTCACAAACTCTGTGATCAACTTCTCCATACAAGGCTGTAAATGAAAAAAAATCTGATTGTATTGTATTCCTCTCAGGGAATTGACGGCACAGAGATCGATAAGGTCGCATTGGTATTTCATAGATCCTGATTTAGCAAACGGTATTTTGCTAAGTATGAAAGAAACACGCGAGGCTTCCATCTCGCATGTCGCCAAGATCTTGTGGGAGTTACAGATAGGAGAATTCTTCATGCGGCTGTATCATGAAGGGTAAGTTAAATATACAACCACAAATGCATTCATCGTCTTTCAGTTTTCGACACAGTTCGTAAGTTCAAGGTTCTCTTAAACTGTAGAGATCACTGGATCTTGGTGGTCATTGTTCCAAAAGGAAACACAGTTTACTACCTGGATTCTCTCACAGAGTCAAATGCGCCTCAGGATCTGAGTCATCTTTAGGATTACATTGATAGGTATTGAATTCTTTGATGTTAATATGTTGTGTTCATATCTGGTTCAAGAATTGAGTATGTGAAAATTCATCTTCATTTGCAGTGTTTTGTCAAGATACATTAATTTAGGAGGGAGACGGTTCGACCCCCAACTACATGTGCAGGAC
The DNA here is from genome assembly GCA_039707655.1 of Elymus sibiricus. Classification (NCBI taxonomy): domain Eukaryota; kingdom Viridiplantae; phylum Streptophyta; class Magnoliopsida; order Poales; family Poaceae; genus Elymus; species Elymus sibiricus. The sequence goes on from CM077669.1 coordinate 138,977,375, forward strand.
GTGATCGTTTCTTGAGTGAGACAATGAAATCCGTTATTTTCAGAAAATGCTAGTCAGATGTTCAAGTTTCTAAGTGAACCTCTTTCTATTTCTCTCCAAAGAAAAAAAGAAACAACTTACACCGGGTAGGTTGTTCCTAACAGGGGAAATACATGACTAATTAGTGTCCTCAACAACAACTAGGGACCAACCTATGTGGATACTACGTTTGCGCACACATGATGAACCTATGCAGACATGTTGAATGTGGTTTCGATGCTGACAGAATAGAACCAGTAAGTCTATTTCTTAATTACTATCTTCAACTCCACGCGGATGTCACATTCTGATCTATAAGTCCTGTAGAGGATCTTTGGACTGATGACCTCTGAACCGCTCGCCACAGATGAATTGTCGTCTATTAGGAAATTTATCAGCACCTTCTTTGTCAAACACTATATCAAGCCCTCTAGAGACGTCGAAGATTTCAAGATTCATATCCCCCAATAATAAGTAGGCATTCATATAGTGTTATCAGCTAAACATATACACATGGATGCATTGTTTTCCATGTGATCATGTCTTCGTATCTCGTACACTATGATTGTGTACTGCATATGTCTGTCCTACATGTGTGGAATTTAGCTAGCATTTGTTCAATTGCATATTGTCGCGAATTATGATGAATGTTCTTCATGTGGACACTATTCATTCAATTGCATATTGTGCCAAATTATGATGAATGTTCTTCATGTGGACACTATTTGTCGATTGCATATTGTGGCGAATTTGCTATTTGCAGGGTGATTCAAATGCGATATTTTACAATAAGCTGGCTTTTTCAGCACACACGGTTCAAGCAACTAATCGTCTGCGATACAAAATGGAAAGCACACATAACTCATAGCGGAACCGCCTGTGATCAACTGTAAAAGCACACGCAACTCATGGCGCAACCGCCTGTGATCTATAGGAAAAGAACACGAGATATAAACTGAAATGTTGGTGATACATAAGAAATCGCAAACGATTTGCAAAACTTGTACGTGTGCTTAAGAGCTCCTCAATCGTTGGTTTTCCATGAGCAATTGGATGCATTTAACTCGTGATAGCCATGTGTGATTGATTCCAGATCCCACACGTACACCCAAAATATAGCATGTACTATATATTCCTGCATGGCACACGATTACGTTTTGGAGGTCGTTTGCGCTCGTTGGTCACCATCGCCGATGGGTTTTCCGTGTCATGTGGGATGGACCCCCCCTATCGCCCACACATGCAAGGCGACGGTTTAAAAGTACGTCGCAGAAAGGGGTTAAAAACCGTTTGTATAGCACGTCGCTGCACCAGTGAATTTTTTGTTCTGTTGGTATGTGAAACTAGGTGGTATATATTTAGCAACAATGTAGTTAGCATAGTCAATATACCAAGGAGTGTTCTGAGAAACATTTATTGCAGCTAACTATTCATCAGGAAAACTATCATCAATAGGTAGTGGTTCATCAAGAATATTTTCTAACCTAGACAAGTTATCAGCTACGGGGTTCTCAGCTCCTTTCCTATTAGTGATATGTAAATTAAATTCTTGAAGCAAGAGAACCCACCTAATGTGTCTAGGTTTAGCATCTTTCTTTTGCATAATATATTTTATAGCAGCATGATCGGTGTGACCAATAACTTTGGAAACAACAATGTAAGATCTAAATTTATCACAAGCAAACACAACTGCTAAAAATTATTTTTCAGTAGTAGCATAATTTCGTTGAGCACTGTCTAGAGTTTTACTAGCATAATGGATAACATTCAATTTCTTATCAATTCTTTGTCCTAGAACAGCACCAACAGCATAATCACTAGCATCACACATAATTTCAAAAGGCATGTTCCAATCAGGTGGTTGAATGATAGGTGTAGAGGTTAAGGCTTTCTTCAGTGTTTCGAAGGCTTCCACGCAATAATCATCAAAAACAAAAGGGATAAACTTTTCCAAAAGATTAGTAAAGGCCTAGAAATTTTAGAAAAGTCTTTAATGAACCTCCTATAGAAACCACCATGACCAAGGAAACTGCGAATACCTTTAATATCTTTAGGACATGGCATTTTCTCAATTGCATCAAGTTTAGCTTTATCCACCTCGATACCTCGTTCAGATATTTTATGGCCCAAGACAATGCCTTCATTAACCATAAAGTGACACTTCTCCCAATTCAAGACAAGATTAGTTTGTTCACATCTCTGCAAAACCCGATCAAGGTTGCTTAAGCAATCATCAAAAGAAGTCCCGTAAACGGAAAAATCATCCATGAAAACCACCACAATCTTTTCACAAAAATCAGAGAATATAGCATTTATACATCTTTGAAAGGTAGCAGGTGCATTGCATAAACCAAAAAGCATACGTCTATAAGCATAGTTTCCAAAAGGGCAAGTAAATGGTTTTCTCTTGATCGGATTGTGACATAGGTATTTGAGAGAAACCAGAATATCTGTCTAGGAAGCAAAAGTGTGTGTGCTTAGATAATCTTTCTATCATTTGATCAATGAAAGGCAGAGGGTAATGATCTTTTCTAGTAGCTTTATTTAATTTTCTAAAATCAATTACCATTCTATAGCCAGTGAAAATTCTTTGTGGGATAAGTTCATTCTTATCATTAGGAACAACAGTAATACCTCCCTTCTTACGGACACAAAGAAAACGACTTACCCATCTACTATCAGCTATGGGATAGAACCTACTTCCAGAAGCCTTAATATTTCAGTTCTTACCACTTCTTTCATCTTAGGATTCAATCGTCATTTGTGATCAACAACGGGTTTAGCATCAGGTTGCATATTATTCTTGTGCTGACATAGAGTGCGACTAATGCCCTTAAGATCATCAAGAGTATATCCAATAACAGCCCGGTGCTTCCTCAGAATTTTTAATAATCTTTCTTCTTCATCTTCTAAAAGGTTAGCACTAATAATAACAGGATATATATTTTTCTCATCAAGATAAGCATACTTCAAAGTGTCAGGCAATTGTTTTAATTCAAACACAAGATCACCTTTAGGTGGAGGAGGACCTCCTAGAGTTTCAATAGGAAAATTGTATTTTAGGAGAGGTTGTTGTACAAAGAATTTTTTATCTATTTCATTTGTTTCATGCAAGTGCATATCATTTTCATGGTCTAGCAAATATTGTTCTAGTGGATCGGTAGGAGGTACAGAAATAGAAGCACGACCAATTATTTCATCCTTACTAGATAATTGTTTATTACGTGGTTGTCTACTAAACTTGGAAAAATTAAATTCATGCGACACATCACCAAAATTAACACTGACGGTTTCTCTCTTGCAATCTATCTTAGCATTGACGGTGTTCAAGAAAGGTCTACCAAAGTTCATTGGACAACAGCCATCTTGTGGGGAACCAAGAAATAGAAAATCAGTAGGATATTTTATTTTCCCACACAAGACTTCAACATCTCTAACAATCCCAAGTGGTGTGATGGTGTCCCTATTAGCAAGTTTAATAGTAACATCAATGTCTTCTATTTTAGCAGGTGCTATATCATTCATAATTTCTTGGTATAAGGTAAAAGGCATATCACTCACACTAGCACCCATATCTCATAAACCATGATAGCAATTATCTCCTATTTTAACTGAGACAACAGGCTTGCCAACTACGGGTCTATGTTTATCTTTTTCATCAGGTTTGGCAATTCTAGCAGCTTCATCACAGAAGTAAATATTTTCTACCAAGAGATCTTTAACCATAGCAACACTAGGTTCTACTTTAATTTGTTCAGAGGGCTTAGGTGCTTTAATATTACTTTTGCGAACCACAGTTGATGCCTTAGCATGTTCCTTTATCCTAACAGGGAAAGGTGGTTTTTCAATATAAGCAGTAGGCACAACTGGATCAACATTGTAATTGATGGTCTCATCCTTAGATTTTACCGGTTCTTTCACATCTTCTTTAATAAGGGGATGATATTTAAACCAGTTCTCCTTAGGGAAATCAACATGAGTAGCAATTGATTCATAGAAAGAGGCTACTATCTCAGAGTCAAGTCCATACTTAGTGCTAAACTTGTGAAAAGCATCGGTATTCATAAAAGATTTAACACAATCGAACTTATGCTTAATACCTGACTCATTACCTTCGTCGAGTTCCCAATCTTCAGAGTTGAGTTTAATTATTCTAAGAGATCCCACTTGAATTCAATAGTCTTCTTCATAAAAGAACTAGTACAAGAACTATCGAGCATGGATCGATCATTATGAGAAAGCCGAGCATAAAAGTTCTGAATAATAATTTCTCTCGGGATATGATGATTTCGGCATGAATATAACATTGACTTAAGCCTCCCCCAAGCTAGAGCGATGCTTTCTCCTTCACGAGGCCAAAAATTATATACATAATTTCGATCACGATGAACTAGATGCATAGGATAAAACTTTTGGTGGAATTCTAATTGCAATCGATTCCAGTTCCATGATCCAATATCATCATATAGCCTATACTATGTCAATTCTTTTCCCTTAAATTATAAAGGGAAAACCTTCGTCTTAACTTTATCTCCAAATAAACCTGCAATCTTAAATAATCCACAAATTTCATCCACATGTATTAGATGCATATCAGGATGTTCAGTTCCGTCTCCTGCGTAAGGATTAGCTTGCAGTTGTTCTACCATACCTGAAGGAATTTCAAAACCAATATTTTCAGTAGGTGCAGTAGGTTGAGGGGCAACTAATTGTGGTTCCGGTCGAGGTGAAGATACCCCGGACAAACCCGTCAAAGGATTGTTTTCCATAGTAGCAAGTGACAATAAATTTCAGCACGTAGTATAAGTTTTTCCTTACCGATTTCCACTTACCAGGAGCACTTCACTCCCCGGCAATGGCGCCAGAAAAGAGTCTTGATGACTCACAAGTATAGGGGGGCAATCATAGTCCTTTCGATAAGTAACAGTGCCGAACCCAACGAGGAGCAGAAGGAAATGACAAGCGGTTTTCAACAAGGTAATTTCTGCAAGCACTGAAATTGTAGGTAATAGGTAGTTTGATAGAAAGATATTTGTTAACGAGCAAGTAACGGTAACGGTAAATAAAGTGCAGCAAGATATCCCAATCCTTTTGTGGCAAAGGACAGGCCAAAACGGTCTCTTATAATAAGCAAAGCGTTCTTGAGGGTACACGGGAAATTCATCTAGTCACTTTCATCATGTTTGTTTTATTTGCGTTCGCTACTTTGCTTATTTGATATGTGGGTGGACCGGTGCTTGGGTGCTTTTTTACTTGAACAAACCTCCCACTTATGATTAACCCCCTCGCAAGCATCCTCAACTACAAGAAAAGTATTAAGATAAAATCTAACCATAGCATTAAACATTTGGATCCAAATCAGCCCCTTACGAAATAGCGCATAAACTAGGGTTTAAGCTTCTGTCACTCTAGCAACCCATAATCTAATAAGTACTCCACAATGCATTCCCTTAGGCCCAAAGATGGTGAAGTGTCATGTAGTCGACGTTCACATGACATCACTAAGGGAATCACAACATACATATCATCAAAATATCGAACACATATCAAATTCACATGATTACTTGCAACATGACTTCTCCCGTGACCTCGAGAACAAAGGTAACTACTCACAAATAATATTCATGCTCAAGATCAGAGGTGTATTAAATAGCATAATGGATCTGAACATATAATCTTCCACCAAATGAACCATATAGTAATCAACTACAAGATGTAATCAACACTACTAGTCACCCACAGGTAACAATCAGAGGTTTCGGTACAAAGATTGAACACAAGAGATGAACTAGGGTTTGAGAGGAGATGGTGCTGTTGAAGATGTTGATGAAGATTGGCCTCCCAAAGATGAGAGGGGTGTTGGTGATGACGATGGCTTCGATTTTCACCTCCGGGAGGTAAGTTCCCCCTGCGGAATCGCTCCACCGGAGGGCAAAAGTGCTCCTGCCCAAGTTCCGCCTCGAGACGGCAGCGTTCCGTCCCAAAAGTCCTCTTCCTATTTTTTTCTAGGCCAAAACACCTTAAGTACCAGAAGATGGGCACCGAAGGTGGGCTGGGCTGAGCATACTAGCGCGCCCTGGTGTCTTGTGGTCACCAGGTGGCCCCCCTCCGATAGTTATTTTCTCTACTATTTTTCATATATTCCAAAATAATTCTCCGTGAAGTTTCAGCTTATTTGGAGATGTGCAGAATTGGTATCTCTGATATGCTTTTTCAGGTCCAGAATTCCAGCGGCCGGCATTCTGCCTCTTTGTGTAAACCTTGCATATTATGAGAGAAAAGGCATTAGAATTACTCCATAAAGCATTATTATGCATACAAACACTATAAATAACAGTAGGAAATCATGATGCAAAATGGGCGTATCAACCAACCCTATCGCAAAGTTCACAAGTAATGGGATGTACAGAGCATAATTTTGTAGAAAATTCATCTATCCCTTTATGCCACCACTTCGTTTTATCATGTTTATGCTTCTTACAAAATCTATCATCCCGATAAGGCATGTGTTCTCAAACATTATTAACTCCACAAAAATTAACATGATTATAAGAAACAGTTTTGTCATAACTTGTGCAATTATAATTAGTATCACAAGTATTCATAGAAGACACACAAACAAACATTGCAATCATCGTCATCATTCATGGATTTAATGCCAAATATTTTATTAAATTCTTCTTCTAACACTTTGGCACAATTTCCAAATGTAGACTTTTGTAGGACACTAGCAATTTTCCTTCAAGTGGATGACCTAAGGTTTATCAATCCATGGGAGGTGTAGGATGAAGATGGTGTCTCTCAAACAACTCTACAATCAAATAGCAAAAATCTCTTGTGTCCCCAACACACCCAATACAATGGCGAAGAGATGGTGATACAAGTGCAATATGGATAGTAGATATAGGTTTTTGTAATCTACAAATATAAAAACAGCAAGGTAGTAAGTGACAAACAAGGAGCAAAACATTGTATAAATGCTTGGAAATAAGGCCTAGGGTTCATACTTTCACTAGTGCAATCTCTCAACAATGCTAACATAATAGAATCATATGATCATCCCTCAACGTGCGACAACGAATCACTCCAAAGTTCATATCTAGCGGAGAACATAAGATGAAATTGTTGTCGGTAGTAGAACCACCTCAAAGTTATCCTTTCTGATCAATCTATTTAGCTATTCCTATAAGTGTCACAAACAACCCTAGAGTACGTACTAAAATGACACCATACAGCACGCATCAATCAACACTAATTCACCTACATACTCCAATGTCAACACAAGTATCCATGAGTCAATTATACAATATGCATCAAACAATTTCAGATTAATCATATTAAATCCATGCAGAAGAACTTAAAAGAGTACCCCAAGATTTCTATCTAAGAAAGTAGGACAAGAACGTGTATCAAGCCATATGCATAGATCACCCCATTGTTACCATGGGTATCCACATGCAAGACACACATCAAGTGATCTCAAATCCAATATTCAATCAGATATAATAAAACCTCAAAGGGAAAGACTCAATTTATCAGATCAAAATAGCAAGGGAAGAACACCATATGATCCAACTATATTGACAAAGTCCATGATACATCAAGATCGTAACATCTCAAGAACACGGGAGAGAGAGAGATCAATCACATAGCTATTGGTACATACCCTCAGCCCGAGGGTAAACTACTCCCTCCTCATCATGGAGACCGCCAGGATGATGAAGATGGCCTCCGGTGATGATTCCGCACTCGGCAGGGTGCCAGAACAAGGCTTCGGATCGTATTTGTTTGGTATAGAGGAATGCGGTGGCGGAGCGGAAGTTCTAGGTTTATTTTCGAGGGTTTCTGTATATATAGGATTTTTTAGCATTTGAATCACGCTAAACGGAGCCAATGGGTGGTCCCAATCTATCAGGGCGTGGCCACCACCTTGGGCACGCGCTGATAGCTTGGGGGCACATGGTGGCCTCCCTCGGTGGTTCTTCGCTCCAGTATTTCTTATTTTCTTTAGAAAAAATCATCAAAAAGTTTTGGGCAATTATGAGAAATTTCATTTTCTGCACAAAAACAACACCACAATCATTCTGCTGAAAAGAGCGTCAGTCCAAGTTAGTTCCAATTAAATCATACAAAGTGCATCAAAACCATATAAAAGTATGGTAAACATGGGTTAATATGGCATGAATACTTCATAAATTATCGATACGTTCGAGACGTATCACCTGACTTGATGTTTCTTGAAGGTCATTTGGATATTATGAACTTACGGCCAATTCTACCTACGAGATTCGGCAATGTATACTCGGTTTCTAGAAGGGACAGAAGTCTGAAAATCAAAGGATTTACCAAAGTAATAAAAGACTGCAGGCAACAACTTGGCGGAGACGAGAAGGATTTGCGCAGGCAATAAGTCAGAGATAGGTGGATCTTTATTCTTCAAAATGGAGAGGGGGGAGATTATTTATTTTATGCTATTTTACATAGAAGAGATTAGGTTCTTCCTATGAGAGAGTAGTAGGTGCTATCTAGGACAGAGGACTTTTTCTAGTTTATGACATTCTGTAGTAGTGGTTAACTTGGCATGATTAAGATAATTATGAGTTGTTAGATGATTAAGATGGTGATGAGTTGTTAGATGATTAAGATTATGATGAGTTGTTAGATGATTAAGATGATAAATTGTTATGTGACTATGGATGATGAGTTATTATATGACATAGATTAGATTAAAGTGGATGGGTGAAAGTGATCAAGTTGAAGTGGTAGGAAAATATGATGTTACGACGGCACACAAGCTATAAAAGGAGGCCCAAGGCAACCTAGCTCAATATTCAGACCTTTGGACACTTGTACTCGCGTAGTAGCTCACCGCGACAGCAGCTCTTGCCGGGGGTAAACGCTGCGTGTTCTTCGTGTTTCTTTTATCAATCCACCAAAAGCAGGAGTAGGGTTTTACGCTTAGCAGCGGGCCGAACCTGGGTAAAATGCTAGTGTCCAGGTCATCGTGCCGTCTCATGCTCTCCGCTCTTAGTGCAACGTGACCCCCCTTGCCGAACCACAAAGGGGCCTCTGGTCCCATAGGTGATCGTGAACATCCGTGCCCTGACACATGTGGTCACTCGGTTCCTCATACCTCCACATGCCATGGATCCTCGCCTACATGGGTTGGGTCCACCGCTAAAGGATAACCTCCAGCAGATCCATCCCATTGAGGCCCTTCCTTACTATGGTCACTACGACGATAATCAAAATCTCCACACCCATCTTCTTCTCCTTGGACACAGTCAGGGATGGAGGGGACCACACCCGTTCTGCCGAGTACAGTGGAAGGCCCGACTGACCGCCGGCAGTAGAAACATCCATACAGTAAAACCAAGTATCCTGCCAACTCTTCACCGAGCCGGGAAATGACATGGACTAGAAGCTAACCTTCCCTCTAAGTTGTATCCGCAAGCCGCCACATAGCTGGTTCACATGAATCTTATCCCCTTTCGGAGAGGACTTCTTCACGGTCATCGTGCAACAAGTGAAAAGATGTTCAAAGAGCCCCAAATGAGGGGGGCATCGTATGAAGTTCTCGCAGAGGGAAATGAAGAGCCTATGTAGGAGATGACATTGGGGGGGGAAGATGGTGGAGTTGAGCTCCGAAGTAATCAAGGAAAGCACGGAAGAAAGGGTGGGGAGGCAAAGATAAATCTCTCTCGACGTGGGTGACAAGGAGGACTCGCCCGTCCCCCTGCAACGACAGCTCGTGCTCGCCCGCCTTCGGCAACCGCCAGCTATCGACGACCAGAAGCCCTTTGCTTTCTAGCTCTTGCAGGCAGCCCTCCATGACTAGCTACATGATCCAGTCGCCCTGGATCCGACCTGACGTAGCGCCCGCACTCGATGAAAACCCTCGTGACCCCTTCTTCGCTCGGCCCTCGCAGTCGAACCCCACGTCATCTACTCCGGTTGGATTGGTGCTAAGATGCAAGGTGCGGGTGGGAGTTGGTTGCAGAAATTGGCGGAGTGGCGGAGGAGAGGATAAGGGAGAAATGAGATATGGTTCTCTCTCGCCCTCTCTGCCCGATGCAATTTATACCTTAGGCCAAAGGATCTCCAACCGTCAATCAGTGGGCGCGGCGAGATCTTCATTATCCCACAGACAGCGCCATCAGGGCGCATGGCGAAATCCCCAATGCGCTGATAGAGGCGCCGCGCCCACTTTCCTCACTACTGCGGCATAACCGCTTCTGTGCGCGTGTCTCCCACGTTTCAAACCCGTCGAGATTTCACTTCTAGTCAGCCCGAGTGTTCCATGAGCCCGCTTGTCTAAATCAACGCATTTCGGCCTGCCGAATAACCCTCACGGATCCTGGTCCACTCGGACGCATGGAAAAGAAATCAAGGGAGTTCCCCTGGGACTAAGAGAGGATCAGTCCTCACTCCTAATCGATCACTCAGAATTCTTGGTGTGCTGGCACGTGAGCCACTTGTTTGCCTCTCCCGAAAGGTAATGGAGTGCCATCGGATCGCGTGTTGTAGTCAACTTGATCTGATCATTCAGAACTCTACATGTAATGCCCAAGATGCGATCCTATCCTTATTTCGCAAGAATGGATATCATTACAAGTACATGTAAAGAAGAGATGAGTATATGGAATTGGCTTACAATCACCACAAGATAAATCAAGATCACATCAATACAACAACATATACAATCATCATACAGAAGAGCAGGGTCCGACTATGGGCAAAATCAAACGATAAAATGACATCCATCCTTGCTATCCCAGGCTGCCCACCTGGAACCCATCCTATGATCGAAGAAGAAGAAGAACTCCAAATCAAACAAATATCGCGCTCACGTCAAAGCATCGCATTACCTGTACCTGCTACTGTTGTTGTAGAATCTGTGAGCCACAGGGACTCAGCAATCTCATTTCCAAGGGTATCAAGACTATTAAAGCTTAATGGGTAAGGTATGGTTAAGTGGTGAGGCTGTAGCAACCACTAAGCATTTGTTTGAGTGGCTAACTTACGAGTACAAGAATAAGGGGGGGATGATCATCGTGTAAACGGACGTGAACTAGTAATGATCACTAAGTGATCCTGAACACCTACTTACGGTCAAACATAACCCCACCGTGTTCTCTCTTGGTTCAGAAATCACGAGAAGAGACAGTCACGGTTACGCACACGGTTGGTGTGTTTTATTTGAGTTTACTATAAGTTTGCTATGACCGGGTGTTAAACAAAATTTCCAAGTTGCCAAATAACCGCGGGCACGGCTTCCAGAAAGATTTAACCATACAGGGGTGCTCCAACTCATCCATCACAAACTAACCACATGCCGCGGGAATAACCTCGACCACTAAACCCGTGATCTCCTTGGAAATTCAGTTGGAAAATCACAACCTCGAGATAACCTGAAGTGTCCTCGAAATCCCGTGCACAAGACGTTCGAGAAAGGTAAAACAAATCTAGCAAGGCCGGCTGACATGTCGACAATCCCGAGAGGAGCCGCGTATCTCGTTCTCAGGGCACAACCGGATTAGCGAAGCGTACCGTGGCCTGATAGACATCTCCCGAGTTGCCCCGGGTTGGCCCCGCAAACGACTCTGTTTTGGACCAACACCAGCAGCACTGGCCCCCCTGTATTAGGTTGGATAATGAACCTCGGGTAGCGCTAACTCCATATGCGTCAAGTTAATTATTAGAATTATCATGTTGGCCAAATGTAGTACCAAAGTTGGGCCTTGCCAGACAAGTTATATCCTAAAACGAAAATCAAGGGGTGAGGGAGTCCTGGTTCAACGGGTCCTCGGGAGGCCGGCCTATGTCTTATGGGCCGGACTGTATGGGCCACTTGCCGAATACTGGAAGAATTGAAGACCTCATCTCCAAGAAGGAAGCTTCGAGAATCGTGGCTTGTCCTCCACATTTGGAGTAGTGAATAGGCATGTTTATCCCTTCGACGTGTAACCGACCATGTGTAAACCCTAGGGACCCCCGGCATCTTTATAAGCCGGAGGGTTTTAGGTTGTAGAACAAGAGAACTCATCTAGGGTTTTAGTCATACGATCTCGTGGTAGATCAACTCTGTAATCCCCATACAATCAATATAATCAAGCAGGACGTAGGGTATTACCTCCATAGGAGGGCCCGAACCTGGGTAAAACCTTGTCCCCTTCGTCTCTCGTTACCATGGATCCTAGTCTCACAGCTCGGGACCCCCTACCCGAGATCCGCCGGTTTCGACACCGACATTGGTGCTTTCATTGAGAGTTCCGCTGTGATCGCCAGAAGGAACCGATGGCTCGCCTAGTCATCAACGAAGAGGTCCGCCATCCGGGCAATTTTGTCCCCAGACAGATCTTCGCTTTCGGCTGCATTGTGCTGCACGCCGACCCGACCGGCCATCTTGGCCGCATCGGAAGTTTCGCCCCTGATCAAGAGGTCAGATTCGGGAACTTAGAGTTCTCCATAGACTCTTGAGGCGATCTATCACTAACCGGGCTCGCAGTCTCACCTGCCATGCCCAAAGACTCTGAGGCCTTAACCCCAGACTCATCTTTCGGCTCCGCCCATGGGATCTACCCCGGCGAGGGGCCGACCTTCAGTCCGGATCAGGTCATAGTACCCGACGTCCGGACATCGGTTCTCGCCGAACACTCTTCTTGCACGGACGCATCGGAGGTTCACTCCGGAAGCTCTGGGCAGACCGGTCCGATCGAGCTCTCGATACTCAACGAGGCTCTAGATCGGATCTCGTCGATGAAGATCAACGACGACCCAACCCCGATCTATTCTCAGATCGGGCCTCAGACGGGTCAGGACAGATTTCTCGTCCCACACACCACCCACTTGATAGCCACTGTCGAGGATTTAACCGACATGCTAGACTATGCTTCCGAGGAAGCAGAGTACATGGATGAGGAAGATCACTCCCTCACCCCCGCTAAGGCCGGGCAGTGGACTGTCACCTCTACATACGACGTCTACATGGTGGACACTCCAAAAAACAACGGTGATATATCGGACGAAGCACCGTCAAGACGCCGAAAGCCGCATAAACAGTCAAAAGGAAAAAAGGGGCGAAAGTCTACCGATGGCACCGAGGACGGAGATACCCCGGAAGACATCGGCGGCCCCGAAATCCCCGAACACCCGTTAGAGGGTCAGGAGAGGCCCGAAGACCGTCGCAACCCCGATGATCCAGATGATCCTGATGATGACGACTACCTCCGCTCTATTGAGGAGGAGGACAATGCAGAAGCCAATGACTTCGCTATTCCCGATAATCCTGCAGATCAGGAACTATCCAGGCAACAACTGTTATCTACGGCTCGCAGCGTCAAAGCAAAAGAACGGCAGCTCAAAGCCGAACAAGACGACCTCAACGACCGATCGACGAGAGTCCTCTCCGCTGAGGAAGATTACGGCACTGGTCTATCGGACCAACCTAAGAGCTACCCACGCAGAAGGCTGCTGCCACAACTCGACGACGAGCTCACTGATACGCGTCTCCCAAGCATACCCCATATGACAGGCCAGACCGCCCCCCTCGAGGACGCGACAGGACGGCTGATGATACCGGCTATAGGCCGACGATACCCCGTAGACGGGGAAAGGAGCCACTAGAGCCCGATGACAGGTTCGACCTGCGACACAACCTGGACTATAGAGCAGGCCGTACGCGATCCATCTACGGATCCAGAGGATACTCACCCGATAGACGGGAAGGGTACAGGCCTTGGTTCGACCGCAATGAAGATCGGGAACGAGCCCGAGCTAGGACAGACACCGATCACCGGCGCGTCATAGCTCGGGTCAGAGGCGCCGCCCACCCACTGTGCTTCACAGACGAGGTAATGCGGCATCAGTTCCCGGAAGGGTTTAAACCCGTAAACATAGAACAATACGATGGGACAACTGACCCAACCGTATGGATCGAGGATTTTCTCCTCCACATCCACATGGCACGAGGAGATGACCTCCACGCCATCAAGTACCTACCCCTGAAGCTCAAGGGGCCAGCTCGGCACTGGTTAAATAGCCTCCCCGAAAACTCCATTGGGTGCTGGGAGGACCTAGAAGAGGCATTCCGATCTAACTTCCAGGGCACTTATGTTCGGCCGCCGGACTCCTCCGATCTAAGTAACGTTGTTCAGAAGCCTGGAGAGTCCGCGCGGCTATTCTGGAACCGTTTCCTGACCAAGAAGAACCAGATCGTAGATTGCCCGGACGCCGAAGCTATAGCCTCCTTCAGGCACAATATTTGGGATGAATGGCTGGCTCGACAGCTCGGACAGGACAAACCCAGGACAATGTCCGCCCTCACATCACTCATGACCCGCTTTTGCGCGGGCGAGCATAATTGGCTAGCTAGACGTAGCCATAACCCCGAAGACCCCGGAACCTCTGAAGTTCGGGATGGAAACGGGAAACCGAAGCGCAACAAGAACAAGCGCCGACACAATAATAGTGATGCTGATGACCCGGCTTTCAATGCCGGCTTCCGAAATTCCCGTCCTGGGCAGCGGAAGAAGCCTCCTAAAGGCAAACACGACGGACCCACCCCGCTGGACAAGATTCTAGAGAGGCCTTGCCAGATCCACTGTACTCAAGAGAAGCCCGCCAATCACACCAACCGTAACTGTTGGGTCTTCAAACAGGCCGGCAAGCTCGCATCCGAGGACCAAGGCAAGAGCCCACGCAGCGAGGAAGAGGATGAGCCCCGTGGTCCGATCGGTGGCGATCAAAAGAAATTCCCTCCAGAGGTAAAGACAGTAAACATGATCTACGCCACTCATATACCCTAAAAGGAGAGGAAGCGCGCCCTTTGAGATGCCTACGCCATAGAGCCAGTAGCCACGAAGTATAACCCATGGTCGGCATATCCGATCACTTTCGATCGATGCGACCACCCGAACAACATCCGTCACGGGGGTTCGGCCGCACTCATCCTAGACCCGATAATAGATGGGTACCACCTCACTAAAGTCCTAATGGACGGTGGAAGTAGCCTCAATCTGATTTACTCAGATACGGTGAAAAAGATGGGCATAGATCCTTCAAGGATCAAGCCCAGCAACACTACCTTCAAAGGAGTGATCCCAGGCGTTGAAGCCCGGTGCACAGGCTCTGTAAACCTGGAGGTTGTGTTCGGCTCGCCCGATAACTTTCGAAGCGAAGACTTGATCTTCGACATCGTACCCTTCCGCAGTGGCTGTCATGACCTGCTTGGCCGTACAGCGTTCGCTCGCTTTAACGTCGTTCCGCACTACGCATACCTCAAGCTCAAGATGCCTGGCCCTAAGGGGGTCATTACCATCAATGGCAACACAGAGCGCTCCCTCCGAACTGAGGAACATGCGTTGGCCCTGGCGGCCGAATTCCATTACACCGATGATTGGCAATCGCCGACATCTGCTGTCAAGGCACCCAAGGCTGGGAAAAGAGCTCGGTCTCAATCCGAGGTACCAGAACCTCCCACTCCCCGTAAATAGGGACTCGCCCCCCATCGCACGGCCCTAGAACCGGCAAGGTACGTGCCACGGAGGCACAACTTCGCGCTCAAAATTCCATGGGCAGCGGTGGGGACATACTATTATAGGGTAGGTGTTCGGCTGGACCGAACTATTACCGTCAACACGTCTTCGGACACACTACACGTACCATCAAGTGCCTGCTAAAGGCGTCGAACTCATCCATACCTCGGCGACTTCTCAAGACCCTTTCTTCAAGGTCTGTTCGCCAAACTAACAAAGCCCATAAAGGCATACACCTCCTTAGGAGCTGCAGGAGCAGATAAGCGACGGAGCACATCAAGGACGTCAGGTCACCTATCGAAGGCCCTTGGTACAAACTCTCCTGTAAAATTTATATTTCATTTATCAAATACCTGTAAACAGCTGCATCGGCAAATTGAACAATAAGAGTTGTTGCGTAAAATACAGATATATCATTTTCTCTTTGATGTCCCTTTTCGGAACACTTTCTGTTTTCTCCCTCTTCTTGCGAACCTGTTTGGTATACTGTACGATGCAACCGGCTAATAAACCGGGGGGTCGACCTTAAAAATCGCCCTAATCACAATTTCTTTAAGTGTTTGGCGTCTTGGATTTCCGCTTTATATGCATTGGCTCCGAACCGTGTCTTGGGTCAATAGTTGGGTTGCCCGGCTCCTGTGCTTGCCCCTTTATGTTCCGCTCATTCGGCTAAAAGGGCAAAGGGAGCACCGCTGCGATTGTGCTTCTGGCTAGTCTGGTTAAGCGCCTCAGCGGAGAAAGCCGAAAACTGACTGTCATGGTATGCGAGAACCGGTCTGCGAATCCGAGCTTAACTAAATCTCGTCAGAGGTTATTCCGTGTCATACGATGGGTTTGGTGTTAGCACAAACCAGGTGGTATAGGCTTTGGCCGCGGTTCATCCAAACATCACAAACACCTGGGGGCTAGTTATCAGCTCCCGCACTCCTTTCTCGCGCCCTATGGCTAAGTGAAAGCAATAAAGCATTATGGTCCGATTGCCTTGTCCGCTCCACACTACCGCCTTCGGGCACCGATAGTTTGACTAAGGGTTATAGTGCGGTTGGAAGAGACACCTTGTGTAGTATCTACACGGGGGATGAAGCCGACGACTCGCAGCTTTCAGAGTTAACGGCCACAAAGGAGTTATAAAGGATGCAAAACATACAAGACATGATAAAACCATGCATTTTAAATACATACATGCTGACAAGTCTTCGGACATAGTACAACAATCTATTCATACTCATTCTCCCTCGTACACTGTGATTCTATGGCCCGAGCACCCTCCATAACTCTGGAGAAGTACAGCTCGGGGCGCCTATGACCCTTTCCAGGAGACGGAGGAGCTGTGGCTACCTTCATCGGATCCAGCCCTGGCCAGTGCACCTTGGCCTTCGCGAAGGTCATCCTAGCCCCCTCGATGCAGGAAGACCGCCTCAAGGCGTCGATCCGAGGAGTGGCATCGCTCACCTTCTGCACCAGGCCAAAGTAGCTGCGCGGCAGTGGCTCATTGGGCCATAGCCGGATACAGAGATCCTTCATGGCCGGTTCCGCCATCCGGTGTAGCTCCATCAGCTGCTTCAACCGCTCCACAAGGAGAGGAGAACGCTCGGGGGCTTCGAATTGCGCCCAGAATAGACGAGCTTCATCTCCTTCTCCCCGCGAAGCATAGAACTGCTTCGTGTCCGCTAAGTCCTTCTGGAGGTCCGAGCAGGCGCCTGAGGAACGCCATACTTGGGTAAGCAACTCGAACTTGCTATCCCCGAAGATACACTGCAATGAATACGGCTTACCATCCAGGATAGCTTTGGCTTGGCGGAGCTCCTCTTCAAACGACCGCCTATCCACCCGCTCCTTTTGGAGATTGGTTTTCAGGGTGAACAGTTCTGCGGCCTGCTCCTTGCCCTTCCGCTCCAGATCCTCGCACTTCCGCCCAGCGTCTTTGAGCTCCTGCTGGATTTCCTCCACCCGAGCCTCGTGCTTGTCGCTGGTGGCTCTTAGGGCGGATAGCGCGGTAACTGCTTCTTTGGTAGCCGCCTTCTCCACCGTAGCCTCCTGCTTGGCCTTCTCAAGTTCGATCTTGAGCTTCTCAATCTCTTTCGCCGAGGATGCACAAGCATTAAGCATATCAAACAACACTGCATTGACAGTACGATAACAAAAGAGTTTTTTTACTCTAATTCGAATTACCTTGCGCCTCGTCGAATCCCTTGTTTAGAGCGTCAAGCTCGTCTTCGGAGCTCTTGAGCTTCCGATTTAGCTCTTTTAGCTCTTCGGAGCGTCAAGCCTGTAACAAACAACATCGTATAATGTTACAGGGGCTTACAACCTCCGAACTGTCACTAAAATAATCCTGTGAACGGTCCTCTTAAGGGCTGATAGAACGATCCGAACATATATTGTCCTATGCATAGTTCGGATAAGGATCTATGATTTGACCCCCAGGTAAGTTTTTCCAAACTCACCTAGGACTCTGGGGCTGCCATGCATATAATCATAACTTACAGAAATTAATATTTCACAAAGTAGAGCATTACTTGGCTTACCTGAAAGCCCGTCAGGAGACCGTTGAAGGCCTCCTTCAGTCTGGAATCCACGGACTGAATGCTCTGCAGTACCGCACCCTTATCGCACCCATAAGGGTGCGGTGTTCCCTGGAGATGGAGGCGCTTGATAGAGCCTCCCCCATAACCGTCCACCCGTTGGTCGGTGGCGCCGGTGGGGACTGGTTGATCCGATCTCCGACCGGAGATTGAATCGGTGCCTCCGGAGGCATGGTACGCTCCGGAGACCGCCTTGGAGGTGACTGGACGTCTTCTTCTTCGTTCTCCTCAGTATCCGGGAGGGGCCTCTCCCCCGGGTCTTCGGCGGCCGAGGTGTTGGCCTCGGCCATAACGTCATCGCCCCCGCCTCTGGTGTTCGGCTCCAAAGGAGCCTGTTGGGAGGACACCTCCGAGGCATCCTTCGCGGCGCCCGGAGGAGAGGGGTGCGATGCAGTCCCGCTCTCCGCTAGCTCGGTAGGCGGGGTCTCCCCATCTGAAGCCTGATCTGTGGGGAGAACTTGTGGTGGGCTGCAAGTCACAAAGGCGCTCACATGATTAATCATATTCAAAACTTAGCACTAATAACTTGGAAAGGTCTTCGGATCTGCACCTTCGAGGTGGGGGCTTGACCCTGAGGTTCCTTCGCGGAGCCCCATCGAAGTCCTCGGACTCAGTATCCGAGTCCGAGCTGTCGTCGGACGAGATAACCTGTGTCCGGCGCGCTTTCTTCGGGGCGGGGGGATCTAAGTCCTCCGGGGCGTCCGATGACGCCGCCCTCTTTCCTGCGAGGGGGGAATCGCCTCCCTCCTCAACCTCATGCTCCTCCTCTTGATTCGAGGAGGCGTGGGTTTCTTCAGACGCAGCCTCCGGCTGGTCCCTGATGCGCAGGCCTGTTCGGCCTGGCTACTTCTTCTCCTTCTTTTCTGGCGCCTTGTAAGGC
This sequence comes from Elymus sibiricus, assembly GCA_039707655.1. NCBI lineage: Eukaryota > Viridiplantae > Streptophyta > Magnoliopsida > Poales > Poaceae > Elymus > Elymus sibiricus. The sequence continues at coordinate 138,996,394 of CM077669.1, forward strand.
ACCACGACGAGCATCTCCAGCAGCAGCGGAGACTTAGGGTCTTCGGGCTGTGGAACCGGACACTTGATGCTCGTGGCTTTGCTCAACCATTCCTGTGAAAGGTGATCGGAAAATGCTTAGACTATGTTTAGGAAGACAGAGCCGATCAGATAAAACTATACTATACCTCGGGTGGGGACTTGATAGCGCTCAAGCCCTTGTCCTCCTTCTTGCCCGGCCAGTTCTCCTGCGCCTTGAACAGCGCCTTCCATAGCTTCTCCCGCGTGGTGCGGAAGAGTTGACGAACTGTAGGGTCGTCGTCAGTCCGGTAATCCCACATAGGAGAACTCCGGCGCTGGCAGGGGAGGATGCGCTGCCGAAGCATAACCTGGACCACATTGGTCAGGCCGACTCCCTCCCTGATTAGGGAGGCGATGCCCCTCTGCCGGTCCTCCACCTCTGTGTCTGACCCCCAGTCAAGGCCCTTTCGGACCCATGAGGTCAATCTGGTCGGAGGGCCTGATCTGAATTCGGCAGGAACAGTTCCGCCCTCCTACCTTGGCTCGGTGATGTAAAACCACTCTTTTTGCCAAGTCTTGATGGTGTCGATGAAGGTGCCGGATGGCCACACTGCGCGCGGAAGCTTGCCGATGACTGCCCCGCCCCAATCCGCATGTGCGCCGGTGACACACTTTGGCTTGATGTTAAAGATCTTGAGCCACAGTTCGAAGTGTGGCTCGACTCGCAGGAATGCCTCGCAGACGATGATGAAGGCCGATATATGCATAAAAGAGTTCGGCGGGAGGTCGTGGAAGTCGAGGCCATAGAAGAACATGAGGCCCCTCACGAAGGGGTGAAGCGGGAAGCTTAAACCTCTGATGAAGTGAGGGATGAAGACCACCCTCTCACCTGGTTTGGGGGTGGGGATCACCTGGCCCTCCTCTGCGGCGCGGTGGAAGACATTGGCGGGGAGGTAGCCGGCGTCCTTGAGATCCCGGATGTCCTGGTCAGTGACTGTGGACGCCTCCCACTTGCCGTTGGAGCCGGAGCTGGCCATGGCTAAGCTCGGAGGGGGAAGAATGGAAGACCTAGATCTAGGCTCGGTAAGCTCGGAAGATTGGGGAAACTGGGATGCGAATGGGAGGGTGCGGATAAGCCTTGGGGTTTTCTTCCCCTTTTATTGAGGCTTGCAACTGGTTAGCCTCCCTTCACGAAGCCGTGAATCTCTCCGCTTCCCAAGGCGTGCGTGTCGTTATATGCGTATGATTAAACATATCCCGTGTAAAACAGGGCACGATTTGTGCATTAATGGATCGTGCTGGTGGAAACGGTCTCGAACCGCGAATCGAGTCCTCATGACTGGTTTAGAGGTCATGGTGGACCGTGGCCTTTCATCTGAAAAGTTGTCAGAAAACACTATTGGTCCTCTGACGTTTGGCCTTCAAGGCCGAACTACTCATGGTATACAGACGATCTATGATCGGAAACATTACACGTCGACGGAGGCCGAACTATATCCCGGCCGATCACTGTTTGGAGAAAGGAACTCGCCTCGCAAGCCGAAGACTCTGATCACTCGAAGCCGCTGGAGCCTGGACCCTTGGTGTTGGAGGCTAGTTCGGGGGCTACTGAGGGAGTCCTAGTTTAAGGGGTCCTCGGGAGGCCGGCCTATGTCTTATGGGCCGGACTCTATGGGCCACTTGCCGAATACTGGAAGAATTGAAGACCTCATCTCCAAGAAGGAAGCTTCGAGAATCGTGGCTTGTCCTCCACGTTTGGAGTAGTGAATAGGCATCTTTATCCCTTCGACGTGTAACCGACCATGTGTAAACCCTAGGGACCCCCGGCGTCTTTATAAGCCGGAGGGTTTTAGGTTGTAGAACAAGAGAACTCATCTAGGGTTTTAGTCATACGATCTCGTGGTAGATCAACTCTGTAATCCCCATACAATCAATATAATCAAGCAGGACGTAGGGTATTACCTCCATAGGAGGGCCCGAACCTGGGTAAAACCTTGTCCCCTTCGTCTCTCGTTACCATCGATCCTAGTCTCACAGCTCGGGACCCCCTACCCGAGATCCGCCGGTTTCGACACCGACAAGGGGGTCCCCATAACAACCCCGAGCATGTTAGGAGCGCTCAATACGAAACATAACACCGGTACACAAGTAACTAGGGCAGCAAAAGTGGAAAAAACACCGAGCAAAAGGCCAAGCCTTCCACCTTTTACCAAGTATATATGTGCATTAATTTAAATAGCAATAATATTGTGATATATCAAAAGGATATCCATGTTGGCACATGGAAAACAATCTGCACCTGCAACTAGCAAAGCTATAAGAAGGGCTAAGCAAGCGGTAACATAGCCAAACAATGTTTTGCTGGGATGTGGAGGGTTAGAGGCTTATCATGGCATTTTGGGAGGCTTGACAAACAAGTGGTAGGTAGCGAGACAAGCGATAAAAACGAGACAACTAGCATGGCAATGATAGTAATGGTATCCAGGGAAATGGTGATTTGCCTGAGATCCCGCTTGGAAGAAGATCGAGTCCATGAAGCAGACGGACCAACATAGTCGAACGAAACCTCACACTTCGAACGCTTTCGAAACTCTATCGAGAAGAAGCAAACCGGAAACAACAATCAACACATGATAAACAACACAACATATGCACGACATGATGCGCAAACAAATATGATGCATGTCCATACGATTATGCAAGGCATGACAAAGCACAACAATCAAATACTACACATTAAGTGAAGCTCAATATGCAACGAGTTGCATATTGACGAAATTCCACGCTTGAATTATTTAGTTCGCTCTCGTTTATTTAGATGGCAAGTTTAAATGTTGTTTAGCATGGCAAGAGGTGGAGCATAAGTAAACTAGACATCTAGGCATATAAAATGAGGCCGGAAACAACATATAGCATTTCCGAAACGACCCCATGTGTTAATTTCGAAATTGGTCCATATCTTAACTAATCATGTTTTATATTAATTAAACAGTGAAATAAAGTGCACCATGATATTCTACTCGTCATTCTAGGCGATTTACATATATAGAACGTTTGAAACGGAGCTACGGTCTAAAAGATATATGACAAACACAAGGTGAATATGCCATGAATGCAAAATGCATGCAAACAACAACCTCAAACATACCAAATCATGAATGTAGCAAGATATTATGAAACTACATGAAATTCTAGTCAAGTTTCGTATAGGACATGTTCAAAACAGAGTTACGGTTCAACAAAACAAGCAACACAAGTTTTAGTTCAAATTTGTCCAAAACAGCAACATAGCATCTTGCACACATGAAAACAACAGGCTCCAAGAACCTAATATGCACAAACTAAGCATGGGGCAGTATCATATAACACACACTTCATTTCATATTCACATTTGATACCCAAACAAATCATGGAACACATGGTAGGAAGCTCACAACACGGCAATAAAATATAACAGATTAGGACTTGGTGAAAAATAACAGTTTTTTAGCATAGCAGATTTTCACGAAGGCATATTGACAGCAATAAAACTATATGCTACAGGGCATATCATGGCATGAAAATTAACAGCATGGTAGAGGATATGATACACTACAATTCATTCCATTATGGCAACATCAAATTATGCACGGATTCATGGCAAACATCAACACAACATCGCATTTTGAAGAAAACAGATTCTCAGACTTAGTGAAAATTAGACTAGACATGTGCAGCAGTTTTTTTAACAGATTGATAATTGGACAGCAGAATTAACTATGATGCAAAACCTATACATGGCAACAAAAGACACAAGCTGGTAGGCAACAACATGCTTAACAAAAAACTCCTTTGGAGCAACAACAAAAGACCCCTAGATCAACAGCAAATCACATGGCAACATGGCAACAAAATAACAGTTTCAGACTTAGAATTATTTAGACCCCTCAAAACAGCAATATTTTTATGGCATGTTGGCAACAGGAAAATAACACCAAAACATGGATTTCTATAGCAACCAAAATTACCAGGGCCTACCACACAAGTCCAAGGTCATATTTCATGTTACAACTATTACAAAAGGTGCATGGATTAATTACTATGATGCTCGCAAAATGGAACTTGTCGTTAACAGATTTCAGTTTTAACGTGATGGCTACTTGAGAGCAAGAAACAAACATGTTAAAGTTGTCCTACATGACAAGCGAAGGCATGGCATTAAATAGGCATATCCTAGAACAATACTCATGAAGACACCACATTCAAAAGGCCTACCGATGAGATGCAATCATCCGCGAAACTTAGAAAAAAATAACAGATTTTAACAGATTGACAATTTACGACACGGAGCACTTTTGCAATACAGATTTAACCACTTCGATGATTCCTATAATGCATGCAGATGATGCTAACATGTAGAGCACGAAAAATAGATCATTTTTCATCCATAGCACATCTTCATCCGATGCACGGGTTGAAAAATATAGCCACCACAAAATGCATTCATGATGATTTTCGGACCCAGAAATGACATAGTGAAATTTAATACCCTCGAAGAAACGGGAAGAAGGGATCCGGCGGGACGGTTCGGGCCGTTTGGCTCGCGGGGTGGGGCGGTACCGGGATGGGGCAGTCCCGCGGGCAGGGACGAGGCCGAGGTCGGCCATGGCGGGGCTGACGGCACCGACGTCGACGTTGGAGGCGGGTGGAGGCGCGAGGCGGTCGGGATCCCCCGGATCTGGCCTGCGGGGCCCTGGATCTGGCCGGAGGAGTGGCTGGAGGAGGGGAGCGCGCCGCGGTGTGGTTCGGCGGCGGCTGCTGGCGGCGGGTTGAAGGTGCGGCGGCGGAGCAGCGCAAGGGCGACGGCAGCAGCACGGCGGCTCCGACGAGCGGTGCACGCGGGCCGTGGCAACGCAACAGCGAGGGCCGACGGAGGTAGCACGGTGGCTCCGACGAGCGGCGCGCGTGGGCCGCCGCAACGCGGCAGCGAGGTGCGCGAAGGAGGCGATGCCTCGGGTCGCCGGCGAGGCGCTGATGGGGCGGCGCGGTTGAGGTGGCCGGTGGCGGCGGGCAGCATGCGCGGCGGCGCTAGGGTTTGCAGGCGGCAAGAGGTGGCACGCGCGGGGCTGCTCCGGCCCGGTTCGGCCTGAGGCGGTCCTCGGCTGGGCCGAGCAGGCCGCGGTGGAGGGGCGTCGCCAGGTGCGCGGGGTAGCCAGGTGGCGCCCGCAGGTTGGCCTGGGCTCTGACTCAGGTGCGGCGCGGCCTGTAGCTGCGCGCCAAGTTGCGGCGGCGGGGTTGCCGGCGCTAAAAATGGGGCGAGGCTAGTGGCTGCGAGGTGGGAGGCGGCTGGGTGGCATGGATTTCGAGGCAGTGGAGGGAGGAGTCTAATTTTGGAAGGGGGCATCCTTTTATAGGCAGGGGCTAGGGTTTTGGGGTTTTAGGGCCGATTTTGACCGTGCGATCGCAATCGGATGTCCCTGATCGCGGAGAGTGGCTAGGTTGTGTAGGGTGGTTGGTCCAAGAAGAGAGGGAAGTGGCAGCCCGTGACAGAGGGTTTTAAACACCGCAACACGTCCGATAATAAACCGATGACGGTGTCGCTACGGTCTATCGTTGGGGTATCAAACAACCTCCGACCGCGACGAAATTCGGCAGGCGGTCTACCTAGAATAAACCAAGACCGCATGCCAAGCTTCGACCCAATCCGAGAATTTTTTAAACGCACTTCTAAAACAATATTTCACCGATGCCGGGGGCGCGTGCGTGTGTGGTTGGTCTTGAAACGGGCGTCGACGACAACGGAGAACCGGTAACTACGAACGGATGCAAGTTTTGAAAAATAGCGGCAACGAAGGGTCGATGCAATGCGGATGATGCGAATGATGTGATGATGAATGCAACAACCAGATAAATAACACGACGATGATGAAATAAAAGGGGAATCTTCTGGAGCGTCGGTCTCGGGCTGTTACACTACAGTCCTCAATCCGTTGTTGGTTTCGTCCTGGAACCGAGTGAAGAAAGCCCTGAGCTACGCCCCGAGCGCTCCTGAGGCGGCGGGAACACTTCTAAGTGCCCCTCACATATCCAACTAAAGCTCAACCGAATCGGGGGCTAATGATGGGGTCATATACTAGTGGCAGGGCCATGGACAAGACATCATAGGCCCACCTAGGGCCCCTCATGACCATTAAATTCTCAAGACTATTGGCGCATTTGGATGCCTACATTGGGTGCACACGAACCCATGGAGTCACTCGGGCATCTTCCAGTCAGTCGGCCAGATGCTAGGACTCGGACAGAGACGAGACGTGGATGACGTGGGAGCTGCAACGGCCGAGTGACTTAACACCACACATGAAGTGCAGTCATGGCAACGGCCGAGTGACTTAGCACCAAACATGACGTGGGAGCTGGCATCCTCGAAGTCCCCTGAGGCGGGCACCAAGAGGATGGGGTTGTCGTGCGGCCCCACATGGCCTTCGTGGACCAAGCCCCCACTCATCAACCACATGCATCTCAGCCTGAATCTCTACCCAGTCGCCGTGGCGGTGCAGAGGGAGCGCATCATCTGCCATCTCCTCTGGCACGGGCTCTGCAAAGAGGGTGTACAGGATCGCCTCAAGTGTCGCCTCCTGGAGGGTGTCGTTTCACAGGCAGGTCGTGTCGGCGCGGCCCTCGTACTCCCACACGGGGTGAAAGACCTGCTGGAGCGGGGCGAAGTGGCTGCGCATGAAGTACCGAGCCCCCATGGCACTCGTGAGCCCAGCTTCCCGCAGCACCTGTAGCCTAGCGAGGACGGGCCCAAGACTCGCGTCCGTCAGCTTGGCATGCTCCTAGCCGGAGCTCTTCACAGCGGGCCCAGTGGAAGGCGCGAACAGAGGGCTGCTCTGGGCAAGCTCCATGTAGATCCAATGCGCCAGGAATTTCACTACCTTCTTGAGCGTCACCATCTCGATGAAGCGCTCCGACATCTTGTCCACCATGCGGAAGGAGGCCCACCCCACGCTGAAGCCCTGCTTGCACCTCATGCTATAGAAGGTGTGGAACATGTCCATGATATGTCTCCAACGTATATATTTTTTTTGGTTGTTCCATGCTATTATATTATCATTCTAGGATACTTTTTCGGTATTTCTTGATAACCCACAAGTATAGGGGATCGCAACAGTTTTCGAGGGTAGAGTATTCAACCCAAATTTATAGATTCGACACAAGGGGAGCCAAAGAATACTTGAGAGTATTAACAGTTGAGTTGTCAATTCAACCACACCTGCAGATTAAATATCTGTAGCAGAGTGATCAGTAGCACAGTAATATGATAGTTTTGATAGCAGTAGCAATAGTAACAGTAGCGGTAACAGTAGTAGCAATGGTTTTGTAGCAGCTGGAACTGAGCAACAGCAGTAGTCACTTAGCAAGAACAATAAGTGGAAAAGTTGTAGGCACTAGATCGGTAACTCATTGGATGATATTCATCATGTAGCAGTCATAACCTAGGGCGATACAGAACTAGCTCCAGTTCATCAATGTAATGTAGGCATGTATTCCGTAAATAGTCATACGTGCTTATGGAAAAGAACTTGCATGACATCTTTTGTCCTACCCTCCCGTGGCAGCGGGGTCCATAAGGAAACTAAGGGATATTAAGGCCTCCTTTTAATAGAGAACCAAGCATTAACACATCGTGAATACATGAACTCCTCAAACTACGGTCATCACCGCGAAGTATCCCAAATATTGTCACTATGGGGTTGACGGATCAAAACACGTAATAGATGCATATGACTAGGCAAGATCGGATCTAGAACATAGATATAGAGATGATAACATAAACGGTTCAGATCTGAAATCATGGCACTCGGGCCCTAGTGACAAGCATTAGGCATAGCAAAGTCATAGCAACATCAAACTCAGAACATAATGGGTACTAGTAATCAAGCCCTAACAAAACTAACTCGATTACATGATGAATCTCATCCAACTCTTCACCGACCAGCAAGCCTACGAAAGAATTACTCACTCCCGGTGGGGAGCATCATGGAATTGGCGATGGAGAAAGGTTGATGATGACGAAGACCAAAGATTCCCCTCTCCGGAGCCCCAAACGGGCTCCAGATCTGGCCTCCCGATGAAGAACATGAGGTGGTGGCGGCTCCGTATCGTGAAACGCGATAATTCTTTCTCCCTGATTTTTTTCTCCAAATTTAGGAATTTATAGTGGCGGAGATAGGGCAAGTGGGGCCGCGAGGTGAGCACAACCCACCAGGGCGCACCGAGAGGGGGCTCGCGTGCCCTGGTGTCTTGTGCCCAGCCTGGCCCCCTCTCTGGTAGTTTCAGGCTCCGGTATTTTTTGTATTTTCCAAAATAAATCTCCAAAAAGTTTCGTTCCATTCCGAGAACTTTTATTTCTGCACAAAAAAACACCATGGTATTTCTGCTGAAAACAGCGTCAGTCCGGGTTAGTTCCATTCAAATCATGCAAATTAGAGTCCAAAACAAGGGCAAAAGAGTGAGGAAAAGTAGATACGTTGGAGACGTATCAACTCCCCCAAGCATAAACCTTTGGTTGTCCTCATGCAATTCAGTTGATAAACTGAAAGTGATAAAGAAAAACTTTTATGAACTCTTTTGTTCTTGTTTACATATATATGCTTAAGTAGCACCCAAGTTTTCAGCAAATATTATGACTAACCATGTCAACAATAACTCTTAGGAATTAGATTCACTCATAACAATAGCATAAGCAACTAGCGAGCAATAATAATATATCTCAAGCGCCAACACTTTGTCAAAACAATCATGATACTATATGACAATAGTGGTATCTCGCTAGCCCTTTCTGAGACCGCAAAACATAAATGCAGGGCACCTCCAAAGTTCAAGAAGCGACTAAACATTGTAATTCATGGTAGAAAAGATCTAGTCATGCTGCACCCAACATCAACTATACACAATGCATGAGGATGACAATAGTGCTCTCAGGTCTGGAGCTTATTTGAGAAGGTGATGACTCAACTTAAAAGTAAATAGATAGTCCCTTCACAGAGGGAAGCATGGATATGCAGCGGTGCCAGAGCTCACAGTTTAAAACAGAGATAGATAAAATTTTCGGAGGTACACCCTTCCTGTCAATGTCACGACCAAGAGTTATCAATATCTTACATGATAAACAAATTAGCGGCGGTTCCCAAGCGGTAAAAGAAAAGGTTTACTCCCCCTCCACAAACAATCACACTCCACGGCGAGCCGCATCCACGGGTACCGTCCAAACCAACAACATTCCTAGTGGAGTTTTGTTTAATTATTTTTGAGTTTTGATTTCGGGACTGGGAATCCCTATTACCGCCCCTCTCATGTAAGGACAAGTGAATAAACACTCATCATGAGAATAACCCACTTAGCATGGTAGATACTGACTGCCCGCTGTCGCTCCATGAGCGGTCCAAGCACACAAAACAGATGTTCATTTGAATTTTTAGATGTGGCGCATGCAAATTTACTTTGGAACGGCAGGGTAATACTGCATATAGGTAGGTATGGTGGACTCATCTGGTATAACTTGGTTTAAGGGTTTTGATGCACAAGCAGTATTCCCGCTTAGTACAGGTGAAGGCTAGCAATTAGATTGAGAAGCGGACAGCTAGAGAGCGAAGACGGTCATGAACATGCATATAATCAACATTGAATACTAGCATGAGTAGGATATGGAAACCATGAACATAAATATCACAAAGGCTATGTTGGTTTTGATTCAACTACATGCGTGAACATGTGACAAGTCAAGCCACTTGAAACAATCAGAGGAGGATACCATATCATCATACCGCATCACAACCATTTTAATGCATGTTGACACCCAAGATAAATCGTTATCCACTCCTAGCTACTCAAGCATTGCATGAACAGCTATAATCTCTAATGGTCATTGCAAACATGTTTGATCATAATGAGCTGAATCAAGGGATACTCGGTTAAACATATTTACAAAAACAAAAACAAGTTGAGTTCATACCCGCTTTTCTCTGCCACAGTCAATTCATCAAATGTCGTCATCATTTCCTTTCACTTGCACGACCGAACGATAAGAATATAATAATAGTGCAAGAGTGCCATGGACTAAGCTGGAATCTGCAAACATTTTATTCAAGAGGAGAAGACAAAGTAATATGGGCTCTTTGTTGAATAAAGGATAATGCAGATAAGAACCACTCAACAATTTCATCGTGGTCTTCTCCTCGGTACGACTCAAGTAAAAAGAAAAGAATTTCAGAGAAACACACTGATATATTTTTGGAGTTTTTGTTTTTTAATGAAGCAAGCAAATTAAAGAAAACAAAAACGAGAAAAACCATTTACACGGGAAAACTCCCAACAAGTAAAAGAAGAAGCGAGAAATCTTTTTGGGTTTTCTTTTGATGCTACAATTAAACTAAGCTAGAAAGAAGTAGGAAATATTTTTCGGTTTTCTCAAAGTTTTTCAAACACACAAGAAGAAAGCGAGAAAAAGAATCTAGCATGGATATTACAATGGAAAAGTATGAACACCGACAAGTGGAATGAAATGTGTGAACATGAATGTAATGTCGGTGGAAATACGAACTCCCCCAAGCTTAGGCTTTTGGCCTAGCTTGGTAATCACCATCCGTTTGAATAATAATCTGGGTGATGGCTCATCGAGAATCTCGGAGCAGACTCTGCGGCCCTCCTGGCAGCTTCAACCTCCGCGTTGTACTCATAAGCTTCGCTCGCAAGAACATAATATCTTCCCCTAGTGTGAAAATCAAAAAGAGCAGGAGCAGGCAAAGCAACAGGCACAATGGGTTTCTTAGAAAATCTCAAATTATAAGTATAGTTAGTGGTCGTGCCCGTAAGGAACTTATGACGCTTCATAGCATCAAAGTCTAAATACTGAGTGGGTAGGATGGGGTCATTAGGCCATGGTGACACATTTAATCTCTCAGCTACACGGGAGGCATAGATTCCTTCATAAAAATTATCACTAGCAGCATTAAGCTGCAACCTCCGTGCAACGATTGCACCAAGATTATAATCCTTATTCCCAGTTACGGATGTATGTAGGAGACTCAAATCATGAGCACACAGTGTGCTACAAACTTGTTTGCCTACAACACATTTACCGTTAAATAGCGCAAAATATTGGTGATGGGAAATGAATACAGTTAATTCTCCCTGGTGTAACCCCTCTATCTTCGCCAAAGCAAAGATTAACTAAAAATGACTCGTACTCATATTTTGTGGGTTCATCGAGGGAACCCTCAAATGGAAGTTTGCATGCATCGCTAAACATCTCTAATGGCATGGTAAAGGAATGATCGTACAGGTTAAACGAAACTCTTTACTCACAAGGAAAATATTTAAATTTCTTTGTGAAGGTTTTCGTAAACTCGAGGTGTTGGGGACACTTATCTGCGATGAAGGAGACAAGCTCTGTGTTGCGAATAAATTGGTTAAATTCCTCCTTAATACCTGCACCTTCCATGAACTCGTCGCAATGCGACAAGCATGATTTGGTAGCGGCATCTCAGATCGAGCTTTCGCTTGGTTCTACATAAGACTATCGAACTGAGCTTCCACTTGACGAGGCTCCCGAGGATCTCCTCCTCAAAGAACTCCTAAAGAATTGCATTTTTATTCCTATAAAATTTCAAGTAGCAATCCCTCCAAACAGTTTCAGAAACGGAGCTTTGAGCAAAGAGATCGAAATCCGCGGGTTTGAGAGCAAGAACACGAAAATGGCGGCTGTGGTGAACTTTTGCTGGAGGTAGGTGACAATGTGGGCTAAATAGATAAGTGAGGGGGCCCACGTGGGGGCCAAAACCCACCAGGCGTGCTAGGGGGTGCTGGCGCGCCCTGGTGTCTTGTGGGCACCAGGTGCACCCCCCTCAGGTGTTATTTGCACCAAAAATTCATAAATATTCAAAAAAAAATCGTGTTAAATTTTCAGGGCATTCTGAGAATTTTTATTTTTGGGTCATTTTTTTATTGCATGGAGAAAACAGAAAACATGATAACCATGGCATTTTATTTTATTTAACTAGCTAGAACAGAAAATAAAATGTGGGAACAGAAGTTGTGCTTACTAGATTCATCGATGTCATACCTCTAAAAAATGATTCATTAATAAGGTTGATCAAGTCTTATTAACAACCACTTCCGATTAGCATGAAACCAAAGAACTTTCGTAAAAACACTAAGTTACCTCAATGGGGATGTGCATATCCCCAACAATAAGTATATCATATTTCTTTTTGGTAGTAGGTAGAGGTAATTGAAAACCTCCTATAGTGATGGTTGGAGATTCTTCAATAACATTTATACCATTCACTTGGCATTGTTTCTTCGGAAAGTGCACCGTATGCTCATTGCCATTGATATGAAAAGTGACTTTGCTTTTATTGCAATCAATAACAGCCCCTACAGTATTCAAAAAGGGTCTACGAAGGATAATCGACATGTTGTTGTCCTCGGGCATCTCAAGAATAACAAAGTCTGTTAAGATAGTAACATTTGCAACAACAACGGGTACATCCTCACAAATACTGATTGGTATGGCCGTTAATTTGTCAGCCATTTGCAATGAAATCTCAGTAGGTGTGAGTTTATTCAAATCAAGTCTTTTATATAAGCAGAAAGGCATAACACTAACAGCGGCTCCCAAATCACACAAAGCAGTTTTAACATAGTTTCTTTTGATGGAGCAAGGTATAGTTGGTATTCCCGGATCTCCAAGTTTTTTAGGTACTCCGTCCTTTAAAGAATAATTAGCAAGCATGGTGGAGATTTCAGCTTCAGGTATTTTTCTTTTATTGGTGATGATGTCTTTCATATACTTTGCATAAGGAGACATCTTCAAAATATCAGTTAAACGGGTACGTAAAAAGACTGGCCTAATCATCTCAGCAAAGCGGTCAAATTATTCATCATCCTTTTTCTTAGATAGCTTAGGTGGAAATGGCATGGGTTTTTGAACCCATGGCTCTCTTTCTTTACCATGTTTCCTAGCCACAAAGTCTGTTTTATCATACCGTTTATTTTTAGGTTGTGGGTTATCAAGATCAGGAGAAGGCTCTATTTCAACATCATTATTTGGTTCTACATCATTACTAGGTTGAGCATCATCATGAACATCATCATTATCATTTTCATTATCGCTAGGTGAATGTTCATTACCAGACTGAGTTTCAGCATCAGAAATAGAGACATCATCATTACTATCGAGAGGTTTCTGTGTCTCAGGTTCACTAGAGGTATGCAAAGTCCTATCATTTTTGTTTTTGTTTTTCTTGTTATAAGGACTAGGTGCATCACTATTAATTTTCTGAGAATCTTGTTCAATTCTTTTAGGATGACCCTTAGGATAGAGTGGTTCTTGGGTCATCCTACCTTTTTTAGTTACTACTCTAGCAGCAAAATCATGCATATTATTATTCATTTCATCAACCAATTCTTTTTTAGACATAGCAACTTGTTCTAAGTGAGTTTGAACCATAGAGGCATGTTTTCCTATACCTCTAACATCATTACTGATTCTAATAGCAAGTCACTCAAGCGAGCAATCATATCAGAATTATATTTCAATTGTTCCAAAACATGGGCATTGAAATGATCTTGCTTCATAATATAATTGTCAAATTCATATAAGCATTGACTAGGATGTTTATTGTGAGGGATGTCACTTTCATTAAACTTTAATAAAGAATTTACCTCTACCACCTGTGGAGGTGGTGGTGTGTCATGGCCGTGTATTTCTTCAATAGGTGGCAAATTCTTAACATCCTCAGCTTTAATACCTTTTTCCTTCATAGATTTCTTTGCCTCTTGCATATCTTCAGGACTGAGAAATAAGATACCCCTCTTCTTCGGAGTGGGTTTAGGCGGTGGTTCATGGAGAGTCCAATCATCATAATTCTTCAATATGTTATTCAATAATTCCTCAGCTTGTTCAACAATTCGTTCCCTGAAAACACAACCAGCACAACTATCTAGGAAGTCCCTAGAAGCATCGGTTAGTCCATTATAAAAGATATCAAGTATTTCATTTTTCTTGAGAGGATGATCAGGCAAAGCATTAAGCAATTGGAAAAGCCTCCCCAAGCTTGTGGGAGACTCTCTTCAATTTGCACAAAGTTAAATATTTCCTGTAAGGCAGCTTGTTTCTTGTGAGCAGGAAAATATTTTTCAGAGAACTAATAGATCATATCCTGGGGACTAGGCACACAACCAGGATCATGAGTATTGTACCATGTCTTAGCATCACCCTTTAATGAGAATGGAAACAACTTAAGGATATAATAGTAGCAAATCTTCTCATCATGAGCAAAGAGGGTGGCTATATCATTCAACTTAGTAAGGTGTGCCACTACAGTTTCAGTTTCATATCCATGGAAAGGATCAGATTCAACCAAAGTAATTAACTCTGGGTCCACAGAGAATTCATAATCCTTATCGATAACAAAGATAGGTGAAGTAGCAAACTTAGGATCACATTTCATTCTAGCATTCAAAGTCTTTTCCTTATACTTGCATAGTAATTTCTTAAGATCATCTCTATCCTTGCAAGAAAGAATTTCTCTAGTTATCTCTTCGTAACCTTCAGGTATCTTAGGCATTTCGAACTTAGGAGAGCTAGGACTAATAGGAGTTTCATAGTCATCATCAGTTTCAGTAATCTCATTCTCTTTAGCTCTAGCAATTTGTTCATCAAGAAATTCTCCTAGTGGCACATTATCATCAAGCATGGTACTAGCATCATCAATAGCATAATTCATAGCAGAGGTAGCATCACCAATAACTTGCGACATATAAGGATTACTAGCATGTGGTGGTGTTGCAAACTTACTCATAACAAAAGGTGAATCAAGTGCAGAGCTTGATGGCAGTTCCTTACCTCCCCTCGTAGTAGAGGGAAAAATCTTGGTCTTAGTATCCTTCAGATTCTTCATAGTGATAGATTGAAATAAATCCCAAGTGACTCAACAAATATTGCTATGCTCCCCGGCAATTGCGCCAGAAAAAGGTCTTGATAACCCACAGGTATAGGGGATCGCAACAGTTTTCGAGGGTAGAGTATTCAACCCAGTTTTATAGATTCGGCACAAGGGGGGCCAAAGAATACTTGAGAGTATTAGCAGTTGAGTTGTCAATTCAACCACACCTACAGATTAAATATCTGCAGCAGAGTGATCAGTAGCATAGTAATATGATAGTTTTGATAGCAGTAGCAATAGTAACAGTAGCGGTAACAGTAGTAGCAATAGTTTTGTAGCAGTTGGAACAGCAGCAACAGCTGTAGTCACTTAGCAAGAACAATAAGTGGAAACGTCGTAGGCACTGGATCAGTAACTCGTTGGATGATATTCATCATGTAACAGTCATAACCTAGGGCGATACAGAACTAGCTCCAGTCCATCAATGTAATGTAGTCATGTATTCCGTAAATAGTCATACATGCTTATGCAAAAGAACTTGCATGACATCTTTTGTCCTACCCTCCCGTGGCAGCGGGGTCCATAAGGAAACTAAGGGATATTAGGGCCTCCTTTTAATAGAGAACCAAGCATTAACACATGGTGAATACATGAACTCCTCAAACTATGGTCATCACCGTGAAGTATTCCAAATATTGTCACTATGGGGTTGACGGATCATAACACGTAATAGGTGCATATGACTAGGCAAGATCGGATCAAGAACATAGATACAGAGATGATAACATAAACGGTTCAGATCTGAAATCATGGCACTCAGGCCCTAGTGACAAGCATTATGCATAGCAAAGTCATAGCAACATCAATCTCAGAACATAATGGGTACTACTGATCAAGCCCTACGAAAACTAAATCGATTACATCATGAATCTCATCCAACTCCTCACCGACCAGCAAGCCTACGAAGGAATTACTCACTCCCGGTGGGGAGCATCATGGA
The DNA here is from genome assembly GCA_039707655.1 of Elymus sibiricus. Classification (NCBI taxonomy): domain Eukaryota; kingdom Viridiplantae; phylum Streptophyta; class Magnoliopsida; order Poales; family Poaceae; genus Elymus; species Elymus sibiricus. The sequence goes on from CM077669.1 coordinate 139,012,323, forward strand.
ATTGGTGATGGAGAAAGGTTGATGATGAAGAAGACCAAAGATTCCCCTCTCCGGAACCCCAAACGGGCTCCAGATCTGGCCTCCCGATGAAGAACAGGAGGTGGTGGCGGCTCCGTATCGTGAAACGCGATAATTCTTTCTCCCTGATTTGTTTCTCCAAATTTAGGAATTTATAGTGCCAGAGATAGGGAAAGTGGGGCCCCGAGGTGAGCACAACCCACCAGGGCGCGCCGGGAGGGGGCTGGCGCGCCCTGGTGTCTTGTGCCCAGCCTGGGCCCCTCTCCGGTAGTTTCTGGCTCTGGTATTTTTTATATTTTCCAAAATAAATCTCCAAAAAGTTTCGTTCCATTCCGAGAACTTTTATTTCTACACAAAAACAACACCATGGTAGTTCTGCTGAAAACAGCGTCAGTCCGGGTTAGTTCCATTCAAATCATGCAAATTAGAGTCCAAAACAAGGGCAGAAGAGTGCGGAAAAGTAGATACGTTGGAGGCGTATCATTTATTTACCAATTACTATTATTTTTCAGTACTAACCTATTGACCTAGTGCCCAGTAAAAGTTGTTGTTTTCTGCATGTTTTTTGCTTTTCAGGTTTACCATACCAAACGAAGTCAAAATGCCACGAAACTTTAATATGATTTTTTTCTGGACCAAAAGAAGATCTGGAAGCTTTGGGAGGAGACGAGAGGCTACACGAGGGAACCACGAGCCAATAGGGCACGCTAGAGGGCTAGGTCACGCCCTGTTGGGTCGTGGCCCCCTCGGCTACCCTCTCGTTCCCTCTGTGGCCTATAAATTCTCAAATATTCCAAAAACCCTAGGGGAGCTCCCGAAACACTTTTTCCGCCGCCGCAAGTCTTTGTTTCGCCGCGTACCCATCTGGCGACCTTTTCTGGTGATCTGTCAGAGGGGGAATCGATCATGGAGGGGCTCGACATCATCCTTGCTACCTACATGATGAGTTGTGAGTAGTTCACCACAGACCTACGGGTACGTAGTTAGTATCTAGATGGATATCTCTCTGTCTTGATCTTCAATACAATGATCATCGCATCTTTGTTTTGATCTATTTGATGTAATCCTTTTGTGCAGTGTGTTTGTTGGTATCCAATGAATTGTGGGTTTATGTTCAGATTATTCATGAAAAGTATTTGAGTCACCTCTTATTATTATGATTCTTATTTGCATGATCATTATAGCTTCGTAAATATCTCCGATCTATTGAGCTGGTTTGGCCAACTAGATTGATATTTCTTCAGTCAGAGGGGTGCGTTGTAGTGGGTTCAATCTGGCTTTGCTCTATATCCCAGTGACAGAAAGGGACAAGACACGCCTTTGTATTGCTGCCACTAAGGATAAACGATGGGGTTAATTCATATTAATTGAATTCTCTTCGTCTACATCATGTCATCGTTCTCCAAGCATTACTCTGTTTTACTTAATACTCTAGATGCATGCTGGATAGCGGGCGATTTGTGGAGTAATAGTAATAAGTGCAGGCAGGAGTCGTCCTATTTGCTTATGAACGTGATGCCTATATATACATGATCATTGCCATGAATAAAGATAGCATAACTATCCGCTCTTCTATCAATTGCCCAACAGTAATTTGTCTACCCACCGTATGCCTACTACATGAGAGATGCCACTAGAGAAAACTACGGCCCCTGGGTCTATCCACTTCAAAGTTTACAAACGCTTTCAATACCTTGTTGAAATTTACTTTATTTTATATTATTTTGCAATTTACAATTATCTACAATTATCTACAGATCTCATTTACATGCCAATAACGAGATCAAGGGGATTGACAACCCTCTTGCGGCGTTGGGTGCAAGTGTGTGCTCTTTTGTGTGCAGCCGCTGAAGACGGTTAGTGACAGATATTCCTATTGGTTTGATAAACCTTGGTTCTTAACTGAGGGAAATACTTACCCCCATTGTGCTGCATCACCCGTTCCTCTTCACGGAAAACCCAACGCAGATCACAAGCACCAGGAAGGATTTCTGACACTGTTGCCGGGGAATATCATCATCAACTATCAAGTAACTTCACACAAATTATCATTCACTTGTTCTTCTTTTTATTTATTTTTATATTTAGTTTGCATTATAAAAATCAAAACTAGAAAAATATTTATCTTTGCTTGTTGTCGGAATAAGGGCTCCGGGGACCCAAAGAGGTTCGAACTCTGGGATGCGTGAGTTCTTTAGCCTTGCTCTACCTCACAACCTCACGGCGACTCTCCGACGTGCTCGAGCTAAGGAAGAAGGATGGTGGACACTGTCGTTTTACCCAGGTTCAGGCCACGTTGCGGTGTAAAACCCTACTCCTGCTTTGCTAGATTGCTTGGGGATGAGCCCGAGTACAAGGGGTGTGTTCTGGCTAACTTGGGTCGACCCCCACTACTGTTGCTACTTGCCCTTTCTTATACTGGCCCTGATTCTCTTCCCCCAAAAACGCTTGGCGGGAAGGGTTGCCACAATGGCCAGTTTGAAGGGAGACATGGCTGCAACCTATCCTGACAAAAGCAGTCTTTGCCTGCAAAAGCCTCTCGCCGTGACGTGTTGGTGGGCTCAAGGATGACCTCCGTCCTGGCGAGCCCCCGTCATTGATCTTCTTTCACCAAATAGGAAACCATTGGGAGCAGGGCCAGCGAGCCCCGTCCCCTAGCACTAAAGAGGAAATCCCCCCGATCCATGCCTTCCTAGCCATCTCTGGTCAGCTTGTCCCACGAAGGCCTCGTACCGCGCCTCCGGAAGCGACCTCGTGAGGGGCCCCCGCGGGGCTCTCGTCGATGCTGGCTAGTACACCCGTCAGGAGGCAGAGGCCCTCGCGATGGTCCTGCTCATGTAGTTTAGTGAGGAGCCATGCCAGGCCCACCACATGCGTCGCGCCTTAAGCAGCAGGTAGGCGGGCCTGGGTACCCCTAGTTCCAGGGTCCCGACAGTAGCCCCCGGGCGCGCGGCGTGCGCGATCCCGCTAGTTTGGGGAGCGAAACGAAGCGGGCCCCAACCGCCTATGAGCCAGGCACGACGAGTGGTGCACGATGGAGCGCAGTGTGCCTCCACTTCCCCATGATGCCTCGGCAACCGTCCAGGCTGGCGTAAAGTTTGCGCGAGGTGCGGGGCCATCATTGCTCTCCACCGCGTCGTGCCAGTCCAACGGAAGCGAGGGGGCGCAGGTTGGCATTCCGCCGGGTGCTATATAAGGGCAAAGGGAAATGTCTCCCGGCCCATCCACCTCGCTCTTGCTCTTTGCCGCTGCTCATCTCCGTACTAGCAATAGAGCTCGTGAGGAGGTTAAACGTCGCAGAGAAGGGGAACGCAGAAGTGAGCAAGACGGAATCGCCAACACCGTGAGGGGGCGAGGCCACCCTCGCTCCTATGCCGCCGCACCCGGGGCGCCCCCAAGGGGGTGCGGGCGCCCTCTGCGGGCGACTAATGCCGGCTCGAGCAGCCACAGGGGAAGCTTAGCCCGCGGGCGCGAATGTGGGGGGCGGGGTGGCCGTGGACGAGGCAGGAAGAGTGGTACGTCCACCTGGCCGCCCCGGCCGCGGAGCCACTCCACCGAAGTGGCCCGCGAGTTCATCATGGGGATGGACGGCAAGCCCCGCACCTCGCTCCGGCTCCCGGACTCCTTCCCGAGGGACATGGCCGAGCGCGCTCCCCTGGGACTGTGGCTGCAGCTCGACGGCTGCTGCAACAAGCTTTCTTGGGTGGCGACGAAGTTCAATCCCCTCGACTTCATGTTCTTGAAGCGGGGGTGAAAGTCGTTCGCCCTCGCCCACGGCTTGAAGGAGGGGCATGTTCTCAACTTCAAGTTCGACGGGGCCACCATGCTTTTTGTGAAGATCTTCGGGGAGGCCGGGGACCGCATGGGCTGCTGCATGTCGAGCGATAGCAGCGACGGCTGTGGCTCTTCTTGCGACGGTGGCAACCGAAGTTCTTCCTCCGGGGGAGCAGGAGTGGTGCCGACTCTGATGACTCTCAGATGTCCCCGTCAAGGAGGAAGACTCAGAATAGGCGCAGGCGGTTTCGGAGTCGGGATCTTGGAGGAAACCCTGTTCGGGCTTGACCCTTCTTCTTTTGTGTTGTCTTTTTTTTGCGGTGAATGACGCTGACCCCGTGGGGGTGCGTAAGAACGATTATGGCTCTCATGCCTCAAGTTTGATTCCTCGGTCGAGAATGAATTTGTTCTTTTTGTTCCTCGTCAGGCTTGTCCTCTTCCTCGCGATTGCCTTGACGCTCTGTGTCGCTAGGACCCAGCCCCCGAGCGCGACTAATCCGCTGCTGGTATGTCATGTCGCGATGCCTGGGACGGACCAAGAGGCGAGGTCCCGAAGACTGGTAATAGCTCCCGGGGCGCGATGTTCAGGATGCCTCCCTTGGCGCGCTAGCGGATCATGCGAGGGAAAAAGCCAGCGATGGAATGTTGCCCTGGGGGCTCACATGAGAACCCTTTTACTTCAGAAAATGTGCACTTGCTGGCTTGCACTTGGGTGTCATGCGAGGAAACTAGGCACCAAGGGCCTTGGTGGGGTGACGTGCACGGGGGCAGACCCGTGAGCCAGAGCCTAGTCCCTTGGGTTTTTTGGCACTGCTGGTACTGTCCCAAGCACAGGCACCGTACCCAGCCACCGCTCGCATGAGGCTCAAGAGGTAGGCATCGAGCGCGCGAGCGGCCCACGAGAAAAACCCAATTGAAGTTTTGCAAGACTTCGAAAACCAAAGCTTTCATTAAAAGAGATGACAAATTTTCTTAAAAGCAAAAGGAGGCACGACCACCACGCCTGGTGCGGGTCAGCCTGAGGTTGGTGTGGCCCGTGGGGGACCCTCGTTGGCTTGTTCCGCCAGCGCGGAGCATGGGGCTTCCACTTGGGCGTCGGCATTATCGCGGATGGATCGTTCCGCCAGCGTGGAGCATGGGGCTTCCACTTGGGCATGGTCATAATCGCGGTTCAATCATTCCGCCAGCACTGACCATGGGGATTCCACTTGGGCGTGGGCATGATCTCGGTTCGATTATTCCGCCAGCGCGGAGCATGGGGCTTCCACTTGGGCATGGGCGGGAGTCCTCCTGGGGCCGAGGGGTGGCGCGCCAGGAGGCTTGATACATCCATTTTGCATCATGATTTCCTACTGTTATTTATTATGTTTTGTCAAATAATAATGCTTTAAGGAGTGATTCTAATGCCTTTTCTCTCATAATATGCAAGGTTTACACAAAGAGGGAGAATACCGGAAGCTGGAATTCTGGACGTGAAAAAAGCACATCAGAGATACATATTCTGCACCACTCCAGTGAAGCTGAAATTTTAAAGAGATTATTTTTGGATTAAATAAAAAATACTGGAGCAGAAAACTACCGGAGTGGGCAAACCTGGTGGGCACAACCCACCAGGGCGTGCCCGGCCTCCTTGGGCGCGCCCTGATGGGTTGTGGCCTCCTCGGCCCACCTCATGTGCCCATGTTCTGGTATATAGTCACATTTGACATAGAAAAAATCAGAGGAGGACTTTCGGGACGAAGCACCACTGCCTCGAGGTGGAACTTGGGCAGGAGCACTTTTGCCCTCCGGCGGAGCGATTCCGCCGGGGGAACTTCCCTCCCGGAGGGGGAAATTGAAGCCATCGTCATCACCAACATCCCTGTCATCTTTGGGAGGCCAATCTTCATCAACATATTCAATAGCACCATCTCCTCTCAAACCCTACTTCATCTCTTGTGTTCAATCTTTGTACCGGAACCTCAGATTGGTACCTGTGGGTGGCTAGTAGTGTTGATTACCTTGCGTAGTTGATTACTATATGGTTTATTTGGTGGAAGATTATATGTTCAGATCCATTATGCTATTCAATACCCCTCTGATCTTGAGCATGATTATTATTTGTGAGTAGTTACCTTTGTTCTTGAGGTCATGGGAGAAGTCATGTTGCAAGTAATCATGTGAATTTGATATGTGTTTGATATTTTGATGATATGTATGTTATGATTCCCTTAGTGGTGTCATGTGAACGTCGACTACATGACACTTCACCATTCATGGGCCTAAGGGAATGCATTGTGGAGTAGTTATTAGATGATGGGTTGCTAGAGTGACAGAAGCTTAAACCCTAGTTTATGCGCTACTTCGTAAGGGGCTGATTTGGATCCAAACGTTTAATGCTATGGTTAGATTTTATCTTAATACTTTTCTCGTAGTTGCGGATGCGTGCGATGGGGTTAATCATGAGTGGGAGGTTGTTCAAGTAAGAACAGCACCCAAGCACCGGTCCACCCACATATCAAATTATCAAAGTAGCGAACACTAATCAAACCAACATGATAAAAGTGACTAGACAGAATTCCCGTGTACCCTGAAGAACACTTTGCCTATTACTAGAGATTGTTTTGGCATGTCCTGTGCCACAAAAGGATTGGACAACCTTGCTGCACCTTATTTACCGTTACCGTTACTTGCTCGTTACCAATTACCTTGCTATCAAACTATCTGTTACCTGCAATTTCAGTGCTTGCAGAAATTACCTTGCTGAAAACTGCTTATCATTTCCTTCTGCTCCTTGTTGGGTTCAACACTCTTACTTATCGAAAGGACTACGATTGATCCCCTATACTTGTCGGTCATCAAGGCTCCGGGCCGTTTACAGCCCCACCTCATTCTTACGTGAGAGGGTCACGGGTAGAATTTGCGGAGATGCAGGATGTTCCATGCATTATGCACAGGTATCCCATCCTCCGTCTCCAGGAGGGCAGCGCCTGGCCTGGAGACATGGACGACCCTGAAAGGTCCTTCCCACATGGGCGAGAGCTTATAGAGGCCCTCTTTTGAGAGGATCCGTTGTAGGAAGAGATCCCCGACCTCGAGGGTACGAGGCCGGTTATGGCGACTGTGGTAATCCCGCAAGGCTTGCTGGTACCTTGTTGTGCGAATGGTGGCCAGGCGGCAGGCCTCCTCGAGGAGGAAAAGGTCGGTCCCCCGCGAGTCGTCCTGACGTGCCTCGTCGAACACCAAGACCCGCGGGGAGCCATCCTTAAGCTCCGAGGGAAGGACCGCCTCAGCCCCGTAGACGAGGAAGAAGGGGGTATCGCCGGTGGGCTTGGTCACGGTGGTGCGGATGGACCATGATAACCCACAAGTGTAGGGGATCGTTTGTAGCCTTTTTTGATAAATAAGAGTGTCGAACCCAACGAGGAGCTAAAGGTAGAACAAATATTCCCTCAAGTTCTATCGACCACCAATACAACTCTACGCACACTTCAACGTTTGCTTTACCTAGAACAAGTATGAAACTATTTTGTAGGTGATAGGATAGTTTGCACGAATAAAACTAGAAGTACTTTGCGGGAATAAAACTATGAGTAAATTGCAAGATAATAAAAGTTAGTTGTTTAGTAGAAATCTTTTGTCAAACAAGAAGGTTATTTGTCCCTAGGCAATTGATAACAAGACCGATAATCATTATTGAATTTTATATGAGGGAGAGGCATGAGCTAACATACTTTCCATACTTGGATCATATGCACTTATGATTGGAACTCTAGCAAGCATCCGCAACTACCAAAGATCATTAAGGTAAAACCCATCCATAGCATTAAGTATCAAGACCTCTTTACTCCCATACGCAGCAACCCACCTACTCGGGTATGTGCTTCTGTCACTCACGCCACCCACCATAAGAAAATCATGAACATATTGCAACACCCTACAACGGGGATCCCGCTCGTTTGCGCGACACGGAAGGCACCATAGGACATCACCAAAATAAAACATACGACTCATACCAACCACGATCATCAATTAGCCCATAGGACAAAACGGATCTACTCAAAATATCATATGATAGCAACATATCATTTGGAAATAATATATAGAGTTGAGCACCATGTTTAAGTAGAGATTACAGTGGGGAAGAGAGGTGTTACACCTCTGCATAGAGGGGGAGAGAGTTGGTGTTGACGGTGGCGAAGTTGTTGGTGTAGATCGCCGTCATGAAGATTGCCCCGGCGGCGTTCCGGTGCCACCGGGAGAGAGGGGAGAGAGCCCCCCTCCTTCTCCATCTTCCTTGGCCTCCCCCTAGATGGGAGGAGAGTTTCCCCTCTGGTGCGTGGCCTCCATGGCGGCAAAGGGGCAGGAGCCCCTCCGAGATTGGATCTCCCTCTCTGTTCTCTTCTGTTTCACGTTCCTGTTTTCTGGCCGAAAACCGTTTCTTATATTCCCGAACATCCATAACTCCGATTGCGCTGAGATTTTAACATGATTTTTTCCGGATATTAGATTCCTTGTGCCCGAAGTAGAGCTCCAACCGACTTATGAGGTGACCACAATCCACCATGGCGCGCCTGGGCCCTAGGGCGCGCCCTGGTGCACTGTGGGGGGTTGTGGGCCTCCTTTTGCGTTGATTCCAACTCCCAAAAATCACATATATTCCAAAATAATTCTTCGTAAATTTTTATCACGTTTGGACTTCATTTGATATGGATATTCTGCGAAACAAAAAACATGCAACAAATAGGAACTCGCACTGGGCACTGGATCAATATGTAGTCCAATAAATCATATAAAATGTTGCCAAAGATATGTGAACGTTGTATAATATTGGCACGAAATAATCAAAAATTGTAGATACGACGGAGACGTATGACGTGGCTTGACACTGCGTCGGTATTTCCCCAAAGAGGAAGGGATGATGCAGCATAGCGACGGTAAGTATTTCCCTCAGTTATGAAACCAAGGTTATTGAACCAGTAGGAGGATCACCACCACCCAATAAGCAGCACCTGCCCACAAACAACAAATACTTGCAACCCGACGCGAAAGAGAGGTTGTCAATCTCTCTACGGTAAAAAGATGGATTAGGTAGTGATAGATAGGAGAGATAGATATCTCAAGAACACAAAATAAAAAGAGCAAATAACATGTGCAGCAATATATTTTTGGGTTTTTGGTTTTGTAGATGTGAAAACAAAGAGGCAAAAAGATAGATCGGAAAGCAATATGTTGGGAAAGTAGACCCGGGGGCCGTAGGATTCACTACTTGCTTCTCTCATGAGTATAGCGCACGGTGGGTGAACACATTACTGTTGGGCAATTGATAGAAAATCGAATAGTCATGACGATATCCAAGGCGATGATCATTATATAGGCATCACGTCCAAGATAAGTAGACCGACTCCTGCCTGCATCTACCACTATTAGTCCACACATCGACCGCTATCCAGCATGCATCTAGTGTAGTAAGTTCATGGGAAAACAGAGTAATGCAATAAGAACGATGACATGATGTAGAAAAGATCTATTCATGTAGGAATAGACCCCATCTTGTTATCCTTAATGGCAACGATACATGCGTGTCTTGCTGCCCCTTCTGTCACTGGGAAAGAACACCGCAAGATCGAACCCATCACAAAGCACCTCTTCCCATGGCAAGAAAAATTGATCTAGTCGGCCTAACTAAACCAAATATTCGGAGAAGAAATACGAGGCTATAAGTAATCATGCATATAAGAGATCAAAGAAGAGTCAAATAATATTCATGGATAGAAACTGATCATGAACTCAAAATTCATCGGATCCCAACAAACACACCGCAAAAGTTTACATCAAATAGATCTCCAAGAGACCATTGTATTGATAATCATAAGAGAGAGAGAAGAAGCCATCTAGCTACTGCCTACGGACCCGTAGGTCTATGGTGGACTACTCACGCATCATCGGAGAGGCACCTATGAGGAAGATGAACCCCTCCGTGATGGTGTTTAGATTGGTTCTCGCGGTTCTGGAACTTGCGGCGGCTGGACTTGTGTGTCGTCGACTCCCCTAGGGTTTTTGGAATATTTGGGAATTTATAGGCATCAGAGGCGGTGCAGAAGGGGGCCGAGGAGGGCACAACCCATTAGGGCACGCTGGGGCCCCCCTGGCGCGCCCTGGTGGGTTGTGGTCTCCACGGCCCACCTCTCCAGCAGTTGTTTGGCCCACTGGGTGTCTTCTGGTCCAGAAAAAATCTCCAAAAAGTTTTGTCGCGATTGGACTCCGTTTGGTATTGATTTTCTGCGAAGTAAAAAACAAGCAAAAACAACAACTGGCACTTTGGCACTATGTCAATAGGTTAGTCCCAAAAAATGATATAAAGTTGTTATAAAATGTTTTTAAAACATCCAAGAATGATAATATAACAGCATGGAACAAGCAAAAAATATAGATATGTTGGAGACGTATCAACGTATCAGCATCCCCAAGCTTAATTCCTGCTCGTCCTCGAGTAGGTAAATGATAAAAAAAATATTTTTTAATGTGGAATGCTACCTAGAATAATCTTGATCATATATCTAATCATGGCAATAATATTAAGACATGAGTGATTCAAAGCAATAGTCTATAATTTGACATAAAGACATTAATACTTAGGCATCCCAACAAACAATCATGTCTTTCAAAATATCAAGGCTAAAGAACGCTATCGCTACAAAATCATATAGCCTTGTCATGCTCTGTCTTCTTAACACAAAGTATAAATCATGTGCTACCCCGGTGTCAGCCAAGCAATTGGTTCATACTTTTTAACGCGCTTCAGCATTTTCAACTCTCACGCAATACATGAGCGCAAGCCATGGATATAGCACTATGGGTGGAATAGAATGCGGTGGTAGACATTAATATAGAGAAGACAAAAAGAAAGATAGTCTCACACCGAAGCGGATAATCAACGGGCTATGGAAATGCCCATCAATTAATATGACTGCGAGGAGTAGGGATTGCAATGCAACAGATGCACTAAGAGGTATAAGTGTATGAAAGCTCAAACTGAAACTAAGTGAGTGTGTATCTAACTCTATAATGAGAAATTCCCAGTAGTATAAGAAAGAGACAACATCGGAGACTCTCTATATGAAAAACATGGTGCTACTGTGAAGCACAAGTGTGGAATTACCATGCCCCTTCTCTCTTTGTCTCTTTTTTTTCTTCTTTTTTTCTTTTTTTCCTTTTTTCCTTTTTCTTTTTTTCTTCTTCTTTTTTTGTCTTCTCTTTTTTTATATATTTGTCCGGCGCCTCATCCCGACTTCTGGGGGAATCATAGTTTCCATCATCCTTTCCTCACTGGGACATTCTCTAATAACGAATAACGATGATCATCACGCTTCAATTTACTTACAGCTCAATATTACAACTCGATAGTAGAACAAAGTATGACTCTATATGAATTCCTCTGGCAGTGTACCAGGATGTGCAATGATCTAGCATAGCAAAGATATGAAAAAAATGGGCAAGTCATGGAAACATCATGCTAGCTATCTTACGATCATGTAAAGCAATATGACAATGAATGCTCAAGTCATTAAAACGGAAGCGGTGGAAGTTGCATGGCAATATATCTCGGAATTACTATGGAAATGCTATAATAGATAGGTATGGTGGCTGTTTTGAGGAAGATATAATAAGGTTTATGTGTGATAGAGCATATCATATCACGGGGTTTGGATGCGCCGGCGAAGTTTGCACCGACTCTCGAGGTGAGAAAGGGCAATGCATGGTACCGTAGAGGCTAGAAAATTGCGGAAAGGTAAGAGTGCGTATAATCCATGGACTCACATACTTATTGCAAAAGTTTACACTACTAGAAAAAGGCCTATCCCCAATATCCCTATTAGTGGCGCACCATGATGGTGGTGCGCCACTGCTATATAGCAGTGGCGCACTAGAAGCAGATACGCCATTGTTATTTTTTTACTAGTGGCGCACCTTTAGTCCAATGCGCCATTGTTATTTTTTTTCTGGGTCCACCCCCCTCCCCAGGCTTACCAATGGCGCACCTTTGCCAGGTGCGCCATTGCTATTTTAGGTAGCAATGGCGCACCTGGCAAAGGTGCGCCATTGGTAAGCCTGGGGAGGGAGGCAAACAAATTCGAAAAATTTCAAACATAGTAATGGCGCACCACACCTAGGTGCGCCACTGCTATGCTACGTAGCAATGGCGCACCACACGGTAAGTGCGCCATTACTAAGTCTGAATCGCCACATCTTATTAACCCCGCCGGCCTTATCCCCTTTCTTCCTCTTCCCCCCCACCCCGCCCGTCTCGCGCCCGGCCCCCACCGCCCCCGGCCCCTGCCCCCGCCGCCCCTGTTCCCTCCCCCGCGCGCCGCCCCCGCCGCCGTGCGCCGGCCCCGCCCCGCCGCCCCCGGCGCCCGCCCCCGCGCGACGCCCCCGCCCCCTCCCGTCTCGCGCGCGCCGCCGTCCACTGGAGGAGGAGCCGCGCCGCCGTCCACTAGAGGAGGAGCCGCGCCGCCATCCACTGGAGGAGTAGCCGCGCCGCCGCCACCCCCCACTGCCACCACCGCCCCGCCCCCCGCCGTCCACGGTGAGTCCACCCCCTCCCTGTCCTCTCCTCTTTTTTTGTTTCATTTAATTTCTAGGAATTAGTTTTAGTTAGTTTTAGTTAGCAATTAGTTAGATTTCATTTTAATTAGATTTAGTTTTAGTTAGCAATTAGATAGATTTAGTTTTAATTAGTTATAGTTAAAAAAAGAAGAGAAAGAAGAAGAATGAAAGAAGAGGAATAATAGAAGAAAAAAGAAGAAGAAGTGGAATAAAAGAAGAAGATGAATAAAAGAATAGGAGAAAGAATAAATGGAATAAAAGAAGAGAAATAAAAAAAATATGAAAATCAAAAGAATTTTTAAGGCATGAACAAGAATTATGTAGTTCCCTCAAGCATCTAGCTATCCATTTCAACTACAAAAACAGTATCGTCTGACAATAAAAAAACAAGAAAATACTTCTTCAATTCAACTAGTATATCAGCTAAAGCATCTAACAGAGCCTGATGACTGTCGTACATTATACCATCCTAAACTGAAAATAAACAGTAGTAAAAGTTATCTTTGAAGATGCAACTGTACATAGACATCAAGCTAGAAGAGTTCCAGCCATGCCTTCAAGTTTGAAATATAGAAACAGATAAGCAGAAATTTCCAGAGACCAAACTGACATAGAAATAGTATGAAGGTACAATCTTACTGATTATATGCTAAAAGCAACGCCATTGGTAAAAATAAAACAGAAACAAAGTAGTTGCAGCATAGTATGTCAATTTCTTTGGTTACGCTATATTATCACAGGCTGTTATCCGCAGGCATCATTTTATTATATAATACTAAGAGATTATGTAAGTATTTAACTTCCTTTAGCTATTCTACTGGTTTATCTGAACCTTAGTTGCTGATAAGTTTTTGCTGACTACTGTTTAGTTATTGTTTCCTGTTTCGTTTATACATCTCAGTAGAAAGATATTTTGGTAGAGTAAAAAGCGAACACCTGTCCTTCTCATAGTTCTTTCTTTGTGTACTCCCTGGATCACTATGGCATCCTTTGATATGAATGTTATACCAGCAAGACATAGATCTGCCCGTTAGGTACTTTGTATTCAATCTATTCATCTCTGTTAATATTTGCTGTTTTTTGGTCAGGTTGATATCTTTATGGATGTAGCATTTGATAGTCTGCATGAGGATATGAGGTATTGAGTGTCAGGCTATCAACATTGGGCACCAAAGCCTTTCCTGTTGGTCCTTTTGACTCACAACTCACTTACTTCATATGCCAACAGTGCGAAGCATCATTGCAATTTCTTTTGTCACTGTGCCAGCAGAAGTTATTCCGAGATCGTATTTTAAAAAACAAGGTCCCGTATATCTCTATGCATCTCATTTCCTTGTATTTTTAGTTCCACTGTTATGGGAAAAACTGCTGAATGTGAGCTCCTTGTCTTCTTTATGATTTATCAAGATATACTCGTTTTGGCATACTGATCAGTGACGCAAATAGAATTATATCACACTAACTCATAACTTGTTCTCTCCCTAAAAAAACTCATTACTTGTTCTCCCGTTTTAGTTCAATTCCATCTTGCTACCCCCTTGAACAAGATTTTCAGAAAATAGATTAATCTGTAGACTAATCTAGTGTGTGGAACAATATTTTAATTTAGTGACACATACATCTTCCTATGTTTCTATTAAAAGAAGTGAGTATGTACTCAAATATGTTACTATTTCTGTATATCATTACATGGTATGCCCTTGGAGGATATTGACTCAAGAAGTTACTAAATGCAGGAGCTCTGTAGAAATGGAGGTATACTCTCACTCTCGTTTACGATATTGAAGTTAGGTGTTCCAGAATGGCTGAAAGGATCAACTGATATCGCTTCTTCCATTTCCAGACAGAAGGCTAAAATCATTTCTATCGTAAGCTTGTCATGAGTCTTGAATTATTTGGTTTAATTCAAGTATTACTACTGTCTACTGCCAATGTTGAGTTTGTAACTAATGCCTGCTATAAACATTCTGTAGTTGTTACAACTGTGTGAATCTGAAAATATTTCTTACCTCGATGAAGTCGCCACTTTGCCAAAGAGCATGCAACTAGGGATGGAGGTTAGTTCTCCTAGGTCCGACCACAGCTGGGGATGAAATTACTCTTTTTCTGCAGCATCGGAAAAAATCATTCAGTTGCTATCAAATTTATCACAATGATTACTGCAGGTTCTTGATTTGCTGAAGATCGCATTTGGAAGGAAACAAAAACCAGCTGCCGGTTCCCATTATAAGAGTTACCCCATGGGTTCTGTGCTTATCAGTGCATTGCGTCTCGTTGACGTCTTTTCTGATGATTCAAACTTTAGATCTTCCTTCATAACTAATACTGTAAGCTTTGAAACCCACTGCTTTTAATACCTACCTTGATAGGTAGTCTTTTTGCAACCACAGAACTGTTATTCCAGCGAATTCAATTTTGGCGACTCCTCATGATGAGTTTGTCTCGAGTTGGTGCTCTGTCGATCTGCCAGTGATGGAAGATGACGCTAATCTGGATTATGATCCATTTGGTGCAGTTGACCTAGCACTGTTAGCTGCTTCAAATATGCTGACTGAAGCTGAAGTTAACTATTCATGCAGTTGACATGAAATGTCCCATGTCTATGATTCAAGGTATCTTAGATCTTCGATGTCGGATGCAAATAATTGCTCAATTTCACTTCTCTGCAATGTTCATTCTCACATATTTCTATCATTCTTTGCAGGGATAAAGTAAAGAAAAAGAAGAAAAGATTACTAGAAGATTAGTTTTAGAATTTTCTTTTATTTCCTTGTAATTTTTCTTTTATTGGATACTTGTAAAGACATTGTAATATTCTTACTATAATAAAAATTATGATTCTATTTCATTTTTTGTTTTTAAATTATTTTTCCTTATAGGTTGTTTTCTGTAAATTTGGATTTTTTTTGTTTTCGAAATACATTACTAGTGGCGCATTTCAGCCCTTATTAGTGGCGCACCTTCCTTTATTACTAGTGGCGCACCTATAAGGCTATTAGTGGCGCACCTAGAGGGAATACCAGTGGAGCACCTAAGGGTTAGTAGTGGCGCACCTGGTGGTGCGCCACTACTATCTGGATTACTAATGGCGCACCAGAGGTGCGCCATTACTATCTGTTACTAGTGGCGTGTTAATAGTGGCGCACCTATAGTGCGCCATTACTAACGAAAACAGGTGCGCCACTAATAGGGCTTTTTCTAGTAGTGTTATTAGCCCTCGAAGCAAAGTATTACTACGCATGCTCCTAGGGGGGAGGTTGGTAGGAGTTAACTATCGCACGCCCCCGACCTTCACACAAAGATAGACAATCAAAGATAAATTGTGCTCCAACTTCCTGGCATAACAGGAGACTATACGTGCATGCTTTGGGAATCACAAACCTTAACACCAATATTCTTACTAACCACAACCGTTTACTAGTACCTCCCACATATTATCATCTCTATATCGCAAAACTATTGCAAGGAATCAAACATATCATATTCAGTGATCCATAAGTTTTATGTAGGATTTTATGACTAACCATGCAAATGACCAATTCCTGTTGACTCTCTTAATAGATATAAGTGAAGCAAGAGAGTTTAATTATTTCTACAAAATACCATGCTCTAATAAATATAAGTGAAGCAAAAGAGCATTCTACAAATAACGGTTTTCTATGTGAAGAGAAACAGGGAATCCAAACTTCAAATGATATGAGTGAAGCACATGAAGCATTCTATAAAGCCATACTCAAAAGATATAAGTGAAGTGCAATGATCATTCTATAAATCAACCATGGACTATCTCATACCAGCATGGTGCATAAAAGAAAAGTGAAAACTAAACACAAAAGGTGCTCCAAGATTTACACATATCACATGAACGAAACGAAAACGAAAACATACCGATACTTGTTGAAGAACGATGGGATGCCTTCCGGGGCATCCCCAAGCTTAGACGCTTGAGTCTCCTTGTATATGTACTTGTGGTGCCTTGGGAATCCCCAAGCTTGAAATCTTGCCTCTCCTCCTTCTCCTCATATCGAGACCTCCTCGATCTTTGAACACTTCATCCACACAAAACTTAACAAAAAACTGGTGAGATCCGTTAGTATAATAAAGCAAATAACTACTTTAAGTACTGTTGAAAACCCATTCATATTTTATATTTGCATTATACCTGCTGTATTATAACTTCTCCATGGCTTATACCACTGATAAAATCGATAGTTTCATCAAAACAAGCAAAACAATGCATTAAAAAAACAGAATCTGTCTTAAACAGGACAGTCTGTAGTAATCTGAACTTTGACCATACTTCTTTAACTCCAAAATTCTGAAAATTTTGTAAGGAATAAAAATTTTGTATAGCAATACTGTGTAAAAATTTCAGAAACTTTTAACGTTCCAGTAAAAAATGTAAATTCACGCACTACAGCCAAAGTTTCTGTTTTTACACCGCACATACCAACAAGCAATCTAATCATCCTAAAGGCAAATCTTGGCACATTATTTTTATAATACAATGGATTTGTACAAGGGGATAATTTTTTTTTGAAAAGTTTCTGTGATTCAAGATTCGCAAAGTTTCCATGGGCATGAACAAAGCACAAGGAATTCCCCCACTTTCACGATGTTCGTCTCTCTCACTTTCACTTTTCTTTTTGTGAAGTTTTAGCTTCCCCTCTATATTTTTCTGTTTTTAAACTTTATGAAAGGACTCAACAAAATAAAATGACTCTCTAAAACTTCCGGGTTGTCTCCCTGGCAGCGCTTTCTTTAAAGCCATTAAGCTAGGCATAAAGTGCTCAAGTAATGGATCCACCCGGATCCCAAGGTAATTGTAATTGATACATCTCCAATGTATCTATAATTTTAGCGTGTTCCATGCTATTATATTATCATTCTTGGATGTTTTACAATCATTTAATAACAACTTCATACCAAAGTGCCAGTTGATGTTTTTTGCTTGTTTTTTACTTCGCAGAATATCAGTACCAAATGGAGTCCAATCGCGACGAAAGTTTTTGGAGATTTTTTTTGGACCAGAAGACACCCAGTGTGCCAAAGAAGTGTCGGAGAGTGGGCTGTGGAGGCCACAACCCACCAGGGCGCCTGGCGTGCCCTGATGGGTTGTGCCCTCCATGGGAGCACCGTCCACCACCTCTAATGCCTATAAATTTCCAAATATTCCAAAAACCCTAGGGGAGTCGACGAAACACAATTCCAGCCGCCGCAAGTTCCAGAACCTCGAGATCCAATCTAAACACTATCACGGAGGGGTTCATCTTCCTCATAGGTGCCTCTTCGATGATGCGTGAGTAGTCCACCATAGACCTACGGGTCTGTTGGCAGTAGCTAGATGACTTCCTCTCTCTCTCTTATGATTCTCAATACAATGGTCTCTTGGAGTTCAATTTGATGTAAACTTTTGCGGTCTGTTTGTTGGGATCCGATGAATTTTGAGTTCATGATCATTTTCTATCCATGAATATTATTTGAGTCTTCTTTGATCTCTTATATGCATGATTGCTTATAGCCTCGTATTTCTTCTTCGAATCTTTGGTTTAGTTAGGCCAACTAGATCGATTTTTCCTGCCATGGGAAGAGGTGCATTGTGATGGGTTTGATCTTCCGGTGTCCTTTCCCAGGGACAGAAGGGGCTGCAAGGCACGCATGTATCGTTGCCATTAAGGATAACAAGATGGGGTCTATTCCTACATGAATAGATCTTGTCTACATCATGTCATCATTCTTATTACATTACTCCGTTTTTCCATGAACTTAATACACTAGATGCATGCTGGATAGCGATCGATGTGTGGAGTAATAGTGGTAGATGCAGGTAGGAGTCGGTCTACTTATCTTGGACGTGATGCCTATACAATGATCATCGCCTTGGATATCGTCATGATTATTTGATCTTCTATCAATTTCCCAACAGTAATTTGTTCACCCACCGTGTGCTATACTCATGAGAGAAGCCACTAGTGAATCCTACGGCCCCCGGGTCTACTTTTTCCAACATATTGCTTTCCGATCTATCTTTTTGCATCTTTGTTTTCAGATCTACAAAACCAAAAACCCAAAAACATATTGCTCCACTTTTTATTTGCTCTTTTTATTTTGTGTTCTTGAGAGATCTATCTCTCCTATCTATCACTATCTAATCTATCTTTTTATCATAGAGAGATTGACAACCTCTCTTTCGCGTCGGTTTGCAAGTATTTGTTATTTGCGTGTAGGTGCTGCTTACTGGGTGGTGGTGATCCTCCTACTGGTTCGATAACCTTGGTTTCATAACTGAGGGAAATACTTACCATCGCTATGCTGCATTATCCCTTCCTTTGTGGGGAAATACTGATGCAGTCTCAAGCCACGTCAAAGGAATTTCTAGCGTCGTTGCCGGGCAGGAAGCGGTCTTTTCTACGTGCCTATCTCAGGCGCCGAGGAGACTCCATCATCATCTACCAGGTTCCTAATCACAAATCTCATCTCCTTGCAATTACATTATTTGCCATTTGCCTCTCGTTTTCCTCTCCCCCACTTCACTAATTTGCCGTTTTATTCGCCCTCTTTTTCGTTTGCCTTTTTTCTCGTCAGATCTCTTG
Organism: Elymus sibiricus; assembly: GCA_039707655.1. Lineage (NCBI taxonomy): Eukaryota > Viridiplantae > Streptophyta > Magnoliopsida > Poales > Poaceae > Elymus > Elymus sibiricus. Next base: position 139,031,297 of record CM077669.1, read on the forward strand.
TTGGTCAATCTTGTTGCCATGGCTAGCGCTACTACTCCCCCTTTGTCACCAGATTTTGAAGTACTACACTTCAAACAAAAACAAAGGGAAAATTTGAAAGATACCTGGTATAGGCTAATGGATTACTATTGTATTTCCAATCTAAAAGGATATGCAAAAAAATTTCTTGCAAATTTTTACATTGGTTTGGCTTTGCATCATAGAGAGCTTTTGTACTTTGCCTCTAAAGGGAATTTTATTGAACTTGATGCAAACGCCGCTTATGAAGTTTTGGAAGGGATTTTGGGGGTTCCTCCATAAAAAAAGGGGTTTGCTTTTTCAGAAGAAGGGGTTCAAATTCTCGACAAATTGGGTGACTTACACAAGCACTTGGTCGAGTTACAAAAATATCACGAACCCCTTAAACATATTAGTGGGAACCTCAATCGTTTGAATACTTTGATTACCCTTTGCAACAAGCGTTTGAATATTTTGGATCTCAAGATGGTTTCTTCTCCTGAAAATTTGGGGAAGCGTAAAGAGCCCCCCGGATTCGAGAAGGCCCTCACAAAGTTGGCCAAAACCAAAGATGACAATACTTGAATCAATGTGTTATGCCTAGCTAGGGGCGTAAAACGATAGCGCTTGTTGGGAGGCAACCCAATGAATAAATTTATTTTTTATTTTCCCTTTCTGTTTTTCAGTGTTGACACAATTATGCCTCTGTTATAATTGTGTTTTTATGGTTTATTTAGTGTTTGTGCCAAGTAGAGCCTTTAGGATGATTGATAAGATGAGTAGAAGCGATGCTGAATCTGAAATAGAAACTTTGCGTCCAGTATTTGAATTTTCATTTTTTGCTGGAACGAGATCTTGAGCTGAAATTTTAACAAAGTGTTTATATACAAATTCTCTACGTTGTCCTATTTTTTCAGAATTTTTAGAGTTACAGAAGTATGGTTAGAGTACAGATTACTACAGACTGTTCTGTTTAAGACAGATTCTGTTTTCGTTGCATTGTGTGCTTGTTTTGATGAATCTATGGGTTATATTGAAGGGTATGAGCCTTGGTAAAGTTAAAATACAGTAGGTATAATGAAATAATAAAATATGAATGGGTTTGCAACAGCACCTAAAATAGTGATTTGCGTTATTATACTAACGGCTCTCACGAAGATTTTATTGAGTTTTGTGTGATTGAAGTTTTCAAGTTTTGGGTGAGATCACGATGGATGAAGGAATAAGGAGTGATAAGAGCGTAATCTTGGGGATGCTACCGCACCCCCAAGATATATCCAAAGATTAACAAGTAACTAAGCTTGGGGATGCCCTCGAGTGGCATCCGCTCTTTCTTCTAACAACCATCGGTATTTTACTTGGAGCTATATTTTTATTCGTCACATATCATGAGTTTTGCTTGGAGCGTCTAGTATCTTTGCTTGATTTGCTTGTGAAAGCACAACATGCTCCCTTGGTGGTTTGAATAATTCATGACAACATACATTGTCTCTTTGACTAATACTTTTACCTAGTGTATTTCAGATAAAAGTCCATGGAGAGAAGGGTTGGCAAAAAGACTGTGGAGATACCCAAAGATGCAAGGAAATGGATTGGCAAAGCTTCAAGCAAGAGGACTCTACATTTTACATTTGTGAGAAATCACTTTGAGTCGATAGGAAAGCCAATACTATTAAAAGGGGGTAAGGTATTGTTGGTGAACAAAATGCTCATACGTGCACAAGTGATAGTCACCAAAAACACCCACAAGCTCTTCTACAAAAGTCTGTAAAAAGTCAAATATCCAAAATCGGTGCAACCAACACTTTCCACTCGGTGCCACCGATTCCCATACTCAGACAGAACTAAGCTAAACCCTAACCTATCGGTGCAACCGATTCTGCTTCGGTGCCACCGAGTTTGGTTGACAACTTTCTGTTACGCAAATTCACAAAATCGGTCCTACCGAGTTTGTTGGATCGGCGTCACCCAGATTGGGCAATCTGACCATTGGTCACCTTATCGGTGCAACCGAGTTTCATATATTGGTCTCACCGAGATTCAAAAGTTACTGCCTTTTGGTCACTTTGGTACCACCGAGATTCACACATCGGTGTCACCGAGTTAGTCACTTTAGGTGTAACGGTTGGATTTTTGGGGATGCCTATATATACCCCTTCACCACCACCCACTCGAAAGAGAAGCACTCAGAACTATTCCATACTTGCCCCATCCAGTTTTCTGAGAGAGAGCCACCTACTCATGTGTTGAGAACATGCCATTCCATTCCAACCATATGAATCTTGATCTCTAGCCTCCCCAAGTTGCTTTCCACCAATCCCATCTCTTCCACCAAGCCAAATCCGTGAGAGAGTGATTGTGTGTTGAGGAGTCTATCATCTTAAGCACAAGAGCAAGGAGTTCATCGACATTGCCGAGCCTATTACCTTTTGGAGGGTGGTGCCTCCTAGATTGGTTAGGTGTCGCTTGGGAGCCTCCTACTTCGTGTTGTGGAGTTGAACCAAGAAGTTTGTAAGGGCAAGCAGATCGCCTACTTCGTGAAGATCTACCCATAATGAGGCTAGTCCTTCGTGGACGGAAGCCGTTATGGAATAGTCGAGGTTGCTACTTCGTGGACCCTTCGTGGGTGGAGCCCTCCGTGGACTCTCGCAACCGTTACCCTCCGTGGGTTGAAGACTCCATAAACCTGGACGTACAATAGCACCACCTATCGGAACCACGGGAAAAATCTTCGTGTCCCTCTTGCGTTTGATCCTCCCATCTCATCTCTTTACTTCATGTGCAATGTCTTTACTTTCCGCTGCTATATTCGTAGACATGCATGTGTAGGGTGTGCTTGATTTGCTATGATTGTTAAAATCTGCCAACCAATTAACTTGGGAAAAGGTTAGGTTTTAAATTCCTGCTAGTAGTCTATTCACCCCCCCCCCCTCTAGACACTCTTCTAGTGATCCCACAATTGTTATCAAAGCATTGGTCTCCCTTGCTTCGGTTTAATCACCGTGGAGGAAGATGGATGTGTCTAGTATAGGGAGTTTGAGTTGTAGAGTGCTTATTCTTGATGGAGAGTACTATAGCCAATGGAAAACCTTGATGCTTGAGCTATTTAATGAATTCCACTTGAGCAAATATGTTAAGAGCCCCTATGTACCTCCCATTGATCCTTTACATCCCACACACGAAGAGGAAGTTGATATGCTATGCAATCTTAGAACTGTTAATCTCATCGTTAGAGCATTGCCTAGAAATGTGCTTAATCAAATGAAGAATTTTGAATGTGCCTACACTTTGTGGAATGATTTGGAGAAAATATATCCAAATTATTCATTGAGTAATCTTGATGAAATTCTTCATAAAACTATTGCCTTCCAGAAAATGACGCCTAATGATCCCAAGTTTGATGATTGTCTATTTGAGCTTAGAGACTTCATGCGTGCTAAAGGAGATGTCACAACTATCAACAATATTATTATAGAGGCCCTACGCATTCATAAACTTGAGCATTTTCATGATCACAATTCTAACGAATCTCTTGTTCTTTATGACGAGGATTTCCCACTTGATGACGACAATGTGGAACATGGCTACTATGATGAAGATGAGCTATTCGACATCGAGTATGAGAAGATCATGAAGAATCTAAGTCTCATGGCAAACTTCAAGGATTACATGTACCGATCATATGACCGGAGATAGAGAAATGTTTGAAGAGATCACACCAAACCATGGACCGCGAAGGTACGTAACGTTTGGAGACAACTCCAAGGGTAAGGTACTTGGTCTTGGTAAGGTGGCCGTATCCCATGATAGCTCTATTCAAAATGTTATGCTTGTTGAATCTCTTGGTTACAATCTTCTTTCCGTATCTAGACTTGCCGACTTTGGTTTTAATGTTCTATTCACGAACGTAGATTGCCAAGTGTTTCGTCAAGATAATCATAACATGGTCTTTACCGGTTTCCGTAGAGGTGATCTATACATTGTCGATTTCACTAAGAGATCCAAACCTCGTACTTGTCTTATTGCAAAATCTTCTAAAGGTTGGCTTTGGCATTGAAGACTAGGACATGTTGGCATGCGTAATTTAGACAAGCTTATCAAAGGTGATCATATACCTAGTGTTAAAGATGTTATCTTTGACAAAGATAGACTTTGTAGTGCTTGTCAAGCTGGAAAGCAAGTAGGTGGAAGTCATCCCGTTAAGAATATCATGACTACTAGGAGACCACTCGAGTTACTTCACATGGATCTTTTTGGTCCCAATGCTTATAAGAGCCTCGGTGGAAATTCCTATGGTCTAGTTATAGTTGATGATTTTTCCAGATTTACCTGGGTATTCTTTCTTGATGATAAGTCGCAGGTACAAAAGATCTTCAAGATTTTCGTTCGCAAAGCGCAAAATCAGTTTGAAGTGAAGATCAAGAAAGTTCAGAGCGATAACGGATCGGAGTTCAAGAACGCCCATGTGGATACCTTTCTTGACGAAGAAGGTGTCTCACATGAGTTCTCGGCTACATACACACCTCAACAAAATGGAGTTGTTGAGAGGAAGAACCGGACGCTTATTGAGATGGCAAGAACGATGCTTGACGAATACAAGACTGAAAGGACGTGGATGTCGCCTAGAGGGGGGTGAATAGGCGCTTTAAAATAATTACAGTTTATGCTTGAACAAATGCGGAATAAAACTAACGTTTAATATGTCAAGCACAAAACATAAAACAACTAGGCTCACCTACGTGCACCAACAACTTATGCTACGCAAGATAAACAACTAAGTGATAGCAAGATGTAAAGCATGAAACAATATGGCTATCACAAAGTAAATTGCATAAGTAAAGGGCTCCGGTAAGAGATAACCGAGGCACGAAGGTTGGGGCAAACTCCACAACTTAATTGGAGGCTCCCAACAACACCACGAAGCTTCACCACAATGGATTGTGGCTCCGAGGTGACCTCAAATGCTCGGGGCAATCTCCACAACCTAATTGGAGACCCCGAAGCTTGCCCGGAGCTTTGCACCACAATGATTAAGCTCCGAGGAACCACCAACCGTCTAGGGAGCCAAAGCACCCAAGAGGAACAGGCTCAAGGGTGCTCAAACACCCAAGAGTAATAAGCTTCTCAACTTCTCACTTCCACATATCACCATGGAGAACTCAAACCTATGCACCAAATGCAATGGCAAGGGCACACGGAGTGCCCAAGTTCTTCTCTCCCAAATCCCACCACAACAACAAATGTTATGGAGGAAATGAGAGGAAGAACGAAGAAGAACACGAAGAACTCCAAGATCAAGATCCAAGGGGTTCCCCTCACAAAGAGGAGAAAGTGATTGGTGGAAATGTGGATCTAGATCTCCTCTCTCTTTTCCCTCAAGAACTAGCAAGAATCATTGGAGGGATTGAGAGATAGCAAGCTCGAAGAAGGTCAACAATGAGGGAAGAACACGAGCTCAAGAGTTAGGGAGCAATCGGGAAGAAGACCCCTTTTATAGGTGGGGTAAAATCCAACCGTTACCCCCACAGCCCGCACACAAGCGGTAGTACCGCTCAGGGGAGCGGTACTTCCGCTTATACTCGTCCTGGAACAACAAAGCGGTAGTACCGCTCCGGAGGGAGCGATAGTACCGCTCTGGGCGGTAGTACCACTCTGGAGGGAGCGGTACTTCCGCTCAGAAATCCCAGAAGACTGGCAGAGAAAAGGATGCAAAAGAGGCCGCGGACCCTCAGGGTGGCAGTACCGCCAGGTACTTCCGCTTAAAAAGAATAAGCGGCACTGCAGGGCGGTAGTACCGCTCGGTACTACCGCTTAAAAAAGTTAAGCGGCACATAAGGGCGGTAGTACCGCTGGAGCGGTACTACCGCTCGGAAGAGCGGTACTTCCGCTTAAGAGAAATATAGAACTCAATCAACCAGATGGATACAGAAAAACCAGAACTGCCATAACTTCTGCAAATGAGCTCCGAATAGAGCAAACTCAAGCTTGTTGGATTCAGCATGACAAGAGCTATCAAACAGCGACAGTATAAAAATGCCAATGGTATAGAGATGTGAAACCACTATCAATGAAGAACCGGTAAAAACTCCAACATCGAAAACATCATAGAAGATGCATATGGACTCCGTTTTCGATGAACTTGAGCTTGTCATGAAGCTGACCATAAGCTCAAGAAACCTCAAAGAGATGCACCAAACAAGAACTGAGAAAGATGATGATGCAAGGATGCAAATGGTTTGAGCTCTCAACGAACGATACGATCAAGCTACTCACTTGAGAGCCCCCCTTGATAGTACGGCTATCGATCCTATAACCCGGTCTCCCAACTACCACCATGAGACCGGTAAAATAGAAAGCCCTATCAAGGTTAAACCTTAGCCTTGCGCATAGTCCACTTGAGCTAGATGATGACGATCTTGACTTCCTCAAGATGGACCACCTTTCTTGATTGCGTCGGCTCGATGAAGATTAGTATATTGCTCCCCCATACTCCACTATGGGAGAGTCTCACTTCGGCACATCTTCACAAGTCCATTGTCACCACAATGGACAGCAAGCTTCAAGCATGATCTGTCTGTGGTGCTTCGCTTGAACTTGGACACCGCAACATTGATGACGATCACCACTTGATGTCATCCTCCATGGGTTGTATGAGATCTTCCTCTTGACGCAAGCCCATGGAAATATACCTAACCCCACAACGAACTCTCACGTAGACCATGGGTTAGTACACAAAGCGTAATGGACAATGCTTACCACACCATGGGATCACTTGATCCCTCTCGGTACATCTTGTACGCTTTGTGTGTTGATCAACTTGATTCACTTTTTGACTTAGTCTTGATCAACCTTGTATCTTATCTTCTCTCTTCATAAAGATGATGTCTTGAAGGTAAACATGAATGCTTACACAATCTTCTTCTTCAAGACATGCTTGCAAAAAGCTCAACTCCCACATGAGCAATCTTTGGATACACCTTGAATACCACCTTGATCAGCATATAAACTCCTTGAAACCAACAGATGGACTTCAAGAAGTACCTACGGAGAAATCCTTCGAATATAACTCAAGGAAACCATTAGTCCATAGGGATTGTCATCAATTACCAAAACCACACATGGATAAATGTGCTCTTACAATCTCCCCCATTTTGGTAATTGATGACAACCACTTTCAAGAGAGTTTATATAAGGAAATAAGCACAACCAAGCACACACACATGCAGACCAATGCATGGGTGTGAGATGCAAATGCTTAGGCAATAAAACCAAAACTCTCTAAGCTTTCCAAACTAAACTCTCTAAACTTCTCCCCCATTGGCATCGATTGCTAAAATGGGCGAAAAGCTTAGAAAGCCAATATAATAGGTGTTCCTCCAAAAGGTGTGTATTTCTCAAAATATGAGTGCAATGAAATACACATATCCAATGAAAAGTAGTTGGAGGAAAACAAACTATATTGAGGACCCAAAGATTGCAAAAAGGATCGTATGGCACAAAGACATACACCAGAGTGAAGCAAGCAATCAAAAGATACCAATTGGAACAATCAATCACATGGTCCTACCAGCCACATGAATAAAAGATATTATGATATGGGCAAAAGAGTGTTTATAAAGAAACTAGAGGAGCTCCCCATGATTTGTGCACAAATAAGAAATTTTGAATTTGAATACAAGTGCACAAAATAGGATCATGACTCCCCCAAAATCAATATAGACACACAACAAGTGCAAGCAAGTAGATAAGACAATGAGCATAGTACTTGCACTAAAGATATGGTTGAGCAACATGTAAAAGAGGCAATCTTAAGAATAGGCTCAACCAAAATGATGTGTGTGAGTCATGGCAAAGCACTTGAGAAGACTAGTATAAGGATGAGCATTAAGCATCAATATAGTCTTGATGAAATAAGAACACAAAGTGCAAACCATATCCTTCCCACAAACACAAACTACTGGCAAATGGGTCCACAAGCTTACTAATAAGAAAATTAAAAACCAAAGCTTGTGACAACCCCTGGTGAAGATAGGAAATAATAGCCTTGTCAGGAGGAGGGATACCAATCGAAATGGCAAAACCCTCGTGAAGACAAGCATGAGAAAAATAATCTTCACCAGACCAAAGAGTGCATCAAGATGCAAGGATATAAGATCCGCACTCAAGACAAATTCTTTCACGAAACCACCAGGGAAATAAAAAGGGAATGTAACGGTGGACGTGAAAGAAAAAGAGGATATCAACTAGAGATGTAACTTCTCTCATGTGTATAAGATTCTAGATAGAGGACAACCATGATGATATATCCACAAAGAATGATGTACACACGAAATAGTTATAAGAAGGAACGGACAAGATATCCAAAAGGAAGTCATAAATATACCAATAAGATCTTTGCTTGAAAGCTTAGCACATTGCCTAGTATTTTATTATTGTACATAAATGAACTCCCAGCATACGAACATCAAAGACATCACAACTAGCAACAAGAGATCATCGTTGGGATGCTTTGAGAAAGGAAACAAGTACCACAAGAATGACTCAGGAAATTCATGCCATGATGCAACCTATAAAAGGTTGAATGCGAGAAATGTATGCATGAAGTAGATACTTGTTACCGAGATAGCATTGGATTGATGTAGTAGACAATGGTTCTTCGATCATCCTAGCATGGCTCCAATAAGCACATGGTGTCAACACCTTCCTTGTAAGTGAGCCGAGTGTCCAATGTATCTCCAATTGTTCCTAGAACAACACCACAAACAAAGTGGTACCCAAACTTATTGGGACCAAAAAGTTAGTCGACCAACAATACATAGGACAAAACTCCACATAAATATGTGCATATAGATATGAAATTGAATTTCATGCACACTTTAGCCAATTTATGTCATAGTGGAATTTCCCCTACATATTGGGTCAAGGAAAGAGAACATGCCTACGAAAATACATGTAGTAAATATGCATGCTCAAAGCTTTCAAGAATCAAATCAACACACAGTTGATAAGATACCGAAAGAAAAGGTATCAAGTGAAAATAAGATACCAAACGAAAAAATCACTTGACCGATACCAACTAAAAGATACATCAAGGAATGAGATATCCATTGACACATGCCAAATAGAGGGAAACAAGAAACCAATTGAAGGAAAACAAGAGGTATCAAGTTCCCAAATGAGAGCTAGGTTCCAAACAAACCAAACCCTCCGCAAATTTTCATGATGGCACAAAGCACCATAGAGAAAAGACTTGCCTTGCACCAACACACACTTGATCAAGATCAAAAGATTTTAAGATAAACACATAAAGAGAGTGTTCAAAAGAAAATAGGATAGCTCCCCCAAGAGATGTGCATTATATAGAATTTGCATTTGAATACAAAAGGCACACGATGGGATCATCACTTTCCCTATGTCTATAGAAACACTAGACATGCTCAAAAAGATCCACAAGAGGCAAGGAAGACAAATGAAAGACAAAAACCTATGTAAAGATGATTAGCAAATTCTACCACTTAAAAGGAATACCAATTGTCAAGGACAAGGAGTATTTGGAAATAATTCCTATTTGTAGATTGCAAATAGATCCACCATCATCTTTACTCCTAAATCACAAGCAAATGACACTTGTAGAGCTAGCATGCCACCTAGGAACAAGATAAATTATAATATCAAATCTAAGTGGCAATATCTCAAATGTACACATTCTCTGGGCTTGTAATATGCACATAGTATATTACTCCCCCATAATGTGGTAACCCAACGTTATTAACAAGTGGTAAATGAAATCCAACAAGAGATGATTAATGGACCATTTAGAATTTGAATTTCTCATGAGAAGACATACCACATAGAAGCTAGATAATCTTGTAATATCAATACTAAGTGGTATTCCTCATGTACACACATTTTGAGGATCGTGAAGTGCACAAAGCACATCACTCCCCAAAAATGGGATAATCCATTAATCTCTCAAAAGAGCCGACAAAGATACAAACAAAATACAAAAAGGCTCAATACAATACGCACACGTACATGATGTGGAAACCAACATACCCATACTTGATTACTCAAGATAAGCAAGACGGAGGTACACCATATACAAACACATGCAAGGTACAAAACCACAACATGTAAAGGGGCAAGTAACTAACAATGTAAACAATTTAAGTACAAGTTACCGCAAGGAGGCACATTGGATATAAGATAGAAACTCGATAATCCAAATGACTTGGCTTGAAATAATATGAATGAAGAAGACACTACTGGAATCAGGACATTTGCCGTCTGCCAGGTCTTTGCCATCTGCTGGCAGACGGCAAAGAAGGCCTTTTTCATCAGCATCCTGAAAACAGACGGCAAAGGCATGGCAGACGACAAAGGGTCTTTTTGCCGTCAGCCAGGTCTTTACCGTCGGCTAGCAGACGGCAAAGATGGGGCAGGCAGATGGCAATGGTCACGGGCGGGCCCCACCGCACCGTGGGTTCGGAGGACAGCCTCGTTGCCATCGGGTACATCTTTGCCGTCTGCCTCCCCTCTCTTTGTCGTCCGCTAGCGGACGGCAAAGAGGACGCCCCCCCTAACGGTCACGGCGGGGCCCCACCCCGCGCACCCCCCCTCTTTGCCGTCTGCTAGCAGACGGCAAAGAGGACGCCCCTATAACGGCCGGATCCCTCCTCCACCCCCCTCACTCTCCCGAATCTCAAACTTTCCGGCCCCGCGCGCCCCTCCCTGCGCCGCCGGCCCACCACCACGCCGCCACCCTCCCTGCGTCGCCCCCCACCACCGCTCCGCCACCCTCCCTGCGCCGCCCCCCACCACCGGGCCGCCACCCACCCCACGCCACCCCCATCCCCTCGGCGGCTCCCCCGCTCCGCCCCCCTCCCCGAGCCGCCCCTCCCCTCGCCGGCCCCCTCCCTGCGCCGCCCCCACCACCGCGCCGCCGCCCTCCGTGCGCCGCCCCCACCACCGCAACGAGCCCCTCCCTGCGCCACCCCAATCCCCTCGGCGGCGCCCCCATGCCGCCCCCTCCCCGAGCCGCCCCCTCCCCTCACCGGCTCCCGAAGCCACCCCCTCCCGGCGGCCCCCCTCCCCGCGGATCCCCCCTCCCCGCCGCCCCGGCCGCCCCCACCCAACTCCGGTGAGTGCCCGACCACCGCCCCCCTCACATTTTTTTGTTTTTCCCTGTTTTTTTAGTTAGTTAGTTAGTTAGTTAGTTAAATTAGATAGTTAGTTTATTTTCTGTTTTATTTTCTGTTAAATTACATATTTAGTTTATTAGGTAGGAAAAACTTAGATAGAAAAGGAAAAACTTAGAAGAAAAAAAATCTAGAAGAAAAAAGAAGAAGAAGAAGAAGAAAGAGGAGAGGAGGGGAAGGAGAATAGGAAAAAGGAAAAGAAGAAGAAAAAGAAGAGAAGAAGAAGAAGAAGAAAGAGGAGCGGAGGAGAAGGAGAAGAGGAAAAACGGAAAAGAAGAAGAAAAGGAAGAGAAGAAGAGAAGAAGAAGAAAACGACACCCGACACGACGCCCTGCCAAGAACCGCGACACCCCGACACGACACCCCGACACCCAGACACGACGCCCATACACGACGCCCCGACACCCAGACAAGACACGAGACCCCGACACCCAGACATGACACCCCGGCACGACACTCCGAGCAATTGTTAATACGCCACACCCGACGTCACTGAAGCCCTGACACCTCTTCGGCCTCTTGTTGACCGAAGAGGTGCTCTTCGGCCTTCCAGAGGCCGACGGGGTCATAGTTTTGTAAAGTATGAGTTAGGTCATATATATATTCTAATTTTGTTCTGAAAAACATCATATTTGTGTTGATCGGGTGGATTTCAATGTGCAGTTGTTTCGTCGCTGCGAGGATCTGCTGTTCGACGACCTCATATTTGTGTTTGACGAGCTTCCCAACGCGTTCGTGGGTGAGCAGAAATGACATCTCCCCTGGCCCCCTTAATTTGCTCGGTTCCGGTCTTCGTGCCGATGAAACTTGCTAGCTATAGGTGTCTTCAATCATCAGTATGCGTGACCAGTATGCGTCTCCCGTTCGAAAGGGCGGCATCTATAAATATGCATGTCTTTGCATATTTATAACCGCCATCCTTTCGAATTGTCCAACGTTATCCATGGACAGCCCGAGTATGTGTAGATTGGGTTCGTTTTCCCTTATGCTCTGCCCCGGATCCGATGCTGAATTTCGTCAGTGCTTCCCTGTTCTTCTCCGGGTACACATCCTCTCTGCTTATTGCCGAGACGTGTATCAGGAGAACAGCGGGGAGGTGCTGCCGAAATTCTGCGTCGGATCCGGAGCAGAGCATGGGAAAACGAACCCAATCTACACATACTCGGGTGGGATTAGGACCTATCTCTACCTATTAGCGTGTAGGTTGCATGGACGTAATAAAACTGACAAACTTGATTAACGGATGAATATAGATGATGAATTATATATATATTTCTTGTGTGTTTAGTAGGTAGGCAAGATGAGTGATCGTGCTTGGATGTACACCGGTCACCCTAGTCAAAAAGAAATGACCATTGAATGGTTAACAAAAACCAAGGGTTTTCTGAGCGCCGCATTTGCAAATGGCCAGGAAATAACCTGGTGCCCCTGTGTCCGGTGCGACAACCATAAAAAGTGGACACGGGATGAAATGGGTAAACACTTGCAGAAGTGGGGTTTTACGACTGATTATACGGTGTGGAGATTTCATGGTGAGTCTGCCCAACGTGCCAGAGCTGAGGTGGTTCGTCGTCGCACCGACGAGCATGGTACCGGGATCGAAGACATGGTGCAAGACTTTGATGATGCTCGGGATTCGGAAGATGAGATGGAGGAATCTGCAAAGGCCTTCTATGAAATGTTGGAGTCTTCAAAATGTCCTCTCCACTAGCACACTGAGCTTTGTCAGCTGGATGCCATCGCGCAAGTAATGGCTCTGAAGGCTCAGTTCAACCTGGGCAGAGAATGCTACGACGCGATGATGACGATATTTGGACGCTTTCTGCCCAAAGGCCATGTATTGCCAGCAAACCTGTACCAGTCGTACAAAATCCTACGTGCACTTAAGATGCCCTATGAGAAGATAGATGCCTGTGAGAATGGATGTGCCTTATTTAGGCTTGAGTATGCGGGCTTCAACTATTGTCCCATTTGCAAGTCTTCCAGGTATGTTGTGGTAGACAACGGTATGGGTGAGAAGAGTCAGACCAAAATCCCAGTTAATGTTCTTCGGTATATGCCAATCATACCAAGATTTCAACGTCTTTTCATGGTCGAAGAGACGGCCAGACAGATGACGTGGCATAAATTGGGCAAAAGAACCGAACTAGATGCAGTTGGGAATCCGATGTTGGGACACACTTCAGACGCTTTTGCGTGGAAGCACTTCGATGCATTACATAAGGATAAAGCGGCAGATCCAAGGCATCCTCGAGTCGCCATCAGCACGGATGGGTTCAATGTGTTTGGTATGACGGCAACCCAATACAATTGCTGGCCTGTATTTGTCATTCCACTCAATCTTCCCTCCGGAGAGATTATGAAAAGAAAGAACATTTTCTTGACATTGATAATTCCAGGGCCCAACTATCCGGGGAAGAATATGAATGTGTACATGCATCCGCTTAAGGATTAATTGCAAGAAGCTTGGGATAATGGGATCAAGACATATGACGCCGCTACAAAAAAAACTTCAAAATGCATGTTGGTTCAAACAAACGGTAATTTCCATTAGACCATTTCATTTCTTCGTCTAGTTTGCAGCTAATGCAACAATCCTTTCGTATTAAACTTGTAGGCTAATGCAGAGTCTATGGACTCCGAATTGAGACAAGTCGCTAATGGTTTTGACTATAAGGTCCGTTCATTTGACAAATACGACATCAACGTGTATCGCTTTCGTACTTTTGGCAAAGAGCTATCTATGGCCGACTGAAAGTCTACAAATTGTTGTGTCTCCACTATCGGCGAAGGAGGTGCGAGTATTATGGAAGAGTTGAAGCAATTTATGAACTTAGATTCTTTGGTGAAAACCCACCAAACGTCGTAGTCTTCAAATGTTATTGGTTCCAGCCGAAGGAGACTAGAAGGACTCATGAACATATATGGCTAGTCGAAATCAAACAAAGCACCCATTTAGATGTTCCTGATGTCTATATTACAGCTCAACAGGCGACCCAAGTTTTCTATCTACCGTGGGCCTGCCAAACTGATCCAAATCTGAATGGTTGGGATGTCGTTTATGATGTGCCGCCACATTTTAGACCACCTCCCCTCAATGAAGATGATTATGAACCTCACATTAACCCAGACACATATGAAGGAGAATTCTTCCAAGAAACACGTCTTTCCAAAAAACGTTTCAAGAACCGCTCTACTTCACCCCAGAACATTGAGGTAGACAGCGACAGTGAATCTGACTTCACCCCTGAGCCGGAACAAGAAGAGACGGAAGAAGAAGAGGTTACTGCTGCGGATGACCTCTCAATGCTTGACCGATTACATAAAGGAGGCCTTCCACATGTTGCTCCCGATAGTGATGATGATGCATTTATTAATGATAGTGATGATGATGATGCATTTATTGATCCCGGAGCATATATAGACGATGAAGATTATTATTAGTTCATGTCAGGTATACATGATGATGATACACTCAAATTATATATATACATATTATGATGATGATACACTCAAATTTCGTTTACTCTTTGTCATGGCAGGTGTTGAAATATGGTGGGCGCGGGTCGAGAGCGATCCGAGGATCCTTCGTCGGCGCGTGGTGGGAGTGGTACTTCCATTCCACCTCAAACTCTCCGGAGAGCATTGAATGATAGTATTGGGACACCCGAGGGCGCTTCTTCGTCGGTGAATTTGCCGACCGGGAGAGGAGGTCAGGGGAGAGGTAGGAAGGCTCCTAAAGTTACACGTGGTGGCCGCGGGAGAGGTAGGAAGGCTTCTACACCTTCCTCGCCGCCACCCCCAGCTGATTCACCCGAGCACAGGACTGCTACGGTGGACCTGTCTGAGGTGGAGGCTACAAGGACTCCTGTCCACGAGCCTCGGGTCGACGATCCTTCTGTCTCAGACGCGGCCACCCGCGAGACTCCTGTGCCAGACGCTTCGTGCCGCGAGACTCCTGTGCCAGACGCTTCGTCCTATGAGACTCCATAGGCTTCCACCGGATGGGATACCTGGCCGGATCTGCATCAGCCGGAGCCGAGTGGCCATGCTGATGGTGGCGGGGATCGGCTTTCTGATAGCGGGGACGAGGTCGTTGAGGGCACCCTCTACCAGCGTGGGTGTACACGGCTCTCGCCCGTGCCGGCGACCCGCGAGCAGAGGTGGCTGATTAAGCCTGAGTCGCTGAAGTAAGTGCATTTACTCTTTTTAAACCGTTTGCCTTCATGTTTCTTCACATATCTAATGCGTTGGCTTTGTCATACTGCAGGGGTTGGATTCACGCCAAGGATGTCCGCAGGCCCAACTCCATCCTTGGTGTGATTTTACGGCATAACTTCCCGGGGTTTGTCACGTTGCCCGGCGAGGGTCAGCAAGAAGAGGTAGGATTTAAGTGGGAGCACTACTTGGCTGCCCCTGCACCGCCGGAGGAGATGATCGACGGTGTGTTGTGCCACACGAGGGCCGACATGGTCATCAGGAAGTTTTGGGTAATTTCTCCTTTACACAATTAAATATCAATAATAGCTAGTTATTGTACTAATCAGTGTTGTCTCTTTTGATTGCAGGCCTTCTACAGGTGTGAGGAGGGATACGAGGAGGCCGCGGCAAAGCTTATCGATTACAAGTGCAGGCGCCTACTATAGAACTTATGACACGAGCCTCGGGTACAGGTTGTTCGAGACTACTACGCCTCGCAGCGTATTAAGAAGGCCAAGTCATCGTCCCGCCGAAAGTTTCTGGACAAGGAGCAGTACATGAAGGTAATTACCTATTCTGAAGGCCTTGTACTTAGTTTCCTTTGCTTTGATTCGTAGGCGTAGCTCTCTAATTTCTCTTTATTAACTTAGGTGCCCCCTAGATGGTGTGCGAATAAGATGGGTTGTTGGGAGTCATTGGTGAATGAATGGTGCTCTGACCAATGGCGAGTCGTCCACGACGATGCCAAGGCACGGCGTGCCCAAATGGAAGGTGTGCCACACCATCAAGGCAGCGCCAACATTTATCAGTTCGGGCGGAACTGGGTATCTGGTTTGCTTCATGAGTCCTGCAATTCATTCTTGTAGTGCTAGGTTTACCCATTATTAATACTTTGTTCCTCTCTTGTAGGCTCATCACAATAAGACGGAGGTGCCAGCGGTGTACGACCTCTATGCCATGGCCCATACTGCCTCATACAAGAAGGTCAAGGCATTCTCTGAGTCTGACCTCGATGATCCCGAGAACTTCAGCAATATCTCCTCCCACCACAAGCTTGTGAGGTACAGAGATGTGGGGAAGGCGGTGAATGGGGAGGACATCAACCCGAGCCAGCATCCACTTGATCCAGACCTGGTGATGATAGCTGGCCATGGGAGGCCCCATGGGTCGATAGCCATTGGAGATGGACATATACGGTCTTCGAGCACTCTCCGGCAGATCAAGGCGCGCCAAACGAGCTCCTGTCCTGAGATGCCGCCTCGTCCACGGCCAGTCCAGCTCGCCATCGGGATTAGTCATACGGACTTAGATAGGTTTCCTCCATTACATTGTGTGTGCGAACAAAGATGATTACAATGCTAACGAGGAGTTGTGTTGCAGGCTGCTCTGCAGAAAGAGAGAGAGACAACCCAGGCGCTTCTGGCGGAACAGGCCCGACAGGTGGCGGAGGACAAGAGGGATCTGGAGGAGAGGACGGCTAGGTTGTTAGAGGAGGAGAGGGCACGGAACGATGCGTCTAACCGGGACATGTACGAGCTCATCATGGTAAGTTTCTTCTTCATATTAGCCAAATCATGCACTACATGTTCTTTTCATTAATAACCAATATGATTGACTTGGCAAAACCAAATGTGCAGACTTTGTGCGAGAAGAACGGCCAGACCCCTCCGCCGATGCCAGTCATTACCACGGCTGGAACGGTGAGTTCCATTTCAATGTTCATTAGTTACTAGTCTTAACATTTCAGCGTCATCATGCTAACGCAAATGATCTTTGGTACAGCATAACTCCCGAGCCGCATCGCACGACCCGAGCAACCCCAGTGCTTCACCTCCGTGATGACGAGGATCGTAAGCCCTAATATGCCACTTACTTGGCTCATTTTCTCAAACAAATACAAACATAGCACTTAGACAAACTTAGCACTTAGACAAATGTCATATTTTACCTAAGTTAGCTTTGTTTCCTATAAAATGACATAGTAAGCTTACTTTCCTCCAAAATGACATATTGTACCTAAGTTAGCTCTAAAATGACCTATACTTAGCATTGTTTCCTCCACACTAACATAATAAGCTTAGTTAACTCAAAAATGACATAATAGACTTGGTAACCTCATAGATGCCATAGACTTAGCTTATTTTCTTGCAAAATGACACAATAAGATTAGTTAGGTAAATAATGTGATAATTACCTAGGTTAGCTCTAAAATGACACAAATAAGCAATAAGAAGAAGAAAAACAAGAGGAGACAGAGAAAGAATCTTGCCACACTTTGGCTTGCCACACTTTGGCTTTAGGTGCTCAAATAGTTAGCCACAATTTGGCTTGCCGCAATTTTACCACACTTTGGCTTGCCACAATTTTACCACACTTGCCTTACTTGAGGTGCTCAAATAGTTACCACACTTTGGCTTGCCTAAGGGAATCTTGCCACACTTTTTCTATCTATGACATGTGGGTCTTACTGCTAATAAAAAAAGTTCTTGCCTTAGTTGTGGCAAGGACCAAACACACACCTAACATGGTCAAACTTGCCTAAGTTGAGTTGTGGCAAAGTGTGGCTAGTTGTGTCTTCAAACCAAATAGCCCCTTCATCTTCTTCTAACTCTAGATCTTCTTCTACTTCTTAATTCTAGTATTATTTTTCTAACTTTCTTATTTCCAATTTTGCAGATTTGAGATGAGTTCACGGCAGCTTGCTTTGATGTAGTGCTAGGTTTACTTTATGTTTTCATGTATTGAGTCATTTGTGTCGATGAGACTATATGTATGTATGGATGAACCTATTGTAATATGGCGAACAATGTGGCATTTGATACTTTTAATTTGGTATAATTGTTGGATGATCATATATGGCTGTTGCACATTGTTTCTGTGAATTATTTATGTATATATCATATATTGTTTGTTTGAAAATTGTTGAATGTAACAAAAACAAAAAAAAGAGGCAATACAGCCTCTTTGCCGTCTGCCCCGGACGACATAGGCAGCTATGCCGATGGCCGCCGTCGGCAAAGCTGCCACGTGGCGGCCGCCTGTGAAACCTGGGAAAACAAGGCTGGCCCATTTTGCCTCTTTGCCGTCTGCGGCAGACGACAAAGGGGGAGTAGGCAGACGGCAAAGGGGGGGGGGCAGGAGGCAGACGGCAAAGGGGGGCGGGAGGCAGACGGCAAAGAGAGGCGCTATGCCGACGGCCGCCGTCAGCAAAGATGCCACGTGGCAGACGGCAAAGGGGGGCGCGAGGCAAACGGCAACGGGGGGCGGGAGGCAGACGGTAAAGGGTGGGGGTCCGTTAGCCGCCTGACGGTGGCGCCGTCAGTACTACGCCGTCCAGGTCCTTTGCCGTCTGCAAGCTAACAACAAAGAATCTTTGCCATCCGCTGGGCCGAAGCAGATGGCAAAGAATCCCTTTGCCAAAGCTCGTTGGGCTCGAAATTGTGCCGTCCGCTAGTGGACGGCAAAGGCCTTTGCCGTCTGCCTTTTGCCCTTTGCCGTCTGCCATGGCAGACGGCAAATCTCCTGATTCCAGTAGTGAGATCCCTTAATTCTTCATGATGTAGCCAAGTCTCCAATGCCCTCCAACTATACCTATTGATCAAGTTTGAGCTTGTTGGTCCCCAACCAAGTTGGGTCCTAAGAGGTTAGTCACAATAGGCTTGGCTACCCAAATGGTTCTTTTCTTGACACCACTTTGAGTACCAACACACTTGGCAAACACATTGCCAACATTATCCTTCCCAAGAGAATAGACATCATCAATGATTATTGGGTTGGATACTTTACCGTTAGTGCATGAAGAAGCAAAGTGACCCTTCTCACGACATAAGTAGCAACATCTACCCTTTAAACTCTTCTCCATTGATTTCTCAACTTGAGGAGTGTTGGCTTGGTTCTTTTTGGGAAGAGGCCTTTCTTCAACTTGACGTTGAGCATGAGATTGTGGCTGCTTCCCTTGTTGCTTGTCGCTATGGGGCTTCTTCTTCAATGGGCAAGATCTAACATGGTGCCCTTCTATTTTGCACTTGAAGCAAACAATCTTGGCCGAGTTCTTGACTTGTTCTTGGCCCTTCTTGTTGTTGCTCTTGGACTTCTTCTTCTTATTGGAGTTGAATCCAAGTCCACCTTTGTCATTTGGGGATTTTTGCACACTCAAGATATTCTTGAGTGTGGACTTCCCTTCATGACCCTTTTCCAAGTCTTTCTTCAAAGAAGTGACTTGGGCCTTGAGCTCATTGATTTCCTCTACATGGTTAGTATGAACACAAGTACTAGAGGATGTATAAGCTTCATTGTTAGAGCAACAAGGCAAGGAAAGTAATTCATCACAAGATGTAGCAACATTATGAGTAGATGAACTACGAGGACTAGCACATGGCAATAAAGCATTTCTACTAGATGTAGTGCTAATGTCCACATGAGGCTCACTAGATGTTACCTTAGTAGTACTAGCCTTATGAGCTATCTTTAGCACATTATGGGATACTAGAAGATCACCATGAGAGCTCGAGAGCTTTTCATGACTTTCTTACAATTTCCCATAATTGCTAGATAGCAACTCAAGTTGAGCCCTTAGCTCAACATTCTCCTTAAAAATGGATGCTTCACAAGAAATAGAGTTAGTAGCACAAGCATCATCATTAACAACAAAAGGAGAAGGCAACTTGGCAAGCTCTTTAGCATATGAAGCTTGAAGTTGAGCATGAGACTCGGTGAGTTCAATGAGCGAACTCTTAATGACCCTTGAGCCATTTTCGAGGTGCTCAAAGTCCTCAAGCAGTATAGCATGTGCAACTGCAAGCTTATCATTTTTAGTTCTAAAATCATTAGCCACCTCGAGAGCTCTATCATGGGATTCCTTTAATCTAGATAATTCTAGAGCAAAGGTCTCCTCAAGAGATTCCTTGGTGGTTTGTTCATGTTCAAGAGCTTGAGATAGCTCCGCGATGTCATTAGCATAATCACGCTCATGACCTTCCATTTTATCAATGGTGGCCTCATGCTCCTCGAGATGAGCTTCCAACTCCTCAATATATTTCTTGCCCTCAATTGCAATAGACATGATTTCCATGAAGTTGGAACGAGCAATTTTGTTCTTATGAAGAGCTTTAAAAACCATTTCTCCCTTAATTTTTAAGGAAGCAATATTATCACTCTCTTCATCATCATCAACATCATCATCATGGGATATATTGGGATTCAAAGTAGGAGATACCTTTGAAGCCTTAGCCATAACGCAAAAGTGAGAAATAATAGATGATGATGTAGGATCCCTTGACGCACCATTCAAGACCACATCTTGTTCCATGGAGTGTTTGGTTTCCTCTACATTGTTAGCACAACAACTCAAGGAAATAGATACATTTTTATCATGGCAACAAGATATAGCAAGCATATCATCATGAGATTTAGTCGAGCAATTTCTACATGATATGCAAGGACTATCAACACAAGCATGTGAAATATTTAGAGTGCTCGAAGTGTTAAAGTTCAAAGATGAAGCATTGCAATAAGATAGTGATGAAGTATCATCAACAATAAGCCCACTATCATCATTACAATGATCACCACTACTCACCATATCGTTACCTTGTGGCAATCCACATGTAGGTGAAGTAGATGAAGTTGAGAAGACAACACGACCGGAGGTGGAGGGAGAACAATCATCCCTACAAATCCTGGACACACCATATTTATC
Source organism: Elymus sibiricus (assembly GCA_039707655.1). Taxonomy (NCBI): domain Eukaryota; kingdom Viridiplantae; phylum Streptophyta; class Magnoliopsida; order Poales; family Poaceae; genus Elymus; species Elymus sibiricus. Next base: position 139,052,390 of record CM077669.1, read on the forward strand.
TTGAAGCTTTGTCCACAACTCATGAGCATCCCGGAACGGCATGAGTTGAAATATAACTACATTGCTCAAAGCATCGAAAAGCACATTAGAAGCCTGAGCATTGAGATAAGAGTTTTTCTCATACTCTAAAGATATGTGTTGAGAATCCTTTGGAGGAGAAAAACCCATATCTACAATTCGCTCCAAATTTGGGTCCATGACCCTAAAGAGATTAAGCATGCGAATTACCCAAACATCAAAATTTGTGCCATCGAAACTAAGAGTGTCAGAGAATCCTAATCCCCTAGTAGACATCCTTACTCTCTAGGTGGTTAAACCTAATAATGAGAGACCTAGCTCTCATACCAAATGAAAGGACGTGGATGTCGCCTAGAGGGGGGGTGAATAAGCGCTTTAAAATAATTACGGTTTAGGCTTGAACAAATGCGGAATAAAACTAACGGTTAATATGTCAAGCACAAAACCTAAAACAACTAGGCTCACCTATGTGCACCAACAACTTATGCTATGCAAGATAAACAACTAAGTGATAGCAAGATATAAAGCATGAAACAATATGGCTATCACAAAGTAAAGTGCATAAGTAAAGGGCTCGGGTAAGAGATAACCGAGGCACGCGGAGACGACGATGTATCCCGAAGTTCACAACCTTGCGGATGCTAATCTCCGTTCGGAGCGGTGTGGAGGCACAATGCTCCCCAAGATGCCACTAAGGCCACCGTAATCTCCTCTCGCCCATGCACAATGCAAGATGCCGTGATTCCACTAAAGGACCCTTGAGGGCGGTCACCGAACCCGTACAAACAAGGTTGGGGCAAACTCCACAACTTAATTGGAGGCTCCCAACAACACCACGAAGCTTCACCACAATGGATTGTGGCTCCGAGGTGACCTCAAATGCTCGGGGCAATCTCCACAACCTAATTGGAGACCCCGAAGCTTGCCCGGAGCTTTGCACCACAATGATTGAGCTCCGAGGCACCACCAACCGTCTAGGGCGCCAAAGCACCCAAGAGGAACAAGCTCAAGGGTGCTCAAACACCTAAGAGTAATAAGCTTCTCAACTTCTCACTTCCACGTATCACCGTGGAGAACTCAAACCTATGCACCAAATGCAATGGCAAGGGCACACGGAGTGCCCAAGTCCTTCTCTCCCAAATCCCACCACAACAACAAATGTTATGGAGGAAATGAGAGGAAGAACGAAGAAGAACACGAAGAACTCCAAGATCAAGATCCAAGGGGTTCCCCTCACAAAGAGGAGAAAGTTATTGGTGGAAATGTGGATCTAGATCTCCTCTCTCTTTTCCCTCAAGAACTAGCAAGAATAATTGGAGGGATTGAGAGATAGCAAGCTCGAAGAAGGTCAACAATGAGGGAAGAACACGAGCTCAAGAGTTAGGGAGCAATGGTGAAGAAGACCCCCTTTTATAGGTGGGGTAAAATCCAACCGTTACCCCCACAGCCCGCACACAAGCGGTAGTACCGCTTAGGGGAGCGGTACTTCCGCTTATACTCGTCCTGGAACAACAAAGCGGTAGTACCACCCTGGAGGGAGCGGTAGTACCGCTCTGGGCGGTAGTACCGCTCTGGAGGGAGTGGTACTTCCGCTCAGAAATCCCAGAAGACTGGCAGAGAAAAGGATGCGAAAGAGGCCGCGGACCCTCAGGGCGGCAGTACCGCCAGGTACTTCCGCTTAAAAAGAATAAGCGGCACTACAGGGCGGTAGTACCGCTCGGTACTACCGCTTAAAAAAGTTAAGTGACACATAAGGGCGGTAGTACCGCTGGAGCGGTACTACCACTCGGAAGAGCGGTACTTCCTCTTAAGAGAAATAAAGAACCCAAGCAACCAGATGGATACAGAAAAACCAGAACTGCCATAACTTCTGCAAATGAGCTCCGAATAGAGCAAACTCAAGTTTGTTGGATTCAGCATGACAAGAGCTATCCAACAGCGACAGTATAAAAATGCCAATGGTATAGAGATCTGAAACCTCTATCAATGAAGAACCGGCAAAAACTCCAACATCGAAAACATCATAGAAGATGCATATGGACTCCGTTTTCGATGAACTTGAGCTTGTCATGAAGCTGACCATAAGCTCAAGAAACCTCAAAGAGAAGCACCAAACAAGAACCGATAAACATGATGATGCAAGGATGCAAATGGTTTGAGCTCTCAACGAACAATACGATCAAGCTACTCACTTGAGATCCCCCCTTGATAGTACGACTATCGATCCTATTACCCGGTCTCCCAACTACCACCATGAGACCGGTAAAATAGAAAGCCCTATTAAGGTCAAACCTTAGCCTTGCGCATAGTCCACTTGAGCTAGATGATGACGATCTTGACTTCCTCAAGATGAACCACCTTTCTTGATTGCGTCGGCTCGATGAAGATTAGTAGATTGCTCCACCATACTCCACTATGGGAGAGCCTCACTTCGGCACATCTTCACAAGTCCATTGTCACCTCAATGGACGGCAAGCTTCAAGCATGATCTCTCTGTGGTGCTTCGCTTGAACTTGGACACCGCAACCTTGATGACGATCACCACTTGATGTCATCCTCCATGGGTTGTATGAGATCTTCCTCTTGACGCAAGCCCATGGAAATATACCTAACCCCACAACGAACTCTCACGTAGACCATGGGTTAGTACACAAAGCGTAATGGACAATGCTTACCACACCATGGGATCACTTGATCCCTCTCGGTACATCTTGTACGCTTTGTGTGTTGATCAACTTGATTCACTTTTTGACTTAGTCTTGATAAACCTTGTATCTTATCTTCTCTCTTCATAAAGATGATGTCTTGAAGGTAAACATGAATGCTTACACAATCTTCTTCTTCAAGACATGCTTGCAAAAAGCTCAACTCCCACATGACCAATCTTTGGATACACCTTGAATACCACCTTGGTCACCATATAAACTCCTTGAAACCAACAGATGGACTTCAAGAAGTACCTACGGACAAATCCTTCGAATATAACTCAAGGAAACCTTTAGTCCATAGGGATTGTCATCAATTACCAAAACCACACATGGATAAATGTGCTCTTACAAAGACACCAAGACACTTTTGGGCAGAAGCCGTGGAAACAACATGTCATGCCACGAACCGACTTTACTTGCACAAGCTTCTCGGTAAAACGGCATACGAGCTACTAACCGGTAACAAACCCCAAGTTGGATACTTTTGGGTATTTGGCTCAAAGTGCTACATTCTTGATAAGCATCGTCGTACTAAATTTGCTCCTAAATCTCATGAAGGATTCCTACTTGGTTATGGATAGAACTCTCACACTTACCGTGTCTACAACAACTTCACTTGAAAAGTTGAAGAGACGGTAGATGTGAAGTTTGATGAATCTAATGGTTCGCAAGTCGAACAATTGCCAAATGATGTAGGTGATAAGGATCCTTCGGAAGCTATCCAAGACTTGCCCATCGGCAAGATTCGTCCCATGGAGGTGAAGGAAAGTACTTCGTCAACTCAAGTGGAAGCCCCTACTTCACGTCAAGGTGAACCCCAACACGACATGGAGGCATCCACAAGTGGTACACGACAAGATGATGAAGAGGAGGAAGTACATCATGAAGATCCAGCACAACCTCCTTCACCACCACCTCAAGGGAACGACACCTTCAACAACAACGAACATGAAGGAGATGATGATGATGCTGAAGAAGCTCCACCATCCAACAAGCCTAAGCTACCCTGAGTTCGAGCACAAGTGACCAAGAACCATCCCCTAAACCAAATCTTTGGTGATATACAAACCGGGAGAATCACTCGCTCTAAAACTCGTCTAGCTAACTTTTGTGAGCATTATTCTTTCATCTCTAGCATTGAACCCTTGAAGGTAGAACAAGCTCTTGAAGACCAGGATTGGGTGAACGCAATGCATGAAGAGCTTCACAACTTCGAGAGGAACGAAGTGTGGACACTAGTGGAGAAGCCCGAAGACGAGCACAACATCATCGGAACCAAATGGGTGTTTCAAAACAAGCAATACGAAGACGGTCAAGTCATATGCAACAAGGCACGTCTCGTAGCCCAAGGATATACGCAAGTCAAAGGTATGGACTACGGTGAGACCTATGCCCCCGTCGCTAGACTTGAAGCTATTCGCATTCTTCTTGCTTATGCCAATCACCATGATATCACACTTTATCAAATGGACATTAAAAGTGCCTTTTTAAATGGTGAAATTGAGGAAGAGGTTTATGTTAAGCAACCACCTGGTTTTGTGAATCCTAAGAAACCTAATCATGTTTACAAGCTTCGTAAAGCCCTTTATGGTCTTAAGCAAGCCCCTCGTGCTTGGTACAAATGCTTAACGAAGTTTCTCATTGAAAAAGGTTTTGAAATTGGTAAAATTGACGCAACCTTGTTCACTAAGAGAGTTAATGGTGAACTATTTGTGTGCCAAATCTATGTGGATGATATTATCTTTGGATCTACTACTCCACAATTTAGTGAAAGATTTGGAAGGTTGATGTCCGAGAAGTATGAGATGTCCATTATGTGTGAGCTGAAATTCTTTCTTGGTTTGCAAATCAAGCAAACGAGAGAATGAACTTTCATTTCTCAAACTAAGTATACCAAGGACTTGATCAAGAAGTTCAACATGCAGGAGTGCAAAGGTATGAAAACCCCTATGCCTACTAGTGGACATGTTGATCTTACCAAGGAGGATGAACCAGTTGATCAAAAGGTTTATCGATCTATGATTGGTTCATTGCTATATCTATGTGCTTCTCATCTCGATATTATGCTTAGTGTTTGCATGTGTGCTAGATATCAAGCTGCACCTAAAGAGTGTCATCTTTTGGCCGTTAAACATATTGTGAGATATTTGATACAAACACCAAACTTTGGCATTTGGTATCCCAAGGGATCTTCCTTTAACCTTGTTGGCTACTCTGATTCGGACTATGCCGGTGACAAGGTTGATAGAAAATCCACCTCGGGTACTTGTCAATTTTTGGGTAGATCTCTTATGTCTTGGTACTCCAAGAAACAAAACTCAGTATCTCTATCTACTGCCGAAGCTGAGTATATTGCTGCTGGATCTTGTTGTGCGCAATTACTATGGATGACACAAACGCTTAAGGATTATGGAATCCATGTTAAACATGTTCCATTACTTTGTGACAATGAAAGTGCTATTAAAATTGGTCATAATCCTGTGCAACATTCTCGAACTAAACATATTCAAGTTAGACATCATTTCATTCGTGATCATGTTGCCAAAGGAGATATCAATCTTAAGCATGTTCGTACTAACAAGCAATTGGCCGATATCTTTACTAAGCCTCTTGATGAGAAGGCATTTTGCTACTTGAGGAGTGAGTTGAACATCATTGATGCTTCAAACTTGAGCTAGTCTCACTCTTATGCATGCAAGGGCATGAGCTTACTTGATATTTCCATGATCTTGTGACATGTTATCTTATGCCATGGAATTCTATGCTCCCTTGTATTGCATCTAACTTTTTGTAGGTACTTGGAAGAACTTCACTCCACAAGATTGCCAACAACTCAAATTATGAGAAATCTTGTCATTACCAAGTATCCACAAGCTCTCTTGACGATGGAAGGAAGAAGACAACAAAACATATCCTTGACACATATTTGTATTTCACAAGTAATATCGTGTCATATCATGTTCTTCCTTGCATGACTAACCTTTATAGGTGACAAGTGTACTAAAACGAGAAGGATTTCTCCCAACTCAAGATGATCTTCATCAATCTCGAGCATCCTCAACAAGTTCACCTACAAGCTACATCATCAACATCACTCAAAGGTATGTACTCATATCCTTGAAAAGGCTTTACTCTAAGTCATGAGCTAAAGCAACTCAAGTGATACGAAGACATTAAAATGCTTAATCAAAAAATGGTAACCCCATTTTGATCTTAACGTTGAGTATGACCTATGATCAAGTATTCTTGCTTGGCTCCTATGTCAATATACTCTAATATAGGTGACCTAGTCACCGCCCATCATCTAGTTAAGTATTTTAGTTGGTTCATTCTCTATTTGCATGATTTCTTGGAACCACTCAAATCTTATCTAGTTGATATCTATCTGTAAAGTCTTTTGCATTTCCTTTGAAAACTTCTTTTGACACTGTGTTATAAGTTTTCTAAATTTATTTGCAAGTTTCCTAACTCTGCCAAGTTTCTGTTTCTGCCTCGGAGCCGCCGATTCAAATAACTCGGTTCTACCGAAATTAGCAGATGAGCTGCATCACAAAATCTCGGTACCACCGATTTATTTGTCACGGCGCCACCGATTCCATTTTTTTGCAAGTCTTTACTTCTCTAGTGATCCTATTGTGATATTTATCAAATCTTCGATGATCCCTTTCTTTAAAAAAAACTTAGGGGGAGAAACTCTTTATTCAAGGATCCCTAACTCAAAGGAGGAGAAGTCTTATAGGATCTCAGATCAGCCAAAGGGAGAGAAATTACTTTCCATGATTCCCTAAATTTTCATTTCTATGAACCCTACATTCAATGACCCTTGTTCTCAAGGATCCCTTCTTAGTCAATGATCCCTGTATCTAACCCTGTGTATGACCTTTTTGGATATTAATGCCAAAGGGGCACAATAAACAAAGCTTCATGCTAAAGGGAGATACATGCTTATGCAAAGGGGGAGATATAATCAAAGGGGAGAGCAGATAACAAAATTTACATTTATATAGACAAGGTGAGAATACCAAAGTAGGGGGAGAAAAGTCTAACGAAAATTGTCATATTGAAATAAACATACTTTCTAATGGTGATCATCTTAGATTTTTCTCACCCTATCCAATCCCAATATCTACATGCTGAGATTCAGGGGGAGAGGATGATCCATTATTTTCATATCTAGGGGAGAAAGTTCTAAATGATCTTGGAGACATATCTATCTTAAGGATTATCATCTTTCATATGTTCTCCATATCTTGGTACTTTTGAGTTCTATTGCCTTTTTTGATTAGTAGAATACTCTTGTGTTTCCTAACATTGTTTTCTCAAGTGTATCTCTACTACAAGAATGCTCAAGAACTCAAGGTAAGTATATGCATCATATCTTTGATCAAGATGATCTCTTGCCCCTTGCACATATTGTTTGCAAGAGTCAAGTCTTGAACAAGGATACATCTCATTCATATACATTTGATGCATATAGCCAAGATACACATGACTCCTTATATCCCTTCTACTATATGTGTGTTCATGCATTCCAAAGCAACTATCCTTTAAAGGGATTGCACACATTTAGGGGGAGCAAGTCTAAGTCATGTGTCTCTCAAAGTCTTCATTATATCCATGCATATCTTTATTTGAAGCTTCGATTGTATGTTGTCATCAATTACCAAAAATGGGGAGATTGAAAGCACAACATGCTCCCTTGGTGGTTTTGATAATTCATGACAACATACATTGTCTCTTGGACTAATAATTTTACCTAGTGTATTTCAGATAAAAGTCCATGGAGAGAAGGGTTGGAAAAAAGACTGTGGAGATACCAAAAGATGCAAGGAAATGGATTGGGAAAGCTTCAAGCAAGAGGACTCTACATTTTACATTTGTGAGAAATCACTTTGAGTCCATAGGAAAGCCAATATTATTAAAAGGGGGTAAGGTATTGTTGGTGAACAAAATGCTCATACGTGCACAAGTGATAGTCACCAAAAACACCCACAAGCTCTTCCACAAAAGTCTGTCCAAAGTCAAATATCCAAAATCGGTGCAACAAACACTTTCCACTCGGTGCCACCGATTCCCACACTCAGACAAAACTAAGCCAAACCCTAACCTATCGGTGCAACCGATTCTGCTTCGGTGCCACCGAGTTTGGTTGCCAACTTTCTGTTACACAAATTCACAAAATTGGTCCTACCGAGTTTGTTGGATCGGCGTCGCCGAGATTGGGCAATCTGACCGTTAGTCACCTTATCGGTGCAACCGAGTTTCATATATAGGTCTCACCGAGATTCAAAAGTTACTGCCTTTTGGTCACTTCGGTACCACCGAGATTCACACATCGGTGTCACCGAGTTGGTCACTTTAGGTGTAACTGTTGGATTTTTGGGGATGCCTATATATACCCCTTCACCACCACCCACTCGAAAGAGAAGCACTCAGAACTATTCCATACTTGCCCCATCCAGTTTTCTGAGAGAGAGCCACCTACTCATGTGTTGAGATCATGCCATTCCATTCCAACCATATGAATCTTGATCTCTAGCCTCCCCAAGTTGCTTTCCACCAATCCCATCTCTTCCACCAAGCCAAATCTGTGAGAGAGTGATTGTGTGTTGAGGAGTCTATCATCTTGAAGCACAAGAGCAAGGAGTTCATCGACATTGCCGAGCCTATTACCTTTTGGAGGGTGGTGCCTCCTAGATTGGTTAGGTGTCGCTTGGGAGCCTCCTACTTCGTGTTGTGGAGTTGAACCAAGAAGTTTGTAAGGGCAAGGAGATTGCCTACTTCGTGAAGATCTACCCATAGTGAGGCTAGTCCTTCGTGGACGGAAGCCGTTATGGAATAGTCGAGGTTGCTACTTCGTAGACCCTTCATGGGTGGAGCCCTCCGTGGACTCTCGCGACTGTTACCCTCTGTGGGTTGAAGACTCCATAAACGTGGACGTACGATAGCACCACCTATCGGAACCACGGGGAAAATCTTCGTGTCCCTCTTGCGTTTGATCCTCCCATGTCATCTCTTTACTTCATGTGCAATGTCTTTACTTTCCGCTGCTATATTCGTAGACATGCATGTGTAGGGTGTGCTTGACTTGCTATGATAGTTAAAATCTGCCAACCAATTAACTTCGGAAAAGGTTAGGTTTTAAATTCCTGCTAGTAGTCTATTCACCGCCCCCCTCTAGACACTCTTCTAGTGATCCCACAACTTGTTTGTTTTTCCATTGTATCCTTGCTGTACACACCTATTTGGGAGAGCCAAAATTATGCTATGATTTGTTAGAATTGCTCTCTATGATTCACTTAAACTTTTTGAGCTATAGAATTGCTCTCTATGCTTCACTTAAACTTTTTGAGCTATAGAATTGCTCTATTGCTTTACTTATATCTTTTTGAGCATGGTGTGCTTGGAAATTTTTGTAGAAATACTCTCATGCTTAACTTAGATTAATTTGAGAGTTAGTAAATTTTGAAGAAATCCTCTCATGCTTCACTTATACCTTTTTGAGAGAAGAAATCTTTATGCTCATGTGCTTCACTTAGATTTGTTTGAGCTTGTCAGAAAAAGCAATGGCAGTATATGAAAATAGTCCCAAAGTGACAGATATCCAAGGAGGATATAATAAAAACTTCCATAAAGATCATTGGGAAAATTAAACTTGATTCCTTGTAATAGTTTTGAAACATGATGATAGTAATATGTGAGTCATGTTAGTGAGTAATTATGCTTGAGTAGGAATATTGGTGTTAAGGTTTGTGATTCCCTATGCAAGTACGAAAGTCAATAGTTATGCAATGAAATTACATCCTACTTGTGGTGCATTATTCGGTGTTAGTTATGCTCAATGCTCACTTATGTGAATTTTCGTTTCTTGGCTTGGTTGCTTCCCAATCTATTTGCTAGCCTCCATTTGTACTAAGTAGAAATAATACTTGTGCATCCAAAATCCTTAAACCAAGTTTTGCCTTATGAGTTCACCATACCTACCTATATGCGGTATTTCCATGCCGTTCCAAGCAAATTTGTATGTGCCATCTCTAAATTTTCAAAATAAGTTTTCTCTTTTATGTGCTCGTACCGCTCATGAAACGGTGAGGAGTGTCCAATATTTTACCATGCTAGATGTGTTATTCTAAAGATGAGTGTTTATTCACTTGTCATTGCACGAGAGTGCAGCGGTAATAGGGATGCCCATTCCCGAAATGAAAAAGAAAAAAAAAATACTTTATGTTGTCAAATAATAAATTCCTTCGAAAGTCTTGGTATGGAAGGCAACCGTGGATACGACTCGCCATGGAAAGTGAAAGTTTGGTGGATAAAGGAATAAACTTTATTTTTTGTTTGGGAACCACCTATGATATATGTAGCATGGAAAGTATTGTGAGCTACTTTGTCGTTTTCGTTGACAGGAAAAGCATGCCACCGAAAAAAAATTCTCTCTCAATTTGAAACTTTGAGCTCTGGCACCTCTACAAATCCCTACTTCCCTCCGCGAAGGGCCTATCTATTTACTTTATGCAATTTTTTTTACTTTGAGTCTCCATCTTCTCTTATAAAGCACCAACTAGGGGGCACTATGATCATACTTGAGCATTGGGTATAGCTAATATTTCAGTGTGTTTCATGAATGGATCAATGATTGAGCATGATGGGCTAGGGATAACTTTCTTTAGTGTTGATATTTTGAAAGACATGGTTGCTTGTTAGTACGCTTGAGTATTGAAGTCATTATGTTAAAACTAGACTATTGCTTTGAATCATCTACAAGTCCAAATATCCATGCTATACAAAAGAAAAGAATATGATGAACATGTTAGGCAGCATTCCACATAAAAAATTCTGTTTTTATCATTTACCTACTCGAGGACGAGTAGGAATTAAGCTTGGGGATGCTGACACGTCTCCAACGTATCTATAATTTTTGCTTGTTCCATGCAGTTATATTATCATTCTTTGATGTTTTACAATCATTTTATAACAACTTTATATCATTTTTTGGGACTAACCTATTGACATAGTGCCAAAGTGCCAGTTGCTGTATTTGCTTGTTTTTTATTTCGCAAAATATCAGTACCAAACGGAGTTGAATCGCGACGATACTTTTTGTTGATTTTTTTGGACCAGAAGACACCCAGTGGGCCAACGAAGTGCCGGAGAGGTGGGCTGTGGAGGCCACAACCCACCAGGGCGCGCCAGGGAAGCCCCGGCGTGCCCTGATGGGTTGTGCCCTCCACGGGAGCCCCCTCAACCACCTCTGATGCCTATAAATTCCCAAATATTCCAAAAACCCTAGGAGAGTCAATGAAACACAATTCCAGCCGCCGTAAGTTCCAGAACCTCGAGATCCAATCTAAACACCATCACGGAGGGGTTCATCTTCCTCATAGGTGCCTCTCCGATGATGCGTGAGTAGTCCACCATAAACCTACGGGTCTGTAGGCAGTAGGTAGATGGCTTCCTCTCTTTGTCTTATGATTCTCAATACAATGGTCTCTTGGAGATCTATTTGATGTAACTTTTGCGGTGTGTCTGTTGGGATCCGATGAATTTTGAGTTCATGATCAGTTTCTATCCATGAATATTATTTGAGTCTTATTTGATCTCTTATATGCATGCTTGCTTTTAGCCTCGTATTTCTTATTCCAATCTTTGGTTTAGTTAGGCCAACTAGATCAATTTTTCTTGCCATGGGAAGAGGTGCTTTGTGATGGGTTCGATCTTGCGGTGTCCTTTCCCAGTGACAAAAGGGGCAGCAAGGCACGCATGTATCGTTGCCATTAAGGATAACAATATGGGGTCTATTCCTACATGAATAGATCTTGTCTACATCATGGCATCATTCTTATTGCATTACTCTGTTTTTCCATGAACTTAATACACTAGATGCATGGTGGATAAAGGGCGATGTCTGGAGTAATAGTGGTAGATGCAGGCCGGAGTCGGTCTACTTATCTTGGACGTGATGCCTATATAATGATCATCGCCTTGGATATCGTCATGATTATTTGATCTTCTATCAATTGCCCAACAGTAATTTGTTGACCCACAGTGTGCTATACTCATGAGAGAAGCCACTAGTGAATCCTACGACCCCCGGGTCTACTTTTTCCAACATATTGCTCTTCGATCTATCTTTTTTGCATCTTTGTTTTCAGATCTACAAGACCAAAAACCCAAAAACATATTGCTGCACTTTTTATTTGCTCTTTTTATTTTGTGTTCTTGAGATATCTATCTCTCCTATCTATCACTACCTAATCTATCTTTTTAACGTAGAGAGATTGACAACCTCTCTTTCGCGTCGGGTTGCAAGTATTTGTTATTTGTGTCCAGGTGCTGCTTATTGGGTGGTGGTGATCCTCCTACTGGTTCAATAACCTTGGTTTCATAACTAAGGGAAATACTTACCGTCGTTGTGCTGCATCATCCCTTCCTCTTTGGGGAAATACCGAAGCAGTCTCAAGCCACGTCAGTAATTAACAATGATTTGTAATTTAGTAGTGACCACAAAGCAATATATATCATGCAATGACGAAGTCTAACTCTCTTCCTATGCATCGGCATGTCATAAAAGAACAATTCATGCACATCAAGTAAAGGCCAATGCATAGTATAAATAGTTTCTTGAAATTTTATTGTATTGGAAACATAAGAGGTGGAGATGTGGAGATGTAGTTCCTCTCTCATAATAATTGCAAGTAGGAGCAGCAAGCACATGCATATTATATTCATCAAAATTATCAAGTGTAGTAGCAAAACGCAACCCATCAATATAATCGTTAATAAGAGCAAACTTCTTCGATATAGTGTAGTTGGGAGAATTCAAAAAGATAATAGGACTATCATGTGTGGGTGAAATAGCAACAATTTCAGTCTTAACATAAGGAAATATAGCAAGTTCATCTCCATAAGCATAATTCATATTCGCATCTTGGCCACAGGCATAGCAAGCATCAAGTTCATCCAAAAGGGATATTTCAAAAGAATCCACGGGATCATAGAAATTATCATAGCATTCATCCTTTGGTAAGCACGAAGGGAAATTAAATAATGTATGAGTTGAAGAGTTAATCTCATTAGAAGGTGGGCACGGGTAGCTAATCTGCTCTTCCTCCTTTTGTTCTTCGCTCTCCTCCTCATCTTTTTCATCTAATGAGCTCACAGTTTTAGGAATTTCTTCTGCCATAGATTTATGCAAAATATTAGTCTCTTCCAAGGCAGCGGTCATTCTTTCAATAAATACTTTAACATAAGCATTAGAAGCATAGTTTTCATAGCAATATTTGAGTAGGGCAAAATTTTCAGATTTGTAAAGACTTGCATCACACTTTTCAATCAAAGAAGCAATTTCATATGCACCCTTAAAAGCAACAAATTCTTCAATTTAAAAAACATCATAATAACAATAGGCTTCCTTGGCATAAGAAGATAGTATTTCATTATCATTAAACACACATTGGTAGGGAAGGTGTTTTTTAGTTTCTTCAGAACAACAAGTAAAATCATAAATTTCACATCGATTCGAAGCATAGCACATCAAACATTTTATTTGATGGTCTAAAATTCTCCCTTTGTGAGACAATCGGTGACGCATAAAATAAGCATGCTCATCTAAAGATTTTCCATCAACAAAGCTAGTTGGGGTTTCAGCACAAGCACAAAGGGCTCGAAGATGATCCAAGTAATATTCTTCGATAGTACGGAACAACAGTGGTTCCTCAACTTTTGGAGCAACAAGTACATTTTTTTTGGTATTTTGCGTTTCCTACCCATATCTAAAGATAGAAAACAAGAGATCAAAATAAAAACTACTTACTGATAAAGCAAACAAGCACACACGAGAATATTCACATCACACTATTGCTCCCCAGCAACGGCGCCAGAAAAAGGTCTTGATAACCCACAAGTGTAGGGGATTGTTTGTAGCCTTTTTCGATAAATAAGAGTGTCGAACCCAATGAGGAGCTAAAGGTAGAACAAATATCCCCTTTAGTTCAATCGACCACCGAAACAACTCTACGCACACTTTAACGTTTTCTTTACCTAGAACAAGTATGAAACGATTTTGTAGGTGATAGGATAGTTTGCACGAATAAAACTAGAAGTACTTTGCGGGAATAAAACGACGAGTAAATTGCAAGATAATAAAAGTTAGTTGTTTAGTAGAAAACTTTTGTCAAACAAGAAGGTTATTTGTCCCTAGCCAATTGATAACTAGACCAGTAATCATTATTGCAATTTTATATGAGGGAGAGGCATGAGCTAACATACTTTTCATACTTGGATCATATGCACTTATGATTGGAACTCTAGCAAGCATCAGCAACTACCAAAGATCATTAATGTAAAACCCAACCATAGCATTAAGTATCAAGTCCTCTTTACTCCCATACGCAACAACCCACCTACTCGTGTCTATGCTTCTGTCACTCACGCCACCCACCATAAGCAAATAATGAACATATTGCAACACCCTACAGCGGGGATCCCTCACGTTTGCGCGACACGGAGGGCACCATAGGACAGCACCAAAATAAAACATACAACTCGTACCAACCACTATCATCAATTAGCCCATAGGACAAAACGGATATACTCAAACATCATAGGATAGCCACATATCATTGGGAAATAATATATCGAGTTGAGCACCAAGTTTAAGTAGAGATTACAGCAGGGAAGAGAGGTGTTACACCTCTGCATAGAGGAGGAGGGAGTTGGTGTTGACGGCGGCGAAGTTGTTGGTGTAGATCGCCGTGACGATGATTGCCTTGCCGGTGTTCCGGCGCCACGGGAGAGAGGGGGAGAGAGCCCCCCTCCTTCTTCTTCTTCCTTGGCCTCCCCCCTAGATGGGAGGAGAGTTCCCCCTCTGGTCCATGGCCTCCATGGCAGCAAAGGGGCTGGAGCCCCTCCAAGATTGGATCTCCCTCTTTGCTCTAATCTATTTCACGTTCCTGTTTTCTGGACGAAAACCGTTTCTTATATTCCCGGAGATCCGTAACTCCAATTGCGCTGAGATTTTAACACGATTTTTTTCCGGATATAAGCTTCCTTGCTCCCGAAGTAGAGCTCCAACCGACTTACGAGGTGACCACAACCCACCACGGCGCGCCTGGACCCTGGGGCGTGCCCTGGTGTACTATGGGGGCTGTGGGCCCCCTTTTGCGTTGATTCCAAGTCCCAAAAATCACATATATTCCAAAATAATTCTCCGTAAATTTTTATCACGTTTGGACTGCATTTGATATGGATATTATGCAAAACAAAAAACATGCAACAAATAGGAACTGGCACTGGGCACTGGATCAATACGTTAGTCCAATAAATCACATAAAATGTTACCAAAATTATGTGAAAGTTGTATAATATTGGCATGAAACAATCAAAAATTATAGATATGACGGAGACGTATCAGACCACAACATGGACTGTATCTCATCCAGCCAACCCTTCCCACAGGCTTCAAGCTTTTTCTTGAAGCTCTGAGTCTTGAGGCCCTGAGGACCACAGCGTTGGCGCGCTCGGCCTGGCCATTACTTCGCAGGTGCGCCATGGAAGCGTAGTATATTTGCATACCAAGGTTAGCATAATATGACCTGAAGAGCCCACTTGTAAATTAGGAGCCGTTGTCGGTGATGTTGCCATTGGGGACGCCGAATCGGCATACGAGGCCCTTGATGAACTTGACGGCCGAGCCTGTCGGGATGGTGCGCACGGGCTTGACCTCCGTCCACTTGGTGAATTTGTCGATGGCGATGTAGAGAAAGCCTTATCCACCTATCGCGCGACGTAAAGGGCCTAGTATGTCTAGCCCCCACACCGCGAAGGGCCAGGAGAGCGGGATCGCCTAAAGTCCCTGCGCGGGCTGGTGGATGTACTTGGCATGGAACTGGCAGGCTTCAAAGGATTGGACCAACTCCGCGGCATCATGGAGCGCAGTAGGCCAGTAGAAGCCGCTGCGGAACACCTTACGAGCGAGGGTGCACGACGATGAGTGGTGCCCGAAATCCCCTCCATGGATGTCGACGAGCAGTTCGCACCCTTACACCTCCGAGATGTAGTGTAGCAGGACGTCATTGGCCCGCCTGCGGTATAGCTCACCGTCCCACAGGCAGTAGGCGGTGGCCCGTCAGACGACGCGCTCCGCTTCCACATTTTCTGCGGGGAGGTCACCGCAAAGTAGGTAGGCCTTGAACTACGCGGCCCAGCCGTTGCCTTGGGGATCCAGCACCAGCAGTAGGCGGTCTCCTGAAGGCGGGCCACAGTCCGGCGCAGCTGTTGCCGGTGCAGGCAGAAGCTCCTCGTGCAGCAGTGTCGTGCCGACGGCGTGCGGGACAGCCGACAGCTTGAGGAGCCTTTCTTCGAAGACGCCGGGGCTTTGGGACTCGCGGCGCTACGCCCGTTTGGCGATGTTGTCGGCTTCTTGGTTGGCGCCGCACGGGATGTGTTGCAGCTCCAAGCCAAGGAAACGCTTCTCAAGTTTGCTTAGCTCCTCTTGGTAGGCTGTCATATGCTCGTCCTTGGGCTTGTGCTTTTTGTTGGAGAAATTGACGAGGAGCTGAGAGTCACCCTTGATGATGAGGCGCCTGATGCCAAGGGCGGAGGCAGCCTTGAGACCAGCAATGAGGCCCTCGTACTCCGCGATGTTGTTGGAGAGCTTCTAGTCATGCCTGAAGCATAGCTAGGCCACGTAGAAGAGCTTATCTCCTGTCGGCGAAGTGAGCACGGCACCAGACCCCGTGCCATGTGTGGAGAACGCGCCATCAAAGCATAGGACCCAGCCATAGGGTGCCTCGTCCCCAAGCAAGAGGGTTTTGCTATCGTGAGGCTCCTCCTCGTGTGTGTTTATCCATTCCACTACAAAGTCGGCTACGACCGCGCCCTTAATGACTCTGGTGGTGCAGAACTCCGGTTGGAAGGCTTGTAACTCAATGTTCCACTTGGCGACCCTGCCGGCGGCGTTGGGGTTGCGCAAGATCTGCTCCAAGGGGTAGGCAGAGAGAACCTTGATGGGATGGCCCTGGAAATAGTGACGTAGCGTCCTGGACATGACGAGGAGCGCGAGGAGGAGCTTCTGCCGTATGGGGTAATGTTTGTGCGCATCCCTTAACACTGTCCTAACATAATACAAGGGGTGCTCGACATTGCGCGTGACCGTGGTGTCCAGGTCGTCTTCACCGGAAGGCTCGAAAAGCGGGGCCGCAGGGGCTTCCAAAGGCGTGGCGTCGGCGGCCGTAGGGGCCTCCGGAAGCGCGGCGCCTGGGGCCTCCGGAAAAGGGGAGACCTCCGCAGGGGGAGAGGGGTTCCCCTAAAGTGTGCCCTCGGCTGGTGCCGGCAGGGCTCGATGCTTTCTGGAGGGCCGCGGGCTTCTTCTTGGCGCGGGCTTGCTCTTCCCGCTCTACCACAAGGGCCGCGTGATACATCTCCAACGTATCGATAATTTATGAAGTATTCATGCCATATTCATCTATGTTTACAATAATTTTATATGGTTTTGATGCACTTTATATGATTTATTTAGAACTAACCCGGACTGACATTGTTTTCAGCAGAATTACCGTGGTGTTGTTTTTGTGCAGAAAAGGAAAGTTCTCGGAATCCCCCGAAAATTTTTGGTGATTTTTTCTGGACCAAATAAGCAATATTGGAGCGAAGAACCATGGGAGAAGAGCTACGAGGTGGGTACAACCCACCACGGCGCGCCAGAAGGCCCAAGCGCGCCCTGGTGTATCGTGCCCTCCTCGTGGCCCATCTTGGCGTGAAACCGACGCCCAAAAATCCTATAAATATAGAAACCATCAGAAATAACCCTAGACGGTCCGCTCTGCCATCGCAACTCTCTGTATCGATGAAAAACCAATCTGGAGATGTTCCAGTACCCTGCCGGAGTGGGGAATCCATCTCCGGTGGCCATCTTCATCATCCCGGCGGAGGCCATGATGAGGTGGGAGTAGTCCACCCTTGGGGCCGAGGGTATGTACCAGTAGCTATTTGTTCAATCTCTCTCTCTCTCTCTCTCTCTCGTGTTCTTGAGATGTCACGATGTTGATGTATCACGGGCTTTGTTAATATAGTCGGATCATATGATGATATTCCCTTGCTATCATGTTGTGATGAATTGAATATTTCCCTTTGAGATATCATTATGTTGGCTTGAATATTGGATTTGAGAACACTTGATATATGTCTAGCATATGGATACCCATGGTGACAATGGGGTGTTCTATTGATTCACTTGATGTATGTTTTGGTACTCAACTTGCGGATTCCCGAGGTGACATTGGGTTAATCTATGCATAGGGGTTGATGCACGTTCTTGTCCTACATTCTCCGATAGAAATCTTGGGGCACTCTTTGAGGTTCTTTGTGTTGGATTGAGTATTATGAATCTGATTTTTTTTATGAGTATCGTATAATTAACTCATGGATACTTGTGGTGACATTGGACTATCTAGGTGACATTAGAGTTGGTTGATGCGTATCATATGGTGTTATTCTGGTACGAATTCTTAGATAGATCGAACGGAAAGGATAACTTTATGTTATCTTAGTACGAACTCTTGAATAGATCGATCGGAAAGAATAACTTTAAGGTGGTTTCATACCCTACAAACAATTTCTTCTTATGTTCTCCGCTAGATAAGAACTTTGGAGTGATTCTTCGTTGCACGTTGAGGGATGGTTATGTGATCCAATTATATTAGCATTGTTGAGAGACTGCACTAGCGAAAGTACGGACCCTAGGCCTTGTTTTCAAGCACTGCAATACAGTTTGTGCTCACTTTTGTTAATTGCTACCTTGCTGTTTTCATATTTTCACATTACAAAAACCTATATCTACCATCCATATTGCACTTGTATCACCATCTCTTTGCCGAACTAGTGCACCTATACAATTTGCCATTGTATTGGGTGTGTTGGGGACACAAGAGATTTCTTGTATTTGATTGCAGCGTTGTTTGAGAGAGACCATCTTCATCCTACACCTCCCACGGATTGATAAACCTTAGGTCATCCACTTGAGGGAAAATTGCTAATGTCCTACAAAACTCTGCACTTGGAGGCCCAACAAAGTCTACAAGAATAAAGTTGCGTAGTAGACATCAAGCTCTTTTCTGGCACCGTTGGCGGGGAGGTGAGTGCTTGAAGGTATATCTTTAGATCTTGCAATTGAATCTTTTAGTTTCTTGTTTTATCACTAGTTTGGTTTATAAAAGAAAACTACAAAAAAAATGGAGTTTAGGTTGCATCATTTGTTTCGTCTTTATAATGTATTTTCTGAAATAAGGATTCCGAAAATTGTGCTCAATTGGTAGAGAAAGAAATTATGAAAATACTTAATGAGAATTCCTTGAATGATGAGCATGATTGCAATGTTGCTAGTATGAATTTTCTGAATATTCATGATGCTAATGATATGCATAGCCACAAGCTTGGGGATGCTATGTTTGATGAAGATGATATTTTTAGTCCCCCAAGTATTGATGAGAAAATTTATGATTATGATGACATGCCTCCTATCTATGATGATTATGGTGATGACATGTATGATATAAAAAGTGATAGCAACTTTGAAACTTGTCATCATGATTTTAATATTCAATGTGGTTATGTCAATCAAGTATCTCATGATAGTTATTTTGTTGAGTTTGCTCCCACTACTTTGAATGAGAAGAAAATTGCTTATGTGGAGAGTGACAAATTTTCTATGCTTGTGGATCATGAAGATAATGCTTTATGTGATAGTTATGTTGTGAAATTCCTTCATGATGCTACTGAAAATTATTATGAGGGAGGAACATATGCTTGTAGGAATTGCAATAATATCAAGTTCCTCTCTATGTGTTCAAAGTTTTGAAGTTATGTTTGTTTTACCTTCCTATGCTAGTTGATTCTTGCTCCCATAAATTGTTTGCTCACAAAATCCCTATGCATAGGAAGTGGGTTAGACTTAAATGTGCTTGTCATGAGATTCATGATGCTCTTTTGCATGTTTCAATTATTATTCCTATGTGAGCATCATTGAAATCATCATGCCTAGTTAAAAGGCTTTAAAGAAAAGCGCTTGTTGGGAGACAACCCAACACTTTTCCTTTCTGTTTTTGTGTGTTCACATGATTAAGCTACTGTAGTAATCATGTTTTGTGTCTTTTATTTCAATAAAAGTGCCCAGTAAAGCCTTTGGGATGACTGACAAGATGAGTAGAATTGATGCTGAACCAAAACAGAAACTTTTGACTCCAGTACCGGAATTTTCATGTTTTACTGGACTTTTATAATGATCTGAAATTTTTACACAGTCTTCATATAAAACTTATTCAAGTTGTCCTAATTTTTCAGAATTTTTAGAGACAGGGAAGTATGGCTATACTACAAATCTTCACAAGATGTTCTGTTTTTGACAGATTCTGTTTTCCATGCATAGTTTGCTTGTTTTAGTGTTCCCATAGCTTATATTTAGTGGTATAAATTATGAGAATGGTAGACTACAGTAGGTATCATTTGGTAACAATTATAAATCTTGTCTTGACAGTACCTAAGTGAATGATCTATCTTTATTACACTAACCCATCTCACGAAGTTCCATTAGGTTTCGTGTGATTGAAGTTTTCATGTTTTGGGTGAGACACCGATATGAGGAGAATAAGGAGTGAAAAGAGCCTAAGATTGGGGATGCCCAAGGAACCCCAAGTAAATATTTCAAGAAGTCTCAAGCATCTAAGCTTGGGGATGCTACGCATCCCACCTCTCTTCATCAACTATCGGTTAGCCTATATTGAGCCTAAATTTTTATTCGTTCACATGACATGTGCTATTCTTGGAGTGCTATTTTTATTTAGTTTGTTGTTTGAATAAAATACTCAGATCTGAATTTTTTTATTGAGAGAGAGAGTCCTGACATAGCTACTTAGTTGTTTGACTACTCATTGATCTTCACTTACATCTTTTGAGAGTAGTTTGATGTTTACTCTTGTGCTTCACTTATATCGTATGAGTAAATTGTGAATCGAAATATCATAAATCGGAGATTATCAATGTGCTTTATGCTTAGTAGTAGTTTCACATTTGGTTTAGAAAGTAAAATCTATTGAAGTTTGACAATCACAATATTGGTCATACAAGCAATTCTTGAATGATTAGTATAAGGAAGAGAACTTTCACATACAAATATATTATTTTGGACATCTTCTACGATTGTGAATACCCATTAATTATTTTCAAACTTGAGCAAATTAGTTGAAGTTGGACAAGGTAGACAACGTAATGAGTTATGGTTGTGTATATTTGCATTGAAGTTATATTGTTATGGATCCTCCAACATGTGGTGCTTGTTTAGAACCTTTTGCTAGCCAACACTTTGTACTAATTAGAGATACTACTTGTGCATCCAAATCCTTGAGCCAAGTTTCTTCCATAAGAGTCCACCATACTTACCTACATATGGTATTTCACTGCCATTCCAAGTAAATTTGCATGTGCCACCTCTAAAATTTCAAATGAACACCTGTTTTGTGTGCCTGGACCGCTCATGGAGCGACAGGGGGCGGTTAGTATCTTCCATGTTAAGTGGGTTATTCTAATGGTGAGTGTTTATTCACTCGTCCTTGCATGAGAGGGCCGGTAATAGGGATTCCCAATCCTGAAATCAAAAAAAAATGCAAATAATTAAACAAAACTCTCCCAGAAATGTTGTTGGTATGGACGGTACCCGTGGATTCGGCTAGCCGTGGAGTGTGTTTGTTTGTGGAGGGGGAGTAAACCTTTACTTTTACTGCGTGGGACATGCCGCTAATGTGTTTAAGATGGAAGATATTGATAACTCTTGGTCATAACGTTGACAGGAAGGGTGCACCTCCCAAAACTATATTCATCTCTGTTTTAAAACAATGAGCTCTAGCACCTTTGCAAATCCCTGCTTCCCTCTGCAAAGGGACAATCTATTTACTTTCATGTTATTTACTATTCATGTTGAGTCAACTTCTTATTCCAACCTCAGTATATTAGTTGGCAAGCATCATGTGGCGGGGAAAGATCCAAACATATATATCCAGTCAAATATATTTGATCATGATTTATTATTGTTGACAATTATCTATATGATAAATGAGTTGGGAGTCGAAACATTAAGCCATTATCTTTCTATGTGTTCGATGGATGCCATTTGTTCTAAAAATATGCTTTGAGTACTATCAATCATAGAAGACTAAATGATGATTGAGTATGTAGAGCTCTTACTTAGACTTTGTTTAAGTTGAATTGCAATTGTTTCGTGACTAAGAACATAGGTTGTTAAGTTTCAAGAGAATTCATTATTTGAACCATGACATGTGAATTGATTGCTCTATCATGATGATTTCTATGAGAGAAAGTTGCTGTTATGATGCTAGGAAAAGTGGTTGAAATTATCATTGATCAAACTTATGCATTATGCTACCATTCACACTTCATAAATTATTTCTTTTATCATTTACCTACTCGAGGACGAGTAGGAATTAAGCTTGGGGATGCTGATACGTCTCCAACGCATCGATAATTTATGAAGTATTCATGCCATATTCATCTATACTTACAGTACTTTTATATGGTTTTGAAGAACTTTATATGATTTATTTAGAACTAACCCGGACTGACGTTGTTTTCAGCAGAATTAACGTATCGATAATTTATGAAGTTCTCGGAATCGCCCGAAACTTTTTGGTGATTTTTTCTGGAACAAATAAGCAATATTGGAGTGAAGAACCACGGGAGAAGAGCCACCAGGTGGGCACAACCTACCAGGGCGCGCCAGAGGGCCCAGGCACGCCCTGGTGTATCGTGCCCTCCTCGTGGCCCATCTTGGTGTGAAACTGACGCCCAAAAATCCTATAAATATAGAAACCATCAGAAATAACCCTAGACTCTCCGCTCCACCGCCGCAACTCTCTGTATCGATGAAAAACCAATCTAGAGACGTTCCAGTACCCTGTCGGAGAGGGGAATCCATCTCCGGTGGCCATCTTCATCATACCGGCGGAGGCCATGACGAGGAGGGAGTATTCCAGCCTTGGGGCTGAGGGTATGTACCAGTAGCTATGTGTTCAATCTCTCTCTCTCTCTCGTGTTCTTGAGATGTCATGATCTTGATGTATCACGGGCTTTGTTAATATAGTTGGATCATATGATGTTATTCCCTTGCTATCATGTTGTGATGAATTGAATCTTTCCCTTTGAGATATCATTATGTTGGATTGAATATTGGATTTGAGAACACTTGATATATGTCTTGCATATGGATACTCGTGGTGACAATGGGGTGTTCTATTGATTCACTTGATGTATGTTTTGGTACTCGACTTGTGGATTCCCAAGGTGACATTGGGGTAATCTATGCATAGGGGTTGATGCATGTTCTTGTCCTACATTCTCCGATAGAAATCTTGGGGCACTCTTTGAGGTTCTTTGTGTTGGAATGAGTATTATGAATCTGAAATTGTTTGATGTGTATCGTATAATTAACTCATGGATACTTGTGGTGACATTGGAGTATCTAGGTGACATTAGAGTTGGTTGATGCGTATCATATGGTGTTATTCTAGTACGAACTCTTAGATAGATCGAACGGAAAGGATAACTTGATGTTATCTTAGTACGAACTCTTGAATAGATCGATCGGAAAGAATAACTTTAAGGTGGTTTCGTACCCTACAAAGAATTTCTTCTTATGTTCTCCGCTAGATAAGAACTTTGGAGTGACTCTTCGTTGCGCATTGAGGGATTGTTATGTGATCCAATTATGTTAGCATTGTTCAGATACTGCACTAGCAAAAGTACGGACCCTAGGCCTTGTTTTTTAGCATTGCAGTACCGTTTGTGCTCAGTTTTGTTAATTGCTACCTTGCTGTTTTTATATTTTCAGATTACAAAAACTTATATCTACCATCCATATTGCACTTGTATCACCATCTCTTCGCCGAACTAGTGCACCTATACAATTTGCCATTATATTGGGTGTGTTGGGGACACAAGAGATTTCTTGTATTTGATTGCAGGGTTGTTTGAGAGAGACCATCTTCATCCTACACCTCCCATGGATTGATAAACCTTAGGTCATCCACTTGAGGGAAAATTGCTACTGTCCTACAAAACTCTGCGCTTGGAGGCCCAACAAAGTCTACAATTTAAAGTTGCGTAGCAGACATCACCGCGTTGGCCGTTTGCGGGGTGGCCGCCAAGTACAACAGCAGGCGCTCGCGAGAGCGCGGCATGACCATGACGGTTGGGCTCATGAGATATTTCTTGAGATTCGCAAAGACTGCGTTCGCTTCAGGGGTCCATTCGAATGGCCCGGATCTTTTCATGAGCTTGAAGAGTGGCAACGCCCACTCGCCGTACATGGAGATGAAGCGCCCCAGGGAGGCCAGGCATCCTGCCAACGTCTGGGGGGGGGCTCATTTTCTCGATGGCCTTAACCTTTTCTGGGTTGGCTTCAATTCCCCGATGCGATACCAGGAAGCCAAGGAGCTTGCCTGACGGGACCCCAAAAACGCACATGTTAGGGTTGAGCTTCAATTTGACCTTGCACAGGTTGGCGAATGCCTCCTCTAGATCTTCTATGAGCATCCTAGCCTCGCGCGTCTTGACCACGATATCATCACCGTAAGCCTCTGCAATCCTTCCCAGCTGGGGCCCCATTGTGATGCACATTAGCTTCTAGAAGGTGGCGCTAGTGCTCTTTAGGCCGAAAGGCATGCACGTGTAGCAGAACACCCTGCAGGGGGCGATGAATGTCATCGTCTCCACAACCTTCGCCGCCATCTTGATCTGGTGGTAGCCTGAGAAGGTGTCCAAGAGGCACAGGAGGTCGCAGCCAGCTGTAGAGTCCACGATCTGGTCGATGCGTGGCAATGGGAAGGGGTCTTGGGGGCAAGCCTTGTTGAGGCTGGTGAAGTCAACGCACATTCACTTTTTCTCCCCCTTCTTGGGGATGATAACTGGGTTGGCGAGCCACTCTGGGTAACGCATGTCACGGATCACCCCGGCCTCTTGCAACTTATGAACCTCCTGACCAATGAAGTGTTGCTTTTCTAGTGCCTGACGCCACGCCTTCTGCTTGACTGGGCGTGCATTGGGGCACACCAACAGGTGGTGTTCGATCACTTCCCTCCGGACCCCGGTCTGGTCGCTCGGCTTCCATGCGAACATGTCAGAGTTTGCCCGAAGGAAAGCGACGAGCGCACCCTCTAGATCGGGGGCAAGGGCGGCACCGATGGTCAAGGTGTGGCCCGAGTCGCTGCGTCGAACGATACCATTTTAGTTTTAGTTTGGTCCTGGGAGGACAACAACTTTTTCCTTGCCGACTCCGCCTCGGGGAGCGCCGCCTCGTCCCCAACGGCCGGGTGTGCGTCCTCGGAAGCTTTGTATGCACGCTTGAGGGAGGTGACTGCGTCCCTCTCGTCGCATTTGATGGTGATGATGCCGCCGCATCCCGGCATCTTGACGATGTTGTAGCCCGGGTGGGTTGCCGGCATGAACTTGGCAAGCGCCGGGTAACCCAAGATGGCATTGTACGGGAGACCGATGGGCACGACGTGGAAGTGGATGAGCTCGGTGCGGTAATTGTCGCGGGTGCCAAAGGTGACAGGCATACGTATTTGCCCGAGGGGGGCTGTGATCCCGTTGGCCACTCTAGAGAAGGGCCTGGTGGGCTTCAGTTGGTCGTAGTGCACCTGGAGAGCCTCGAAAGTCACGATGGAGATGACATTGAGTCTGGCGACCCATCGATGAGGGTCTTGGTGACCTCGACATTGCTTATCGTGGGGGTGCACAACATGGGTAGGGCGCCAGCGGCGACCATGGATCTAGGATGAACCCCCACGTCGAAGGTGATGTCGCGTTGTGCCCAGCCCGATAGTGACAAGGGCTCGCGCTGCCTGAGGGTTGCGTTCGCCACGTGGAAGAACAGCTTGAAGTGATGGCTAGCGATGGGGACCTGGGCCCCACCGAGGATGCAAGCCACCTCATGCCGGGGATCAACTGTGTCACCACACAGGGGGGTGGAGGAGGCACTCCGCACGCTACGCTCCCAACTCGAGACGGTGGAGGGTGAAGCCAGTGAGGGAGCACTGGGGTTTCTTCGGTGGCGGTGACGACCCTGGTGATGCGGCTCAACCAAGCATCTCGGTCAGCGTCCGCCGGGGGGTGTTGAAGCAACTCGCGCGCCATGAGCAGCGCGGGCTGTGCATCCATGCACCCAAGGCGGGCACAGGGGGAGTGAACCGTGGCGGCGCGGCCACCCTGCTGCACCAAATGATGCGAGGAAGAGTCCTGCTATTCGCATGTAGACGAGTCGGTGGCAGCAGGACCTTGGGTGCCAGCGGGGCGGTAGCGACCATCACAGCCTACATGCACGTCTTGGGCGACGTGGGCTGCCCGGTGCTCGGCACAGCCGCGGAGAGCATCGGCCATGGGGTTGCCGGAGCTGGAGCCAAAACAGAGCTGGAAAACAGCGGCGCCCCCTACTTGGCACGCCAAATGTCGGAATAAGGGCTCCGGGGACCCAAAGAGGTTCGAACTCTTGGGTGCGCGAGTTCTTTAGCCCTGCTCTACCTCGCAACCTCACGACAACTCTCCAGCGTGCTCGAGCTAAGTAAGACGGACGGTGGACACGGTCGTTTTACCCAGGTTCAGGCCACCTTGCGATGTAAAACCCTAGTCCTGCTTTGCTAGATTGCTTGGGGATGAGCCCGAGTACAAGGGGTGTGTTCTGGCTAACTTGGGTCGACCCCCACTACAGTTGCGACCTGCCGGAAGGGTTGCCACAACGGCCAGTTTGAAGGGAGACATGCCTGCGGCTTATCCTGAAAAAGCAGTCTTCGTCTGCAAAAGCCTCCCGCCGTGACGTGCTGGTGGGCCCGGGGATGACCTCCATCCTAGCAATCCCCTGTCCTTTTTCTTGTTTCACCAAAAAGGAAACCTTTGGGGGCTGCTTTGGGAGCGGGGCCAGCAAGCCCCGCCCCCAAGCACTGAAGAGGAAATCCTCCCCGTCCGTGCCTTCTGGCACGGCTCCTGGCACCGCTTGGCATGGCGCGCGTCACCCACGCGCGTCCACGGGCCACACAACCCTTCCTAGCCATCTCTGGTCAGCTTGTCCCATGAATGCCTCGTACCCCGCCTCCGGAAGCGACCTGGTGAGGGCCCCCCGCGGGGCTCTCGTCGACGTTGGCTAGTAAACCCCTAAGGAAGCAGAGGCCCTCACGATGGTCCTACTCGTGTAGTTTAGTGAGGAGCCGCCGGGCCCACAACGTGCGTCGCGCGTTAGGCCGCAGGCAGGCGGGCATGGGTACCCCCAGTTCTAGGGGACCGACACTTGTCACTAGTTTACTTGGTCGCTTGCTAGTTTAATTGTTCTGCTTGTTACTTTGCTTGCTTCGTCACGATGTCTGAAGATACTACTAAGTTGTGTGACTTATCAAATACTAATAACAATAATTTTATTAGTAATCCTATACCACCCGCCACTAGTGCGGAGGCTTTTGATATTAACGCTGCATTGCTGAATCTTGTGGTGAAAGATCAATTTTCGGGAAGTCCTAATGAGGATCCCGCTGCTCATCTTAATAGTTTTGTGGAACTTTGTGATATGCAAAAGAAAAAGGACATGGATAATTATATTGTGAAATTAAAAATATTTCCTTTTTCACTAAGAGATAAAGCTAAGGCTTGGTTTTCATCTTTACCATGTAATAGTATTGGAACATGGGATAAGTGTAAATATGCTTTTATTGCTAAGTACTTTCCTCCGGCTAAGATCATCTCCCTTAGGAATCAAATAAAGAATTTTAAACAACATGAGCAGGAACATGTTGCACAAGCTTGGGAGAGGATGAAATTGATGATTACAAACTGCCCTACTTATGGTTTAAACTTGTGGATGATTATCCAAAATTTCTATGCTAGACTGAACTTTGTGTCTAGAAATCTTCTAGATTCTGCTGCAGGTGGTACCTTTATGGATGTGACCTTAGGAGAGGCCACCAAACTTCTAGAAAACATCATGAAAAACTACTCTCAATGGCATACCGAAAGAGCTCCAACTAGTAAGAAGGTAAATTCTTTGAGGAAATCGCTACTTTGAGTGAAAAAGTGGATGCTCTTATGAATATGGTTGCTAGCAAAAATACTCATGTTGATCCAAAATGATATGCCCTTGTCTACCTTGATTGAGCAAACTGATGATGCTATTGATGTGAACTTTATCT
This sequence comes from Elymus sibiricus, assembly GCA_039707655.1. Taxonomy (NCBI): domain Eukaryota; kingdom Viridiplantae; phylum Streptophyta; class Magnoliopsida; order Poales; family Poaceae; genus Elymus; species Elymus sibiricus. Next base: position 139,080,351 of record CM077669.1, read on the forward strand.
CGCGAAATAATTTCAACAACAATGCTTAAAGAGGAAATCTCAATGCTAGGCCGTATCTAGGGAAATCCTCTAATAATTGTGGAAATTCTTCTACAAATGCTAACAGAATACCCTCTGATCTTAAGAACACAATTAAAGAATTTATTAGTTCCCAAAAGATTTTTAATACTATGGTAGAAGAAAAGTTGCATATGATTGATGCTTTGGCTAAAAACATGGATATAATTGCTCTTGATGTATAAACTCTTAAAACTAAAGCTTTGTCACGCAAGCATGATTTTAGTGATACAATTAAATCTATCCAAATATCTATTAATGAAAGTAAGGAGAGGACCGCTAAGTTAAAAGCAAAGCGGGAATTCTTAGAAAAAGCTCTTCCACCCGGTTTTTACCGGAATCATGATGAAGATCTGCAAATGCTTGTCACTTATCCTATTGAATCTTTGTTTAATTCTCTTAAATTAATTGATAAAGGGACTGGAGTTGAGTCAACTCTAGCTAGAGAGAGTCCCGTTTGCTTGGAGGGTGATGATTCTAATGCTAAAACTGAAAAAGTTGGTTTGGAGAGGTTAAAACTTTAACTAGTGATGTGCCCACTATCTTGGATTACAAGGATTTTAATTATGAGAGCCGATCTTTAGTAGAATGTACTTCCTTGATGCAATCCATTATTATCTCACCCAATGCTTATGAACAAAATAAAGCTTTTACTAATCATATAGTAGAAGCTATGATAAAAGCTTATGATGAGAAACTTGAGCTAGAAGTTTCTATTCCTAGAAAATTGCATGATGAATGGGAACCTACTATTAAAAAAAGCTTAAATAATATGAATGTAATGCTTTGTGTGACCTTTGTGCTAGTGTCTCTACGATACCTAAATCTCTTTGTGATGTGCTTCGTCTCGCGAATAATCAAGATTGTTCCCTAAACTTGCATCTTGCGGATTCTACCATCAAGAAACCTTTAGGTAGAATAAATGATGTTATTATCCTTGCTAATAGGAATTATGTGCCTGTAGATTTCATTGTTCTTGACATTGAATGCAATCCTACTTGTCCAATAATACTTGGAGACCCTTTCTACGAACTATAGGTGCAATAATTGATATGAAAGAGGGAAACATACGATTCCAATTCCAATTAAAGAAAGGGATGGAACACTTCCCCAGAAGGAGAATCAAACCACCTTATGAATCTATCATGAGGGACACTTATGGATGGAGTGTAAAATATCACAACACTTGATCATACGCTTTATGCTTAGCTAGGGGCGTAAAACAATAGTGCTAGTTGGGAGGCAACCAAATAGTTATCTTATTTTTCTTATTTTACTTTCTGTTTGTGTGTAATAACTTGATCGTTGCCTATGTAATGATTGTGTTTTTATCTTTTAATTAGTGTTTGTGCCAAGTAAATCCTTTGAGATAATTTGCATGATGAATATAATTGATGCTGTGCAAAAACAGAAACTTTCACCTCTAGTGCAGAATTTTTGGTTCTCTACTGGAGCGTTGTAAATTCCTGAAATTTTTACAGAGTATTTTTATACGAATTCCACAGGTTGTTCTAATTTTTCAGTATTTTTAGATATAATGAAGTATAGTTTCTCTACAGATCTTTACAGACTGTTCTATTTTAGACAGATTATGTTTTTGCTTGCATGTTTTGCTTATTTTGATGATGCCATGGATTATAATGGGCAATATAAATCATGGAGAAGTTATAATACAGTACCTTATGCAATAATAAAATATGAATAAATTTATAACAGTACCTAAAGTATTTGATATGTTTATTATACTAACGGATCTCACGAGGTTTCTGTTGTGTTTTGTGTGCTGAAGTTTTCAAGTTTTGGGTGCTATCGCGATGGACGAAGGAATAAGGAGTGGCAAGAGACTAAGCTTGGGGATGCCTAAGGAACCCAAAGGTAATATTCTAGGAAGACTCAAGCGTCTAAGGTTGGGGATGCCCCGGAAGGCATTCCTTCTTTCGTCTCAATCCATCGGTATGTCACTTGGAGCTATATTTTTATTCATCACATGATATGAGTTTTGCTTGGAGCGTCATTTGCTTTAGTTTACTTTTTGTTTTAGTTTACCACAATAATTTTTGGCTGCACACACCCCCTTGAGAGAGACACAATATCATCATAATTTATTAGAATACTCTATGTGCTTCACTTATATCATTTGAGCTTGGCAGTTGCTCTAGTACTTCACTTATATCTTTTAGAGCACGGTGGCGTATATATTTTATAGAAATCATTGCACTCTTGTTCTTCAATGAATAGCGACGATAATTTTCATGGGTCATAATCAAAACCACATGTAGAACATAAAAGAGAAATCATGGTTAATGATATTAATGTGGTAATGCGAAAAAGCATGAGTGCATGATCATTGGTTAGTAACTGTATCGTGAATTAGAGGTTGTTAACTTGTTGTTCATCCAAATATTTTTATACCATGGTGAAGATGTGTGAGCATACTTATTTTCCTAATTGAAATCCTAGTGTTGTTTAGGTCGGGGGCGCGTGATGGTTAATTCCTACCAAACTCCTCCCTAGGGGCATGCGAATAGTGCTTTGCTTCGAGAGAGCTAATAAAATCTTGCAATAAGTATGTGAGTTATTCATGACTAATGTGAATCCATGGATATACGCACACTCACCTCCACATATTTGCTAGCCTCTTCTGTACCGTGCATTGCCCATTCTCACTTTGAGGATCGGTGCAGCTTTCGCAGGTGCATCCAAACCCCATGACATGATACGCTCTGTTGTACATAAGCCTCATTATATCTTCCTCAAAACAACCACCATACCTACCTATCGTGGCATTTCCATAGCCATTCCGAGATATATTTCCTGCAACTTCCACCGTCAAATCATATGACTTGTACTTCCATTGTCATATTGCTTTGCATGATCACAGAAGCTAACATAGTATTTGTGGAAAAGCCACCGTTCATCGTTAATATCATACATGTTACCCTTGATCATTGCACATCCTGGTACAATGTCAGACGCATTCATATAGAGTCATACAGTTTCTCATGTTGAGTTGTAGGTAAATAAAAGTGTGATGATCATCATTATTAGGACACTGTCTCAGTGAGGAAAGGATGATGGAGACAGTGATTCCCCCACAAGTCGGGATGAGACTCCAGACGAAAAATAAAAAGAAGAATAAAAGGAAAAAGAAAAATAAAAAATAAAAATGAGAGAAAAGAGAGAAGGGACAGTGCTACTACCTCTTATTCCACACTTGTGCCTCAAAGTGGCACCATGTTCTTCATATAGAGAGTCTCATGTTTATCACTTCCATATTCTAGCGGGAATTTTTCATTATAGAACGTGGCTTGTTTATTCCGATGAAGGGCTTCCTCAAATGCCCGAGGTCTTCATGAGCAAGCAAGTTGGATGCATACCCACTTAGCTTCCGTTGAGCTTTCATACACTTATAGCTCTAGTGCATCCGTTACATGGCAATCCCTACACCTCTCATTGATATCTATTGATGGGCATCTCCATAGCCCGTTGATACGCCTAGTTGATGCGAGACTTTCTTCTTCAATTTTCACCCCTTTGAAACCTACCAACATATTCTATTCCGCCTTTATGCTATATCCATGGTTCATGCTCATATATTGCGCAAGTAATAAAAAGCTTAAGCGCGTTAAAAAAGTACGATCCAATTGCCTGACTTGACATCGTGGTGCTTGACATTTGTATTTATGTGGTGAAGACGGAGCCAAGCTATTCTAATATGATAAAATGAATAGGGGGTGAACATTCTTTTCGGATCGTATACTTTGAAACTTGATGATTATGTTTCTTATGTTTATAAATATTACTATGTTGATGTTTATTAATTCATCATTTCTCAATGGACAAACCTGCAATAGGTTACCTGTTAGGTAGCATGTCACATAAAAAAATCTTGTTTTTATCATTTACCTACTCGGGGACGAGTAGGAATTAAGCTTGGGGATGTTGATACGTCTCGAACGTATATATAATTTTTGATTGTTCCATGCTATTATATTATCATTCCAGGATACTTTTTGGGTGTTTATTTACACATTAATATTATTTTTGAGTACTAACCTATTGACCTAGTGCCTAGTGCCAGTTGCTGTTTTCTGCATGTTTTTGCTTTTCTGGTTTACCATACCAAACGAAGTCCAAATGAGATGAAACTTTAATATGATTTTTTCTAGACCAAAAGAAGACCTGGAATCCTCAGGAGGAGACGAGAGGCTGCATGAGGGAACCATGAGCCAACAGGGCGCGCCAAAGGGCCAGGCCGCGCCCTGTTGGGTCGTCGCCCCCTCGGCTGCCCTCTTGTGCCCTTCTCTAGCCTATAAATTCTCCAATATTTCAAAAACCCTAGGGGAGCTCCCGAAACACTTCTCCGCCACCACAAGTCTCTTTTCTACCGCGTATCCATCTGGCGACCTTTTTCGGTGATCTACCGGAGGGGGAATCAGTCATGGAGGGGCTCTACATCATCCTTGCTGCCTCCATGATGAGTTTTGAGTAGTTCACCATAGACCTACGTGTCTGTAGTTAGTATCTGGATAGCAGTCGATGGGTGGAGTAATAGTAATAGGTGAAGGCAGGAGTCGGCCTATTTGCTTATGGACGTGATGCCTATATATACATGATCATTGCTGTGAATAAAGATTGCACAACTATGTGCTCTTCTATCAATTGCCCAACAGTAATATGTTTACCCACCGTATGACTACTGCATGAGAGATGCCACTAGAGAAAACTACGGCTCCTGGGTCTATCTACTTATAAGTTTACAAACGCTTTTATTACCTTGCTGCCATTTAATTTATTTTATTTTATTTTGCAATTTACAATTATCTACAATTATCTACACATCTCATTTACATGCAAATAACGAGATCAAGGGGATTGACAACCCTCTTGCCGCGTGATACGTCTCCAACGTATCTATAATTTTTGATTGTTCCATGCTGATATATTATCATTCTAGGATACTTTTTGGGTACTTATTTACCAGTTTATAATATTTCTGAGAACCAACCTATTGACCCAATGCCCAGTGCCAGTTCCTGTTTTCTTCGTGTTTTTGCCTTTTTAGAGTTGCAATACCAAACAGAGTCCAATTGCCACGAAACTTTTTGGTGATTTTTTTGGGACCAATGCAAGACCTAGAAGCTTCGGAGGAGGGCCAGGCGATGCACCAGGGGCCCACCACATATCCAGCAGTACCCCCTAGGGGCGCGGCCAGATATGTGGTGGCCCCCTGGAGCGTCCCCCGACGTCATTCTCTGGCCTATAAATTCACATCTGATGTCTACTATGCAACTTTATTTTTGTAGACTTTGTTGGGCCTCCAAACGCAGAGTTTTGTAGGACAGTAGCAATTTTCCCTCAAGTTTATCAATCCGTGGGAGGCGTAGGATGAAGATGGTCTCTCTCAAACAACCCTGCAACCAAATAGCAAAGAGTCTCTTGTGTCCCCAACACACCCAATACAATGGTAAATTGTATAGGTGCACTAGTTCGGCGAAGAGATGGTGATACAAGTATAATATGGATAGTAGATATAGGTTTTTGTAATCTGAAAATATAAAAACAGCAAGGTAACAAGTAACAAAAGTGAGCAAAAACGGTATTGCAATGCTTAAAAACAAGGACTAGGGTTCATACTTTCACTAGTGCAAGTTCTCTCAACAATACTGACATAGTTGAATCATATGTAAATCCCTCACGTGCGACAAAGAGTTCACTCCAAAGTCACAAATAGCGGATAACGAACGAAGAAATTATTGTAGGGTACGAAACCACCTCAAAGTTATCTTTTCCGATCAATCTTAGGAGCTATCCCTATAAGTGTCACCAACAGCCCTAGAGTTCGTACTAAAATAACACCTTAAGATACACATCAACCAAAACCCTAATGTCACCTAGATACTCCAATGTCACCACGAGTACCCATGGGCTTGATTATACGATATGCATCACACAATTTCAGATTCATCAGGTTCAATCCAACACAAAGAACTTCAAAGAGTGCCCCAAAGTTTCTACCGGAGAGTCAAGACGAAAACATGTGCCAACCACTATGCATAGATTCCCAAGGTCACGGAACCCACAAGTTGATCACCAAAACATACATCAAGTGGATCAATAGAACATCCCATTGTCACCACGGATATACCATCGCAAGACATACATCAAGTGCTCTCAAATCCTTAAAGACTCAATCCGATAAGAAAACTTCAAAGGGAAAACTCAATTCATCACAAGAAGATAGAGAGGGAAAAACTCCATATGATTCATCTATATCAATAAAGCTCGCGGTACATCAAGATCGTGCCATCTCAAGAACACGAGAGAGAGAGAGATCAAACACATAGCTACTGGTACATACCCTCAGCCCCGTGGGTGAACTACTCCCTCCTCGTCATGGAGACCGCCGGGATGATGAAGAAGGCCACCGGTGATGGTGTCCCCCTCCGGCAGGGTGCCGGAACGGTCTCCCGATTGGTTTTTTGTGGCTACAGAGGCTTGCGGCGGCAGAACTCCCGATCTAGGTTTCTTTCTGGGGGTTTTGGTATTTATAGGAATTTTTGGCGTCGGTCTCATGTCAAGGGGAGTCCCGAGGGGCCCACAAGCCAGGGGGCGCGCCCTAGGGTGGGGGGCACGCCCCCTAGGCTTGTGGCTGCCTCGGGACTCCTCTCCGGTATCTTTTTGCTCCAGTATTTTTTAAATTTTCCAAAAATATTCTCCGTAAATTTTCAGCCCATTCCGAGAACTTTTATTTCTGCACAAAAAACGACACCATGGTAGTTCTACTGAAAACAGCGTCAGTCCGGGTTAGTTCTAATAAAATCATACCAAAATTATATAAAATTATTGTAAACATGGCATGAATACTTCATAAATTATAGATACGTTGGAGACGTATCAGCATCGCCAAGCTTATGTCTTGCTCGTCCTCGAGTAGATAAATGATAAAAGAAATAATTTATGAAGTGTGAATGCTAGCAAGTGCACAAGTTTGATCAATGATAATTCCAATCACTTTTTCTAGCATCAATATAAACCATAAAGATTAGCTCATCTCATAAAACTTCTCATGATCAAGTAACAAGCTATTCACATGTTAAAGTATAGAACAGAAAGTTTCTTGAAAACTAACAAACCATATTCCTAGTCATCGAACAATTGCAATTCATCTTATTTTCAGGAAGGGTCTATGTAAGGGCTTTGATTTAGCAAATTCCACATACTCAACTATCATATAGTCTTCCATGATTATTGACACTCAAAGCATATTTTTAGAACAAATAGCATCCATCGAACACAGAGAAAGATAGGAGCTTAATGTTTCGCCTCCCAACTTATTTATGATATAGATAATTGTCAACAATAATATGTCATGATCAAATATATTTGTGTGGATATATATGCCTAGATCATTCCTCAACACATGACGCTTGCCAAGAGAAAAAGGCAAAATATAGGAAGTGGTGAAGATCACCATGACTCTTGCATAAAGGTAAGTACTAGAAAGTAAAAGATAGGCCCTTCGCAGAGGGAAGCATTGATTTGCAAAGGTGCCAGAGCTCGAGCTTTTAAAACAGAGATGAATAATAATTTTGAGCAGTATGCTTTCATTGTCAACATAACAACCGAGAGATCTCGGTATCTTCCCTGCTAGATACATTATAGGCGGTTCCCAAACAGAACGGTAAAGTTTTTACTCCCCCTCCACCAATCAATCACACTCCACGGCGAGCCGAATCCACGGGTACCGTCCATACAAACAACAATCCTGGGGGAGTTTTGTTTCATTATATTTTGATTTGATTTTTGAGCATGGAACTGGGCATCCCGAATACCAGCCACTTTCTCATGAATGATAGTGAATCAACACATATCGTGAGAATAACCCACCTAGCATGGAAGATACTAACAGCCCCTAGTCACTATATGAGCGATTCGGGCATACAAAATAGAATATTATTTGAAGGTTTAGAGTTTGGCACATGCAAATTTACTTGGAACGACAGGTAAATACTGCATATAGGTAGGTATGGTGGACACTCATGGCAAAACTGGTTTAAGGGTGTTTGGATGCACAAGTAGTATTTCTACTTGGTGCGGAAGTTTTGGCTAGTATGAGGTGGAAGAAAGCACCACATGTTGGAGGATCCATAACAATATAACTTCTATACAAATATATCCAAACATAACTCATTAAGTTGTCTTGCTTGTCCAATTTTAACTAATTTGCTCGAGTTTGAAAATAATTAATGAGCTCACAATCATAGAAGATGTCCAAGATAGTATATTTATATGTGGAATCTCTCTTCCTTCAATATTCTTTCATGAATTGTTCAAGTGACCAATGCGGTGTTTACTAACTTTCAATAAATTTTACCACCTATACTTATTATGTGTGAAGTCATTACTCCCCATGGGATAAGTATATGAAGCATATTTAATTTCATATTTATGATATTCAATTCATTCAACCATTTACTCATAGGATATAAGTGAAGCACGAGAGTGAATGACAAACTACTCCAAAAAGATATAAGTGAAGATCAATGCGTAGTCAACAATTAAATAACTATGTGGAGACTCTCTCATCTAAGAATTTCAGATCTTAAGTATTTTATTAAAGAGTAAAACAAAATAAAATGACATTCCAAGGATAGCACATATCATGTGGACGAATAAAACTTTAGGCTCAACATAGGCTAACCGATAATTGTTGATGAAGAAAGGTGGGATGCGTAGCATCCCCAAGCTTAGATGCTTGAGACTTCTTGAAATATTTACTTGGGGTGCCTTGGGCATCCCCAAGCTTGAGATTTTGTATCTCTTTCAATCCTCTCATACCACGGTTTCACCTATTCTCAAAAACATCTTCCACACAAAACTTGAAAAGAACTCGTGAGATAGGTTAGTACACATAATAATAAATCAACTCTATATGTACTGCCAAGACAAGTTGCATAATAATTTTCAAACATTAGGTACTGTATACTATCATTTCCACAATTTATATCTACCAATATAGGCTATGGAAACTATAGGATAAGTAGATAACAAAACTATGACAGCAATCTGTCCCAACAGAACAGTCTGTAGTAATCTATTAAACCAGGGTAATTATGTAACTCAAAAAATTATGAAAATTTCGGAAATGATAAATAATTTATATTACAACACTTTGTAAAAATTTCAGAAACTTTCCACGTTCCAGTAAAATATGAAAATTCAAACACTACAGCAAAAGTTTCTGTTTTTTTACACAGCACACATCAAAACATGCAATCCAAGCATCCTAAGACAATTCTTGGAACTTTTTATTGAAAAACAATATTATGAATAACACCTAACAGAAAATAACAAAATATAATAATGATCCAAGCAAAGCACATATTATGTGACGAATAAAAATATAGCTCTAAGTAAGATATACCGATAGTGTTGAATATGAAAGAGGGGATGCCTTCCGGGGCATCCCCAAGCTTAGGCGCTTGAGTCTTCCTTGGATATTACCTTGGGGGTGCCTTTGGCGTCCCCAAGCTTAGGTTCTTGTCGCTCCTTATTCTCCTCATATCGGTGTCTCACCCAAAACTTGAAAACTTCAATCACACAAAACTTAACGGAACTTCGTGAGATGGGTTAGTATAATAAATAAAGATCATTCACTTAGGTACTGTCAATACAAGATTAATAATTGTTCTCACATAATACCTACTGTATTCTATCATTCCCATAATTTATATCACTGAATATAAGCTATGGGAACACTAAAACAAGAATACTATGCATGCAAAACAGAATCTGTCAAAAACAGAACAGTCTGTGGAGATCTGTAGTCCAACCATACTTCCCTGTCTCTAAAAATTCTAAAAAATTAGAAAAACCTGAAGGATTTGTATATTAAGACTGTGTAAAAATTTCAGATCATTATCACGCTCCAGTAAAAAATTAAAATTCCTGTACTGGAGTCAAAAGTTTCTGTTTTGGTTCAGCATCAATTCTACTCATCTTGCGAGTCATCCCAAAGGCTTTACTTGGCACTTTATTGAAACAAAAGCTATAAAACATGATTATACAGTAGCTTAATCATGTGATCACACAAAAACAGAAAGTAAAAGTGTTGGGTTGTCTCCCAACAAGCGCTTTTCTTTAATGCCTTTTAGCTAGGCATGATGATTTCAATGATGCTCATATAAGAATAGTAGTTGAAACATGCAAAAGAGCATCATGAATCTCTTGGAAAGCACATTTAAGTCTAACCCACTTCCTATGCATAGGAATTTTGTGAGCAAACAATTTATGGGAGCAAGAATCATCTATCATAGGAAGGCAAAACAAGCATAACTTCAAAACTTTCAACACATAGAGAGGAAACTTGATATTTTTGCAATTCCTACAAGCATATATTCCTCCCTCATAATAATTTTCAGTAGCATCATGAATTAATTCAACAATATAACTATCACATAAAGCATTCTTTTCATGATTCATAAGCATATAAATTTTACTACTCTCCACATAAGCAAATTTATTGTCATCAATAGTAGTGGGAGCAAACTCAACAAAATAACTATCATGTGAGGCATAATCCAATTGAAAATTAAAATCATGATGACAAGTTTCATGGTAATCATTATTCTTTATAGCATAGATGTCATCACAATAATCATCATAAATAGGAGGCATGCTTTCTTCATATTAAATTTGCTCATCAAAACATGGGGGACTAAACATATCATATTCATCAAACATAGCATCCCCATGCTTGTAGCTTTGCATATCATTAGCATCATGAATATTCAAGGAATTCATACTAACAACATTGCAATAATGCTCATCATACAAAGATTTAGTGCCAAACATTTTATTGACTTCTTCTTCTAACACTTTGGCACAATTTTCCTTTCCATCATTTCCACGAAAGACATTATAAAGATGAAGTATATGAGGCAACCTCAATTCCATTTTTTTGTAGTTTTCTTTAATAGACTAAACTAGTGATAAAACAAGAAACTAAAAGATTGAATTGCAAGATCTAAAGATATACCTTCAAGCACTCACCTCCCCGGCAACGGCGCCAGAAAAGAGCTTGATGTCTACTATACAACTTTATTCTTGTAGACTTTGTTGGGCCTCCAAGCGCAGAGTTTTGTAGGACAGTAGCAATTCTCCCTCAAGTTTATCAATCCGTGGGAGGCGTAGGATGAAGATGGTCTCTCTCAAACAACCCTGCAACCAAATAGCAAAGAGTCTGTTGTGTCCCCAACACACCCAATACAATGGTAAATTGTATAGGTGCACTAGTTCGGCGAAGAGATGGTGATACAAGTGTAATATGGATGGTAGATATAGGTTTTTGTAATCTGAAAATATAAAAACAGCAAGGTAACAAGTAACAAAAGTGAGCAAAAACGGTATTGCAATGCTTGAAAACAAGGCCTAGGGTTCATACTTTCACTAGTGCAAGTTCTCTCAACAATACTGACATAGTTGAATCATATGTAAATCCCTCACGTGCAACAAAGAGTTCACTCCAAAGTCACAAATAGCGGAGAACGAACGAAGAAATTATTGTAGGGTACGAAACCACCTCAAAGTTATCTTTTCCGATCAATCTTATGAGCTATCCCTATAAGTGTCACGAACAGCCCTAGAGTTCGTACTAAAATAACACCTTAAGATACACATCAACCAAAACCCTAATGTCACCTAGATACTCCAATGTCACCACGAGTACCCATGGGCTTGATTATACAATATGCATCACACAATTTCAGATTCATCATGTTCAATCTAACACAAAGAACTTCAAAGAGTGCCCCAAAGTTTCTACCGGAGAGTCAAGACGAGAACATGTACCAACCCCTATGCATAGATTCCCAAGGTCATGGAACCCGCAAGTTGATCACCAAAACATACATCAAGTGGATCAATAGAACATCCCATTTTCACCACGGATATCCCATCGCAAGACATACATCAAGTGCTCTCAAATCCTTAAAGACTCAATCCGATAAGAAAACTTCAAAGGGAAAACTCAATTCATCACAAGAAGATAGAGAGGGGAAAACTCCATATGATTCATCTATATCAATAAAGCTCGCGGTACATCAAGATCGTGCCATCTCAAGAACACGAGAGAGACATCAAACACATAGCTACTGGTATATACCCTCAGCCCCGAGGGTGAACTACTCCCTCCTCATCATGGAGACCACCGGGATGATGAAGATGGTCACCAGTGATGGTTTCCCCCTCCGGCAGGGTGCCGGAACGGGCTCCCGATTGGTTTTTTGTGGCTATAGAGGCTTGTGGAGGCGGAACTCCCGATCTAGGTTTGATTCTGGGGGTTTTGGTATTTATAGGAATTTTTGGCGTCGGTCTCACGTCAAGGGGACTCCCGAGGGGCCCACAAGCCAGGGGGGCGCGCCCTAGGGGGGGGCGCCACCTAGGCTTGTGGCTGCCTCGGGACTCCTCTCCGGTATCTTTTTTCTCCAGTATTTTTTATATTTTCCAAAAATATTCTCCGTAAATTTTCAGCCCATTTTGAGAACTTTTATTTCTGCACAAAAAACGACACCATGGTAGTTCTGCTGAAAACAGCGTCAGTCCGAGTTAGTTCTAATAAAATCATACCAAAATCATATACAATTATTTTAAACATGGCATGAATACTTCATAAATTATAGATACGTTGGAGACGTATCAACATCTACCGTAAAAACATCAGTAGCTCTCCCGAAACAATTTTTCCGCCGCCGCAAGCCTCTGTTCCGACGGGAGGCCATCTACACCTCTGTTTCGGCACCCTGCCGGAGGGGAGATCGATCACAGAGGGCCTCTTTATCAACCTTGCTTCCCTCACCATAATGTGCGAGTAGTTCACCATAGACCTACGGGTTCGTAGGTAGTACCTAGATGGCAATCTCTCTCTCTCTCTCTCTTGATCTTCAATACAATGTTCATCGCATCTTTGCCTTGATCTATCCGATGTAATACCTTTGTATGGTGTGTTTGTTGGGATCCGATGAATTGTGAGTTTATGTTCAGTTTATTCATGAAAAGTATTTGAGTCAAACCTAATTACTATGATTTTTATTTGCATGATCATCATAGCTTCGTAATGCTCTCCGATCTATTGAAATAGTTTGTCCAACTAGATTGATATTTCTTCGGTGGGAGTGGTGCGTTGTAGTAGGTTCAACCTGACAAGTTTCTATATCCCAGTGACAGAAGGGGACAAGTTGTGTCTTTGTGTTGTTGCTACTAAGGATAAAATGATGGGGTTTATTCATATTAGTTGAGTTTACTTTGTCTACATCATGTCCTCGTTCTTCAAGCATTACTTCGTTTGTCATGAACTTAATACATAAAGAGGCAAGCATAGAAGCGCTCTTGAAGTGGAGTAATAGTAGTAGGTGCATGCAGGAGTCGGCCTATTTGCTTATGGACGTGATGCCTATATAAACATGATCATTGCCGTGAACATCGCATAATTATTCGCTTTTCTATCTATTGCCCAACAATAATTTGTTTACCCACCGTATGCTTTGCTTATGAGAGATGCCACTAGAGAACTCTACGGCCCCCGGGTCTATTCACTAATAAATTCACAAACGCTATCATTACCTTTTTGTTATTTATTACCTTTTTTTTCTTTTTTGCACTATACTATTATCTACAATTATCTACACAACTCACTTGTTTGCAAATAACGAGATCAAGAGGATTGACAACCCTCTTGCCGGCGTTGGGTGCAAGTTGTTTGTTCTTTTGTGTGCAGCCGCTGAAGACAGTTGAGGATTGGTATTCCTATTGGTTCGATAAACCTTGGTTTCATAATTAATGGAAATACTTACCCACTTTGTGTTGCGATTACCCGTTCCTCTTCACAGAAAACCCAATGCAGATCACGAGTATTACCGCGTTGGGTGTAATTGTGTGATCTTTTGTGGGTAGCCACTGAAGACGGTTGTAGACCGGTATTCCTATTGATTCAATAAACCTTGGTTCTTAACTGAGGGAAATACTTACCCGCATTGTGCTGCATCAACCGTTCCTCTTCACGGAAAACCCAACGCAGATCACAAGTATCAGGCCACCAAGGGCATCACCCCCAGAAAGAACTCGCAGGGGAAGGCGAAAGTGCTGAGGAGGAAGACGGAGTTGGGGTGAAGATGGAGGGTGTGGATCCGGTAGTGCTCGAGCACCGCACACAAGAAGTCAGAAAATGAAGGGAGCAGACCTCTGAAGATGCAGTGGAAGAAGAAAGGGAATGTCGTTGTCGTCAACTCCCTGGGCGGCTTCGAGCCCGGCCAGATCTTGGTGGCCCCATACTCGTTGTGAGCTTCGGCCTTCAGGGGAATCAACTTGCCCAACCCCTCCTGGTTCTTTATAGTGGACGGCAGCAAGGTTGGCTCCACCTGTGCTCCGATGGTGGCGGCGCTCCTCTTCTTTTGGCTCATGGCGATGGCGGCATGAGATTGGAGGCGGAGAAGGAGAGTAGCAGGTGAGGTGAGCAAAGAGAAGGAGGAGCGTGGCCAGAGGAAGCGTTCGGAGGAAGGAAGGGAATGATGGTTCCACCCCGGCGCGCGTGGTAGTCTTAAGGCAAGTGTGCAGTTACCGAGGTGTTGTAAGAGAAGTGCATGCCTCCCATCCCGTCAAGGCTGCCACGCGTCACTTCTGGGCCCGACAGTTTGTCAGGCCCTATGGAGTTTTGCCCCGGGCTGTATCGCGCTCCACAGGCGGAACGTGCTCGCCACCGACCCGGGGGCTACTGTCAGTCTAGTGGAACCAGGGTACCACAGCTTATGTACTGCCAACCCAATCGGTTGTGCGAAGATGGCCCAGTGCGGCAGGCGGCCCACAGGAAGACTCTGACAATCACCATGCAAGGTTCCGACTCCGCGAAGCTCTCTCTCTCTCTCTCTCTCTCTCTCTCTCTCTCTTTCTGAGAGGCCCACTGGACGCTTCTCCACCAGACGTGAGAGGCCTTGCGAGGTCTCCCGCGCGAGGCTGCCCCTGTGAAGCCCTCCGCTTGGGGTTTATTCAAATTAGCTGAGTTTACTTTGTCTACATCATGTCATCGTTCTCCAAGCATTACTCCGTTTGTGATAACCCACAAGTATAGGGGATCGCAACAGTTTTCGAGGGTAGAGTATCCAACCCAAATTTATAGATTCGACACAAGGGAAGCCAAAGAATATTAGAGAGTATTAGCAGCTGAGTTGTCAATTCAACCACACCTGGAGATTAAATATCTGCAGCAAAGTTATCAATAGCACAGTAGTATGATAGTTTTGATAGTAGTAGCAGCAGTAACAGTAACGGTAACTGTGATAACAACAATTTCGTAGCAAGTATAACAGTAGCAGTAGCAATAGTAATTTAGCAAGAACAATATGTGGAAAACTCGTAGGCACTGGATCGGTGAACTCGTTGGATCATATTCATCATATAATAGTCATAACCTAGGGCGAGACAGAACTAGCTCCAGTTCATAAATGTAATGTAGGCATGTATTCCGTAAATAGTCATACGTGCTTATGGAAAAGAACTTGCATGACATCTTTTGTCCTATCCTCCCATGGCAGTGGGGTCCATAAGGAAACCAAGGGATATTAAGGCCTCCTTTTAATAGAGAACCGGAACAAATCATTAACACACGGTGAATACATGAACTCCTCAAACTGCGGTCATCACCGGAAAGTATCCCAAATATTGTCACTATGGGGTTTACGGATCATAACACATCATAGGTACATATGACTAGGCAATATCGGATCAAGAACATAGATATAATGGTGATAACATAAACGGTTCAGATCTGAAATCATGGCACTCGGGCCCTAGTGACAAGCATTAGGCATAGCAAAGTCATAGCAACATCAATCTCAGAACATAGTGGATACTAGGGATCAAGCCCTAACAAAACTAACTCGATTACAAGATGAATCTCATCCAACTCCTCACCGACCAGCAAGCCTACGAAGGAATTACTCACTCCCGGTGGGGAGCATCATGGAATTGGCGATGGAGAAGGGTTGGTGATGACGAAGACCGAAGATTCCCCTCCCCGGAGCACCAAACGGGATCTAGATCTGGCCTCCCGATGAAGAACAGGAGGTGGTGGCGGCTCTGTATCGTAAAACACGATGAAAGTTTCTCTCCTATTTTTTCTCCGAAAATAGGAATTTATAGCGGCAGAATTAGGGTCAGTGGGGCCACGAGGTGGGCACAACCCACCAGGGCGCGCCCAGGGGGCCTGGCGCGCCCTCGTGGGTGCTGCCCACCCTTGCCGCCTTCTTCGGTAGTTTTTGGCTCCAATAATTCTTACATATTCTGAAATAATTCTCCAAAAAGTTTCGTTCTGTTCCGAGAAATTTCATTTGTGCACAAAAACAACATCATGGTAGTTCTGCTGAAAACAACGTCAGTCCGGGTTAGTTTCATTGAAATCATGCAAATTAGAGTCCAAAACAAGGGCAAAAGAGTGAGGAAAAGTAGATACGTTGGAGACGTATCAACTCCCCCAAGCTTAAACCTTTGCTTGTCCTCAAGCAATTCAGTTGACAAACTGAAAGTGATAAAGAAAACTTTTACTAACTCTTTTGTTCTTGTTTACATATATATGCTTAAGTAGAACCCAGGTTTTCAGCAAAGATTATGACTAACCATGCCAACAATAACTCTTAGAAATTATATTAACTCATATCAATAACATAAGCAACTAGCGAGTAATAATAAGAGTTCTCAAGCACCAACAATTTGTCAAAACAATTATGATACAATATGACAATAGTGGTATCTTGCTAGCCCTTTCTGAGACCACAAAGCATAAATGCAGAGCATCTCCAAAGTTCAAGTAGCGACTAAACATTGTAATTCATGGTAGAAAAGATCTAGTCATTCTGCACCTAGCATCAACTATACACAATGCATGAGGATGACAATAGTGCTCTCAGGTTTGGCGCTTATTTGAGAAGGTGGTGAGTCAACATAAAAGTAAACAGATAATCCCTTCACAGAGGGAAGCATGGATTTGCAGAGGTGCCAGAGCTCAAGACCAAGAGTTATCAATATCTTCCATGCTAAACAAATTAGTGGCGGTTCCCAAGCGGTAAAAGTAAAGGTTTACTCCCCCTCCACCAACAATCACACTCCATGGCTAGCCGCATCCACGGGTACCGTCCAAACAAACAACATTCCTGGGGGAGTTTTTTTTTAATTATTTTTGATTTGTGATTCCGGGACTGGGAATCCCTATTACCGCCCCTCTTGTGTAAGGACGAGTGAATAAACACTCATCATGAGAATAACCCACTTAGCATGGAAGATATTGACCGCCCCCTGTCGCTCCATGAGCGGTCCAGGCACACAAAACAGATGTTCATTTGAATTTTATAGGTGGCACATACAAATTTACTTCGTAACGGCAGGGTAATACCGCATATAAGTAGATATAGTGGACTCATCTGGAATAACTTTGGTTTAAGGATTTTGATGCACAAGCAGTATTCCAGCTTAGTACAGGCGAAGGCTAGCAAATAGATTGAGAAGCGGCCAGCTAGAGAGCGAAAACGGTCATGAGCATGCATTACATATAATAAACATTAACTACTAGCATGAGTAGGATATGGACACCATGAACATAAATATCATGAAGGCTATGTTGGTTTTGATTCAACTACATGCGTGAACATGTGCCATGTCAAGCCACTTGAAACATTCAGAGGAGGATACCATATCAGCATACCACATCACAACCATTTTAATGGATGTTGACGTCCAAGATAAATTATTACCCACTCCTAGCTACTTAAGCATGGCATGAACAACTATAATCTCTAATGGTCATTGCAAACAAGTTTGATCATAATATGCTGAATCAAGGATACTAGGTTAAACATATTTACAAAAACAAAAACAAGTTTAGTTCATACCCACTTTTCTCTGCCATAGTCAATTCATCAAATATCGTCATCATTCCCTTTCACTTGCACGACCGAATGATAAGGAAATAATAATAGTGCAAGAATGCCGTGGACTAAGCTAGAATCTGCAACATTTTATTCAAGAGGAGAAGACAAGGTAAAATGGGCTCTTTGTTAGATTAACAATGATGCATATGAGAGCCACTCAACATTTTCATCGTGGTCTTCTCCTTTGTACGACTCAAACAAAAGGAAACGAATTTCAGAGAAACACAGTGAAATATTTTTGGAGTTTTTGGTTTTTCTTGAAGAAAGCAAATTAAAGAGAAAAAACAAGAAAAACTATTTACACGGTGTCGGGTCACGGATGCACACGATCACCTATGGGGCCAGAGGCCCCTTTGTGGTTCGGCAAGGGGGGGGGGGGGTCACGTTGCACAAAGAGCGGAGACCATGAGGCAGCGCGACGATTGGGACGCTGTCATTTTTACCCAGGTTTGGACCGCTGTCAAGCGTAAAACCTTACTCCTGCTTTTGGTGGATTGATCAAAGGAACACGAAGAACACGCAGCGCTCAATCCCAGCAAGGGTTGCCATCGGGGAGAGCTACTATGCGAGTACAAGTGTCCAACGGTCCAAATCTTGAGCTAGGTTGCCTTGGGCCTCCTTTTATAGTGCAAGGGGAAACCACAGTGGCAAAACAGTCTTTATCTGGTGATTAGATAGCTAACAGAGCTATCATACCTAACTCTGGAATTTAGGAAAAAATCCCATGATTGCTAGACTAGGTGGCGCTCGGGGATGCATTCCCGGCAAGCTCTTGCCACCGCCTAGCTGGCTGTTGCTTAGTGTCTTGACACGCCACCGGACGGGTGTCAACTGAGTATAATCTGCCTTCCGGTGCGTCGCCACGTGCTTAGCGAGAGCCACTTAGCCGCCTGAGGGCTCGACACTGCATCGACAAGTGACTGGCATCATGATGGGGTGGAGTGGTGGCTGGTTAGCTCGTGCTTGCCGGGGGATGGCGTGTCGGGTCTTCCTAAGATGTGCGCGCCTCAGTCCCCGGCAGGCTCCGGGGGCGTGGCTGGTGCGCTTTAGGCCCCTCCTGGGCCGTTGTGTTGGTCTTGTTGGTGTTTGCTTGCCCTTCTGCAGGTCGTTGCTGCCGGGGTCTGATTCTTGAATGCTCGCAAGGTGGTGTGGTAACTTGTACCGACAGGTTTCGCTACTACTGCCTGTGCATAAGTCAGGGGCACTAGATACCCCTGTCCTAGTGCATCGACAGGAGCCCCCGGGTCTGGCCCACACGAGCTTGCCTAGTCCCGTTGGGTCAGGCCCAAATTTATGCACAGGCGCGCAATTTACTATTCAGCACTGTCCCTCCACTTCAGGCCGTTCCGCCACGCGCGTCGCATGCATAGCATGGAGCTCGCGACGGGTGCTCGTGACTTAAAGGTTTGATCGTGGCAGAAACCGCAGCGCCATGGATTGGAGCAATGGGGCAGTTACCTGTTCGCCCGTGAGTCGCGGGTAGTGGGATTGGTGGAGATGGGCGGCCGCCCTGGAGCGAGGGAGAGCCAGCTCCCATGGCCTCCCCTATAAATTAGGAGGTC
Organism: Elymus sibiricus; assembly: GCA_039707655.1. NCBI lineage: Eukaryota > Viridiplantae > Streptophyta > Magnoliopsida > Poales > Poaceae > Elymus > Elymus sibiricus. The sequence continues at coordinate 139,099,945 of CM077669.1, forward strand.
ACGGTGGCGATGCTCATCCATCTCTTTCTCCTCCTTACTCCCATGTCGACACCGCTCGTCCTTCATTTCTGGTTCGTCTTTGGAACTGCTAGCTCTTGCCATGATGCGGGGGAGAGGGCGACTCCTAGCTTCTGCTGGGGCGACGAGAGCTTCCCTTCGGGATCATGCCGCTGCTTCAGCCGCAGCGATGGGAGGTGGTTCCAGCGTGCGTGGTGGGAGGGCTGGAAGAGGCCGAGGCCAGTGCAGACTCGTGGTCGGGGGAGGCGGAGCGCCGCCCTCGATCCTCCTCCGGTGGTGACTCCACCTTAGCAGCGGAGCATACTGAAAGCACGGCATTGGATTTCATCATCGGGCTGCGCGGTCCTCCTCGTAGCCGCTTATGACTTCCTCGTCCCTTCGCCAGGGTGATGGAGGTTGATAAGCCGCACGCGATGTGGTTACGCGTGCATGGCTGCTGCAACGGTGCTGCGCGGGTCGACGTCGAGTTTCCGGCGCCCCGCGTTATGTTCTTCAGGCGTGGGTGGAAGGCCTTCGCACGTGCCCACAACTTCACGGGCGGGTACGTCCTTCGCTTCAAGCTAGTGGAGGCCGACACACTCTCCGTCAAGATCTATGGGTGTTCGGATGCTCATCTCGGATGCTGCGATGAGAGCTCGAGTGGTGACGAAAGCTCCTCCTCGAGCGATAGCGATGAGATGGACAATGTCGGTGAAGACGGCGACAGCGAGCTCCAGGCCGTCAAGTCAGAGTATGACGAACTGGGCTCCAGCTGATCGTCGGCCGCACCATCACCGTCATCGAGCTCCCCCTCCACCCGGCAGAGCGATTTGCCGAGGGTTCTTGACTTGGGTGCCGCCTCTCGTTCTTAGCTGGACCCTGGTAGGCTCGTGGACTTCAGCTTCGTCTTCCTTGCCGGTGGTCCCGCTGAGCCGTTCCCCGACAGCCTTGACGGGGTCAGGCTGGGCTTCTGCTTAGGCCCCCCTTTCGTCCTTTTTCTTTTTGTAACTTGCTCCTAGGGGAGAAAGTCAAATAAAGATTTATTAAAAAGGAGCTCTTCATTGTATCTTGATCCATCTTGTATCAACAAATGAATGAATGAATGTTATTTCTTCTCCCTAAGTACTATCCTTTTCTCTCTTTGTTTCTACTGTGTCAGTGTGTTTGTCCTTGCCACACGGGACCGCCTATCGGGTCATTATTAACCACCAGCGCCAAAAGGGGAGCGAGCCCCCGGCAGCAGGCTGGCGTTGTTCTCCGGCAGGGATCCTTGTCGGTACCAGCGCGATCCCGCACAGCTGATAAGTATCAGGAGCCAGCGAACAGCTCGTCCCAACAAAGGTTTTTACCATGTGGGGGACTCCACTGGGCACATTCAAAAAGAGAGCAAGGAGTTCCTTTAAGGGAGCTAACAATCATAAAACTTGGGATATGCGATATAGACTTATCTTTTTATAGGCAGTATCCCTTTTATGGAGTATCATGGGCCGCCTTCCTTGTTCCTTCATCCTCCTTCTATGTTTACCTGGTGGCAAAACACGCAGGGCAAAAGGCCTCTATCCACTGAGAAGAGAGTGCGGCAACAAGGATTATAGGATCAACAAGTACTCTAGCTAATCTCTAGAATTTAAATAGGCGACGATATTGCAATCATAAAAGATGCATAATGAATGTGTAATGCAATGATATGATGCAATGCCTAGCTTTATTATTGTTGCACAGGGTCCGTGCCTGGCTCTGTACAAAGGGTTACATGCAACTTCGGCAAGGCTTGTAAAAAGGTGACTGCCGAGGACTGCGCCCGGCAGCCGCGCCTTACTGGTAGAAGTTACGAAGGTGCTCAATATTCCATGAGTTAAGCACTTTGGTGCCATCTTCGATCTCCAGACGGACTATGCCAGGTCTGGTGACTCGTGCAACCCGGTAAGGGCCTTCCCACTTCGACGTCAACTTGTTGGTACCCTTGGCGGACTGAACGCGCCCAAGGACAAGGTTGCCTTCCTTAAGGCTCCGGGTATCTACCCTGCGGCTATGATAGCGGCACATGGCTTGCTGGTATCGTGCAGCACGCACAGCAGCCCGGAGATGATCTTCCTTGAGGAGCATGGCATCGTCATGCCGTAGCTGCTCTTGCTCTACTTCATCGTAGGCAAGTACTCAAGGTGACCCGTATACGAGTTCCATGGGGAGCACTACTTCCGCCCCGTATACTAGGGAGAAGGCCGTGTGGCCGGTAGCTCGATTCGGTGTCGTTCTGAGGGACCAAAGAACCACCGACAGCTCATCTATCCAGCGCTTGCCGCTCCTCCACAGCCTATCGAAAGTCCTTGTCTTCAGACCTTGCAGCACTTCAGCATTCATCCTATCGACTTGCCCGTCGCTCCTTGGATGGGCAACAGAGGCGAAGAAGACCTTGCTTCCAAGGCTCTGGATGTATTGCATGAAGCCGCGGCTCATGAAATGGGTGTCGTAGTTGGTGATCACTCTATTGGGTACTCCAAAACGGCACACCAGTCCTTTCATGAACTTGATAGCCGACTACGCAGTCACCTTCCTTACTGGCTCTACCTCAGGCCACTTTGTGAACTTGTCGATTGCTACGAACAAGAACTCAAAGCCCCCAACAGCGCGGGGGAAGTGGCCCAAAATATCGAGCCCCAGACCGAGAAGGGCCAGGACAAAGGGATCGTCTCGAGAGCTTGTGCTGGCTGATGGATGTTTTTGGAATGAAACTGGCAGGTTTCACACTTGGTGACCAACTCAGTTGCATCTTGGAGGGCAGCGGGCCACTAGAAACCCTGCCGGAAGGCTTTCCCGGCAAGAGCTCTAGATCCAATGTGCGAGCCACATACGCCTCCGTGAATCTCCGCCAACAGCTTCAGTCCATCCTCCCGGCAGATGCATCGCAATTTCACACCATTCGGCCTCTTCTTGCTCTTCGGGGAGTTCTCCACTTTGGAGGAAATGGACTATGTGTTGTTCCCAGGTTGGAGCCTGTGGCTCGACAACGAGGACTAAAGGCATCTCCTCGTCCGTGGGAGCGCTTGTCTCGACCGCAAGAACCTAGGGTTCCGCAGGAGAAGGCTGCTCACCAGGCAAAATGAGGTTGTCCCCGGCAGCTTCTCTACCAGCGGCTTCAGGAAGCTCTGTCGGGAGATGCTTGTCGGAGTTCAGCTTTCTTCTTTTCCTGGCCATCGTAGATGGGGATACTGATGGTTGAGCGAGGCGAAGGATAAAAGTGCCTGGTTCCACAGGGAGCTTTTGCGCAACGCACTTTGACGGATGATCAGCGATGGTGTTTTCCGCACGGGGGACATGCTCTATCTGCAATCCATCAAAGCGCTCCTCCAGTTTCGTCACTTCTTCCACGTATGCTTCCATCAGCGGGCTCTGATAATCTTTGTTGATTTGTTTCACCACGAGCTGTGAATCCCCTCGGATGATCAGTCTCTTGATTCCCAACTCCACCGTGATTCTGAGTCTGGCAAGGAGCCCCTCATATCCAGCGGTGTTGTTGGTAGCTTCCTCCCGGGGGATGTGCATCTGAACCACATACTTGAGGTGCTCTCCGGTGGGGGCGATGAGGAGCACACCTGCTTCGGCACCCTGGAGCGAGAAAGCACCGTCAAAGTACATGATCCAATCCTTGGGTGCTTCTTTGCCGGGGAGGACTGTCTCTGGGATCTCTTCATCTGGCGTGGGTGTCCATTCTGCAATGAACTTTGCTAAAGCCCAACTCAAGGGCCCACTCAACTATCCTGCCCGTGGCTTCGGGGTTCCTCAATATGTGCTGTAGCGGAAAGCGAGTGACAACTATGATCTCATTGGCTTGGAAGTAGTGGCGCAGCTTCCTTGAGGCCATAACGAGGCCGAAGATCAGCTTTTGCACCCCAGAGTACCATACATATCCCCTGCAACAAGGAGCTGGCAAAGTAAACTGGCCGCTGCACCACCTTCTTCTTTGCCACTTCCTTGGAACTACTTTCGCTAGCTTGCTGAGGTTCCTCCGGGTCTGCATTGGGTCCTGCCGTGGAAGCTTCGGTTTTGTTCCTGACAGCATCGGCCGCAGTGGCTGCATCCTCATCTACTTCTTGCTGCGCCACCAGCGCTGCACTAACCACTTGATTCATTGCCGCCAAGTATAGTAGCAACGGTTCTTGTGGCCTAGGAGCGACCAAGGTGGGAGCGGAAGAAAGGTAAGTTTTTAGATCTTGCAGTGTTGCCTCTGCTTCCGGGGTCCACTTTACCGGGCCTGCCTTCTTCAGGATCTTGAAGAACGGCAGGGCGCGTTCAGAGGATTTGGAGATAAACCTACTTAGCGCGGCAACATATCCGGTCAAACGTCTGACGTCCTTGATGGTCTTGGGCGCTTGTATCTGCTCAGTTGCCTTGATCTTGTCGGGATTTGCTTCTATTCCACGCTGAGATACAAAGAACCCAAGTAGCTTGCCGGATGGGACGCCAAATACACACTTCTCAGGGTTGAGCTTCAGGTTGATCTTGCGTAGGTTTGTAAAAGTCTCTTCCATGTCTTGTATGAGAGTTGCTTCATCCTTGGTCTTGACAACCATATCATCCATGTAGGCTTCTACACTTCTATGCAACTGTGGTTCAAATCCAGTCTGCACGGCTCTGGCAAAGGTAGAACCAGCGCTCTTTAACCCGAAGGGCATCCATACAAAACAGTACATGCCGCACGGAGTTATGAACGCGGTCTTTTCCACATCTTCCTTAGCCATGAAAATCTGGTGATATCCGGAGTAAGCGTCCAAGAAGGAAAGCAAATCACACCCGGAGGTGGAATTTACAATCTGGTCGATGCGCGGCAAGGGGAAGGGGTCCTTCGGGCATGCTTTGTTCAGGTCAGTCAAATCTATGCAGAGCCTCCATTTTCCGTTCGCCTTTCTCACCACCACCGGGTTGGCTAACCAAGTTGGATGTAACACTCCTCTGACCAAACCAGCTGCTTCGAGTTTCTTGATCTCTACGGCGATGAACTGCTGCTGCTCCAAAGCCTACTTCCTAACCGTTTGCTTGACGGGCCTAACATGGGGGCAGACAGCAAGGTGGTTCTCGATTACCTCCTTGGGAACACCGGGGATGTCAGATGGTTGCCAAGCAAGCACATCGACATTCGCCCGCAGGAAGGCAACGAGCGCGCTTTCCTATTTGTCAATAACGGTGGCGCTGATGGTGAACGTGCCACCAGCGCCGACCTGCCCTGCCAGGATCCTCTTCGTCTCAGGATAGGTGACCTTGGCTTTCTTGCTAGTGGAACTCTCCGGCAGGTCCTCGACAGGCGCAGCGCACTGTCCTTGCCGATGTCCCTGCTAGACTTCCTCTATTTCCTTGATTCCTTGGCGGGAGCTGGCGCTTCTGCGACCTTAGCTGCTACTGCGTCTCGATATATCTTATCCACGCATATGACTGCATCCTTCTTGTCAGACGGGATAGAGATGATTCCAATGGGTCCTGGCATCTTCAAAGTGTTGTAAGCATAGTGGGATGCTGCCATGAACTTTGCCAGGGCTGGGCGACCAAGAATTCCGTTGTAAGGCAAGGAAAGCTCAACCACATCGAACACCACCTTCTCGGTTCGGTAGTTTAACTCCCCACCAAACATCACAGGCAAAGTGATTTTTCCCTTAGGTCGGCTCCTGCCGGAGTTGACTCCTTGGAAAGTACCCATAGCCTTGAGCTCTCCATCAGGGATTTGCAGCCTCTCGACCACGTTTGGGGAGATTGAGTTCAATCTTGCCCCTCCGTCAACTAACATCTTGGTGACTTTGAGGTTGCGGATTGTTGGAGAAACCAACAATGGCAAACATCCGACCGCGGTGGTGCGATTAGGATGGTCCTCTTCATCAAAGATGATAGGCGTGCGGGACCATCTGAGTGGGCTTTTGGACTCTACAGCAGGTTCCACAGCGTTGACATCACGCGCCCATTGCTTGAGCTGTCGGTGAGAGGAGTGCAAAGCTTTACACCCGTCAACACACATGGCTTCGGTTGCTCTCCGGAATTCTCGATCACTGGAATCCTCCTTGTCATCCTCATCCTCACTCATATCCTCTGTTGCTTTCTTCTCATGGCCTCTGGCTGGCCTTTCCTTCTGCTGCGGGGCCCTACCGCGGCGGCCTCCTCTGCCGCCACGGCTCGTCCTGGCAGCAGCGTCTTGGCCCTTCTCTTTTTCACGCTTCTCGTACTCCGCCTTCTGCTTCTCGACAAGCTGCTCAACTTGGCGGCAGCCTTGGAGATCATGGCCCTTGGTGCAGTGGATTTTGCAGTATCGCCCGTCGGACTTCCAAGTTTTCTCCGCTGTCGCGGCCTCCCGGCAATCAGCGCATGCAGCAGCTTCCTTGCCGGGGGTCTCGGCCTTGGCCTTCTTGCCGGCAGCGAGATTACCAGAGCCCTCCACAGCCAACACTGCTTTCCCCTTGCGCTTCTTGTTGCACTTTCGGTTCCTCCCTTTCGAGCCGGAGGCGTCGTCATCGTCGTCTGAGTCGACTTCGACGCCAGCCTCCTCTCCGGGGAGTCGCCTTCCTTCCTCAACACGAGCACACTAGTCCGCCATCGTGTACAGCTCATTGACAGTCTTGGGGAGTTTCACATTCATCTTGGCCCACATCCTCCTGTTGCGCACGTTCGAATGGAACACGGCAATCATGGCAGTGGGGTGTATTTCTGGGATATTGCGATGCACTCGACTGAATCTCTGAAGGTACTTCCACAAAGTCTCTTCTTCTTAGCTGGGCTGTCCTGGCTCTGGATGGCCGCCTATGAAGGCACCGACGAAATCATTGCACAGATTAGCCCATGATGAGATATAGTTTTCCGGCAGGTGCATCAGCCAGGACCTCACATTTGGGTTGAGTGCCAAAGGGAAGTAGTCGGCGAGCACTTCCTCATCCCTTCCTCCAGCGGCTTGAACGGCGATCGTACAGATGCCCAGGAACTTCATCGGGTTTAGCTTCCCGTCATACTTCTCCGTCAGCTCTGGTTTGAAAGCTCAGGCCGATGGCCAGCGGAGCTGCCACAGCTCGCGAGTGAAGCAGGGCACCCAACCTCTTAAGGCAGGTACCCGCCAGCACTGGGCACGGGGTCGCCAGCACCTGGGCCATTGCGTCTGTCAGACTGACGGTGTGCTTCTCAACGCCGCTCGATGGTGATGCGCGTGTCTTCTTTTCGCCGATCCTCCAGGACATGCTGCTGGTCCCGGCAATCGCATGGGCCGGACGAGGCCGTAAATGCTTCGTCAAACTCGTCAGTATGTGAAGCTCGCCGCGGCTGCTCCTGGGTTTGCCGTCGTGGAGGGTACTGCACCGTTGGTGTGGCCCCATTGACAGGGTCGCCGGCCCGGGCCGCCGTAGCGGTACGCATGTGTCGCGACGGCTCAGCATGCTGAGATTTGTTGGCTTCGACGAAGGATATCAAGCTCTGGATGGTAGCTCTCCACTCATCCATCTTGTCAGCCGGCGGCGGGAAGTTAAGTAGAAGCTGGGCTCGCGCCATTGCTTCTGACGCCATGACCGGCATGGCAAAAGAGGCAGACCACGACGTCGCCCGGGTCCTGGTGGAACCAAGAGGGGCGTCGCCGTGTCCTTGATGCCGTGCGCTGCTCGTCGGGGCGGTCTGATATGGAGGAGGCCGAGTCTGCGGGTTCGCGGCTCCGCTCGGCGCTCCGTCTTGTTCCGGACGAGGCGTGCGTCCAGTAGCCGCGCTGGTGATGGGCGCAGACGAGGGATCACGGCTTGCTTCAGATTGTGTGCCTTCATGATGACCACGGCCATCCGCGCAGCAGGGAGGCGGTGATTGGTCGTTTCCTCCGCCCGCTGCACCAGGGGCGCGCTCGCTAGGATGTTGTTTCTGTTGCTCCTTTCCGACATTCCCCGCTTCAACCTCGGCCGCGGGGGACACGATGGTGGCGCCGCCTCCCTCGCCTGCGCCAGCCGTGTCGCCCACGATGCCTGCCTCACTCGCAGCCACCGCAGTGACCACCGTGCCCGCGGCTGCATGCGAGGGAGCCTTTGAAGTGGAGGGATGCGTGACCGCGCCGGGCTTCTTCTTGGGAGCCATGGATGAAGAAGATGATGATGAAGATCGACTCGTTGTTCACGAACTCGGGTTTGCGCAAATGATGCACGCCCCCTACCTGGCGCGCCAAAGATGTCGGGGCACGGATGCACACGATCACCTATGGGGCCAGAGGCCCCTTTGTGGTTCGGCAAGGGGGGTCACGTTGCACAAAGAACGGAGACCATGAGGCAGCGCGACGATCGGGACGCTGGCATTTTTACCCAGGTTCGGGCCGCTGTGAAGCGTAAAACCCTACTCCTGCTTTTGGTGGATTGATCAAAGGAACACGAAGAACATGCAACGCTCAATCCCGACAAGGGTTGCCATTGGGGAGAGCTACTACGCGAGTACAAGTGTCCAAGGGTCCGAATCTTGAGCTAGGTTGCCTTGGGCCTCCTTTTATAGTGCAAGGGGCAACCATAGTGGCAAAACACTCTTTATCTGGTGATTAGATAGCTAACAAAGCTATCATACCTAACTCTGGCATTTAGGACAAATTACCATGATTGCTAGACTAGGTGGCGCTCGGGGATGCATTCCCGGCAAGCTCTTGCCATCGCCTAGCTGGCTGTTGCTTAGTGTCTTGACACGCCACTAGACCGGTGTCAACTAAGTATAATCTGCCTTCCAGTGCATCGCCACGTGCTTAGCGAGAGCCACTTAGCCACCTGAGGGCTCAACACCGCATCGACAAGTGACTGGCGTCGTGATGCGTTGGCTGGTGAGCTCGTGGTTGCCGGGGGATGGCTTGTCGGGTCTTCTTGAGATGTGCGCGCCTCAGTCCCCGGCAGGCTCTGAGGGCGTGGTTGGCGCGCTTTAGGCCTCTCCGAGGCCGTTGTGTTGGTGTTGTCGGTGTTTGCTTGGCCTTCTGCAGGTCGTTGCTGCCGGGGTCTGGTTCTTGAATGCTCGCTTGGTGGTGTGGTAACTTGTACCGACGGGTTTTGCTACTACTGCCTGTGCATAAGTCAGGGACACTGGATACCCCTATCCTAGTGCACCGACACACGGGAAAGCTCCCAACAAGTAAAAGAAGAAACGAGAAATCTTTTTGGGTTTTCTTTCGATACTACAATTAAACTAAGCTAGAAAGAAAAACCGAAAAGAAGTAGGAAATGTTTTTGGATTTTCTCGAAGTTTTTCAAACATACAAGAAGAAAGCGAGAAAACAAATTTAACATGGATATTACATTGAAAAAGTATGAACACCGACAACTGGAATGAAATGTGTGAACATGAATGTAATGTCGGTGGAATTACGTACTCCCCCAAGCTTAGAATTTTGGCCTAGCTTGGTAATCACCATCCATATGAATAATAATCTGGCCGATGGATCACCGAGGCCCTTGGTGCAAACTCCACGGCCCTCCTGGAAGCTTCAACCTCCGCATTGTACGCATGGGCCTCACTCTCAAGAACATAGTATCTTCCTCTACTATGAAAATCAAAGAGAGCAGGAGCTGGAAAAGTGACAGGCACAACATTTTTTTATTAAATCTCAAGTTATGACGATTCATGGCATCAAAGTCTAAATACTAAGTAGGTAAGATGAGGTCATTAGGCCAAGGTGATACATTTAGTCTCTCTGCTACACGGGAGGAATAAATTCCTCCATAAAAATTACCACTAGCGGCATTGAGCTGAAGTCTCCGTGGAACAATTGCACCAAGATTATAATATTTATTTCCAGTTCTGGCAGTGTGTATGAGACTCAAATCATGAGCACACAGTGTGCTACAATCTTGTTTGCCTACGATACATTTGCCATTAAAGAGTGTGAAATATTGTATTGATGGGAAATGGATGCTCTTAATTCTCCCTTGTGTTACCACCCTATCTTCACCAAAGCAAAGATTAACTAAAAATTACTCGTATTCAGCTTTTGTTGGTTCATCAAGGGAACCCAAATATGGAAGTTTGCATGCTTCACTGAACATTTCTAACGGCATGGTGAAGGAGCGGTCATAAAGGTTGAATGAAACTCTATACTCACGAGGAAAATATTTAAATTTCTTTGTGAATGTTTTCGTGAGTTCGAGGTTTTGAGGGCACTTATCTGTGATGAAGGGAGCAAGCTCTGTATTTTGGATATATTGTTCAAATTCCTCCTTAATACCTGCACCTTCCATGAACTCGTCGCACGGCCACAAGCATGATTTAGTGGCGGCATCTCGCATCGAGCTTTCACTCGGCTCAACATAAGATTGTCAAACTGAGCTTCAACTTGATGAGGCCTCCGAGGATCTCCTCCTCGAAGAACTCCTAAAGAATTGCATTTTATTTGAGAACAAATTTCTGAAATATTTTTGAGACACAAAATTTTGTTAACAAAACTTCGTGAAACTAATAGCAACTACTCCTAAGCATGCATAGAGGCCATATTAAGCATTCAAACTTCTCCTAAGCATTCATCAACTTCATGCCTCTCAAAAATGATCCATTAATAAGGTTGATCAAGTCTTATTAACAACCTCTTCCGATTAGCATGAAACCGAAGAACTTTCGTAAAACACTAAGTTACCTCAATGGGGATGTGCATATCCCCTACAATAAGTATATCATATTTCTTTTTGGCAGTAGGTAGAGGTAATTGAAAACTTCCAATAGTGATGGTCGGAGATTCTTCAATAACATTAATACCATTCACTTGGAATTGTTTCTTTGGAAAGTGCACCGTGTGCTCATTACCATTGATATGAAAAGTGACTTTACTTTTATTGCAATCAATAACAGCCCCTCCAGTATTCAAAATGGGTCTACCAAGGATAATCGACATGTTGTCGTCCTCGGGCATCTCAAGAATAACAAAGTCTATTAAGATAGTAACATTTGCAACAACAACGGGCACATCCTCACAAATACCGATAGGTATGGCCATTGATTTGTCAGCCATTTGCAAGTATATTTCAGTAGGTGTGAGTTTATTCAAGTCAAGTCTCTTATATAAGGAGAAAGGCATAACACTAACACCGGCTCCCAAGTCACACAAAGAAGTTTTGACATAGTTTCTTTTAATGGAGCAAGGTATAGTTGGTATTCCCGGATCTCAAAGTTGTTTAGGTACTCCATCCTTAAAAGAATAATTAGCAAGCATGGTGGAGATTTCAGCTTCAGGTATCTTTCTTTTATTAGTGATGATGTCTTTCATATACTTTGCATAAGGGGCCATCTTTAGGATATCAGTTAAGCGGGTACGCAAAAAAACCGACCTAATCATTTGAGCGAAGCGCTCAAATTCTTCATCATCCTTTTTCTTAGATGGCTTAGGTGGAACTGGCATGGGTTTCTGAACCCATGGCTCTCTTTCCTCTCCATGTTTCTTAGCCACAAAGTCTCTTTTATCATAACATTTTTTTTGATTGTGGGTTATCCAGATCAGGAGCAGGCTCTATTTCAACATCATTATCTAGTTCTTTATCATTATTGGGTTGAGCATCTTCATGAACATCATCATTATCATTTTCATTATCACTAGGTGAATGTTCATTACCAGACTGAGTTTCAGCATTGGAAATGGAGACATCATTATTATCCGGAAGTTTTTGTATCACAGGTTCACTAGAGGTATGCAAAGTCCTATCAGTTTTCTTTTTCTTTTTCTTTCTAGAAGGACCAGGTACATCAGTATGAATTCTCTAAGAGTCTTGTTCAATTCTTTTAGGATGACCTTCAGGATAAAGCGGTTCTTGGGTCATTCTACCTCCTCTAGTTACTACTCTAGCAGCAAAATCATTCATATTATTATTCATTTCATCAAGCAATTCTTTTTGAGACATAGCAACTTGTTCTAACTGAGTTTGAACCATAGAGGCATGCTTTCCTACACTTCTAACATCATTACTGATTCTAAATAGCAAGTCACTCAAGTGAGCAATCATATCAAAATTATATTTCAATTGTTTCAGGACATGTGCATCGAAATGATCTTGCTTCATAATATAGTTGTCAAACTATGTCAGCGTTCTGGGATTGGGGGTACCCAGACCTGCCTGCCTGTGGCCCAACGCGTGGCCCACCACGATGGCCCTGTACGGCCTGGTGACAAACCCCTCGAGACAAGACCCTTGTGAGGGCCCCCGCCTCGTGAGGAGGACGATGCCAAGACCTCCAAGGGAGCGGCCTCCCCAGGCTGCCTCCCAAGGAGCGGAGATTCCTATGCAGGTACCCAGCCTTAGGAGGCTGCGATGATGTAAGCCATGGCAACCAAAGCAGGCGGGCGCCAGCGGGCGCAGCAGAGACAGTTCCCTCTTTCGTGCGATGGAAGAAAGGATAGACGCGGGTTCCCAAGGAAGTCTGCCAAAGGTTTCCAATCCGGTAAAACGAGACCAAGACCACGGGCTCGGCAGGACGGATGTCATCGCCGAGCCCACCTCTGCGTCACGTCAGGAGCTTTGCAGGCGAAGACCACCTTTAGTCAGGATAAGCTGTACCTCCTGTCCGCTTTCAAAATTTGGCCGTTGTGGGATCCCTTCCCGCCAGTGCGATAATGGAAGAGGACCAAGGCCCGCTATAAATTGGGACTAGCCACCACCATAGAAGAGGATCGGATCCACCCACACCCAAGAGCCATCGCGAGGTCGCTCAACCACTGTACTTGTTCATCCTGAAACCTCCTTGCGATGCCAATCCACCAAAAGTAGGAGTAGGGTTTTACACTGCATGGTGGCCCGAACCTGGGTAAATCATCGAGTCTATCTTCTTGCACGACGACGAGGCTTGAGCTGGGAAGGATCTTCGCACATGCCCAGAGTTCGAACCTCTTTGAGTTTGCGGAGCTCTGAATACGAAGATGTCGGATTCAGAGCTCCGCAAACTCAAAGAGGTTCGAACTCTGAATCCGACATCTGGCGCACCAGGTAGGGGCGTGTCGAGGTCTCCCTTCCGGCTCCACTTCGTCTCCACTCCGTCACCGCTTCGTCTCTCCCATGGCCGAGGCTCGCCGAGTCTGCGCCCAGCACGGAGCCACCCATGTCGCCCAGACAGCGCCCATGGGCCGCGACGCCCCACGCCGCTCCGCTTCTCCTGCAGCCAATGCTGCCACTGGTCCAGCCTTTCAGGAGTAGCAGGACTCGTCGCAGCCACCCACCGCGCGGCACGATGGCCGCGCTGCTACTCCGTCCATCTTCCCCCCTCGGCGTCGTCCTATCACGCTCGCTATGGGTCAGCGAACGCGCAGGCAACACTGTTCTTGCCGCGCGAGCTGCTGCACCACCGCCCCGCCACCGGTCGCTATGATGACTGGCTTGGTCGCATCACCGAGCTTGTCAGCATCGCTGGCGTGTTCCCGGTGCCTACCCACTCGCTCCGTCCTCCGCCCTCCAAGGCGGGCGATGTGGCTCATGGCGCACCTCCCCCTCCTTCTCCGCACGGCGTCGACCCTGAGCCCAGGCGCGAGTCACGTCCGCACAACCACCCGCGCGAGGCGCCGGTGCAGGCGAGGGATGCAGCAAGTTGCCAGGTGGTGCCGAGGCCACGGGGTGACGCGCGTGTGCTCCCCGCACCTCCGCGCCGCCATCAGGACCGTGCACCGCCGGAGGCCGCGGCGCATGGGCGTCAAGACCCAGCTCCTCTCGTGCACGCCGCACCTGTTAGCGGAGCAGCCTACCGCGCCTTCTCCCCGAAGCTGCGCCGTGTCAAGTGGCCCAGCAAGTTCAAGCTGGACCTGCCTCCACTCTATGATTGCACCCCCGACCCCGCGGATTTCCTCCAGCTTTACGCGCTGAGCATCGAGGTAGCGAGCGGCGACGACAAAGTCATGACGAATTGGTTTCCCATGGCCCTCAAGGGTGGCGCTCTCTCCTGGGGGTGAATGACCTGCGGCGCGTGAAGCAGCAGTTGGGCGAGACCCTGCACAAATATATACAGCGCTTCATGAACGTTCGCCTAAAGATCCCGAAGGCGTCGGACGAGGCCATCATCTCAGCATTCACCGATGGCGTCCGGAACGTCAAGATGAAAGAGGAGCTCGCCATCCATGATGAACTATGCACAGCCCTGGAGATGTTCAACCTGGCGAACAAGTGCGCAAGGGCTGAGGAGGGTCGTCTCTCCCTCCTCGAGCTTCCGGAGGCAGATCCTGAGGACAAGAAGGCCAGGGCTAAGGAGGCAAAGCGCAGGGTGGCCCCAGTGCCAGCGGCTGAACCTGAGATGAAGCACGGTTGTGGCCAAGATGAGCCCCCCAATGGCAGCCGCCCGTTCTGCATCGTCAACTACACGCGCAGCCATAACACCAAAGACTGCCAGGAGCTCAGGACGATCCGCGAGGAGCGCTTCGGCCGTCGCCCCGAGCGCGGCGACCGTAGCTACGGCCGTGAAGGAGGCCGTGGCAAAGGCCGCTGGGACAACCACGACCCGTGCCAGGACTGGCGCGATCAATCTCGCGAGGACCGCTGGCGCGATGAGCACCGCGACGGACCTCGGCGCGATCAGCCTCGAGAGGCATGCCCTCAGGGCAATGCGGGCCTCCCGCCACTGCCGCCGTCACCAAGGAGGAACGATGACGACCGGCGTGATGACGGGGCTAGGGGCTTCCAGGAACCCCGTGCGATCGCCTGCATCCTGGGTGGTGCTCAGGCCCCTGCCTCCAACCACATTTTCAAGCAGTTCTCTCGTGAGGTGAACGTCGCCCTCCCGAAGCTTGAAGCTACGCGTCCCCTCAAGTGGTCACAGGTCGCCATCACCTTCGACTCCAAGGACCACCTCAGGTGCGCGACCACCGCAGGCATGCTCCCCATGCTCTGCACACCTACCATCAGCAACGTCCTCGTCACCAAGACCCTCATCGATGGCGGCACTAGGCTCATTGTCCTCTCCATCGAGACATTCGAGATGCTTCAGGTGCCATACGACCAGCTCATGCCGACCAATCCCTTCTCACGATTGACCGATGGCTCCACCACTCCCCTGGGGCAGGTGCGCCTCCCGATCACCTTCAGCAAGCGCGATAACTACCACACCGAGCTCATCGACTTCGACGTCGCCCACAACCACCTCCCGTACAACGCCATCCTCGGGTACCCAGCCCTCGCCAAGTTCATGGTGGCAACCCACCATGGCTACAACGTCCTCAAGATGACAGGGAGTGGCGGTGTCATCTCCGTCACTTGTGAAGAGAAAGATGTAGTCTACTCCCTCGAGCGCGCTTACCAGGCTACGGTGGCTAAGAATCTTGATGACGAGGGTGGCATTCTGCCTCCCGAGGACACACCCAAGAAAAAGAAGCAGCTCCTCCCTATGGGCTGTTAGGGGACGGAGGCCCTTAAGAGCGGCACCTCAGGCTCTGAGCCCATCACGGGGGCGCCTCGCCCTCCCGCATAGGAAGGCGCGCCCGGCGCCTCCCTCAGGACGGGCTCGGGGGCTTCCACCTGGAGAGCCTCTGACCCAGCCGGCGTGACGAGGGAGGTGCTCGGGGACCACTTGGAGGCGTGCACTGATGCGCGCCCCCACAAGCAAGGAGCACGACGCGAGGCGCCAGGCTCGCGAGAGTTCGTCACCCAAGCGATCGAGGAGCTTCAGGAGGCGCTGGCCATGCGTGGCGAGCGCCGCCCTGCACCACCCTGCGCGGCTGCCGCCCCCGACGAGGGCGGCAGGCTGCGCATCTGCGTCAACATCCCGGGTCTCAACAGGGCCGCTTCCCAAGACCTCTTCTGGCCGTCGCACGTCAGCCGAGGAGGGGTCTACCCCTGCAACTACGTCCGTATGCCTTTCGGCCTCGTGAACATGGGTGATGTGTACCAGCGCGTCGCGTAGGCTGCGTTTGTGTCGGACAAGGCCCAACGCCGCTCCCTCCTTCAGGAGGACCCGGACCCTCGTGAGCCACCCGGGCCTCACGGGCCCCTCGAGCCTCCGGGGTCTTCAAACTCATGAGTATCAAGCTTCCACAACTACCTCGACGGTTCACCAGCATCTTTGCAAGGTGACCTTTTTGTTTGTTCATTTGAGGGCGCCCCTCGGGCTGCATAATCCTCAGGCTGTTAGGAGTCACCCCAGCAGCCATATCGTTTTGCGCATGTATCAGAACTGGTTTTACATTTGATGAGTTTTCTAAGTATTTCAAATTACCTGCCTGGTGCTTCGTCGCCATGAACGTCACCGCGCCCTAACAACCCCGCTCTCGACCGCAATTAAGGGCTGGCACGACGTCTGTGCTCGGGCCCGTCCCTGCAGCGTTGTTAAATCCAAGTGATCGAGCTCTGTCTCGCGGGCCATTCCCATGCACGTCACCTCCCATGGTCCTTGGTGCTTCGTCCTCGCGTGAGCTAATCGGGGGTAAGAGAGTCAGGGCGCGCGACCCAGTTCATATAACCGTAGTTCGGTGTTTCGTCATCGCGGGAGCTGCGCGCTATGTGTTTTTCTTAGATCTATCACATGAGAAGACTGGGCACGGTGTCTTTGCTTGGGTCCGTCCCTGCAACATCGATAAACCAAACGGCTGAGCTCTGTATGACAGCCCGGCTCCGTTCATGTCACCTCCTGGGGTCGTTGGTGTTTGGCCTTCTCATGCGGAGGCCTCTGGAGATCCATTTTGGCGCAGGTTGTCCCCATCACGCAGGTTTTGTAAGCGCGAGCCGTGCCAGAAGACCCAGGCGCAACCCGCCTTGAGGTAGGTCCTCGTGAGACCCGTGTCGGCTCACTGGCCCCCAGATACACCTCCGCCAGATTCTCCCGTGACACTCTCATGTAATAATGAGTGGGTTGTATATGCCCGGGGTCCCCCAAAGACCCGGAGGGGCCCCCACCTATGCCCAAGTAGGCGCCCCATGCTCCACGCTGGCGGACAACACGGTCCTCCAATGACTATGCCCACGCAATGTGGAAGCCCCATGCTCCGCACTGGTGGATAAACAACTGAGGGCACCCTAGCGGCTGCTCCAACCTCAGGATGGCCCTTTGGCCCCATCACGCAGCATTTCCCTGGGATGCGTGCGCGAGGGGGCTGGACAGGGGCTACGCTCAGGGCACGCCTGGTGCGTGCCGCCTCACTAGGTCCCTGGTACCTGGTCTTCTCGCGCCCCTCCTAGACAAAAGCTGGCGAGGAAAGGTATGGGAGCCGCTCGTACGTCAAGGGGGACCCCTGGGCATCGCAACCCAGGGGCCACACTAGTCACGTAGCCCCTCACCCCTTGGTCTCGTCCTGGTGATCCGGACGCCCCAACGGCGGTCGAGGTATGCTTGGGATTGGGCCGTGCCGACGTAGAGCACAAAAGCAAGCAAGAAGGAAACAAGGCGCAAAGGGAAATCATAGAATTGAAGCAAGCTATTACAGGCACGGGGTTTTTTGATATTCAAACAAGTCTTATGCCTCCATGAGGCACGATAAATGTCGGAGGTCGGAGTCTAGGAGGAGGGGCCGTCGATGCCTTCATCGCCACTGTTTGCCTCCACCACAGGGGGCTTCGTGTCAGGGACACAGCCGAACTTCTTCGTCAGAGCGTCCACGAAATCCTTCACGGTCGCCACTGCGGAGGCGCGGAACTCAGGAGCGATTGAGGCCATCACCGGATTGAAATCAAAGCCTGGTTCGCAGAGGTAGAGGTGGCTGAAGACACGCGTCGCGGCCACGGAGAAAAGGCCGCGACACTCATTCTCCAGGCTGGCGTCCACCTTGCCGACCACGCCTTCGAGCGCCTCGGCGAGTTTGGAGGAGAGCCCGGCGTAACCGCCGTCGGGGATCGCCAGCGGCTCCCCGAATCCTCCCCTGCAGATGAAGCGCAGAGCCCGGCGAAGCCTGAGGTCAACGGGGGGGAAGGCATCGCATTCCGCAGCAGCCTTTTCCTCAGCAGCGGCAAGGGTCTTCTCCCTAGCATCCAGCTGGGCCGTTGTGCCAGAAACGTGCCGGGCGTGGGACATCTGGGCCTCGGATACCTCATCCTTCAGCTTTGCCAGACGTCCGTGCTCGCAGCTTGGTCGTCGGCCGCCTGGGACAGCACGGAGGCGCGATCGGTGAGCTTCGCCTCGCGGGCATTAAGGTCTTTCTCCCGCTGGTGAAGCTGTTGCGCGTGCGCGACTCGCTCCTCCTGAAGGGCCTTCAGTTTGGCTTCCACCTCACTGCAGCGCTCCACGGCAGCCGCTGCCTTGGCCAGCACAGCATCGCGAGCTGAACAGCCTAGGCGGCCTTCTTCTTGCTCTCCACGGCGGCAGCTTCAGTCCGGCCCCAGGTCGTCTTGATGGCTCCGTCAGCCTAGAGCCACCCGGAGATATGCTCTAGGCGTTCCCCCACGAAGGAGCGCTCGTTGGCGCCTCGGAGGTCGGCCCGGATCCGGTCAAGGGCGGCGTAAGCCCCATCCAAGGCGCCGGGCCCGACCGGAGGACTGCTGCCCGCGAGCGCGAGGGCCTGACCAGGAGGTGGCGCCGGCACCTCGACAAGCGCTGTGTCCAAGGGAGCTGCGGCGTGACTGGCTTGGGATGCTTCAGGCTCCAGTTCCCCTCGACCGCAGCAAGAGTGAACAACTTCTTTTCCTGATGGCGCACGGAGGCTGGCTCCTCCCGAGGCCGCGCAGCGGCATCCTCAGGAGCGGACTTTGTCAGAAGGGGGCAGGAGGTCGCCCCCTCCATCTGCGTTGGAGACGCTACGACCGTGGCAAGGGGCGCCGCTTCCTGAACTTCCACACTTCCGGAGGCTGCCCCCCCGGTCGGCATCGCCACAACGTCAGGAGAAGGCATTGCGCCCGCAAGCTCAGGCGTGGTGGGGCTGGAGGCTGAAGGCGCCCCCCGGACAGGGGGCTCCTTCGGCTCGGCGCCCACCTTCATCTTCTTCGGCTCGACGACGACCCTGGCCACCAAGGACAAGAGGCCGTGAGCATGCGCGTAGTTAGTAATCAACCAAAGGTGAGACAAGTTACTTACTCGTCGACCACGACCCACTTCCTCTACCTTTCCACATCGTCGAGGGCCGGGATGCTCCCGCCTCTCTTCGGCGTGGCGTGGTCGTCTGGAATGGTAGCGGCATCGCCCTGAGGGGGCGCGGACGGAGGGGTCGCGTCTGCCCCGGCGGTGGCCGCCCCATCTTTAGGTAGCAGCTCGGATGGGGACGGGGCTGGCATCTCAGGCGCCCTGCCAGAACGTGGGGTGTCCACCGAAAAAGGCACGACCGCGCGTTTCTTCGAGGTCGCCCAGCTGGATGCCGGCGTTGCCTGGGAGGCAGGCCTTGGCTTCCTGAGGACCCTGGCGAAGCACAAGGAGCCCGTTGCCGGGGGCTCGTCGGCATTGTTGTCATCTTTGAGGTTGCAGAGGAGCACACTCTGCGACGGGGGAGACACCTCTTCCAAGCCATCATCCATGGTCTCCTCCGAATCTTCCCCGCCGCTGGCGCTGCCAGAGGATACTGGCACCGGGGAGTTGGGTGCTTGGGAGGCGTGAGGCCGTGCTCGTCAAAGGCGGGCATGGCGGCAACTAGTTCCCCCCTGTCGTCGCGGCGGTACAGCGGGGTGTAGGCCTCAGGGAGGTCCCCGGGGTCGCCATGGAGAAGAGTAACCACGACCATGCCTAGATCTTCACCGGTCAGGCTAGCGGACCGAAGCGTGATGGTGTCCCTTGCACCGTCGAACTCCCACATGGGCTTTGAGTGTGCCTGGAGTGGCGCCAGGCGCTGCGTCAGGAACTCCTTCACTATCATCGCCCCGGTCAATTGCTTGGCCTCCATGTCCCGAGAGATCCGCTCCAAGACGGGCTTCGCTCGGGGATCGGTGAACTTCACGGAACCCCACGCGAGGGCTTTCTCTGGTAGCTCCTTCGGGAGCTCCAGGCGCGAGTTGAGGCCCCGAGTATCCATGAAGACCCAGCGGTGCCTAAAGCCTTCCACCTTCTTCCCGGCCTTCAAGAGCGAGTGCCCGCTTTGGAACGCGACGAAGAAGGCGCACACTGATCGTTGCGTGCAATCGTGAAGCCGCAGGCTGAAGTAGTTGAGGAAGAGGACCACCGAGGGCCACACGCCCACGAAGGCCTCATAGTAGAAGCCAAAGACAGACAAGAGAAGGATGGAGTTGGGCTGAAGGTGGAGCGCCTGGATCCCATAATGCTCGAGGATGGTAGTAAGGAACCCTGAGAAGGGCGGGACAAGCCCGGAGAAGACGCTGTGAAGGAAGAAGGGGTAGACTATCTTCGCCAGGGTGCACGGCTCCGCAGAGCCGCACCAGACCAGGGTCTCCCCCCACTCGTTAGTGTCACCCGCCATAAACGGGAGCACAGGGTCGAGGTCCCCTTCCTTGGCAATGGTGGAGGCCGAGAGCGCCGGTGAAGGGGAAGAAGAGGACGAGCTTTGAGCCTCGGGCTTCAACTTCCCGGCGGGCGCCAGCTGCAAAGTCCCTAAGGGAAGAGAGGAAGAGGAGGGGCGCTGCAGCGTTGAGATCTGGAGGAGGTTCTCGCAAGTGAAAGGGGATCCGAGCAAGGAAGCAAGGGCGCGAGGAAGGGGGACAATAATGGCTCGGCAGCGTGCGCCCGGCTTTTGTCGGTCTGGGAAGTTGCCGAGGCAACATGGGCAAAGGCAGCCGTGTCCTGTCGCGTGCCACGCAAATTAGCCCGCAGGCGGTTGGGGCCCACGGCGTTCCTGCCTCTCTTCCTTGGCTTCGCCCCGAAGCCGCCCCAAGCGTGCCTTGGGCCCGGGGGCTACTATCGGCGTTCTGGGATCGGGGGTACCCAGACCTGCCTGCCTGCGGCCCAACGCGTGGCCCACCACGATGGCCCTGTACGGCCTGGCGACAAACCCCTCGAGACAAGACCCACGTTAGGGCCCCCGCCTCGCGACGAGGACGATGCCAAGACCTCTAAGGGAGCGGCCTCCCCAGGATGCCTCCTGAGGTGCGGAGATTCCTATGCAGGTACCCAGCCTCAGGAGGATGCGATGACGTAAGCCACAGCAACCAAAGCAGGCGGGCACCAGTGGGCGCAGAAGAGACAGACGCGGGTTCCCAAGGAAGTATGCCAAAGGTTTCCATTCCGGTGCAACGAGACCAAGACCACGGGCTCGGCAGGACGGATGTCATCGCCGAGCCCACCTCTGCGTCACGCCAGGAGCTTTGCAGGCGAAGACCACCTTTAGTCAGGATAAGCTATACCTCCTGTCCCCTTTCAAAATTTGGCCGTTGTAGGATCCCTTCCTGCCAGTGCGATAAGGGAAGAGGACCAAGGCCCGCTATAAATAGGGACTAGCCACCACCGTAGAAGAGGACCACACCCAAGAGCCATCGCGATGTCGCTCAACCACTGTACTTGTTCATCCACAAACTTCCTCGGGAGGCCAATCCACCAAACGTAGGAGTAGGGTTTTACACCGCAAGGTGGCCCAAACCTAGGTAAATCATTGAGTCCATCTTCTTGCACAGTGACGAGGCTTGAGCTGGGAAGGATCTTCGCACACACCCTAGAGTTCGAACCTCTTTGAGTTTGCGGAGCTCTGAATCCGACAAACTCATATAAGCACTGACTCGGATGTTTATTGTAAGGGATATCACCTTCAAAAAACTTTAATAAAGAATTTACCTCTACCACCTGTGGAGGTGGTGATGTGTCAAGGCCATGTATTTCTTCAATAGGTGGTAAATTTTTAACATCTTTAATACCTTTTTCCTTCATATATTTCTTTGCCTCTTGCATATCTTCAGGATTGAGAAATAAGATACTCCTCTTCTTCGGAGTGGGTTTAGGCGGTGGTTAAGGAAGAGTCCAATCATCATAATTCTTCAATATTTTATTCAATAATTCCTCTGCTTGTTCAACAGTTCGTTCCCTGAAAACACAACCAGCACAACTATCTAGGAAGTCCCTAGAAGCATCAGTTAGTCCATTATAGAAGATATCAAGTATTCCATTTTTCTTGAGAGGGTGATCAGGCAAAGCATTAAGCAATTGGAGAATCCTCCCCCAAGCTTGTGGGAGACTCTCTTCTTCAATTTGCCCAAAGTTAAATATTTCCTGTAAGGCAGCTTGTTTCTTATGAGCTGGAAAATATTTTTTAGAGAAATAGTAGATCATATCCTTGGGATTACGCACACAACCAGGAGTAAGAGTGTTGTACCATGTCTTAGCATCACCCTTTATTGAGAATGGAAATAATTTGAGAATGTAATAGTAACGAATCTTCTCATCATGAGCAAAGAGGGTGGCTATATCATTCAGCTTAGTAAGGTGTGCCACTACAGTTTTAGTTTCATAGCCATGGAAAGGATCAGATTCAACCAAAGTAATTAACTCTGGGTCGACAGAGAATTCATAATCCTTATCGGTAACAAAGATAGGTGTAGTAGAAAACATAGGATCACATTTCATTCTAGCATTCAAAGTCTTTTCCTTATACTTGCATAGCAATTTCTTAAGATCGTTTCTATCCTCGCAAGAAAGAATTTCTCTAGTTACCTCCTCGTCCATAACATGACCTTCACGTATCTTAGGCATTTCAAATCTAGGAGAGCTAGGACTAATAGGTGTTTCATAGTCATCATCAGTTTCATAGGCTTCATCAGTTTCAGCAATCTCATCAGTTTCAGTAGTTTCATTCTCTTTAGCTCTAGCAATTTGTTCATCAAGAAATTCTCCTAGTGGCACATTATCATCAAGCATGGTACTAGCATCATCATATGCATCATTCATAGCAGAAGTAGCATCATCAATCACTTGCGACATATCAGGATTAATAGCATGTGGTGTGATGACCCACAAGTATAGGGGATCTATCATATTCCTTTCGATAAGTAAGAGTGTCGAACCCAACGAGGAGCAGAAGGAAAGGACAAGCGGTTTTCAGTAAGGTATTCTCTGTAAACACTGAAATTATCGGTAACAGATAGTTTTGTGATAAGATAATTCGTAACGGGTAGCAAGTAACAAGTGTAGCAAAGGTGCAGCAAGGTGGCCCAATCCCTTTTATAGCAAAGGACAAGCCTGGACAAACTCTTATGTAAAGCAAAGCGCTCTCGAGGACACATGGGAATTTCTGTCAAGCTAGTTTTCATCATGCTCATATGATTCGCATTCGTTACTTCGATAATTTGATATGTGGGTGGACCGATGCTTGGGTGCTGTCCTTACTTGGACAAGCCTCCCACTTATGATTAACCCCTTCTCGCAAGCATCCGCAACTCCGAAAGAAGAATTAAGATAAATCTAACCATAGCATGAAACATATGGATCCAAATCAGCCCCTTACGAAGCAACGCATAAACTAGGGTTTAAGCTTCTGTCACTCTAGCAACCCATCATCTACTTGTTACTTCCCAATGC
This sequence comes from Elymus sibiricus, assembly GCA_039707655.1. Classification (NCBI taxonomy): domain Eukaryota; kingdom Viridiplantae; phylum Streptophyta; class Magnoliopsida; order Poales; family Poaceae; genus Elymus; species Elymus sibiricus. Next base: position 139,123,228 of record CM077669.1, read on the forward strand.
CTTCCTCTAGGCCCAAATAATGGTGACATAACACCACTAGAGGAGAGACAACATACATCTCATCAAAATATCGAACGAATACCAAATTCACATGATTACTTATAACAAGACTTATCCCATGTCCTCAGGAACAAACGTAACTACTCAGAAAGCATATTAATGTTCATAATCATAGGAGTATTAATGATTATTAAGGATCTGAACATATGATCTTCCATCAAGTAAACCAACTAGCATCAACTACAAGGAGTAATCAACACTACTAGCAACCCACAGGAACCAATCTGAGGTTTTGAGACAAAGATCGGATACAAGAGATGAACTAGGTTTTGGAGAGGAGATGGTGCTGATGAAGATGTTGATGGAGATTGACCCCCTCTCGATGAGAGGATCGTTGGTGATGGCGATGGCTTCGATTTCCCCCTCCGGGAGGGAAATTTCCCCGGCAGAACAGCTCCGCCGGAGCCCTAGATTGCTTCTGCCTAGGTTCCGCCTCGAGACGGCGGCGCTTCATCCCGAAAGCCTTCTTCTGATTTTTTTCCAGGTCAAAACCCTCCATATAGCAGAAGATGGGCACCGGAGGCCTGCCAGGTGGGCCACAAGCCACAGGGGCGCGCCCCCCTGGCTTGTGACTGCCTGGTGTGTCCCCCCTGGTATCTTCTTCGCCCAATATTTTTTATATATTCCAAAACAATTCTCCGTAGATTTTTAGGACTTTTGGAGTTGTGCAGAATAGGTATCTCAGATTTGCTCCTTTTCCAGTCCAGAATTCCAGCTGCCGGCATTCTCCCTCTTCATGTAAACCTTGTAAAATAAGAGAGAAAAGTCATAAGTATTGTACCATAATGTGTATTAACAGCCCATAATGCAATAAATATCGATATAAAAGCATGATGCAAAATGGACGTATCAACTCCCCCAAGCTTAGACCTCGCTTGTCCTCAAGCAAAAGCCGAAATCGATAAATATGTCCACATGTTTAGAGATAGAGGTGTCGATAAAATAAAATACGGACATGAAGGCATCATGGTCATCTTTAGAACAGCAACATATAATGGCATATAATTTCTTATGCTAAAGTAACAATTCATTCACAAGGTAAAGTATGAATCAAGAACTCTATTGAGAACCAACAAACTATGATCTTAGTCATTGAAGCAATTCCAATTTATCATAACATCGGAAAGAGTCAATATAAGAGCTTGTAAAGCAAACCCACATACCCAATCATCTTTTGGTCTTTCATAATTGCTAACACTCACGCGGTACCTATGAGGTCAAACTTCAATAGGACACAGAGAAAGATAGGGGCTTATAGTTTTGCCTCCCAACTATTTACCTCAACGGTAATGTCAACACAAATAACTCATGCTCACCCACATCCGAGTGGATATATGTGTCTAGATCATTCCATAACACATGACGCTTGCCAAGAGGTAAAGGCGAAATAAAGGAAGTAGTGAAGATCACCACGACTCTTGCATAAAGGTAAGTACTAGAAAATAAAAGTAATAGATGGGCCCTTCGCAGAGGGAAGCAGAGGTTGTCATGCGCTTTTATAGTTGGATGCGCAATCCCTTAATGCAAAAGAACGTCACTTTATATTGCCCCTTGTGATAAAGAACTTTATTATGCAGTCTGTCGATTTTATTTCTTCCATATCACAAGTTCGTATAAAGTTTATTTTCCTCACACTAATAGATCACACATATTTAGAGAGCAAAATTTTTTATTGCTTGCACCGATGACAACTTACTTGAAGGATCTTACTCAATCCATAGGTAGGTATGGTGGACTCTCATGGCAAAACTGGGTTAAGGGTGTTTGGATGCACAAGTAGTATCTCTACTTGGTGCGGAAGTTTTGGCTGATATGGGGTGGAAGCAAGCGTCACATGTTGAAGGATCTATAACCATCTAACTTCTATTTGGAAATAAGCAAACATAAACCATTAAGTTGTCTTCCTTGTCCAGCATCAACTTTTTAGCATATAATATTTTAATGAGTGCTCACAATCATAAAAGATGTCCAAGATAATATATTTATATGTGAACCTCTCTTTCTTTATTACTTCCTTTTAATTGCAACAATGACCAATAGCTTTGTTTGTAACTCACAACAAATTTCAATCGACATATTTCTTATATGTGAAGTCATCACCCCCCCATAAGATCATCATATATATTCTTTGCTTTTATTCTATACTTCTTTCTATTTCTTTTTCTCAAGATCATAAAAAGCAAGCAAATCCCTCAACTCAAAACTACTTTTTATTATATAACTCTAGGACTTGCTTACATAGGGGGAACATAAAGCAAAACTCAAAACTTTATTCTACTAGATCAAGATATAACCAAAAGGATCGGACTAAGAAAAACAATAAAAGTAAAAGATATGATGGTGATACGATACCGGGGCACCTCCCCCAAGCTTGGCACAAGCCAAGGGGAGTGCCCATACCCATGTGTTTAGTTGTCTTCCTTCGGAGGTGGTGATGTTGGAGTTGGATCTTTAAGCTTGTTCAGTTTCCACTTAAGCATAAAATTTTATTCCCTCAGATCGTCCACTTCCTGCTCGAGCTTCTATATCCTTTGACATAATTCTTGCTTGCTTTCCTGCAGGAAACGAGAAGGGATAAATAGAACCTTGGGTTTTCTCCTTGTGTCTGGGAGGCTAGATTTCCTCAACTCCACGTGCGTATCTCCGGGTTGAGGGAAGGGGATCTCTTCTTCATCCGTGCTTTCTGCCTTCTTGTTCTTCCTCCGAAAACAATCCATAAGGATCTAAATCCCCATAGAGCTTGGGATTGGCAAGATAATGCGATACATAGCTCTCCCCATCGGAATTTTGGGATGACATAATACCGTGAATCTGCTGTAGAAACAGCTCAAAACGAAAACAGGAGGTATTGTCGTGATACGAAGGTCCAACCCTTCGGGAGATTATATAATGAATTGTTACCGACATAAAGGAGTACACCACAAGAAAACGGAGTCCGGATGATGCACGGGGTGGCCACAAGCCACAGGGGCGCGCCCAGGGGGGTAGGGCGTGCCCCCCCTGGCTTGTCGCCTCCTCGTGCACTTTTCGGACTACTTTAAATTTTCCTAATTTTTTAAATATTCCAAAATGGAGAAAAATTGCCATTGGAAAAGTTTTGGAGTCGGTTTGCTTACCGTATCACATACCTATTCCTTTTCGGAGTCTGAAACGTTCTGGTAGGTCTCCCTAATGTACTCCTCCGGAGTTATGGTATTGATAATATTAGTTTCAACATTTATGGGAGTACCTGAGATATAGTGTTTGACTCTTTGCCCGTTTACCACCTTCGGATTTATGCCTTCGGCGTTGTTGATCTTGATGGCACCGGAACGATATACTTCCTCTATAATGTAAGGCCCTTCCCATTTAGAGAGAAGTTTTCCTGCAAAAAATCTTAAACGAGAATTGTATAACAAGACATGATCACCTACATTGAATGCACGCTTTTGTATCCTTTTATCATGCCATCTCTTAACCTTTTCTTTAAACAACTTGGCATTCTCATAGGCCTGGGTTCTCCATTCATCAAGTGAGCTAATGTCAAATAACCTCTTCTCACCAGCAAGTTTGAAATCATAGTTGAGCTCTTTGATTGCCCAATAAGCTTTATGTTCTAGTTCTAGAGGTAAGTGACATGCTTTACCATAAACCATTTTGTACGGAGACATACCCATAGGGTTTTTGTAAGAAGTTCTATAAGCCCATAATGCATCATCAAGTTTCTTAGACCAATTCTTTCTAGATCTATTAACAGTCTTTTGCAAGATCAATTTAATTTCTTTATTGCTCAATTCTACTTGACCACTAGACTAAGGATGATAAGGAGATGCAATTCTATGGTTAACATCATACTTAGCAAGCAATTTAAGGAAAGCACCATGAATAAAGTGTGAACCACCATCAGTCATTAAATATCTAGAGACTCCAAATCTAGGGAAAATAACTTCTTTAAGCATTTTAATAGAAGTGTTATGATCAGCGCTACTAGTTGGAATAGCTTTTACCGACTTAGTAACATAATCAACAGCAACTAGAATATGAGTATACCCGTTAGACTGTGGAAAAGATCCCATATAATCAAAACCCCAAACATCAAATGGTTCAATAACAAGAGAGTAATTCATAGGCATTTCCTGACGTCTACTAATATTACCAATTCTTTGACATTCATCACAAGACAAGACAAACCTATGAGCATCCTTGAAGAGAGTAGGCCAATAAAAACCAGATTGTAATACCTTGTGTGCAGTTCTATCTCCAGCGTGGTGTCCCCCATAGGCCTCGGAGTGACACTTGCGTAGGATATGTTCCTGTTCATACTCAGGTACGCAACGTCTAATAACACCATCTACTCCTTCTTTATAAAGGTGTGGATCATCCCAGAAGTAATGTCTTAAATCATAGAAGAACTTTTTTCTTTTGTTGGTATGTGAAACTAGGCGGTATAAATTTAGCAACAATGTAATTAGCATAATCAGCATACCATGGAGCATTACGCGAAGCATTTATGACAGCTAATTGTTCATCAGGAAAGCTATCATCAATAGGTAGTGGGTCATCAAGAACATTCTCCAATCGAGACAAATTATCTGCTACGGGGTTATCAGCACCCTTTCTATCAATAATATGCAAATCAAATTCTTGTAGCAGAAGAACCTATCTAATAAGTATAGGTTTAGCATCTTTCTTTTCCATAAGGTATTTAATAGCAGCATGATCGGTGTGAACAGTTACTTTGGAATCAACATCCATATTAATTTTATGCTGACATAGAGTGGGACTAATGCCCTTAAGATCATCAAGAGTATATCCAATAGCAGCACGGTGCTTCCTCAAAGTTTTCAATAATCTCTTTTCTTCATGCTCTGAAAGGTTAGCACTAATAATAACAGGATATATCTCCTTCTCATCAAGATAAGCATATTTCAGAGTATAAGGCAATTGTTTAAGCTCAAACACGGGATCACCCTTGGGTGGAGGAGGATCCCCAAGTATTTCAACAGGCAGGTTGTGTTTCAAGATAGGCTGCTGATCAAAGAAAATCTTATCTATTTCATTCCTTTCATTCATATGCCTATCGTTTTCATGGTCTAGTAAATATTGTTCTAAAGGATCAGTAGGAGGCACAACAATAGAAGCAAGACCAATAATTTCATCTTTACTAGGCAATTCCTTATCATGGGGTTGTCTACAAAATTTAGAGAAATTGAACTCATGAGACACATCCCCAAAACTTACAGTAACAGTTTCTTTCTCACAATCAATCATGGCATTAACAGTATTCAAGAAGGGTCTACCGAATATAATGGGACAAAAATCATCTTGTGGGGAACCAAGAACAAGAAAATCAGTAGGATACTTTATTTTCCCACACAAGACTTCAACATCTCTAACAATCCCAATTGGTGCAATAGTATCTCTATTAGCCAGCTTAATGGTAACATCAAGTTCCTCTAATTCAGCTGGTGCGATATCATTCATAATTTCTTGATATAAGGTGAAGGGAATTGCACTCACACTAGCACCCACATCACATAAGCCATGATAACAATGATCTCCTATTTTAACAGAAACATTAGGCATGCCAACAACAGGTCTATGTTTATCTTTAGCATCAGGTCTAGCAATTCTAGCGGCTTCATCACAGAAATGAATGACATGCCCATCAATATTATCAACCAAGAGATCTTTAACCATAGCAATACTAGGTTCAACTTTAATCTGTTCAGGGGGCGTAGGTGTTCTAGTACAACTCTTACGAACCACAGTTGAAGCTTTAGCATGTTCCTTTATCCTAACAGGGAAAGGTGGTTTCTCAATATAAGCGGTAGGAACAACAGGATCAACATTATAAGTAATGGTTTTTTCTTCAGCTTTAATAGGTTCAACTACTTTCACTTCAATGGGAGGATGATATTTAAACCACTTCTCCTTAGGGAGATCAACATGAGAAGCAAAAGATTCACAAAAAGAAGCTACTATCTCAGAGTAAAGTCCATATTTAGTGCTAAATTCAAGAAAAGTATCAGTGTCTATAAAGGATTTAACACAATCAAACTTAAGGTTTATACCTGACTCATTACCTTCATCGAGTTCCCAATCTTCAGAGTTGCATTTAATTCTTTCTAATAAGTCCCATTTGAATTCAATATCTTTCTTCATAAAGGAACCAGCACAAGAAGTATCGAGCATGGATTGATTATTACGAGAAAGCCGAGCATAAAAATTCTGAATAATAATTTCTCTTGGGAGCTCATGATTGGGGCATGAATATAACATTGACTTAAGCCTCCCCAAGCTTGAGAGATTCTTTCTCCTTCACGAGGCCAAAAATTGTAAATATAATTCCGATCACGATGAACCAGATGCATAGGATAAAACTTCTGATGAAATTCCAATTTCAATCGGTTGTAGTTCCATGATCCAATATCATCACATAGCCTATACCATGTCAATGCCTTCTCCTTCAAAGATAACGGAAAGACCTTCTTCTTGACATCATCCTCGGGCAAACCTGCAAGCTTAAATAATCCACAAACTTCATCCACATAGATTAGATGCAAATCAGGATGTAGTGTTCCATCTCCTGCATAAGGATTAGCAAGTAGTTTCTCTATCATACCCGAAGGAATTTCATAATAAATATTTTCAGTAGGTGCAGTAGGTTGAGGAGCATCTCTTTGTGCTTCCGTTCGAGGTGAAGATACCCCGAACAAGACCCTCAAAGGATTATTTTCCATGGTAACAAGTGACAGTAAATTTCAGCACAATATATAAATTTTTCCTTACCAAGTTCTACTCACCAAAGGCGCTTCACTCCCCGGTAATGGCGCCAGAAAAGAGTCTTGATGACCCACAAGTATAGGGGATCTATTGTAGTCCTTTCGATATGTAAGAGTGTCGAACCCAACGAGGAGCAGAAGGAAATGACAAGCGGTTTTCAGTAAGGTATTCTCTGCAAGCACTGAAATTATCGGTAACAGATAGTTTTGTGATAAGATAATTCGTAACAGGTAGCAAGTAACAAGTGTAGCAAAGGTGCAGCAAGGTGGCCCAATCCCATTTATAGCAAAGGAGAAGCCTGGACAAACTCTTATGTAAAGCAAAGCGCTCCCAAGGACACATGGGAATTTCTGTCAAGCTAGTTTTCATCATGCTCATATGATTCGCGTTCGTTACTTCGATAATTTGATATGTGGGTGGACCGGTGCTTGAGTGCTGTCCTTACTTGGACAAGCCTACCACTTATGATTAATCCCTCTCGCAAGCATCCGCAACTACGAAAGAAGAATTAAGACAAATCTAACCATAGCATGAAACATATGGATCCAAATCAGCCCCTTACGATGCAACGCATAAACTAGGGTTTAACCTTCTGTCACTCTAGCAACCCATCATCTACTTATTACTTCCCAATGCCTTCCTCTAGGCCCAAACAATGGTGAAGTGTCATGTAGTCGATGTTCACATAACACCACTAGAGGAGAGACAACATACATCTCATCAAAATATCGAACGAATACCAAATTCACATGATTACTTATAACAAGACTTATCCCTTGTCCTCAGGAACAAACGTAACTACTCACAAAGCATATTAATGTTCATAATCAGAGGAGTATTAATGATTATTAAGGATCTGAACATATGATCTTCCACCAAGTAAACCAACTAGCATCAACTACAAGGAGTAATCAACACTACTAGCAACCCACAGGAACCAATCTGAGGTTTTGAGACAAAGATCGGATACAAGAGATGAACTAGGGTTTGGAGAGGAGATGGTGCTAATGAAGATGTTGATGGAGATTGACCCCCTCTCGATGAGAGGATCATTGGTGATGGCGATGGCTTCAATTTCCCCCTCCGGGAGGGAAATTTCCCCGGCAGAACAGCTCCGCCGGAGCCTTAGATTGCTTCTGCCTAGGTTCCGCCTCGAGACGGCGGCGCTTCATCCCGAAAGCTCTCTTCTGATTTTTTCCAGGTCAAAACCCTCCATATAGCAGAAGATTGGCACCGGAGGCCTGCCAGGTGGGTCACAAGCCACAGGGGCGCGCCCAGGGGGGTAGGGCGCGCCCCCCTGGCTTATGACTGGCTGGTGGGTCCCCCCTGGTATATTCTTCGCCCAATATTTTTTTATATATTCCAAAACAATTCTCCGTAGATTTTAAGGACTTTTGGAGTTGTGCATAATAGGTATCTCAGATTTGGTCCTTTTCCAGTCCAGAATTCCAGCTGCCGGCATTCTCCCTCTTCATGTAAACCTTGTAAAATAAGAGAGAAAAGGCATAAGTATTGTACCATAATGTGTATTAACAGCCCATAATGCAATAAATATCGATATAAAAGCATGATACAAAATGGCCGTATTATGGTTTTGTTCCTTACTTCCCCTCGTCTTAGAGGGAAAAATCTTGATCTTTGGATCCTTCAGATTCTTCATACTGATAAATTGATATAAATCCCAAGTGACTCAACAAATATAGCTATGCTCCCCGGCAACGGCGCTAGAAAAAGGTCTTGATAACCCACAAGTATAGGGGACCGCAACAGTTTTCGAGGGTAGAGTATTGAACCCAAATTTATAGATTCGACACAAGGGGAGCCAAAGAATATTTGAGAGTATTAACAGCTGAGTTGTCAATTCAACCACACCTGGAGATTAAATATCTGCAGCAAAGTGATATGTAGCACAGTAGTATGATAGTTTTGATAGCAGTAGCAGCAGTAACAGTAACGGTAACAGTGATAGCAATAGTTTCATAGCAAGTATAACAGTAGCAGTAGCAATAGTAACTTAGTGCTACTTCTTGAGCATGCGTTGGTTTTCCCTTGAAGAGGAAAGGGTGATGCAGCAAAGTAGGTAAGTATTTCTCTCAGTTGTTGAGAACCAAGGTATCAATCCAGTAGGAGATACAAGCAAGTCATCAATGGATGTACCTGCACAAATAATCAAACACTTGCACCCAACGCTATAAAGGGGTTGTCAATCCCTTCACGGTTACTTGCAAGGATGAGATCTGATAGAGATAGATAGAATAGATTGCTTGAACGGAAAGTAAACTAAAAGTAAAAAGATTGCAGCAAGATATTTTTGGTATTTTTGGTTTTAGATCTGAAAGTATAATATGGAAAATAGACCCGGGGGCCATAGGTTTCACTAGAGGCTTCTCTCATGATGGCAAATAATACGGTGGGTGAACAAATTACTGTCGAGCAATTGATAGAAAAGCGAATAATTATGAAGATATCCAAGGCAATGATTATGCATATAGGCATCACGTCCGTGTCAAGTAGACCGAAACGATTCTGCATCTACTACTATTACTCCACACATCGACCGACTCCAGCCTGCATCTAGAGTATTAAGTTCATGAAGAACAGAGTAACGCATTAGGTAAGATGACATGATGTAGAGGGATAAACTCAAGCAATATGATGAAAACCCCATCTTTTTATCCTCGATGGCAACAATACAATACGTGCCTCGCTACCCCTACTTTGTCACTGGGTGAGGACACCGCAAGATTGAACCCAAAACTAAGCACTTCTCCCATTGCAAGAATTACCAATCTAGTTGGCCAAACCAAACCAATAACTCGAAGAGACTTGCAAAGATATGAAATCATGCATATAAGAATTCAGAAAAGACTCAAATAATATTCATAGATAATCTGAACATAAACCCACAATTCATCGGATATCGACAAACACACCGCAAAAGAGTATTACATCGGATAGATCTCCATGAAGATCATGAAGAACATGGTATTGAAGAACAAAGAGAGAGAAGAAGCCATCTAGCTACTAGCTATGGATCCGAAGGTCTGTGGTAAACTACTCAAGCATCATCGGAGGGGCAATGGAGTTGATGTAGATGCCCTCCGTGATCGATTCCCCCTCCGGCAGATTACCGGAAAAGGCTCCAAGATTGGATCTCAGGGAAACAGAGGCTTCCGGGGGCGGAAAAGTATTTTCGTGGCTCCCATTAGTATCCAGGGAATATTTGGGAATTTATAGGCCGAAGAAAATGGTTAGGAGAGCTGCCGTGGGGCCACAAGCCCTTAGGGCACCCCCCCTAGGGCGCGCCCTGGTGGCTTGTGACGCTACGGCAGGTCTTCTGCCTTCATCTCCAAGTCTGGCAGGTTTCTTCTAGTCCAAGAAAAATCAATCCGAAGATTTTATTCCGTTTGGACTCCGTTTAATATTCCTTATCTGCAATACTCAAAAACATGGAAAAAACAGAAACTGGCACTAGGCTCTAGATTAATAGGTTAGTCCCAAAAATAATATAAAATAGCATATTAATGCATATAAAACATCCAAAAACAGATAATATAATAGCATGGAACAATCAAAAATTATAGATACGTTGGAGACGTATCAAGCATCCCCAAGCTTAATTCCCGCTCGTCCTCGAGTAGGTAAATGATAAAAACATAATTTTTGATGTGGAATGCTACCTAACATATTTATCCATGTAATATTCTTTATTGTGGCATGAATATTCAGATCCATAAGATTCAAAACAAAAGTCTAATATTGACATAAAAACAGTAATACTTCGAGCACACCAACAAGGCAATTGTGTCCTTTTGAAAGAACATGGCCTTAAAAAGTTATCCCTACAAAATCATATGGTCTGGCTATGCTCCATATTCCCCACACAAAGTATCTAAATCATTCACAACGTCGATGACAAGTCAAGGAATTGTTTCACACTTTTTATGTTCTCAAACCTTTTCAACTCTCACGCAATACATGAGCGCGAGCCATGGATATAGCACTATAGGTGGAATAGAATATGGTGGAGGTGATGAGGAAAAAGGAGAAGATAGTCTCACATCAACTAGGCGTATCAACGGGCTATGGAGATGCCCATCAATAAATATCAATGTGAGTGAGTAGGGATTGCCATGCAACGGGTGCACTAGAGCTATAAGTGTATGAAAGACTCAAAAAGAAAACTAAGTGGTTGTGCAAATGATGAAAAATTCCACTAGCTATATGAAAGTGACAAAATAGGAGACTTTCTATCATGAAGATAATGGTGCTACTTTGAAGCACAAGTGTGGAAAAAGATAGTAGCATTGTCGCTTCTCTCTTTCTCTCACATTTTTTTCTTTCTTTTTTTTATTTTTTTTTTATTTTGGTGGGCTTCTTTGGCCTCTTTTTTTTATTTGGGCTTCGCTGGCCTCTTTTATTTTTTTGTAAAGTCCGGAGACTCATCCCAACTTCAAAAGGACAAATGCTCTAATAATGGAAATCATCACACTTTTATTTACTTACAACTCGATACCTATAACAAAACATGACTCTATATGCAATATGAAAGTGATGGTGCATGTCATGAAAAACGGAACGGTGGATGTTCCATGGCAATATATCTCGGAATGGCTATGGAAATGCCATAATAGGTAGGTATGGTGGCTGTTTTGAGGAAAATATCTAGTGGCTGTTTTGAGGAAGGTGGGTTTGATGCACCGGCGAAAGTTGCGCGGTACTAGAGAGGCTAGCAAAGGTGGAAGGGTGAGAGTGTGTATAATCCATGGACTCAACATTAGTCATAAAGAAATCACATTCTTATTGCAAAAGTCTATTAGTTATCAAACAAAGCATTAGACGCATGCTCCTAGGGGAGAGGTTGGTAGGAGTTAACCATCGCGCGCTCCCGACCCTCACACAAAGGTTGACAATCATTAAACAAATCATGCTCCGACTTCGTTACATAACGGTTCACCATACGTGCATGCTACGGGAATCACAAACTTCAACACAAGTATTTCTCCAATTCACAACTACTCACTAGCATGACTCTCATATTACCATCTTCATATCTTAAAACTATATGCACGGAATCAAACATCTCATAGTATTCAATGCACTTTATATGAAAGTTTTTATTATATCCCTCTTGGATGCCCATTATATTAGGACTAAATTCATAACCTAAACAAATTACCATGTTGTTTTAAAGACTCTCAAAATAATATAAGTGAAGTACGAGATTTCAATAATTTCTATAAAATATGACACCACCGTGCTCTAAAAAGATATAAGTGAAGTACTAGAGCAACATTGCCTAGCTCAAAAGATATAAGTGAAGCACATAGAGTATTCTAATAAATTCACGATTCAGCGTGTCCCTCTCAAAAAGAATGTGTGCAGCAAGGATGATTGTGGCAAACTAAAAAAGCAAAGACTCATATCATACAAGACGCTCCAAGCAAAACACATATCATGTGGTGAATAAAAATATAGCCTCAAGTAAATTTACCGATGGATTGAAGACGAAAGAGGGGATGCCTTCCGGGGCATCCCCAAGCTTAAGCTTTTTGGTATCCTTGAATATGTCTTGGGGTTCCTTGGGAATCCCCAAGCTTAGGCTCTTGCCACTCCTTATTCCATAGTCCATCAAATCTTCACCCAAAACTTGAAAACTTCACAACACAAAACTCAACAGAAGACTCATGAGATCCGTTAGTATAAGAAAAATAAATCACCACTTTAGGTACTGTTGTGAACTCATTCTTTATTTATATTGGTGTAATATCTACTGTATTCCAACTTCTCCATGGTTCATACCCCCCGATACAACCCATAGATACATCAAAATAAGCAAACAACACAAAGAAAACAGAATCTGTCTAAAACAGAACAGTCTGTAGCAATCTATAGACTTCGAATACTTATGTAACTCCAAAAATTCTGAAAACTTAGGAAAATAAGGGAAATTTGCATATCAATCTTGTGTAAAAATTTCAGATCCGAAGCACGTTCCAGTTAATTTACAAAATTCCTGGACTGAGAGTAAAAGTTTCTGTTTTTCAGCAAAATCAAATTGCAAACACCGTAGACCATCCCAAAGGTCTTACTTGGTTCAAACACTAATTTAAACAAGAAAACACAATTCTTACAGAAGTAATTATGTGGAAAACACACAAAAACAGAAACAAAATCAAAAGCATAAAAATAAAATTGGGTTGCCTCCCAACAAGCGCTATTGTTTAACGCCCCTAGCTAGGCATAACGCAATAGATCTAGGTATTGTCATCTTTGGTATGCAATCCATAAGTAGCTCTCATAATATATTCATAAGGTAATTTTATTTTGTTTCTAGGAAAGTGCTCCATGCATTTCCTTAATGGAAATTGGAATCTAATATTTCCTTCCTTCATATCAATAATTGCACCAATCGTTCTAAGGAAAGGTCTACCAAGAATAATAGGACATGTAGGATTGCAATCTATATCAAGAACAATGAAATCTACGGGCACATAATTCCTATTTGCAACAATAAGAACATCATTAATCCTTCCCATAGGTTTCTTTATAGTGGAATCCGCAAGATGCAAATTTAAAGAGCAATCATCAAATTCACGGAAACCTAGCACATCACATAAAGTTTTTGGAATCGTGGAAACGCTAGCACCCAAATCACACAAAGCATGGCACTCATAATATTTAATCTTAATATTAATAGTAGGTTCCCACTCATCATAAAGCTTCCTAGGTATATAAACTTCCAACTCAAGTTTTTCTTCAAAAGATTTCATCATAGCATCAACGATATGTTTAGTAAAGGCTTTGTTTTGATTATAACCATGAGGAGAATTCAACATGGATTGCAACAAGGAAACACAATCAATCAAAGAGCAACTATCATAATTAAAGTCCTTGAAATCCAAAAGAGTGGGTTCATTGCTATTTAAAGTTTTGACCTCTTCAATCTTAGCATTAAGATCTATAAACTCCGAATCATTGGGACGCCTTTTAACTAAAGTTGACTCATCTCCAGTCCCATCTTTATCAAGATTTACATTAGAAAACAAAGATTCAATAGGAGTCACATCAATCACTTTAAGATCTTCATCATTATTTAAAGATTCTGGCTTCGCGGCCATTTTGTTGACTAAGGTAGCTTGTTTATCAGAAATTTGGCCTACTAAGTTTTCAAGGTGAGCAAATTGGGATTTCAATCCATAGAACTCTTTAGACATGTCATCAAGTTCTTTATTCATGTACTCCCACATAGTCTTTTGTTCTTTAAGCTCGTTTCTAAAGAAGCTATTGTGATCATATTGGAGCGACATGAAATTTTTAACGTTATCCACAATATCTTCCAACTTCCTAAGATAAGGATCAAAGCTTTTGGGTTGAGCCATAAAGACAAGCAACCAATTTAACACACAAGCAACCAAAAAGCAAACGAAAAGACGAACGGAAGAAGGGCGAATAAAAAGGCAAATCTTTTTGGAAAATCGTTTTAGAAGTGGGGGAGAGGAAAATGAGAGGCAAATGGCAACTAAAGTAAATGCAAGAGATGAGTTTGTGATGGGTACTTGGTAGGCTTGATGTAGATCTCCCCGGCAACGGTGCCAGAAATCCTTCTTGCTACTTCTTGAGCATGCGTTGGTTTTCCCTTGAAGAGGAAAAGGTGATGCGGCAAAGTAGGTAAGTATTTCCCTCAGTTGTTGAGAACCAAGGTATCAATCCAGTAGGAGATACAAGCAAGTCACCAGTGGATGTACCTGCACAAATAATCAAACACTTGCACCCAACGCTATAAAGGGGTTGTCAATCCCTTCACGGTTACTTGCAAGGATGAGATCTGATAGAGATAGATAGAATAGATTGCTTCAACGGAAAGTAAACTAAAAGTAAAACGATTGCAGCAAGATATTTTTGGTATTTTTGGTTTTAGATCTGAATGTATAATATGGAAAATAGACCCGGGGGCCATAGGTTTTTTAGAGGCTTCTCTCATGATGGCAAATAATACGGTGGGTGAACAAATTACTGTCGAGCAATTGATAGAAAAGAGAATAATTATGAAGATATCCAAGACAATGATTATGCATATAGGCATCACGTCCGTGTCAAGTAGATTGAAACGATTCTGCATCTACTACTATTACTCCACACATCGACCGACTCCTGCCGGCATCTAGAGTATTAAGTTCATGAAGAACAGAGTAACGCATTAGGTAAGATGACATGATGTAGAGGGATAAACTCAAGCAATATGATGAAAACCCCATCTTTTTATCCTCGATGGCAACAATACAATACTTGCCTCGCTACCCCTACTTTGTCACTAGGTGAGGACATGGCAAGATTGAACCCAAAACTAAGCACTTCTCCCATTGCAAGAATTACCAATCTAGTTGGCCCAACCAAACCAATAACTCGAAGAGACTTGCAAAGATATGAAATCATGCATATAAGAATTTAGAAAAGACTCAAATAATATTCATAGATAATCTGAACATAAACCCACAATTCATCGGATCTTGACAAACACACCACAAAAGAGTATTACATCGGATAGATCTCCATGAAGATCATGAAGAACATGGTATTGAAAAACAAAGAGAGAGAAGAAGCCATCTAGCTACTAGCTATGGACCCGAAGGTCTGTGGTAAACTACTCACGCATCATCGGAGGGGCAATGGAGTTGATGTAGATGCCCTCCGTGATCGATTCCCCCTCCGGCAGATTACCGGAAAAGGCTCCAAGATTGGATCTCACGAGAATAGAGGCTTCCAGCGGCAGAAAAGTATTTTCGTGGCTCCCCTTAGTATCCAGGGAATATTTGGGAATTTATAGGCCGAAGAATAGGGTTAGGAGAGCTGCCGTGGGGCCACAAGCCCTTAGGGCGCCCCCCTAGGGCGCGCCCTGGTGGCTTGTGACGCCATGGCAGGTCTTCTGCCTTCATCTCCAAGTCTGGCAGGTTTCTTCTCGTCCAAGAAAAATCATTCTGAAGATTTTATTCCGTTTGGACTCCGTTTAATATTCCTTATCTGCAATACTCAAAAACATGGAAAAAACAAAAACTGGGACTAGGCTCTAGATTAATAGGTTAGTGCCAAAAATAATATAAAATAGCATATTAATGCATATAAAACATCCAAAACAGATAATATAATAGCATGGAACAATCAAAAATTATAGATACGTTGGAGACGTATCACTAGCAAGAATAATATGTGGATAACTCGTAAGCACTGGATCGGTGAACTCGTTGGATGATATTCATCATATAACAGTCATAACCTAGGGCGATACAGAACTAGCTCCAGTTCATAAATGTAATGTGGGCACGTATTCCATAAATAGTCATACGTGCTTATGGAAAAGAACTTTCATGACATCTTTTGTCCTACCCTCCCGTGGCAGCGGGGTCCATACGGAAACTAAGGGATGTTAAGGCCTCCTTTTAATAGAGAACTGGAACAAAGCATTAACACACGGTGAATACATGAACTCCTCAAACTACGGTCATCACCGGAAAGTATCTCAAATATTGTCACTATGGGGTTTACAGATCATAACACGTAATAGGTGCATATGACTAGGCAAGATCGGATCAAGAACATAGATATAATGGTGATAGCATAAATGGTTCAGATCTGAAATCATGGCAGTCGGGCCCTAGTGACAAGCATTAGGCATAGCAAAGTCATAGCAACATCAATCTCAGAACATAGTGGATACTAGGGATCAAGCCCTAACAAAACTAACTCGATTACATGATGAATCTCATCCAACTCCTCACCAACAAGCAAGCCTACGAAGGAATTACTCACTCTCGGTGGGCAGCATCATGGAATTGGCGATGGAGAAGGGTTGGTGATGACGAAGACCGTAGATTCCCCTCTCCGGAGCCCCAAACGGGCTCCAGATCTGGCCTCCCGATGAACAAGAGGAGGTGGCAGTGGCTCCATATCGTAAAATGCGAAGAAACTTTCTCTCTACTTTTTTTCTCCGAAAATAGGAATTTATAGCGTCGGAATTTGGGTCAGTGGGGCCACGAGGTGGGCACAACCCACCAGGGCGCGCCCAGGGGGCCTGGCCCGCCCTGGTGGGTGCTTCCCATCCTGGCCCCCTTCTCCGGTAGTTTTTGGCTCCAATAATTCTTATATATTCTGAAATAATTCTCCAAAAAGTTTCGTTCTGTTCCGAGAACTTTCATTTCTGCACAAAAACAATACCATTGTAGTTCTGCTAAAAACAGGGTCAGTCCAGGTTAGTTTCATTTAAATCATGCAAATTAGAGTCCAAAACAAGGGCAAAAGAGTGAGGAAAAGTAGATACGTTGGAGACGTATCAGTTTGTCATGAACTTAATACGTAGAGAGGCAAGCATAGAAGCGCTCTTGAAGTGGAGTAGTAGTAGTAGGTGCAGGTAGGAGTCGGCCTATTTTCTTATGGACGTGATGCCTATATACACATGCTCATTGTCGTGAACATCGCATAATTATTCGCTTTTCTATCAATTGCCCAACAGTAATTTGTTTACCCACCGTATGCTTTGCTTATGAGAGATGCCACTAGAGAACTCTATGGCCCCCGGGTCTATTCACTTATAAATTCACAAATGCTATTATTAACTTGTTGTTATTTATTACCTTTTATTTTATTTTGCACTTTACTATTATCTACAATTATCTACACAACTCACTTGCTTGCAAATAACGAGATCAAGGGGATTGTTAACCCTCTTGCCGGCGCTGGGTGCAAGTTGTTTGTTCTTTTGTGTGCAGCCGCTGAAGACGGTTGAGGATTGGTATTCCTATTGGTTCGATAAACCTTGGTTTCATAACTGGGGGAAATACTTCCCCACTTTGTGCTGTGATTACCCATTCCACTTCATGGAAAACCCAATGCAGATCACGAGTATCAGGAAGGATTTCTGGCGCCGTTGCTGGGGAATACCATCACCAACTATCAACTAACTTCGCACTAAATTTCATTCACTTGTTCTTCTGTTTAGTTCCTGTTATATTTAGTTTGTCTCATAAAAATAAAAAATACAAAAATATTTACCTTTGCTAGTTACTAGTTTGCTTCTAGTTTTCTTTACTTGCTAGTTTACTTGTCTTCCTTGTTTTGCTAGTCCGGTCACCATGTCTCAAGATACTACTAAGTTGTGTGATTTCTCAAATACTAATAATAATGATTTTATTAGTACTCTTATACCACCAGCCACTAGTGTGGAGGCATTTGATATTAATGTTGTATTGCTCAATCTTGTCATGAAAGATCAATTTTCGGGAAGTCCTAATGAGGATCCCGCATCACATCTTAATACCTTTGTTGAATTATGTGATATGCAAAAGAAAAAGGATATGCATAATGATATTGTTAAATTCAAATTATTTCCTTTTTCACTAAGAGACAAAGCTAAAGCTTGGCTTTCATCTTTACCTCGTAATAGTATTGGAACGTGGGATAAGTGTAAAGATGCTTCTATTGCCATGTATTTTCCTCCTGCTAAGATTATCTCCCTTAGAAATCAAATAGTGAATTTTAAACATCAAGATCAAGAACATGTTGATCAAGCTTGGGATAGAATGAAATTGATGATAAGAAATTGTCCAACTCATTGCTTAAACTTGTGGATGATTATCCAAAATTTCTATGTTGGACTAAACTTTGTGTTTAGAAATCTTCTAGATTCTTCCGCAGGTGGTACCTTCATGGATGTGACCTTAGGAGAGGCCACAAAACTTCTGGACAACATTATGACAAATTATTCTCAATGGCATATCGAAAGAGCTCCAACTGGTAAGAAGGTAAATTATGTTGAATAAATCGCTACTTTAAGTGAAAAAATGGATGCTCTTATGAATATGGTTGCTAATAAAAATGCTAATGTTGATCCCAATGATATGCCTTTGTCTACTTTGATTGAGCAAAATAATGATGCTATTGATGTGAACTTCATCTCGCGAAATAATTTCAACAACAATGCTTATAGAGGAAACTTCAATGCTAGACCGTATCCCGGTAATTCCTCTAACAACTATGGAAATTTTTATGGTAATTCATATGGCAATGCTTTTACAAAGTCTAATAGCATACCCTCTGATCTTGAGAACACAATTAAAGAATTTACTAATTCTCAAAAGGTTTTCAACACTATGGTAGAAGAAAACTTGCATATGATTGCTACTTTGGCTAAAAACATGGATATAATTGCTCTTGATGTTGAAACTCTTGATAACCCACAGTATAGGGGATCACAACAGTTTTCGAGGGTAGAGTATTCAACCCAAATTTATAGATTCGACACAAGGGGAGCTAAAGCATATTTGCAAGTATTAGGAGTTGAGTTGTCAATTCAACCACACCTGGAGATTAAATATCAGCGGTAGAGTGATCAGTAGCATAGTAGTATGATAATTTTGATAGCAGTAGTAACAGTAATGGTAGCAGTGATAGTAATAGTTTTGTAGCAAGTGTAACAGTAGTAGTAGCAATAGTAACTCAGCAAGAACAATATGTGGAAAACTCGTAGGCACTGGATCGGCGAACTCGTTGGATAATATTCATCGTATAACAGTCATAACCTAGGGCGACACAGAACTAGCTCGAGTTCATAAATGTTATGTAGGCATGTATTCCGTAAATTGTCATACGTGCTGATCGAAAAGAACTTGCATGACATCTTTTGTCCTACCCTCCCGTGGCAGCGGGGTCCATAAGGAAACTAAGGGATATTAAGGCCTCCTTTTAATAGAGAACCGGAACAAAGCATTACCACATAGTGAATACATGAACTCCTCAAACTACGGTCATCATTAGAAAGTCTTGGGGTATACAAACAGGGGTGTTCATTCCCCCTGACTTGTGCACGGACAGTGAACCTCCGGCCTTCACGACCTGAGGCCGTCGGGAAAAGCTACCACACCACCAAGCAGCATTCAAGAACCAGACCCCGGCAGCAACAACCTGCAGAGGGCCAAACAAACACCGGCAGCACCAGCACAATGACCCAGGAGGGGCCCAAAGCACTAGTCGCGTCCCTGGTGCCTGCAGGGGACCGAGGCGCGCACATCCCAGGAAGACCCGGCAAGCCATCCGCCAGCAGGCGCGAGCTAACCAGCCACCGTTTCACCGCATCGCGACGTCAGTCACTTGTCGATGCGGTGTCGAAGCCTCAAGCGGCTAAGTAGCTCTCACTGAGCACGTGGCGATACACCGGAAGGCAAATTATACCCAGTTGACACCCGTCCAGCAGCGTGTCGAGACCCTAAGCAACAATCAGATAAGCGGTGGCAAGAGCTTGCCGGGAATGCACCCCCGAGGGCCACCTAGTCTAGTAATCATGGTATTTTGTCTTAAATGCCAGAGTTAGGTATGATAGCTCTGCTAAGCTATCTAATCAATAGATAATGGCTGTTTTGCCATTGTGGTCGCCCCTTGCTCTATAAAAGGAGGCCCGAGGCAACCGAGCTCAGGATTCAGACCTTTGGACAGTTGTACTCACGTTGCAGCTCGCCCCAATAGCAACTCTTGCCGGGGTTAAGCGTTGCGTGTTCTTCGTGTTCCTTCAATCAATCCACCAAAAGCAGGAGTAGGGTTTTACGCTTAGCAGCGGCCCGAACATGGGTAAATTGCCAGCGTCCTGATCGTCATGCCGTCTCATGCTCTCCGCTCTTTGTGCCACGTGACCCCCCTTGCCGAACCACAAAGGGACCGCTGGTCCCGTAGGTGATCGTGCGCATCCGTGCCCCAACATCTTTGGCGCGCCAGGTAGGGGGCGTGCATCGTTTGCGCAAACCCGAGTTCGTGAACGGCGAGTCAATCTTCATCATCATCTTCTTCATCCATGGCTCCCACGAAGAAGCCCAGCGCGGCCACGCATCCTTCCACTTCAAAGGCTCCCTCGCATGCAGCCACAAGCACGGCGGGCGTTGCGGCGGCCGCTAGTGAGGAAGGTGTCCTGGGCGACGCGGCTGGCGCAGACAGCGCCGCCGTCGCATTCCCCACGGCCAAGGCCGGAGCGGGGAATGCCGGAAGGAAACGGGTCCGCCCGACTCTAGGGAGGTGTGGCGTAATTCAGTGGGCCAAGGAAAGAAAGTGGTACCTGGATATGCCCCTCTCCCTCCTCCTTCCCCGCCTGTGGTTAGCTCTGCGCGGCGGCGGTATCGTCAGTGTTGATGAGCTCGCATGAGGTTCGGTCTTGCATTTGTCCCGCCAGGGATAAGTCCAGAACCGAATGCTAGAGCGCATCCGCTGGTCGACGCTCCCGGCAGGCGAACCACGGCAAGGTCCCATCCGCCTATGCATAGGTCGCCATGGGGTCGTTGGGTGTGAAGGAAAGGAGGGAAGATTTGGCCATGCATTCTTTCTCTTCCATTCCCGATTGATTATGAATGTTACGTTAACCCGACAGATCCCTGCCGCGGGTTATATTCATGTCGAACGGGTCTTCGAGTACCTCCGCTTCGCTCCTCTCCATGTCTCCTTCCTTTCAGGGAAGCGGTGGGCACGCGCTTGCGCGCACACCGCGAGGAGCGAGAAGAGGAAAGGTGCTGGTGGATAAAAGGAAAGGCCATGAACATAAATAAGCGCGCGCCGGGGCAAAATGAAAAATCATGACGAAAGCTAAGTTGACATGATTATCAACTCCCATTAGAATTTACATTTGTATGCCCCTTCGTCGAACCAAAGGTTTTGTATGCTGAATCTTGCGTGTGATGGGACCTTACCGTGTTTGTTCATGCCCGTGTTTTGTTTCGAGCCTGCTCAACAAAATGTGCGGCAGCATCAACACTAATAAGGACAATCTCGCCGGCAGCATGCCCTTGCCAGCAGAATGCTAAGGACCCGTTCCTCAAAGCAATTGCGGCAACACGCCGTTGACGGGTAACTAGAACGCGCAAAGATAACTATCATACGAACGCTGGAAGGGAAACGAAGGGGATAGCATACGTTTGCATAAAAATTCCAGTTCAGCAAACATTAAAAATAAAGGAAGTGCATGCCCTAATATGAGATGCGTACTGTGGCTTAAGTACAGGGCGACATGGCGACAAAGAAGGTTTAAAGTTAACTCCGGTGGCTCCCCTAGGTCCTTGGAACTTTGAGGATCCTGTTAGCGAGGGGACCGGCCTTCTCCGCGGCAGCCCGCTCCCTCTGCACCGAAAGTGGCCCACGTGACCGCCACCAAAGAAGCTCCGGGTCGACGACGAGACCAGGATTCCTCACCAAGCTCCGAGCCCGTGATGGTACCACCTCCCAGTGCCAGCCCGGCGGAGCCCAGTCCCGGACATTGCGCCTCTCAAGGATGTCGACGCCGACTCGACAACGACGAGGATGCGGGCCAGGCATCATCGACGTCGAGACAAATTCCTATGAGAACATTTTCTTATCGTTTAATCACTAATTTTTTCAAAACCCAAGAATTTTTCAAAACTCAAGAATTTTTCTCTAATCTAACATACACGTACTAATTTTTCCTAGGACTCCTAATTAACTAAAACATAAAACAACTAAAACATAAAAAGCATCATAAACAAAATCATCTAACAATATCAGTCTACTTATCCATCTACTACAATTTTCTTAACACATTGTTTAATGAAAAAATGTTGCATACCAACCACAAAAAATTTCATAACATTAAAAAGATGTTCTAACAATTAGAAAATATTTGCACGTTTTTAAACAATATGTGTGTGTGTGTGTGTGTGTGTGTGTGTGTTTGTGGCACCGGCGGGGCTCCTACGTCGGAGATGGACGGGGCGGCGGGGCTCCTACGCCAGAGATGGATGGGGCGGCAGCTCTCGGGCATCTCCGGTGGTGGCTCTAGGTGGGGGATGGTCTCGGGGAGGGGCGGCCATGCATGGCGGCAATGGCGGACGGGTAGGGGGGATTCAGGAGGAGAGGGAGGAGAGTGGCTCACAGCGGTCTCGGCGGCGAGGTCGAGGCGACAGCGGGCTCGACGGCGAGGTCGAGGCGACGGCGAGGTCGAGGCGACGGCGAGGTCGAGGGAGAAGAGGGGCCGGAGCGAGCGGGTCGGGGACGGCGATCTCCGCGGGAGGTTGAAGACGGGCAGCCTGGCAGTGCGACAGCGAGGTCGAGGGAGAAGAGGTGCGCGGGGAGCTCCGGCAGCCTGGCGGCGTCGGGGCAGGGGCGGCGTCGGGGGGCAGAATGGGAGAGGTTGGGGAAGAAACGGCAAAGTCCTGCATATATAGAGGGACTCTTTAATCCCGGGTCGAGGCTCCAACCGGGACTACAGACCTTTAGTCCCGGTTGGTATCACCAACCGGGACTAAAAGTCCTCCCGGGATTTCGCGCGGGAAGGTCTTTTTGGCGGCCCAAATTACGCGCGGGAAGGGACCTTTAGTCCCGGTTGGTAGCACCAACCGGGACTACAGCTGTATTTTCTCTTTTTTGTTTTGTTTTGTTTTTCTAATTTCTGTTTTTATATTTGGAATAACTGTTAGAATATTTATAGTTTTTTAATGAATCTTTTTGCTTTAGGTCAAAACAATTACAAACTTTCTGTTAGTGTCAGTAGTTTTCAAATTGAAATAGTTTAAATTTGAATTCATTTGAAATTTGTGTGAAACATTAATTTGTGAATAACTTTAGTTTAAAAATAGATTTTTGAGTGATTGTTTTTCCTGTTGTTTAATATTAGTATGTTTTATCATTATGTTAAAGTTGGGAATTTTTAGGATAATTTAAATAGGTGTTTTAATCAAAATTAGATTCTGTTTAACTCTTTTAGTTTTATACCTTCATTTGTTTTAATGAAAATCACCCAACTGAACTCTGAAATGGTTGAAACTTGGCATGGTATCATCATTTCACCCACATAGCATGTGCTAAAAAGTTGAGAGCGTTACGGCAAAAACTGGATGCACTTCGTGTACAAAATGGACAATCTCCTTCGAAGTATCAGGGTTTCGGACGAAAACTCGTCTGTTACAAAAGGATTTCAATTTTTTTAAACTTATTTCAACTCTAGACTTTTTGTGCATTCAATATGAACCATTAGAAGCCACATACTAAAATTTCAACCCTATTTAACTTCATTTGCTATTTTTCATGCATTTAATGATTTGTTTTGAGCTAAATGACCCTGAAATTAAAAAGCACCACAACTGAACTCTGAAAAGGTTGAAACTTGGCATGGTATCATCATTTCACCCACATAGCATGTGCTTAAAAGTTGAGAGGTACGGCAAAAACAGGATGCACTTCGTGTACAAAATGGACAATCTCCTTCGAAGTATCGGGGTTTCGGACGAAAACTCGTCTGTTACAAAAGGATTTCAATTTTTTTAACTTATTTCAACTCCAGACTTTTTGTGCATTCAATATGAACCATTAGAAGCCACATACTAAAATTTCAACCCTATCTAACTTCATTTGCTATTTTTCATGCATTTAATGATTTTTTTTGAGCTAAATGACCCTGAAATTAAAAAGCACCACAAATGAACTCTGAAAAGGTTGAAACTTGGCATGGTACCATCATTTCACCCACATAGCAAGTGGTAAAAAGTTGAGAGGGTTACAACAAAAAATGGATGCACTTCGTGTACAAACTGAACCATCCCGGCTACTCACTAGAGAAGAAAAGTGATGACGGTGCAGCCAGTCACATCCCAGAGTGGGATCTTGGGGTATCAAACTTTTTCTCCACGTGTGTCCCTTGATTATTACGCCGTAACCATGGGCAATCTTCATCATTTAACATGATGCTTGGGTCAGTCTTCACTGCGAAGGGAGGAATTTTATCAAACTTTTCATAATCTCTTGACATGTCTGTCTTGTCCTCCACTCCCACGATGTTTCTTTTCCCAGAAAGAACTATGTGGTCCTTTGGCTCATCGTATGATGTATCCGCTTTCTTATCTTTCCTTTTTTTTGGTTTGGTAGACATGTCCTTCACATAGAAAACTTGCGCCACATCATTGGCTAGAGCGAATAGTTCGTCTGTGTGCCCAAGATTGTTGAGATCCACTGTTGTCATTCCGTACTGCGGGTCTACCATTACTCCTCCTCTAGTCAGATTGGCCCATTTGCACCGGAACAAAGGGACCTTCCAATCACCTCCATAGTCAAGTTCCCATATCTCCTCTATGTAACCATAATATGTGTCCTTTTCCTTGGTGTTTGCCGCATCGTCAAAGCGAACACCACTGTTTTGGTTGGTGCTCTTTTTATCTTGGGCGATCGTGTAAAATGTATTCCCATTTATCTCGTACCCTTGGAAAGTCAATATAGTCGAAGATGGTCTCTTGGCCAACAAGTACAAGTCATCGTCAACATTGTCGTCATTCATGAGATGTGTTCGCAACCAACCGCCGAAAGCCTCAATGTGTGTACGTTGAATCCAGCGGTCAGACTTCTCCGGGTTCTTCGAGCGTATAATATCCATGTGTTCCTCGATATATGGGGTGACCAAGGTAGAATTCTGTAGAACTATGTAGTGTGCTTGCGCCGAAGAATGCCCGTCCGTACATATTATTGATTTTGGTCCATGCGTGCCTTTTCCACGCAGTCTCCCCTCATGACACGATTGAGGAACACCAATCGGCTTAATGTCAGGAATAAAGTCAACACAAAACTCAATAACCTCCTCTGTTTCATGGCCCTTGGAAATGCTTCCTTCTAGCCTAGCATGGTTACGAACATATTTCTTTAAGACTCCCATGAACCTCTAAAAGGGGAACATATTGTGTAGAAATACAGGACCCAGAATGGCAATCTCTTCGACTAGGTGAACAAGGACGTGCGTCATAATATTAATGAAGGATGGTGGGAACACCAACTCAAAACTGACAAGACATTGGACCAAATCATTTTGTAAGCTTGGTAGGATTTTCGGATCGATTACCTTCTGAGAAATTGCATTGAGGAATGAACATAGCTTCACAATGGCTAATCGAACATTTTCTGGTAGAAGCCCCCTCAACGCAACCGGAAGCAATTGCGTCATGATCACGTGGCAGTCATGAGACTTTAGGTTCTGAAATGTTTCCTCCGCCATATTTATTATTCCCTTTATATTCAACGAGAAGCCAGATGGGACCTTCATACTGAGCAGGCATTCAAAGAAGATTTCCTTCTTTGCTTTGGTAAGAGCATAGTTGGCAGGACCTTCATACTGCTCATGCATGCCGTCGTTTTCGTGCACATGTTGCTGGTCCTCCCGTGCCTCCAGTGTATCTATTGTCTTCCTATACACGCCCAGGAATCCTAGCAGGTTCACGCAAAGATTCTTCGTCACGTGCATCACGTCGATTGCAGAGCGGACCTCTAGGACTTTCCAATATTCTAGCTCCCAAAATATAGATTTCTTCTTCCACATGGGTGTGCGTCCCTCAGTGTCAGTCGAAACAGATTGTCCGCCAGGACCCTTTCCAAATATTACTTGTAAATCCTTGACCATATCAAGTTTGTCATCACCAGTACGGAGGACGGGCTTCTTCCGGTGATCTGCCTCACCTTTGAAATGCTTGCCTTTCTTTCTTAAGGCATGCTTGGCCGGAAGAAATCGACGATGTCCTAGGTACACATTCTTCTTGCATTTGTCCAAATATATACTTTGGGTATCATCTAAACAGTGCGTGCATGCATGGTATCCCTTGTTTGTCTGTCCTGAAAGGTTACTAAGAGCAGGCCAATCATTGATGGTTACAAAGAGCAACGCTCGTAGGTCAAATTCCTGTTGTTTGTGCTCATCCCACACACGTACACCTTGTTTATTCCACAGCTGTAAAAGTTCATCAACTAATGGCCTTAGGTACACATCAATGTCGTTGCCGGGTTGCTTAGGGCCTTGGATGAGCACTGCATCATAATGAACTTCCGCTTCATGCACAACCAAGGAATAAGGTTATAGATACATAGAGTCACAGGCCATGTGCTATGCTTGCTGCTGTGCTCCCATCTGCACTTAAACCAAACCATACGTTCCTTGGGTCATCTGCAAAGTCCGGCCACTCTCTCTCGATTTTTCTCCACTGCGACCCATCAGCGGGTACTCTCAACTTCCTGTCTTTCTTACGGTCTTCTTTGTGCCATCGCAACGACTTGGTATGCTCTTTGTTTTGGAACAAACGTTTCAACCATGGTATTATAGGAGCATACCACATCACCTTGGCAGGAATCCTCTTCCCGGGGCGCTCGCCCTAAACATCATCAACAGGGTCATCGCGACCGATCTTATATCGCAATGCATTGCACATCGGGCATGCATCCAAATTCTCGTACTCACCGCGGTAGAGGATGCAGTTATTAGGGCATGCATGTATCTTCTGCACCTCCAATCCTAGAGGGCAGACAACCTTCTTTGCTTCGTATGTACTGTCGGGCAATTCGTTGTCCTTTGGAAGCTTATTCTTCATTATTTTCAGCAACTTTTCAAATGCCTTGTCAGCTACACCATTCTCTGCCTTCCATTGCAGCAATTCGAGTGTGGTACCGAGCTTTGTGTTGTCATCTTCACAATTTGGGTACAACCCTTTTTTGTGATCCTCTAACATGCGCTGCAACTTCAACTTCTCGTTTTCATTTTCGCAGTTTCTCTTTGCATCAGCAATGGCCCGACCAAGATCATCAGCGAGCTCATCTGATGCCTCAGCTTCTTCTTCTTCATTCTCTTCCCCCATTGTACTACCATCATATTCAGGACACCCAGGATAGTTGTCGTCATCCTCTTCTTCTTCATTCTCTTCCATTAGAACCCCTCTTTCTCCGTGCTTGGTCCAACAATTATAGCCGGACATGAAACTGGACGTAAACAGGTGGACGTGAATATGTTTTGAGCTAGAGTAAGTCTTATCATTCTTACACACACCACATGAACAACACATAAAACCATCCTGTTTGTTTGCCTCAGCCGCACGCAAAAAACTCTGCACGCCATTAATGAACTGGGGAGAGCGTCGGTTAACGTACATCCATTGCCGGTTCATCTTCATTACACAACACCGAGAAGATCAAATTAATACAAGTTCATACATAAAGTTCATACACACTTATTCTCATAAAATAACATAAAACTATCTAGCTAAAACATTTTAAATGCAACAACAAATGCGATCAAAATCGCAACTAAGGTAAAAATTGATCCAACAGCATAATGATACCAAGCCTCTTTATTAATGGCATATTTTCTAATCTTTCTAATCTTCAAGCGCATTGCATCCATCTTGATCTTGTGATCATTGACGACATCGGCAATGTACAACTCCAATTTCATCTTCTCTTCTTCAACTCTTTTCAATTTTTCTTTCAAATCCTCGTTTTCTTTTTCAACTAAATTTAACTTCTCGACAATAGGGTCCGTTGGCATTTCCGGTTCAAATACCTCCTAGATAAAAATATCTATGTCAACTTGATGGGCATAATTGTCATTAACACGAAATGCAACAAATATTAATAAAAGAGAATATACCACAGCTGAATCGTAAACCGGACGAGGGCCGACGGGCACAGATATCATAACCATGGCACTATATATAACAACAATCATACAAGTAAGAAAACTATGCAAGTAACTATCTAAATCATACAAATACGATTTTATTTATAAAAATGATAAGAACACAAGAAGAGGCTCACCAAGGTGGTGCCGGCGACGGGACGGTGCGGTCGATCGACGGTGGTTAGGACGAGGATGGGAAGGCACACTAAGTAAACCACACCTACACATATGCAAACTAAGGAGTTAATTTGAGCTCAAATTGCATATAAATCAAAAAAACTACCACATAATTACACCCAAATTAAAACCCACAAATCACTATACTTATAAAGCATTGCACGAGCTGATCTAGCAATAAGAGATGAAAGGAAAAACTTGCTAACCTTTGTGGACACTTGGATGGATTGGGGTGCCTCAAATCTTGACAAATCTTGGCAAAAATGGAGGGAGGAGCTCGAGCTAGGGGAAGAACAGAGAGGGTAATTCGAATGGAGAAAACAGAGAAATGGAGTCGGGCTGGACGAAGGGTTTATATAGGGAGAGCTTTAGTCCCGGTTGGTTATACAAACCGGGACTAAAGGTCCATCTATAGTCCCGGTTTGTATCACAAACCAGGACTAAAACGGCTCGTGGGGGCCCCAGGCTGACACCAGCCTGCCACCACTCCTTTAGTCCCGGTTTGTGATACAAACCGGGACTATATGTCCCAAATGAACCGGGACTAACGGGGCCCGTACCCCCTGACAGCTCCTAGCCGTTGGAATCGGGACTAATGGACACATTAGTCCCGGTCCAAAGCAAAACCGGGACTAAAGGTTGAAACGGAAGGCCTGTTTTCTACTAGTGTTAGTTGTCTTTCTTTGGAGGCGATGATGTTATATTCTTGGCAATGATGCCCCTCAGAATGCGATTCTCCTCCTCAAGCTTGTTATTTTGCTGTCTAAGATCCATTATTTCCTTGCGAAGTTTTCCAGTGACGGTTAGAGCTCCCATCACCCATGGATGTTTCATTGCTGCGGGGGAAGAAACAACACTCTTTTTCATATTTTCATAAGTAAGAAATTTAGCATTGGGAGGGATGACCGAATTCGAAATTGCTGAGCTCCGAAGTTCCTCCAACATGGCTCCAGGTTGTATATGAGAGTTAACTTCTTGGTCTTCCTCCATGGCATCCACCCTTTTCAAGTCAGCCTCCATATCTTCCTTCGTGGCCTGCCCGAAGTGGTTGGCTTCGCTGTATGCTCCGGGCCCCGGTGTCAGGTGAGAGACACGGCTATCCCCGACCGACTCTTGCGAAGACATCTTGCTCTAAATCGGCTACAAAACAGCTCAAAACGAAAACATGAGGTATTGTCGTGATACAAAGGTCCAAACCTTCGGGAGATTATATAATGAATTTTTACCGACCTAAAGGAGTATACCTCAAGAAAACGGAGTCCGACGGTGCACGGGGTGGCCACAAGCCACAGGGGCAAGCCCAGGGGGGTAGGGCGCACCCCCTTGCTTGTTGCTTCCTCGTGCACTTTTCGGACTACTTTAAATTTTCCTAATTTTTTAAATATTCCAAAACGGAGAAAAATTGCTATTGGAAAAGTTTTGGAGTCGGTTTGCTTACCGTACCACATACCTATTCCTTTTCGGAGTCTGAAACGTTCTGGTAGGTCTCCCTAATGTACTCCTCCGGAGTTATGGTATTGATAATATTGGTTTCAACATTTATGGGAGTACCTGAGATATAATGTTTGATTCTTTGCCCGTTTACCACCTTCGGATTTGTGCCTTCGGCGTTGTTGATCTTGATGGCATCGGAACGATATACTTCCTCGATAATGTAAGGCCCTTCCCATTTAGAGAGAAGTTTTCCTGCAAAAAATCTTAAACGAGAATTGTATAGCAAGACATGGTCACCTACATTGAATTCATGCTTTTGTATCCTCTTATCATGCCATCTCTTAACCTTTTCTTTAAACAACTTGGCATTCTCATAGGCCCGGGTTCTCCATTCATCAAGTGAGCTAATATCAAATAACCTCTTCTCACCAGCAAGTTTGAAATCATAGTTGAGCTCTTTGATTGCCCAATAAGCTTTATGTTCTAGTACTAGAGGTAAGTGACATGCTTTACCATAAACCATTTTATACGGAGACATACCCATAGGGTTTTTGTAAGCACTTCTATAGGCCCATAATGCATCATCAAGTTTCTTAGACCAATTCTTTCTAGATCTATTAACAGTCTTTTGCAAGATCAATTTAATTTCTCTATTGCTTAATTCTACTTGAACACTAGACTGAGGATGATAAGGAGATGCAATTCTATGATTAACATCATACTTAGCAAGCTATTTACGGAAAGCACCATGAATAAAGTGTGAACCACCATCAGTAATTAAATATCTAGGGAAAATAACTTCTTTAAGCATTTTAATAGAAGTCTTATGATCAGCACTACTAGTTGGAATAGCTTCTACCCACTTAGTAACATAATCGACATCAACTAGAATGTGAGTATACCCGTTGGACTTTGGAAAAGGTCCCATATAATCGAAACCCCAAACTTCAAATGGTTCAATAACAAGAGAATAATTCATAAGCATTTCCTAACGTCTACTAATAGTACCAATTCTTTGACATTCATCACAATACAAGACAAACTTACGAGCATCCTTGAAGAGAGTAGGCCAATAAAAACCAGATTATAATACCTTGTGTGCAGTTCTATCTCCAGCATGGTGTCCTCCGTAGGCCTCGGAGTGACACTTGTGTAGGAGCTGTTCCTGTTCATGCTCAGGTACACAATGTCTAATAACACCATCTACTCCTTATTTATAAAGGTGTGGATCATCCCAAAAGTAATGTCTTAAATCATAGAAGAACTTTTTCTTTTGTTGGTATGTGAAACAAGGCGGTATAAATTTAGCAACAATGTAATTAGCATAATCAACATACCATGGAGCATTACGTGAAGCATTTATGACAGCTAACTGTTCATCAGGAAAGCTATCATCAATAGGTAGTGGGTCATCAAGAACATTTTCTAACCTAGACAAGTTGTTTGCTACGGGGTTCTCAGCACCCTTTCTATCAATAATATGCAAATCAAATTCTTGTAGCAGAAGAACCCATCGAATAAGTCTAGGTTTAGCATCTTTCTTTTACATAAGATATTTAATAGCCGCATGATCAGTGTGAACAGTTACTTTGGAATCAACAATATAAGGTCTGAACTTATCACAAGCAAACACAACTACTAAAAATTCCTTTTCAGTGGTAGCATAGTTTCTTTGAGCATTGTCTAGAGTTTTACTAGCATAATGGATAACATTTAATTTATTATCAACTCTTTGTCCTAGAACAGCACCAACGGCATAATCACTAGCATCACACATAATTTCAAAGGGTAGGTTCCAATCAGGTGGTTGAACAACAGGTGCAGTGATCAAGGCTTTCTTAAGGATTTCAAATGCTTCTACACAACCATCATCAAAAACAAAAGGTATATCTTTTTGCAAGAGATTAGTGAGAGGCCGAGAAATTTTAGAGAAGTCTTTAATAAATCTCCTATAGAAACCAGCATGACCAAGGTAACTTCTTATACCTCTGATATCCGTAGGACACGACATTTTTTCAATAGCATCAACTTTAGCTTTATCAACTTCAATACCTCTTTCGGAGATTTTGTGTCCCAAGACAATGCCCTCATTAACCATAAAGTGTCACTTCTCCCAATTAAAGAGAAGATTTGTTTCTTCACATCTCTGCAAAACTCGATCAAGGTTGCTCAAGCAATCATCAAAAGAAGTTCCGTAAACAGAGAAATCATCCATGAAAACCTCAACAATCTTTTCACAAAAGTCAGAGAATATAGCAGTCATACATCTTTAAAAGGTAGTAGGTGCATTGCATAAACCAAAAGGCATACATCTATAAGCAAAGGTACCAAAAGGACAAGTAAAAGTGGTCTTCTCTTGGTCCTCTTTTGACACAGGTATTTGAGACAAACCAGAATAACCATCTAGAAAGCAAAAGTGTGTGTGTTTGGATAGTCTTTCTAGCATTTGATCAATAAAGGTTAGAGGGTAATGATATTTCCTAGTAGCTTTATTTAATTTCCTAAAATCAATTACCATTCTATATCCTGTAACAATTCTTTGCGGGGTCAATTCATTTTTATCATTAGGAACAATGGTAATACCTCCCTTCTTAGGGACATAATGAACGGGACTAACCCATCTGCTATCAGCAATAGGATAAATTATACCTGCCTCCAGAAGCTTTAATATTTCATTTCTTACCACTTCTTTCATTTCAGGATTTAACCATCGTTGGTGATCAACAACTGGTTTAGCATCAGGCTCCATATTAATTTTATGCTGACATAGAGTGGCACTAATGCCCTTAGGATCATCAAGGGTATATCCAATAGCAGCACGGTGCTTCCTCAGAGTTTTCAATAATCTCTTTTCTTCATGCTCTGAAAGGTTAGCAATAATAATAACATGATATATCTTCTTTTCATCAAGATAAGCGTATTTCAGAGTATCCGGTAATTGTTTAAGCTCAAACACGGGATCACCCTTGGGTGGAGGAGGATCCCCAAGTATTACAACAGGCAAGTTGTGTTTCAAAATAGGATGCTGATCAAAGAAAATCTTATCTATTTCATTCCTTTCATTCATATGCATATTGTTTTCATGGTCTAGCAAATATTGTTCTAAGGGATCAGTAGGAGGCACAGCAATAGAAGCAAGACCAATAATTTCATCCTTACTAGGCAATTCTTTATCGTGGGGTTGTCTACGAAATTTAGAGAAATTAAACTCATGGGACACATCCCCAAAACTTATAGTAACAGTTTCTTTCTCACAATCTATCTTAGCATTAACAGTATTCAAGAAAGGTCTACCAAATATAATGGGACAAAAATCATCTTGTGGGGAACCAAGAACAAGAAAATCAGTAGGATATTTTATTTTCCCACACAAGACTTCAACATCTCTAACAATCCCAATTGGTGCTATAGTATCTCTATTAGCAAGCTTAATGGTAACATCAATTTCTTCTAATTCAGCTGGTGCAACATCATTCATAATTTCTTGATATAAGGTAAAGGGAATTGCACTCACACTAGCACCCACATCACATAAGCCATGATAACAATGATCTCCTATTTTAACAGAAACAACAGGCATGCCAACAATAGGTCTATGTTTATCTTTAGTATCAGGTCTAGCAATTCTAGCAGCTTCATCATAGAAATGAATAACATGCCCATCAATATTATCAACCAAGAGATCTTCAACCATAGCAATTCTAGGTTCAACTTTGATTTGTTCAGGGGGTGTAGGTGTTCTAGTATAACTCTTACGAACCACAGCTGAAGCTTTAGCTTGTTCCTTTATTCTAACAGGGAAAGGTGGTTTCTCAATATAAGCAGCAGGAATAACAGGATCAACATTATAAATGATAGTTTCTTCTTCAACTTTAATAGGTTCAACTACTTTCACTTCAATGGGAGGATGATATTTAAACCACTTCTCCTTAGGGAGATCAACATGAGTAGCAAAAGATTCACAGAAAGAAGCTACTATCTCAGAGTCAAGTCCATATTTAGTGCTAAAATCACAAAAAGCATCGGTGTCTATAAAGGATTTAACACAATCAAACTTAAGGTTTATACCTAACTCCTTACCTTCGTCGAGTTCCCAATCTTCAGAGTTGCGTTTAATTCTTTCCAATAAACCCCATTTGAATTCAATATCCTTCTTCATAAAGGAACCAGTACAAGAAGTATCGAGCATGGATTGATCATTACGAGAAAGCCGAGCATAAAAATTCTGAATAATAATTTCTCTTGAGAGCT
This sequence comes from Elymus sibiricus, assembly GCA_039707655.1. NCBI lineage: Eukaryota > Viridiplantae > Streptophyta > Magnoliopsida > Poales > Poaceae > Elymus > Elymus sibiricus. The sequence continues at coordinate 139,157,372 of CM077669.1, forward strand.
CATGATTGGGGCATTAATATAACATTGACTTAAGCTTCCCGCAAGCTTGAGCGATACTTTCTCCTTCACGAGGCCAAAAATTATAAATATAATTCTAATCACGATGAACCAGATGCATAGGATAAAACTTCTGATGAAATTCCAATTTCAATCGGTTGTAGTTCCATGATCCAATATCATCACATAGCCTATACCATGTCAATGCCTTCTCCTTCAAAGATAAAGGAAAGACCTTCTTCTTTACATCATCCTCGGGCAAACCTGCAAGCTTAAATAATCCACAAAATTCATCCACATAGATAAAATGCAAATCAGGATGTAGTGTTCCATCTCCTGCATAAGGATTAGCTAGCAGTTTCTCTATCACACCCGAAGGAATTTCATAGTAAATATTTTCAGTAGGTTCAGTAGGTTGAGGAGCAACTCTTTGTGCTTCCGGTCGAGGTGAAGATACCCCGAACAAGCCCCTCAAAGGATTATTTTCCATAGTAACAAGTGACAGTAAATTTCAGCACACTATATAATAATTTCCTTACCAAATTCCACTCACCAAATGCGCTTCACTCCTCAGCAACGGCACCAGAAAAGAGTCTTGATGACCCACAAGTATAGGGGATCTATCGTAGTCCTTTCTATAAGTAAGAGTGTCGAACCCAACGAGGAGCAGAAGGAAATGGCAAGCAGTTTTCAGTAAGGTATTCTCTGCAAGCACTAAAATTATCGGTAACAGATAGTTTTGTGATAAGATAATTCATAACGGATAGCAAGTAACAAATGTAGCAAAGGTGCAGCAAGGTGGCCCAATCCTTTTTGTATCAAAGGACAAGCCTGGACAAACTCTTATATAAAGCAAAGCGCTCCCGAGGACACATGGGAATTTCTGTCAAGCTAGTTTTCATCATGCTCATATGATTCGAGGTCGTTACTTTGATAATTTGATATGTGGGTGGACCGGTGCTTGGGTGCTGCCCTTACTTGGACAAGCCTCCCACTTATGATTAACCTCTCTCGCAAGCGTCCGCAACTACGAAAAAGGAATTAAGATAAATCTAACCATAGCATGAAACATATGGATCCAAATCAGCCCCTTACGAAGCAACACATAAACTAGGGTTTAAGCTTCTGTCACTCTACCAACCCATCACCTACTTATTACTTCCCAATGCCTTCCCCTAGGCCCAAATAATGGAGAAGTGTCATGTAGTCGACATTCGCATAACACCACTAGAGGAGAGACAACATACATCTCATCAAAATATCGAACGAATACCAAATTCACATGATTACTTATAACAAGACTTATCCCATGTCCTCAGGAACAAACATAACTACTCACAAAGCATATTCATTTTCATAATCAGAGGAGTATTAATTATCATTAAGGATCTGAACATATGATGTTCCACCAAGTAAACCAACTAGCATCAACTACAAGGAGTAATCAACACTACTAGCAACCCACAGGTACCAATCTGAGGTTTTGAGACAAAGATCGGATACAAGAGATGAACTAGGGTTCGGAGAGGAGATGGTGCTTGTGAAGATGCTGATGGAGATTGAACCCCTCTCGATGAGAGGATCGTTGGTGATGACGATGGCTTCGATTTCCCCCTCCGGGAGGGAACTTTCCCCGGCAGAACAGCTCCGCCGGAGCCCTAGATTGCTTCTGCCCAGGTTCCACCTCGAGACGGCGGCGCTTCGTCCTGAAAGCTCTCTTATGATTTTTTCCAGGTCAAAACCCTCCATATAGCAGAAGATGGGCGCCGGAGGCCTGCCAGGGGGCCCACAAGCCATAGGGGCGCGCCCAGGGGGGTAGTGCGCGCCCCTAGGCTTGTGACCTCCTGGTTGGTCCCCTCTGGTATTTCTTTCACCCAATATTTTTTATATATTCCAAAATAATTCTCCGTAAATTTTCAGGACTTTTGGAGTTGTGCAGAATAGGTCTCTCATATTTGCTCCTTTCCAGTCCAGAATTCTAGCTGCCGGTATTCTCCCTCTTCATGTAAACCTTGTAAAATAAGAGAGAAAAGGCATAAGTATTGTACCATAATGTGTAATAACAGCCCATAATGCAATAAATATCAATATAAAAGCATGATGCAAAATGGACGTATCAACCAGAAGCGCCTCGGGCTCCGCCAGTCGAGCCTTCCAGGCGGCAACGTCCTCGTTGGCCATGGATAGCGTCTCATGCTGCCTCTTAAGAGAATGGACCTGCTGGTTGTACCAGTCCCGCAGCTCGCTCCCTTTGCTCCTCAGCTGCTAATCCACGAGCTCGACTGAGTCGCGCTGCTCCTTGACCGCCTGCCACTTGAGGCTGTACCTACTCTGCACATCCTTAAGCCCTGCTGCTACAGATTCCAGGAAAGCCAAATCCTTGGTGCCGTCAGCAGTACTGTCAGCTCCTTCGATCTTCTGGGATAGCGGCGCCAGGATCTTGTTGATTTCTTCATTGAGGTCTGCGCCCACTGAGAAGGGCGAGCCCAGAGCTGTGTGACTTAGCGGAGCTATGACCAATGACAGGTGACTCTGCGGGGACTGAAGAGCCGATGCCAGATGATAACTGGACGAGGGAGGCCTCATGGATTGAAGGGGAGTCTTCTCTTCGACCACTGGGCCTAGGCCAGGCGCGTTGCTGGGATTTTGTTCCATTCCTTCTGAGGACCCCTGAATATCCCCGGCAGCCGGGCCATGTTCCTCCACGGCAGCAATCTTCATCGCCTCCGCGGCAGCATCCCTTCGACACGTGTCCGTGTACTGTTTGGGGCCTAACCCAACATGCCAAGCGACACGTATGTCTCAGGCCCGGGGGCTTCTGTTGGGGTATACAAACAGGGGTGTTCATTCCCCTGACTTGTGCACAGACAGTGAACCTCCGGCCTTCACAACCTGAGCCCGTCGGGAAAAGCTACCACACCACCAAGCAGCATTCAAGAACCAGACCCCGGCAGCAACAACCGGCAGAGGGCCAAACAAACACCGGTAGCACCAGCACAACGACCCAGGAGGGGCCCAAAGCGCGTCAGCCGCATCCCCGGAGCCTGTCGGGGACCGAGGCGTGCACATCCTAGGAAGACCCGGCAAGCCATCCCCCGACAGGCGTGAGCTAACTAGCCACCTCTCCACCGCATCGCGACGTCAGTCACTTGTCGATGCGGTATCGAAGCCTCAAGCGGCTAAGTAGCTCTCGCTGAGCATGTGGCGAGGCACCGGAAGGAAGATTATACCCAGTTGACACCCGTCCAGCAGCGTGTCGAGACCCTAAGCAACAGCCAGATAAGCGGTGGCAAGAGCTTGCTGGGAATGCACCCTCGAGCACCACCTAGTCTAGTAATCATGGTATTTTGTCTTAAATGTCAGAGTTAGGTAAGATAGCTCTGCTAAGCTATCCAATCGATAGATAATGACTGTTTTGCCATTGTGGTTGCCCCTTGCTCTATAAAAGGAGACCCGAGGCAACCTAGCTCAGGATTCGGACCTTTGGACACTGGTACTCACATAGCAGCTCGCCCTGACAGCAACTCTTGCCGGGGTTAAGTGATGCATGTTCTTCGTGTTCCTTCGATCAATCCACCAAAAGCAGGAGTACGGTTTTACGATTAGCAGCGGCCAGAACCTGGGTAAAATGCTAGCGTCCTGATCGTCGCGCCGTCTCATGCTCTCCGCTCTTTGTGCCACGTGACCCCCCTTACTGAACCACAAAGGGACCGCTGGTCCCGTAGGTGATCGTGTGCATCCGTTACCCGAAAGAAGGTATCCCGACTATTGTCACTCCGGGGTTTACGGATCATAACACATAGCAGGTGCATATGACTAGCAAGATCGGATCAAGAACATAGATATAATGGTGATAACATAAACAGTTCAGATCTGAAATCATGGCACTCGGGTCCTAGTGACAAGCATTAAGCATGGCAAAGTCATAGCAACTTCAATCTCAGATCATAGTGGATACTAAAGATCAAGCCCTAACAAAACTAACTCGATTACATGATGAATCTCATCCAACTCCTCACCGACCAGCAAGCCTGCGAAAGAATTACTCACTCCCGGTGGGGAGCATCATGGAATTCACGATGGAGAAGGGTTGATGATGACGAAGACTGAAGATTCCCCTCTCCGGGGCCGCAAACGGGCTCCAGATCGGGCCTCCCGATGAAGAACAGGAGGTGGCGATTGCTCCGTATCGTGAAACGCGATGAAACTTTCTCTCCTATTTTTTCTCCGAAAATAGGATTTTATGGCGCTGGAATTAGGGTCAGTGGGGCCATGAGGTGGGCACAACCCACCAGGGCGCGGCAGCGGGAGCCGGCCCGTAAGGGAAGGCAGCGGGAGCCGGCCGATGCACGCAGGCACAGGGAGGCGGCGATGTCGGGCGACCGGGGCGGAGCTGGCGCCCGGGCTGAAGTTGGAGCCGTCCGGCGTCCGGGGGCGGAGCCGGCGCACGGGCGGCGAAGCAACACGGGCGCTCGGAAGTGAGCGGCACCGGGGGCGGAGCAGGGCGGAGCCGGCGCGCGAGGGGAGGCGGGGCGGCCAAACCGGCTTGCACGGAAGCCAGCAGCGCGGCGCGGCTGCGGGCGCGCAGAGGCGCATCCGGGGGTGGCAGCAGGCGGCGGAGCAGAGGGGGAGGCCGGAGCAGCGCCGCAACGCGGAGGCGCGACCTTGAGCTGGACGGAGGCTGCCGGCTCTGTGGCCCTGGAGGTCCCGGAGGGGCGCCATGCCCGTTGCTGGTGACGTTGCTGGGCGGGGCACGGCCAAAACCGCAAGACGCTAGGCGGGACCGGCTGCGAGCAGCGGCAGCCTGAGGTCGGCCTGGAGACGGAGCAGGGCCAGCCGGGAAGACGGAGCAGGGTCCGGTTGGCCGGCGCGTCGGCCATGCGGTGAAGGGGAGGACCGGAGCGCAAGGGAACCGGGCGTCGGCGCTGCGCGGAGCGACCGGGAGGTCAAAGTGGGGCGGAGGCGGAGGCCGAGCTTGCCGCTGCTCGGGAGCAAGCGGAGTGGGTGGAGGCTGAGCTCGCCACGGCTCGGGAGGAGGCAATGGGGGCGGAGCGGTGCTGGCGTCGCGGGACGTGCGGCCGCAAGGGCGCGCGCAGGCGGAGAGGCGACCAGGGAGGCACGCGAGAGGCCGGCCGGCGGGCGCACTGGGAGCCACGGGGGTGGCCCGGACGAGGGGGCGGCGCGCGACGCGGGGGCCCCGGGACGGAACTGCCACGGGACAGCAGGCGCGCGGCTGTGCCCGCCGTGCGCCTCTGTAGTTCCTTTTCCTTCCCAGTATTTGCAACAGGGCGCGGCTAATGTTGGGGACGATGCTGGAGATGCAGCGGGGTGGTTGGGCGAGTAGGCACGGCGGTGCGCGGAGACCACGGCCGTGTCGAGGGCATTGACGGCGGCCTGCGAGAGGCATCGCCGCGTGGTGGCCACCGATGCCGATGCACACATGCGTGGAGGACTGGGACTGGGACCTCGCGCTTACGATGCAGACAAGTTTGGAGCGATGAGACTCCTTCTGTGCGTTGCGGCATCGAGAGAGGAAATCCCGTGGCCGCTTGGCCGCTGGTGGAGGAGGGAGGCAGGCTCCTGCGAGTGTGCATTGGCGCCGCAGCAGTTGGGTCGCTTATTGGCCTCGTACTGCTGCCGCGCGCACGCGACACGACGCCGAGGCACATGGACATCTTGCCAGGGGCGAGGAGCAGCACGGGTGCTGCGTCACCGGTGGCGGAGCAACGCTGGAGCGGCGATGGGCGAGACGCCGGCGACGTCACGGTGGCGATGATGAAAGCGGCAGCAAGGGCGTGGCGTCGCGCGCATTCGACCCGGGGGCGTGTTGATGTCGAGCCCCCGAGCGCCGCCGGAGAGACGACGGCGACGTCGCGGTGGTGATGATGAGAGGGTCCATCGTGGACCGCGGTTCCAGTAGCATCTTGCCCCCACGGTGAGCGCCAACCGTCGTCGTTTTCTCACAACAGATGCCAAGGGGTGGCTAATCGAGGTGAGAGCAAGGCTATCGTGGAAGATCCGGGATGGGATAGTGTAGTAGCACGCGGTGGTTTACCCAGGTTCGGGGATCTCGTGGAGATAACACCCCTAATCCTGCATGTCTGGTGATATATGCGGTGTATCTGGTGGCAGTACAGAGTTGCTCCTGGAGCTATATTTGTGGAGGAAGAAGGGAGCTGTGAGAGCTCTTCCCCTTGCCCCATACGTGAGAGAGTGGGAGAGGAATGAGAGAAAGATAGGATCCCTCCTCTGTGGGTGAGCTTCCTGGGTCACCGTATAAAGGGGTGCCCAGGGGACAAGGGGTGGCCCACATGGCCTAACTACACTATTGGAGATGACATGTGAGGGGGCACATGATGCAGGCAATAGTGCATCACTATTGGCATGGTCATGCAAGGTGACGCATGACACAGGCTATAGTGCGCCACTATTGGGGCGTAGTGAAGTGACGCATGATGTAGGCTATAGTGTCTTCATGTCGTGTCCGATGGGACGTGGTGCTTGACCTTGCGCAGCAGGCCGGCTGGAGCAGCCGGATAGGGGGTCGGACGGAGCAGCCCGGCTGGTCTTAGCGGCCGGCCAGACCAGCGTGCCAGCCGAAGCAGCCAGCTGGTGTGGCCGGGCAGGGAGCCGGCAGGACTTAGCAGCCGGCCAGACCGGGGCGTAAGCCGGAGCAGCCGGACAGAGGGACGTTGGCTGCCCCGTTGTTTTAAAATGTTGAGTCGTCTCCTTGAGCCTACCCGGGGGTAATCCCCTCGACAAAACTTGAGCTTGAAATTTCTATTCCTAGAAAATTGCATGATGAGTGGAAACCTACTATCAAAATAAAGATAAATAAATTTTAATGCAATGCTTTGTGTGACCTTGCTGCTAGTGTTTCAACTATACCCAAAACTTTATGTGATGTGCTTGGTCTCACTAATATTGAAGTGTGTTCCCTAAACTTGCATCTTACGGATTCTACCATCAAGAAACCTTTAGGTAGAATTAATGATGTGTTTATTATTGCAAACAAAAATTATGTGCCTGTAGATTTCATTGTGCTTGATATTGATTGCAATCTTTCTTGTCCCATAATACTTGGAAGGCCATTTTTTCGAACTATAGGTGCAAGTATTGATACCAAAGAGGGAAACATAAGATTCCAATTCCCATTAAAGAAATGGATGGAACACTTCCCTAGGATGATAATTAAACCACCTTATGAATCAATCATGAGAGATACCTACGGGTTGAGTGTCAAAGATGACAACACTTGAAACTATCCATTATGCCTAGCTAGGGGCATAAAACAATAGCGCTTGTTCGGAGGCAACCCAATATGTATCTTTATTTTTGTTTTTACTTTCTGTTTTTGTGTGATATAATGATTGTGTCCTCTATAATGATTGTGCTTTTATGTTTATATTAGTGTTTGTGCCAAGTAAAGCCATTGGGATGACTCACAAGATGAGTAGAAACGATGCTGAATCTGAAACAGAAACTTTGACTCCAGTGCAGGAATTTTCATTTTTTACTGGAGGGTGATAATGATCTGAAATTTTAACACAATATTTGTATGCAAATTATTTAGGTTTTCCAAAATTTTCATAATTTTTAGATTTACAGAATTATGGGATCTTTACAGATTGCTACAGACTGTTCTGTTTTAAACAGATTATGTTTTGCTTGCATAGTTTGCTTGTTTTGTTAATGCCATGGACTATATCAGGGGGTATAAGCCATGGGGAAGTTAGAATACAGTAGCTATTATTCAAAAAATAAATTTGAATCAATTTATCACTGTACCTCAAGTATGCAATATGTTTCTTATACTAACGGATCTCACGAAGTTTTGTTGAGTTTTGTGTGACTGAAGTTTTCAAGTTTTGGGTGTGATCACGATGGACTACGGAATAAGGAGTAGAAAGAGCCCAAGGTTGGAGATGCCCAAGGCACCCCAAGTATAATTCTAAGGAGACTCAAGCGTCTAATCTTGGGGATGCCCCGAAAGGCATCTCCTCTTTCGTCTCAATCCATCGGTATGTCACTTGGAGCTATATTTTTATTCATCACATGATATGTGTTTTGCTTGGAGCGTCGTTTGCTTTTGTTTTCTTTTACTTTCAGTTTGTCACAATCAACATTTGCTGGAAACACCTATTTGAGAGAGACACACCTTTATGATAATTTTCTAGAATACTCTATGTGCTTCACTTATATCTTTTGAGCTAGGCAGTTGCTCTAGTACTTCACTTATATCTTTTTGAGCACGGTGGCGTGTAGATTTTATAGAAATAATATGCTCTCGTTCTTCACTTATATTTGTTTGAGTGCTGAGTAATAGTGAAGGTAATTTGCATGCGTCATAACACTAGTCCAAGAATATTAGGTATTCAACGAATGATGATCAAAACCATCGTGTAGCACATATAGAGAAGTTGTTGGTTAATGACATTGATTTATTAATATGAAAAAGGTGTGAGTCCAAAATTTTTGATTCATAGAAGTGTCGAGATTAAGATGTGTTAACTTGTTATTCATCTAAAAATTAAAGAGGCATGGTGATGATGTGTGAGCATTTATATTCCTCGTTGAAATCCTAGTGTTGTTTTGAGTTGGGGGCGCGCGATGGTTAACTCCTACCAACCTCCTCCCTCGGGGCATGCGAGGAGTACTTTGATTTGTGATAAAACTAATAAAACTTTGCAATAAGTATGTGATTTTTTTATGTCTAATGTGACACCATGGACATACGCATCTTCACCTTCTCATATTTGCTAGCCTCTTCGGTACCGTGCATAACCCATTCTCACCTCGAGGATCGATGCAAATATTAGCTGGTGCATCCAAACCCCGTGACATGATACGCTCTGTTGCACATAAGCCTCATTATATCTTCCTCAAAACAGCCACCATACCTACCTATTATGGCATTTCCATAGCCATTCCGAGATATATTGCCATGCAAATTCCATCATCGCTTCATATGACTAGTATGTTCATCATCATAATGCTTTGCATGATCGTATAGAGCAGACATAGTATTTGTGGCAAAGCCACCGTTCTTCATATTTTTGATACATGTCACGCTAGATCATTGCACATCCTGGTACACTACTAGAGGCATTCATACAGAGTCATATCTTCCTATCAGTTCTTCATGTTGAGTTGTAAGTAAATAAAAGTGTGATGATCATCATTATTAGAGAATTATCCCAGTAAGGAAAGGATGATGGATACTATGATTCCCCCACAAGTCGGGATGAGACTCCGGACAAAAATGAAATAAAAATGAGGGAGGCCAAATGAGCCCACAATATAAAAAAGAGAAAATGGGGGAGGCAAAAAGAAAAGACAAAAGAGAAAAGCCCGTCATAAAAAAATAAAAAATAAAAAATATGAGAGAAAAGAGAGAAGGGACTTTGCTACTATCCTTTATCACACTTGTGCCTCGGAGTGGCACCATGTTCTTCATATAGAGAGTCTCCTATGTTGACACTTCCATATGCTAGTGGGAATTACCTTTTCATATAATAAACATGGCTTGTATATTCCTATGACGGGCTTCCTCAAATGCCCGAGGTCTTCATGAGCAAGCAAGTTTGATGCACATCCCACTTAGCTTTAGTTGAGCTTTCATACACTTATAGCTCTAGTGCATCATTGCCGGGGCACGGATGCACGCGATCACATATGGGGCCAGAGGCCCCTTTGTGGTTCGGCAAGGGCGGTCACGTTGCACAAAGAGTGGAGACCATAAGGCAGCGCGATGGTCGGGACGCTGGCATTTTTACCCAGGTTCGGGCCGCTGTGAAGCGTAAAACCCTACTCCTGCTTTTGGTGGATTGATCAAACGAACACGAAGAACACGCAGCGCTCAATCCCGACAAGGGTTGCCGTCGGGGAGAGCTACTACGCGAGTACAAGTGTCCAAGGATCCGAATCCTGAGCTAGGTTGCCTTGGGCCTCCTTTTATTGTGCAAGGGGCAACCACAGTGGCAAAACAGTCTTTATCTGGTGATTAGATAGCTAACAGAGCTATCATACCTAACTCTGGCATTTAGGAAAAAAATACCATGATTGCTAGACTAGGTGACGCTCGGGGATGCATTCCCGGCAAGCTCTTGCCACCGCCTATCTGGCTGTTGCTTAGTGTCTTGACACGCCACTGGACGGGTGTCAACTGAGTATAATCTTCCTTCCGGTGCGTCACCACGTGTTTAGCGAGAGCCACTTAGCCGCCTGATGGCTCGACACCGCATCGACAAGTGACTGGCGTCGTGATGCGATGGAGCAGGGGCTGGTCAGCTCGTGCTTGCCGGGGGATGGCTTGCCGGGTCTTCCTGAGATGTGCACGCCTCGGTCCCCAGCAGGCTCCGGGGGCATGGCTGGCGCGCTTTAGGCCCTTCCTGGGCCGTTGTGTTGGTCTTGTCGGTGTTTGCTTGGCCTTCTGCAGGTCGTTGCTTGACGTGGCTTGATATTGCATCGGTATTTCCCCAAATAGGAAGGGATGATGTAGCACAACGACAGTAAGTATTTCCCTCAGTTATGAAACCAAGGTTATCGAACCAGTAGGAGGATCACCACCACCCAATAAGCAGCACCTACACACAAATAACAAATACTTGCAACCCGACACTAAAGAGAGGTTGTCAATCTCTCTACGGTAAAAACATAGATTAGGTAGTGATAGATAGGAGAGATAGATCTCTCAAGAACACAAAATAAAAAGTGCAGCAATATGTTTTTGGGTTTTTGGTTTTTATTTGTGTTCTTGAGAGATCTATCTCTCCTATCTATCACTACCTAATCTATCTTATTACCATAGAGAGATTGACAACCTCTCTTTCGCGTCGGGTTGCTAGTATTTGTCGTTTGTGTGCAGGTGCTTCTTATTGGGTGTTGGTGATCCTCCTACTGGTTCGATAACCTTGGTTTCATAACTGATGGAAATACTTACCCCGTCGCTGTGCTGCATCATCCCTTCCTCTTTGTGGAAATACCGACGCGGTCTCAAGCCACGTCAATTACCAGCCTAGGTGGCACTCGAGGGTGCATCCCCGGCAAGCTCTTGCTACCGCTTGGCTGGTCGTTGCTTATGGTCTTGACACGCTGCAGGGCGGGTGTCAACTGGACGTAAGTTATCTTCTGGCGCGCTGCCACGTGCTTAGTGAGAGCTGATTGGCCGCTTGAGGGCTCGACACCACATCGACAAGTGACTGATGTAGCGATGCGGTGGAGCGGTGGCTGGTTAGCCCGTGCCTGCCGGGGAATGGCTTGCCGGGTCTTCAGAAAGGCGCGCATGTCTTCGTCCCCGGTAAGCGCCGAAGACGAGCTTGGCGCGTTATAGTTCATGCTTGGGCTGCCGCGTCGGGCTTGTTGGAGTCTGGTCTTGATCATTCGCTGGGATTGAGCGAACGTTGAAGGGTTCAGCTACTACCGCCTGTGCATAAGTCAGGGGCACTGGGTACCCCTGTATCAGTACACCGACAGGAGCCCCCGGGTCTAGCCCACATGCGCTCGCCAAGTGTCGTTGGGTCAGGCCCAAAATCTATGCACAGGCACGCAATGGGAGGGAGTAACTGCCCAATTATTGGTTAGCACTGGCCCACCACTTCAGGCCGTTTCCGCCATGCGCGCCGCATGCATAGCAGGGAGTTAGCGACGGGCGCGCATGACTTAAAGTCCTCATCGTGGTAGAAACCCGAGCGCCATGGATTGGAGAAATGGGGCGGTTACCTGTTCGCCCGTGATCGTGGGTGATGGAATTGGTGGAGATGGCGGCGACCCTTGGAGTAGAGGAGAGCCAGCCCCCGCACCCTCCCCTATAAATTGGGGGTCGTGAGGGGCGATGCTTATCCATCCTTTCTTCCTCCTTGAGTCTGAATCCATAGAGCTCGCCCTTCTGCTTCCTTGTCTTGAGCTGTGCTCCCCTCCCGGATGTTCAGGGGGAGGGGCCTAGAGAGTGTGTTTGCAGAGCCTTCCTCTTGGGCCTATGCTCAGCCCTCGTCATGGAGAGACAACTCTGAGCTGAAGGCTAGTCGGGGAAGTCTTGGAGGGAGGAACGGGCAGCGTGGTGGCCGTGTTGGAGACGACCGCGGCGGCATGCCTGCCGCCACGCTGCCTGCTTCTTTAGCTTGGACGGGACACCATGTGGTCGACATCGCGTCGGGATCCATATTGGCGGTGCAGCGTCCTGGCGGCCCATGGTTCCAGCATTCCTTCTTCAAGGTGATGGAGAAAAACTGCTCGCTCGGCTGCCACGGCCGTGCGCACGATTGCAGCCGTGACTCGTCGCTTATCGCTGTGAAGCTCTCCATCCGCAGCGTTGTGGACGGAGCGTACGGAAGGGAGCCCTTCATCCACGTGTGTTCTTTTAAGGCGGGGGATAGAATTCTCCGCCTTTGGCCACCGGGGACGACCATGCTCTCTGTGGGGTCCCCGGGTTGACATGCCTGGAGCTTGGGTGACGACGGGGGCGTTCCCTCGAGCGGTGGCGATGAGGAAGACGATGGCGGTTGGGGACCTACGACGCATCAGGAGCACGGGTGAGGTCTCCGACGCATCGCGCTCCCCGGCAGCACCATCATCACAAGCTGGGCTCCGGCAGCGCCACCATCTGCACCTACCCTCCGCCTTCTTTCCCCTTGTCGGTCTTGTCCGCTCTGTTCGCCGGTCGCGTCCCTCTGGTCCTGGCTGGGAAGCGTCGAATCCCGGCCAGGCACTCCTTTTGCCCTTTGTCCCTTCTTCACCTAATCCCTAAGACAAGAGGGACAAGAAAGGCATTACGGGAATTTTATCTTTTTGTATGCCAAAAATTTAGGCGTTTGCCAAATTTTAGATGATCAGCATGTACTTTCTTATCCTCTTTGTATCAAAAATGAATGAGAAAAAGTGTTGTCTTTCTTTTGCAAGTACTATCTCTTTCCTTATTTATACTGCATCAGTATGTTTTGTCTTTGCTGCACGCAGCTACTTGCCGGGTCATCATTCAAACCACGAGTGCCAAAGAGGGGAAACGAGCCCCCGGCAACAGGTTGGCGTTGTTCCCCGGTAGAGCTCCTTGTCGGTATCGGCGCTGCCACCCCTATAGACAAAGACAGGGGGACAGCTCGTCTCGACAAGGGTTTTCACCACGTGGATGACTCCACAACCCGCAGTAAGGAAGATACAAAGGGTTTCCTTGAGAAATCGAGAAGTACTGAACTGGAGATATGCGATATACTTATCTTTTCCATGCAGTAACCCCCTTTTTGAGTGTGATGGGCCGCCATCCTTGTTCCTTTGTTTCCCTTCCCTGTTTTCTCGATGGTAAAACATGTAGAGTGAGAACAGTAACAAAGATTATGGTTTCATCAAGTATTCTAGCAAATCTTTATAACTTTGCAATCATAAAAATGTAGGGTGGGAAAAGTAACAAAAGAGATAACATTGCAATCATAAAGAATGCATAATGAGCATGTAGGGATGATGATATGATGCAATACCTAGCTTTATTATAGTTGCACAGGGTCTACGCCTGGCTTTGTACAAAGGGTTACATGCAACATTGGCAAGGCTTGTACAAAAGGTGGCTGCCGGGGACTGAGCCCGGCAGCCGCGCCTTACGAGTAGAACTTACGAAGATGCTCAATGTTCCATGAGTTAAGCACCTTGGTGCCATCTTCGGTCTCCAGATGGACTGCGCCAGGTCTGGTGACTCGTACTACCCGGTAAGGGCCTTCCCACTTCAGCGTCAACTTGTTGGTACCCTTGGCGGACTGAACACGGCTAAGGACAAGGTCGCCTTTATCAAGGCTCCGGGCATGTACCCTGCGGCTATGATAGAGGCGCAGAGCTTGCTGGTAGTGTGCAGCATGCACAGCAGCCCGGAGACGATCTTCCTCGAGGAGCATGGCATCGTCATGCCGTAGCTGCTCTTGCTCTACTTCATCGTAGGCAAGTACTCAAGGTGACCCGTATATGAGTTTCGTGGGGTGCACTGCTTCCGCCCCGTATACTAGGGAGAAGGGCGTCTGGCCGGTAGCTCGATTCTGTGTCGTTCTGAGGGACCAAAGAACCACCGGCAGCTCATCTATCCAGCGCTTGCCGCTCCTCCGCAGCCTATCGAAAGTCCTTGTCTTGAGACCTCGCATCACTTCAGCATTCATCCTCTCGACTTGCCCGTTGCTCCTTGGATGGGCAACAGAGGCAAAGGAGACCTTGCTTCCAAGGCTCTGGATGTATTGCATGAAGGCGCGGCTCGTCAACTGGGTGCCATTGTCCGATATCACTCTATTGGGTACTCCAAAACGGCACACCAGTCCTTTCATGAACTTGATAGCCGACTGCGTGGTCACCTTCTTTACCGGCTCTACCTCAGGCCACTTTGTGAACTTGTCGATTGCTATGAACAAGAACTCAAACCCCCGACAGTGTGGGGGAAGGGGCCCAAAATATTGAGCCCCCAGACCGAGAAGGGCCAGGACAAAGGGATCATCTGGAGAGCTTGGGCTGGCTGATGGATGTTTTTGAAATGGAACTGGCAGGCTTCACACTTGGTGACCAACTCAGTAGCATCTTGAAGGGCAGTCGGCCAATAGAAACCCTGGCGGAAGGCTTTCCCGGCAAGAGCTCTAGATCCAATGTGTGAGCCACATATGCCTCCATGAATCTCTGCCAACAGCTTCAGTCCATCCTCCCAGCAGACGCACCGCAATTTCACACCGTTCGGTCACATTCTGTACAAGGTGTCATCGACAAATTGGTACATACTTGACCGTCGGGCTACCTTTTCGGCCTCTTCTTGTACTTCGGGGACTCCTCCAGTTTGGAGGAAATGGACTATGTGTTGTGCCCAGGTTGGAGCCTGTGGCTCGACAACGAGGACTAAAGATATCTCCTTGTCCGTGGGAGCGCTTGCCTCGACCGCGAGAACCTAGGGTTCCACAGGAGAAGGCTGCTCAGCAGGCGAAACGATGTTGTCCCCGACAGCTTCCCTACCAGTGGCTTAGGGAACATCTGCCGGGAGATGCTTGCCGGAGTTCAGCTTTCTTCTTTTCCTGGCCATCATAGATGGGGATACTGATGGTTGAGCGAGGCGAAGGATAAAACTTCCTGGTTCCATAGGGAGCTTTTGCGCAGCGCACTTTGAAAGATGACCAGCGATGGTGTTTTCCGCACGGGGGACATGCTCTGCCTGCAATCCATCAAAGCGCTCCTCTAGTTTGCACACTTCTTCCATGTATGCTTCAAAAAACGGGCTCTGATAATATTTGTTGACTTGTTTCACCGCGAGCTATGAATCCCCTCGGATGATCAGTCTCTTGATTCCAAACTCCAACGCGATTCTGAGTCCGGCAAGGAGCCCCTCATATTCAGCGGTGTTGTTGGTAGCTTCCTCTCGGGGGAAGTGCATTTGAACCACATACTTGAGGTGCTCTCCGGTGGGGGCGACGAGGAGCACACCTGCTCTGGCACCCTAGAGCGAGAAAGCACTGTCAAAGTATATGATCCAATCCTTGGGTGCGTCTTTGCCGGGAGGACTGTCTCTGGGATCTCTTCGTCTGGCATAGGTGTCCATTCTGCAATGAACTCCGCCAACGCCCTGCTCTGAACCGTGGAAGTGCTCTCATACTTTAATCCAAAACTCGACAGCTCAAGGGCCCACTCAACTATCCTGCCCGTGGCTTCGGGGTTCCTCAATATGCGCTATAGTGGAAAGCGAGTGACAACTATGATCTCATGGGCTTGGAAGTAGTGGTGCAGCTTCCTTGAGGCCATAATGAGGCCGAAGATCAGCTTTTGCACTCCAGAGTACCTTGACCTAGCCCCTTGTAACAAGGAGCTGACAAAGTAAAATGGCCGATGCACCACCTTCTTCTTTGCCACTTCCTTGGAACTGCCTTCGCTAGCTTGCTGAGGTTCCTCCGGGTCTGCATTGGGTCCTGCCACGGAAGCTTCGGTGCTGTTCCCGGCAGCATCGACCGTAGTGGCTGCATCCTCATCTACTTCTCGGTGTGCCACCAGTATAGTAGCAACGGTTCTTGTGGCTTAGGAGCGACCAAGGTGGGAGTGGAAGAAAGGTAAGTTTTTAGATCTTGCAGTGCTACCTCTGCTTCCGGGGTCCACTTTACCGGGCCTGCCTTCTTCAGGATCTTGCAGAATGGCAGGGCGCGTTCAGCGGATTTGGAGATAAACCTACTTAGCGCGGCAACACATCCGGTCAAACGTCTAACGTCCTTGATAGTCTTGGGTGATTGTATCTGCTCAATTGCCTTGATCTTGTCGGGATTTGCTTCTATTCCACGCTGAGATACGAAGAACCCAAGTAGCTTGCCGGATGGGACGCCAAATACACACTTCTCAGGGTTGAGCTTCAGGTTGATCTTGTGTAGGTTTGCAAAAATCTCTTCCTAGTCTTGTATGAGAGTTGCTTCATCGTTGGTCTTGATAACTATATCATCCATGTAGGCTTCTACATTTCTGTGCAACTGTGATCCAAATCCAGTCTGCACGGCTCTGGCAAAGTTAGAACCTCCGCTCTTTAACCCGAAGGGGATCCGTACAAAGCAGTACGTGCCGCACGGAGTTATGAATGCGATCTTTTCCACTTCTTCCTTAGCCATGAAAATCTGGTGATATCCGGATTAAGCGTCCAAGAAGGAAAGCAGATCACACGCGGAGCTAGAATCAACGATCTGGTCGATGCGCGGCAAGGGGAAGGGTTCCTTCGGGCATTCTTTGTTCAGGTGGGTGAAATCTATGCAGAGCCTCCATTTTCCGTTCGCCTTGCGCACCACCACCGGGTTGGCTAACCAAGTTGGATGTAACACTCCTCTGACAAAACCAGCCGCTTCAAGTTTCTTGATCCCTTCGGCGATGAACTACTGCCGCTCTAAAGCCTGCTTCTTAACCTTTTGCTTGATGGGCTTGGCGTGGGGGCAGACAGCAAGGTGGTGCTCGATTACCTCCCTGGGAACACCGGGGATGTCAGATGGTTGCCAAGCAAACACATCGACATTCGCCCGCAGGAAGGCAATGAGCGTGCTTTCCTATTTGTCACTAAGGGTGGCGCTGATGGTGAACGTGCCACCAGTGCCGTCCTGCCCTGTCGGGATCCTCTTTGTCTCAGGATAGGTGACCTTGGCTTTCTTGCTAGTGGAACTCTCCGACAGGTCCTCGACGGGCGCAGCGCACTCCGAAGAGGCACGCTTCCTGGAGTCCTTGCCGGTGTGCCTGCTAGACTTCCTCTCTTTCCTTGATTCCTTGGCGGGAGCTGGCGCTTCCACGACCTCAGCTGCTACCGCATCTCGATATATCTTATCCACGCATATGACCGCATCCTTCTTGTCGGACGGGATAGAGATGATTCCAATGGGTCCTGGCATCTTCAAAGTGTTGTAAGCATAGTGGGATGTTACCATGAACTTTGCCTGGGCTGGGAGACCAAGAATTCTGTTGTAAGGCAGGGAAGCTCAACCACATCGAACACCACCTTCTCGGTTCGGTAGTTTCACTCCCCGCCAAACTTCACAGGCAAAGTGATTTTTCCCTTAAGTCGGCTACTGCCGGGGTTGACTCCTTGGAAAGTACCCATAGCCTTGAGATCTTCGTCAGGGATTTGCAGCCTCTCGACCACCTTTCGGAAGATTAAGTTCACTCCTGCCCCGCCGTCAACTAACATCTTGTTGAATTTGAGGTTGCAGATTGTTGAAGAAACCAACAATGGCAAACATCCAACCGTGTTGGTGCGATCAAGATGGTCCTCTTCAGCAGGACCATCTGAGTGGCATTTTGGACTCTGTAGCAGGTTCCATAGCGTTGACCTCACACGCCGATTGCTTGAGCTGTCGGTGAGAAGAGTGCAAAGATGCACCGCCGTAAACACACATGGCTTCGGTTGCTCTTTGGAATTCTCGATCACTGGAATCCTCCTTGTCATCCTCATCCTCACTCATATCCTCTGTTTCTTTCTTCTCACGGCCTCTGGCTGGCCTTTCCTTCTGCTACGGAGCCCTGCCGCGGCGGCCTCCTCTGCCACCATGGCCCTTCCCGGCAGCAGCGTCTTGGCCCTTCTCTTTGTCACGCTTCTCGTACTCCGCCTTCTGCTTCTCGACAAGCTGCTCAACTTGGCGGCACTCTTGGAGATCTTGGCCCTTGGTGCGGTGGATTTTGCAGTACGGCGCGTCGGACATCCCAGTTTTCTCTGGTGCTGCGGCCTCCCGGCAATCAGCGCATGCGGCAGCTTCCTTGCCGGGGGTCTCGGCCTTGGCCTTCTTGCCGGCAGCGAGATTACCAGAGCCCTCCACAGCCAACACTGCTTTCCCCTTGCGCTTCTTGTTGCACTTTCGGTTCCTCCCTTTCGAGCCGGGGGGCATCATCGTCATCGTCTGAGTCGACTTTGATGCCAGCCTCCTCTCCGGGGAGTCGACTTCCTTCCTCGGCATGACTGTCATCGTGTACAGCTCATTGACAGTCTTGGGGAGTTTCACATTCATCTTGGCCCGCATCCTCCTGTTGTGCACATTCGAATGGAACACGGCAATCACGGCAGCGGGGTGTATTTCTGGGATATTGCGGTGCACTCGACTGAATCTCTGAATGTACTTCCACAAAGTCTCTCGTTCTTTCTGCGGCAGGACTTGCAGATCGCTGGGCTGTCCAGGCTCCTGATGGCCGCCTGTGAAGGCACTAACGAATTTGTTGCACACATCAGCCCATGATGAGATAGAGTTTTCCGGCTGGTGCATCAGCCCTGACCTCACATTTGGCTTGAGTGCCAAAGGGAAGTAGTTGGCGAGCAATTTCTCATCCCTTCCTTCAGCGGCTTGAACGGCGATCGTATAGATGCCTAGGAACTCCGTCGGGTTTAGCTTCCCGTTATACTTCTCCGTTAGCTCTGGTTTGAAAGCTCGGGCCGATGGCCAGCGGACCTGTCGTAGCTCGCGAGTGAAGGCAGGGCACCCAACCTCGTCAGGCAGGTACCCGCTAGCACCTGGGCCATTGCATCTGTCAGACTGACGGTGTGCTTCTCGACGCCGCTCGATGGTGATGCGCGCGTCTTCTTTCTGCCGATCCTCCAGGACACGCCGCTGGTCCCAGCGATCGTGTGGGACGGACGAGGCCATAGATGCTTCGTCGAACTCGTGAGCATGTGAAGCTCGCTGCAGCTGCTCATGGGTTTGCTGTGGCGGAGCGGACTACACCGTTGGTGTATCCCCCTCGACACAGTTGATGGTGTCCTAGACTAGGGGGTACTCACCATGTCATCTCCCGACCAGTGGGTCGGGCCGAGGACCCCCAGGGTGGTTCATTAATGGGCCAGTTCGGACAGCCCATGATGCATACGAGGAAGATTCCACAAGACTTGGTGATCAAGACAAGGACTCCTCTCCACCGACGTAGCCGACTAGGACTCTTGTTATCCTAGTCCTCTGGTATGTTATATAAGCCGAGGCCAGGCTAGTCATTAGGGACAATCAGATCATCATAGATCATATCATCATACGAGCATAGCTCTTAGGGTTTAGACCACTGCATACGATCTCGTGGTAGATCAACTCTATACTCGATACACCATCATCAATACAAATAAAGCAGGACGTAGGGTTTTACCTCCATAGGAGGGCCCAAACCTGGGTAGACACCGTCTCCCTTGTCTCCTGTTACCCATCGATCCAAGAGCCACAACTCGGGACCCCTTACCCGAGATCCGCCGGTTTTGACACCGACATTGGTAATCCACAATGTTTTCCTCCCACATTGATCGGAGTTGAGGTTTCACGATCATGGTCAACATAATATCCTGGGAAAAGGAACTTATAAATGAGCTATTTTTCCCAGAAGATGTTTCTTATAACATATCTCTCCGCGTACCTTTGTTTATAAAACCGCATGGCCGGATTGCCTTGTTTGCCGTAAATCTTTGCCCGTATAAAGGCTTTATAAAGTAGGACAAACACTCCTCGGCTACTAGCCAAGGAGGTTGAAGCCGATGGTTGGTCAACAAAGTCTTGTATAATGCGGATATGAGCATTAATGACGTAAAGTACTTGGATACGTAGAATCATTACACATAAATTGTGTCAAACGTAACAAAGTTTATGTCAAACAAATATCGATCCTTAATTCGACCACCCATGCCCAAATTAAGGCCCGGGGGCTACTGCATTGCATATTCAATGCAACAAATTCAAAGTGCATTATGGTTTCTGAGGAGATTCGATCCTTAGGTTGGTCGGCCGCACCCAACCCGAGTCTCTGAAACTACTGCGTACCACGATTACATCCCTAATGAATGCCGCCGAGCATGAACTTGATCCTCAGGCCGATTTAGCAAATCAACCTAAGTCTCAGGGGCTACTGGGATTAGTGGTTTTATTTTGATTATTATTTTTTCCATCAAGGGCATCTCAGGTTTTAGACTGACACGCACCTTGAGGGCTACTAGCTATATATCTCGGCAGAGAATAAATTGCACCAATCAAAAATATCCAGAAAAAATCAGCCCCGGTCGGGGTGGTGCACCACCTCGGAAGCAGTCCGCATAAAGCTCATGCGCATGTGGCTGGCTCCATAGAGGGCATTTTTGGCATTAAGCTCGGTTGAATTCGTTCAATCTTTTAAAGACTGAGGTAGTTTATGACACCTCGGACGCTGATCATCGTTGGAGCTCGGATGCGGTCCGGCGTTAGAGCTCGGAAGCATTCCGGCATAAATCTCAAGATCGAAGACACTTCGGAAGCAGTCCGGCATAAAGCTCGAATGCGAACGGCTGGCTCCAAAAAGACTATCCCGATATTTAAGCTCGGATAAACTACTTCAAATATTCAGAGACCGAGGTATCCTATGACACCTCGGATGCCGACCAGCGTTGGAGCTCGGGCTCAGAAAGACACCTCGGATACAGTTCGGCGTTGGTGCTCGGACACAAGAGGATACCGCCACATGGGAAACACTTTGGACCCTAGTTGTGGCGTAAAAATAATGAGGCATTAATACAGGCCGATAACTTAAAGGGGCTCCTCGGATGCCCGACTTGTGAACTCTTCGGATTCACCTCGGCGATCCTCAAGATCAGTGATGGGAAGATTTATTGAACCAGTTTCAAGACCGATGGCCGAAGACGAAGAACTGTTCAAAAGAACCGAGGAGCGTCCCAAAGTTGAAGACCGGTTCAGGGGGCTACTAACGGTGTCCTGGACTAGGGGGTACTCACCACGTCGTCTCCCGACCAGTGGGTCGGACCGAGGACCCCCAGGGCGGTTCATTAATGGGCCAATTCGGACAGCCCATGATGCATACGAGGAAGATTCCACAAGACTTGGTGATCAAGACAAGGACTCCTCTCCACCGACGTAGCCGACTAGGACTCTTGTTATCCTAGGCCTTTGGTGTGTTATATAAGCCGAGACCAGGCTAGTCATTAGGGACAATCAGATCATCATACGAGGATAGCTCTTAGGGTTTAGACCACTACATACGATCTCGTGGTAGATCAACTCTGTACTCGATACACCATCATCAATACAAATAAAGTAGGACGTAGGGTTTTACCTCCATAGGAGGACCCGAACCTGTGTAAACACCGTCTCCCTTGTCTCCTGTTACCCATCGATCCAAGACCCACAGCTCGGGACCCCCTACCCGAGATCCGCCTGTTTTGACACCGACAACGGTCGCCGGCCCGGGCCGCCGTAGCCATACGCGTGTGTCGCGACGGCTCAGCATGCTGAGATTTGTTGGCTTCAACAAAGGATATCAAGCTCTGGATGGTAGCTCTCCACTCATCCATCTTGTCAGCCACTGGCGGGAAGTTAAGTAGAAGCTGGGCTCGCGCCATTGCTTCCGATGCCATGTCCGGCATGGCGAAAGAGGCGGACCGCGACGTCGCCCGACTCCTGGTGGAACAAAGAGGGGCGTCGTCGTGTCCTTGATGCCGTGCGCTGCTCATCGGTGTGGTCTGATGTGGAGGAGGCCAAGTCCGCGGGTTCGCGGCCCCGCTCGGTGCTCCGTCTTTTTCTGGACGAGGCGTGCGTCCAGTAGCCGCGCTGGTGATGGGCGAAGACGGGGGATCGCGGCTCGCTCCAGATTGTGCGCCACCGGGACAACCACGGCCATCCACGCGGGGGGGGGGGGGGAGGCGGTGATTGGTCGTTTCCTCCGCTCGCGACAGCAGGGGCGCACTTGCCAGGATGTTGTTGCAGTTGCTCCTCTCCAGCGTTCCCCGCTTCAACCTTGAACAACGCCTGTCTCACTCGCAGCCGCTGCAGCACCCATAGTGCCTGCGGCTGCATGCGAGGGAGCCTTTGAACTGGAGGGATGCGTGACCGCGCCGGGCTTCTTCTTGGGAGCCATGGATGAAGAAGATGATGATGAAGATCGACTCGCTGTTCACGAACTCGGGTTCGCGCAAATGATGCACGCCCCTACCTGGCGCGCCTAAGATGTTGGGGCACTGATGCACACGATCACCTATGGGGCCAGAGGCCGCTTTTGTGGTTCAGCAAGGGGGGTCACGTTGCACAAAGAGTGGAGACCATGAGGCAGCGCGACGATCGGGACGCTGGCATTTTTACCCAGGTTTGGGCCGCTGTGAAGCGTAAAACCCTACTCCTGCTTTTGGTTGATTGATCAAAGGATCACGAAGAACACGCAGCGCTCAATCCCGGCAAGGGTTGCCGTCGGGGAGAGCTACTACGCGAGTACAAGTGTCCAAGGGTCCGAATCCTGAGCTAGGTTGCCTTGGGCCTCCTTTTATAGTGCAAGGGGCAACCACAGTGGCAAAACATTCTTTATCTGGTGATTAGATAGCTAACAAAGCTATCATACCTAACTCTGGCATTTAGGACAAAATACCATGATTGCTAGACTAGGTGGCGCTCGGGGATGCATTCCCAGCAAGCTCTTGCCACCGCCTAGCTAGCTGTTGCTTAGTGTCTTGACATGCCACTGGACGGGTGTCAACTGAGTATAATCTGCCTTCCGGTGCGTCGCCACCTGCTTAGCGAGAGCCACTTAGCCGCCTGAGGGCTCGACACCGCATCGACAAGTGACTGGCGTCGTGATGCGGTGGAGAGGTGGTTGGTCAGCTCGGTCTTGCCGAGGAATGGCTTGCTGGGTCTTCCTGAGATGTGCGCGCCTTGGTCCCCGGCAGGCTCCGGTGCGTGGCTGGCGCGCTTTAGGCCCCTCCTGGGCTGTTGTGTTGGTCTTGTCGGTGTTTGTCGGATTTCGGGCTCCGCAAAAACCCTAAGAAGTTCGAACCCAGGGGCGTGTGCGAAGATCCCCAACAACTTCACCCCCTCCAAGCTCACCACGCGATAACCCTGCTCAACGGCAAGGAAGAACATAACTCATGAGAGTTTACCCAGGTTCGGGCCGCTGCGAAGCATAAAACCCTACTCCTGCTTTTGGTGGATTGCCTCACGAGGAGGTTTGTGGATGAACTAGTACAGTGGTGAGTTGCCTCGCGAGTGCGTTTGGGTGGAGTTCGATCCCCCTTCTGCAGAGCAGCCTAGCCTCTATTTATAGCGGCCCGGGTCCTCTTCCCTTATCGCAATGGCGGGAAGAGATCCCACAACGGCCAAATTCGAAAGGGGACAGGAGGTACATCTTATCCTGACGAAAGGTGGTCTTCGCCTGCAAAGTAGGTGGTGGTGACGCGGTGGTTGGCCCGCAAGTGACGTTCATCTTGCCACGCCCGCTGGCCTGGTCTCGTTGCACCGGGATGGAAACCATTGGCGGGGCGCCTCGGGAACCTGCGCTCGTCCTTGTCTCCTTTGCACCAAAGAGGAAACTGTCCCCTCTGCGCGCTGGCGCCCGCCTGGCTTGGCTGGCGTCACCCTTGACGTCCCTAGGCCGAGCATTGCATAGAGATCTCCGCCACACAGGAGGGGGTCTGGGGAGGCCTCCCCCTTCTGAGAGCCTTGGCGTTGTCCTCCTCGCGAGGGTGGGGCTCTCGCCAGGGTCTTGTTTTGAGTGAAGCCGTGCAGGACCGTACGGACCATCAAGTGGGCCATGCCCTGGGCCGCAGGCAGGCAAGTCTGGGTACCCCGGTATCCAGAACGCCGACACTAGCCCCCGGGCCCAAGGTGCTCTCGAGTTGGCTTCGAGGGGTAGCCGAAGAAGGTGGCCTGGAATACCGCGGGCCCTTATTGCCTGCGGGCCAGGTCTGGCGTGCGGTGCGCGGTTGGACGCAGGCATCCCCGCTCCCGTGTCCGCTCGGCAACTGCCCGAACCGACAAAAGCCTGACGTCCAGCGTTGAGCCATTATTGCTTTCCTCTTCAGCGCTCTTGCTCATCCTTCCAGATCTCCATCCTTTATGAGAACCTCTCCAGATCTCAGCACCGCACCGTCTTCCTTCTTGCTCCCTCAGCTCCAAAGGCTTCTCGATGGCTCCCACCGGCAAGTCGAAACCTGAAGCTCAGAGCTCGGCATCCGCTCCCATCTCGCCGGCGCTCTCAGAGTCCACCATAGCCAAGGACGGGGACCTCGCCCCGGTGCTTCCGTCGACGGCGGATGGCACCAATGAGCGGGGGCGGACCTTGATATGGTGCGGCTCCGCGGAGAGGCACCGCCTGGCCAAGTCGGCCTACCCTTTCTTCCTCCACAGCATCTTCTTCAGGCTCGTTCCGCCCTTCTCTGCATTCTTCACCGCCGTCCTCGAGCACTACGGGATCCAGGCTCTCCATCTTCAACCCAACTCCATCCTGCTCCTGTCCGTCCTCGCCTTCTACTGCGAGGCCTTTGTGGGCGTGAAGCCCTCGGTGGCCCTGTTCCGCCATTTCTTCAGCTTGCGGCTTCATGATGGCGCTCAGCAGTCGGCATGCGTCTCCTTCGTCGCGGTCCAGAGCGAGAACATGCTCTTTAAGGCCGGGAAGAAGGTGGAGAACTTCAGGCACCGCTGGGTCTTCTTGGATCTCAAGAGCGACAACCCTCGCATGGAGCTTCCCAAGGGGCTGCCGGAGAAGACTCCTGCATGGAGCTCCGCAAAGCTCTCAGACCCCCGGGCCAAGCACGTACTGGAGAGGATCTTTCGAGACATCAGCGCCAGGAAGTTGACTGGGGGGATGATAGTGAAGGAGTTCCTGACGCAACGCCTGGCGCCCCTCCAGTCTCACTCAAGGCCCATGTGGGACTATCAGAGTGGTGGCGATGACATCAGGCTCCGCTCTGCGCGCCTGACCTCGGAGGAGTTGAACAGGGTTATGGCGACCCTGCTCAACGGCGACCCAGGGGACCTTCTTGAGGCCTACACCCCGCTGTACTGCCGCGACGACAAGGCTGATCTGGTCGCCGCGATGCCCATCTTCGACGAGCTGGAGCTCTCTCCCGCGGATTGCCCTGGGGCCCCTCTGGCGGTGTCCTCCGGCGACACCGCAGACGAAAAAGACTCGGAGGAGACAGCGGAGGACGATCTGGAGGAAGTGTCCCCTCCGTCGCGGAGTGCGCTTCTCCGCGGCTTCGATGACGATGACGCCGGCGAGCCCCCTGCCGCAAGTCCTCCGCGACTCACCAGGGTCCTCAAGGGGACAGGGCCCATGCCTCAGGCCGCACGATCCGCCAGCCGGGTGACCCCGAGGAAGCTCGGGGCTAGGCCTCCTGCAGAGCACCCAGCTCGCGCTAGCAAGGTGGCCGAAGTGCACGCCTCGCCCCTGCCCGAGCCGCGGCTTCCGGGTGAAGCGGCTGCGTCTAGGGCTGGCGCGACTTTGCCGGCCGTGGCCCTTACGAGCAGTTCCACTACTCCTTCACGCGGCGGCGCCTCCCCGGAGAAGGACGGGGGCATCCCTGCCTTCGCTGAGGTGGAAAGAAAGATGAAGTGGGTCGACGTCGAGGAGTGAGTAGTCCTGCTTGGTTTCTGGCCGCCTTCTGGTGGTTTCTATGCTGATGGTCCATTCTTTGCTTGACAATCAGGAGCGCCGCCATGCCGAAGGCGAAGAAGAAGAAGGCCGGCGTCAAGACGAGGGCGCCTTCCGATGTGATGCCCGTTCCTGGTGCCTTGCCGACGCCTGATGAGGCGCCGGATGTCGCGGGCGAGGAGGCTCGCGAGGCGACTCTCCTTGTCACAGCCGCGAAGCCCCCGACGCCCATTGGAGAGGCTGCTTCTACCCTTGGAGGCACATCCGTGCCACTGCCCGAGGGGCCTGCCCCCGAGGGCCAGCTAGGTGTAGGGCCGTCTGTCCCTGCCTTGTTCGTGGTCGTAGCGTAACCACCGGTGCCTTCTGCTCTCCATGCTCCTGCCCCTCTGGAGGCAGCTCCTGCCACCGCGTAGGCGCTACCTTTGGGCCGGGCACTGGTGCCACCGGCTTGTGGCCCTTGCTGAGTCAGGCACCCTGGACGGGGCCTACACCATCCTGGATCAGGTCCGAGACGCCCTCGGGGGCGCCAACGATCGCCTCGCGAGGGAGCGCTTGGGTCGTCTTTCTAGGTGTCTCTAGTCCGACGCCTCAGCCGTGGCGGTTTGGAGCCAAGCCGAGGCCACCGCGGCTGAGAGCAGGAAGGAGGCCGCATCGGGCAAGACAGCCCCTAACGCGGCGCTGGCCGATGCAGCGTCTGCCGTGAAGCGCTGCCACGAGGTGGAGGCCCTCCTAAAGGCTCTTCAGGAGGAGAGGACTGCGCTCGCGAAGCGGCTTCGTCAGCGGGAGGAAGACCTCAAGACCTGCGAGGCCAAGCTTGCCGACCGTGACTCTGCACTGTCCAAGGCGGCGGCCGACCATGCTGCGGAGCGCAAGCAACTGGACATGTTGAAGGAAGAAGTGGCTGCAGAGAAGGCTCAGCTCAACTCTAGGGAGAAGACCCATGCCGCGGCTGAGGGGAGGAAGGCTGCGGAGCTCGACGCCCTCCCCTCCGTCGAGCTCAGGCTCCACCAGGCGCTGCAGTCCATCTGCCGGGGTGGATTCATAGAACCCCTGCTGGCTCTTGAGAGTGGCTTCGCGGGGCTCTCTTGAAAGCTCGCTGAGGTGCTTGAGGGTGCCGTCGCCAGGGTGGAGAATGTTATGGAGAGTGAGTCCCGCGACCTCTTCTCTGCGGCCGCGATGCGCGTCTTCAGCCACCTCTACCTTCGCGAGCTGAGTTTTGACTTTGGCTCCGTTATTCGCCCGGTCGATCCTGGGGTTCGCGCCGCCACGGCGACAGCCGTGGAGAGCGCTGTGAAGGCGCTGATGAAGAAGTTCGTCTGTGTCGCCGTTCCCTCACCTTCTCCTGCGGCTGCGAGGGTTGGTGACGATGATGACAACAGCAGCGATGTCGATGACGAGCTCCCCGCGGCCGGGACGAGCAGTGGTGCCAGCTCCTCCTAGCTTGTTTTCTGGGTCTTCTCCTATAATGTTAATCCTGCCTCGTGGAGGCGTCAGACTTGTTTGCGTTTTCGGAGACATTTTAATGCTTGTAATGACTGCTAACCTATGAGGTTTTATTTCCTCGCTTTGTTTCCTTCCTGCTTGCTATAGCACTCTGCGTCGGCAGGGCCCGGTCCCGCGCATACCTCGACCGTCGTTGGGGCGTGCGGATCACTAGGACGGTGCCAAGGGGCGAGGGGCTATGTGACCAGTGAGGCTCCTGAGTCGCGATGCTTAGGGGTCCCCCTTGATGTACGAGCAGCCGTCATGAAGGGAACGCGGCGAAGACGGGGTTGACTTGGAGATTTGGAGCGCCTTGAGCTCTGCGTCGGCAGGGCCCTGTCCTGCGCATACCTCAACCGCCGTTGGGGCGTCCGGATCACCAGGACGGTGCCAAGGGGTGAGGGGCTACGAGACCAGTGAGGCTCCTGAGTTGCGATGCTCAGGGGTCCCCCTTGACGTACGAGCGACTCCCATACCTTTCCTCGCCAGTTTTCATCTGAGAGGGACGCGTGAAGACCAGGCACCAGGGACCTGGGGAGGTGGCGTGCGCCAGGCCAGGCCTGAGCGTAGCCCCCACGCAGCCCCCTCACGTGTGCATCCCAAGGGAATGCTGCGAGATGGAGCCACGAGGGGCCATCCTGAGGTTGAATGCACCCGCTAAGGCACCCTCTGTTGTTTATCCCCAGCGCGGAGCATAGGGCTTCCACGTTGCGTGGGCATAGCCGCTTGGGCGACAGTGTTATCCGCCAGCGCGGAGCATGGGGCTTCCACTTGGCATGGGAATGGGGGGCCCGGCTCCTGAGCCCCCCGGGCGTGTACATTCCATTAAGTTCGTACGTGTGGCCTGCATGGTAGAACTAGGAGGTGTATCTGGGTGCTCGTGAGTCAGCTTAGGTCTCACGAGGCCCTACCTCAAAGGCGGGTTGCGCCTGAGTCTTCCGGTGGAAAGCGCCACTTGAAGTCCTGTACATTTTTGAGAAACCTGCGCTGAATGGATTTCCAAGGGCCATTGCATGAGAAGGCCAAACACCAATGACCCCAGGAGGTCACGTGAACGGGGCCGGCCCGCCAGACAGAGCTCAGCCATTGGATTTGTCGACACTGCAGGGACGGACCCGAGCACAGAGGCCGTGCCTAGTCTTCTCATGCGACAACTCCGAGGAGAAAACACCCGGCGCGTGGCTCCCACGGCGGTGAAAGGCCGACTATGGTTGTAGGAACCGTGCCGCGCGCCCTGACTCACCCACTCTCGATTAGCTCATGCGAGAGCAAAGTACCAAGGGCCATGGGAGGTGACGTGCACGAGGCTGGCCCGCGAGACAGAGCTCGACCACTTGGATTTGTTGACTCTCAGGGACGGACCCGAGCACAGACGTCGTGCCAGCCCTTAATCATGAGGGGGTCGAGGGCAGGATCATTAGGGCGCGGCGACATTCATGGCGGCAAAGCACCGAGCATGCAGGTTGGAATATTTAGGAAATAGATCAAATGCATGGGAGGGTCTGATACATGCAGAAACGGCACGGTTGGGATGAGCTCTGGCCGCCTGAGGATAATGTAGCCCGATGGGCGCCCTCAAACTGAGCAAACCAAAAAGTTACCTGGTACGGACCAAAAAAGAGTCACCTGGCGGCAATACCGTTGAAGCATGTAGGTAGTCGTCGGAGCTTGGCCTTGCGTCCCCGCGAACTTGGCCTTCATGAGCCTGGCGCCTCACGAGGCTCGGGTCACCCGCTCGGGCCCAGCACCTCCTCCAACTCCTCGCGGTGCCCAGCCCGGTAGGGGGCGAGCATGGCCTGAGCGAGGCGCTGGAACGTGGCGCCCACATTCGCCACACCGAAGGGCATGCGGACGTAGTTGCACAGGTAGACCCAGCCGCGACCGACGCGCGTCGGCCAGAAGATGTCCTAGGATGCGGCCCTATTGATGCCGGGTACGTTGACGCAGACGCGCGGCATGCCGCCCGAGTCGACGAAGGTGGCAGCGCTCGGTGGTGCAGGCCCGCGCCCGCCTCGCATGGCATGTGCTTCCCGAAGCTCCTCGATTGCTCTGGTGACGAACTCCCGCAAACTTGGCGCCTCGCGCCGTGCTCCTTGCTTGGATGGGTGCGCGCCGACGCACGCCCCCAAGTTGTTCCTGAGCACCTCCCTTGTCTCAATGGTCAGGTCGGTAGCCTTCCGGGTGGACGCCCCCAAGCCCGACCCAAGGGAGGCGCCGGGCGCACCTTCCTATGCGAGGGAGGGAGGGACCTTGGCCCTAGGCGCGGAGCCCGACGCGCCGTCCTTAGAGTTTTCAGCCCCCTGGCGCCCCTTGGAAAGGAGCTTCTTCTTCTTCTTGAGGATGTCCGCGCGAGGCAGGACGTCTCCTTCGTCATCTGAGTGCTCGGCCGCTGCGGCACGGTAGGCGTGCTCGAGGGAGCAAATGGCGTCCTTCTCATCGCAGGTGACGGTGATGACGCTGCCACTCCCCGGCATCTTGAGGACGTTGTAGCCATGGTGAGTCACCGCCATGAACTTGGCGAGGGCCGGGTACCCGAGGATCGCGGTGTACGGTAGGTGGATGTGGGCGACGTCAAAGACGATGAGCTCGGTGTGGTAATTGTTGCTCCCGCCGAAGGTGACGGGCAGGCGCACTTGCCCGATGGGGACTGTGGAGCCGTCGGTGACCCCTGAGAAAGACTTCGTTGGCATGAGCTGGTCGTAAGGCACTTGGAGAGTCTCAAACGTCTCGATGGAGAGGACATTTAGCCCTGCGCCGCCGTCGATGAGGGTCTTGGTGACGAGGACATTGTTGATGATAGGTGTACACAGCATGGGGAGTGCGCCCGCCATGGCTGAACACCTGAGTTGATCCTTGTTGTCAAAGGTGATGGCGCACTGGGACCACTTGAGGGGGCGCGCAGCCTCGAGCTTCGGGAGAGCCACGTTAACCTCCCGCGAGAACTGCTTGAAGCTGCAGTTCGATGCTGGGGCTTGGGCGCCGCCCAGGATGCAAGCTATTGCCCTGACCTCCTGGAAGCCCCCAGCCCCGTCGTTCTGCCTGTCTTCCTCCTTCCTCCTATGTGGCGGCGGTAGCGGAGGAAGACCGGCCTCACGAGGACAGGCCTCACGATGTTGACCCCGATGTGACCCCTCCGGAGGTTCGTCGCGCCAGCGGTCCTCCCGAGCTTGATCGCGCTAGCGGTCCTCCTGAGGCCGGTCTCGCCACTCCTGGCGCGGGTCTCGATTGTCCCAGCAGCCTCTGCCGCGGCCTCCACCACGTCCATAGCCCCGGTCGCTACGCCCAGGGCGCCGACCGAAGTGTTCGTCGCGGACCACCCTGAGCTCCTGACAGTCGATGGTGTTGTGGCTATTGGTGCCATGGAAGATGCCAAACGGTCGCCCTCCCGCGGGGGGCTCCTCATCTCGGCTGTGCTTTGCCTCAGGCTCAGCCGCCAGCACCGAGGGGCCTTGCACTTTGCTTCCTTGGCCTTGGTCTTCTTGTCTTAGGGTTCTGCCTCCGGAAGCTCGCGGAGTGAGAGGTGGCCCTCCTCGGCCTTTGCGCACTTGTTCGCCAGGTTGAACATCTCCAGAGCCGAGCTCAGGTCGTCGTTGATAGCAAGCTCCTCCCTCATCCTAAGGTCCCTGTGGCCGTCAGTGAATGCCGAGATGATGGCCTCATCCGACGTCCTCGGGATCTTGAGGCGGACAGTCGTGAAGCGCTATATGAACTTGTGCAAGGTCTCGTCAGGCTATTGCTTCACTCGACGTAGGTCACCCACTCCAAGGGCGTGGTCGTGGGTGCCTTCGAAGTTGGTGATGAAGCGCTCACGCAGGTCTTCCCAGAAGGTGATCGCTACCTCCGGGAGGTTGAGGAGCCAGGAGAGCGCACCACCCTTGAGCGCCATGGGGATCCAGCTTGCCATGACCTTGTCGTCCCCACCGGCCGCCTGGATGCTCAGCGAGTAGAGCTGTAGGAACTCGGTGGGATCTGGGGTGCCGTCGTAGCGAGGAGGTAGGTCAGGCTTGAACTTGCAGGGCCACATGGTCGGATGGAGCTCCGGGGCGATGGCGCGGTAACCCACTGATCCTACGGGCGCCGCGCACTCGGGAGGGAACCGGTCTTGATGCTCCTGCGCGGCTGCCTCTAAGGGCGCCCGGTCGCGTCGCTAATGCAGCGGCGCAGGGAGCGCACGCGTGTCAGCGCGCGGACGCGGCACCACCTGGCAACTTACTTCATCTCTCACCCTCGTTGGAGGCCCGCGCGGCTGGTCGCACGGGCGTGCTTCTCGCCTGGGCTCGGGGTCGACGTCGCATTGGGGAGGAAGGGGCGGCACATCATGGGCCTCGTCGCCTGCCAGGGAGGGCTGGGGACGGAACAAGTTGGAGAGCGCGGAGGCGTCGCCGGCGGCGCTGACGAGCTCCGCAATGCGCCCGAGCCAGTCGTCATAGCGGTTGAGGGCAGGGCAGTAGAGCAGCAGCTCGCGCGCCATGAGGAGTGCGCCCGACACGTGCGGGCCCGGGGCGAGCGTGGGAGGACGACCCAGTGGCTGGAACGATCGACGGAGTGGCGGTGCGGCCGTCGCGCCGCGCGGTGACCGGCTGCGACGAGTCCTGCTGCTCGTGGGCCTTCGGGCCCGTGGCGGCGTTGGCCACAGGAGAGGCGGACCGGCGCGCAGCGGTGCGGCCCACGGGCGCTGTCTGGGTGATGCGAGCAGCACGGCCCTCGGCGCGGGCTCGGCGAGCATCAGCCATCAGAGCGGTGAGGCGGAGGAAGAGCGAGGCTTGAGGAAGATTTCCACAAGCCCCGTACCTGGCGCGCCAAATGTCGGATTTCGGGCTCCGCAAAAACCCTAAGAAGTTCGAACCCAGGGGCGTGTGTGAAGATCACCAACAGCTTCACCGCCTCCAAGCTCACCACGCGATAACCCTGCTCGATGGCAATGAAGAAGATAACTCACGAGAGTTTACCCAGGTTCGGGCCGCTATGAAGCGTAAAACCCTACTCCTTCTTTTGGTGGATTGCCTCACGAGGAGGTTTGTGGATGAACTAGTACAGTGGTGAGTTGCCTCGCGAGTGCGTTTGGGTGGAGTTGGATCCGCCTTTTGCAGAGCAGCCTAGCCTTATTTATAGCGGCCCGGGTCCTCTTCCCTTATCGCAATGGCGGGAAGGGATCCCACAACTGCCAAATTTTAAAGGGGACAGGAGGTACATCTTATCCTGACGAAAGGTGGTCCTCGCCTACAAAGTAGGTGGTGGTGATGCGGTGGTGGGCTCGCTGGTGACGTCCGTCCTGCCGCGCCCGCTGGCCTGGTCTCATTGCACCGGGATGGAAACCTTTGGCGGGGCGCCCGGGAACCTCCGCTCGCCCTTGTCTCCTTTGCACCAAAGAGGAAATTGTCCCCTCTGGCGCGCTGGCGCCCGGTTGGCTTGGCTGGCGTTACCCTTGACCTCCCGAGGCCAAGCATTGCATAGAGATCTCCGCCACTCGGGAGGGGGTCTGGGGAGGCCTCCCCCTTCTAGGAGCCTTGGCGTTATCCTCCTCGCGAGGGTGGGGCTCTCGCGAGGGTCTTATCTTGAGTGAAGCTACGCAGGACCGTACGGACCGTCAAGTGGGCCATGCCCTGGGCCGCAGGCAGGCAAGTCTAGGTACCCTGGTATCCAGAACGCCGACAGTGTTTGCTTGGCCTTCTGCAGGTCGTTGTTGCCGGGGTCTGGTTCTTGAGTCCTCGCTTGGTGGTGTGGTAACTTGTACCGACGGGTTTCACTACTACTGCATGTGCATACGTCAGGGGCACTGGATACTCCTGTCCTAGTGCACCGACAATCATTTGCATGGAAATCCCTACTCCTCGCATTGATATCTATCGATAAGCATCTCCATAGCTCGTTGGTACGCCTAGTTGATGCGAGACTATCTTCTCCACTTTTTACCCCTTTTATACCGACCACCATATTCTATTCCACGTATATGCTATGTCCAATGAGTCACGCTCATGTATTGCGTGAAGAATAAAAAGTTGATGCATATTGAAAAATTAAGATCCAATTGCGTGACTTGGACACCGTGGTGCTTAACATTTCTACCTATGTGGTGAAGACGGAGTCATGCCTGGCTAATATAATAAGATGAATAGGGGCAAAACATTCTTTTAGGATCGTATACTTTGAAAAATTAATGATTTTATTTCTTATACTTATAAATATTACTATGTTGTTGTTTGTTAATTCATCTTTTCTCAATGAGCATACATACCAAAGATTACATAATGGGTAGCATGTCAAATCAAAAATTCTGTTTTTATCATTTACCTACTCGAGGACGAGCAGGAATTAAGCTTGGGGATGATGATACGTCTGCAACATATCTATAAGTTTTGATTGTTCCATGCTGATATATTATCATTCTAGGATACATTTTGGGTATTTATTTACTAGTTTATCAAATTTTGAGCACTAACCTATTGACCCAGTTCCCAGTGCCAGTTCCTGTTTTCTGTGTGTTTTTGCCTTTTCAGAGTTACAATACCAAATGGAGTCCAATTGCCACTAAACTTTTTGGTGATTTTTTTGGACCAATACAAGACCTAGAAGCTTCGAAGGAGGGCCAGGCAATGCACCTGGGGCCCACCACATATCCAGCCGCGTCCCCTAGGGGGGCGCTGCCAGATATGTGGTGGCCCCCTGGAGCGTCCCCCGACGTCGTTCTCTGGCCTATAAATTCACATCTACACTAAAAATATCAGCAGCGCTCCCGAAACACTTTTCCACCGCCGCAAGCCTCCGTTCCGACGGGAGGCCATCTACACCTCCTTCCCGGCACTCTACAGGAGGGGAGATCGATCACGGAGGGCCTCTTCATCAACCTTGCAGCCCTCACCATGATGTGTGTGTAGTTCACTGCAGCGGGTCCATAGGTAGTACCTAGATGGCAATCTCTCTCTCTTGATCTTCAATACAATGTTCATTGCATCTTTGCCTTGATCTATCCGATGTAATCCCTTTGTATGGTGTGTTTGTAGGGATCCGATGAATTGTGAGTTTATGTTCAGATTATTCATGAAAAGTATTTGAGTCAAACCTGATTACTATGATTCTTATTTGCATGATCATCATAGCTTCGTAATACTCTTTGATCTATTGCGATAGTTTGGCCAACTAGATTGATATTTCTTCGGTGGGAGTGGTGTGTTGTAGTAGGTTCAACCTGACGAGTTTATATGTCCCAGTGACAGAAGGTGACAAGTTGCGTCTTTGTGTTGTTGCCATTAAGGATAAAACGATGGGGTTTATTCATATTAGTTTAGTTTACTTTGTCTACATCATGTCATCGTTCTCCAAGCATTACTCCGTTTCTCATGAACTTAATACGTAGAGTTGCAAGCATAGAAGTGCTCTTGAAGTGGAGTAATAGTAGTAGGTGCAAGCACGAGTTGGCCTATTTGCTTATGGACGTGATGCCTATATACACATGAACATTGACGTGAATATCGCATAATTATTCGCTTTTATAACAATTGCCCAATAGTAATTTGTTTACCCACCATATGCTTTTCTTATGAGAGATGCCACTAGAAAACTCTATGCCCCCCCGGGTCTATTCACTAATAAATTAACAAACGCTATCATTACCTTGTTGTTATTTATTACCTTTTATTTTATTTTGCACTTTACTATTATCTACAATTATCTACACAACTCACTTGCTTGCAAATAACGAGATCAAGGGGATTGACAACCCTCTAGCCGGCGTTGGGTGCAAGTTGTTTGTTCTTTTGTGTGAAGCCACTGAAGATGGTTGAGGATTGGTATTCCTATTGGTTCTATAAACCTTGGTTTCATAACTAAGGGAAATACATACCCACTTTGTACTGCGATTACCCGTTCCTCTTCACGGAAAACCCAACGCAAATCACGAGTATCACCGCGTTGGGTGCAAGTGTTTGCTCTTTTGTGGGAAGCCGCTAAAGATGGTTGAATACCGATATTCCTATTGGTTCGATAAACCTTGGTTCTTAACTAAGGGAAATAGATACCCGCATTGTGCGGCATCACCTGTTCCTCTTCACGGAAAATCCAACGCAGATCACAAGTATCAGGCCACCAAGGGCATCACCCCCAGAAAGCCCTCGCAGGGGAAGGCAAAAGTGGCAAGGAGGAAGACGGAGTTGGGGTGAAGATGGAGGGCGTGGATCTGGTAGTGCTTGAGCACGCACAGAAGAAGTCGGAAAACCAAGGGAGCAGACCTCTGAAGATGAAGTGGAAGAAGAAAGGGAATGTCATTGCCGTCAACTCCTTGGGGGGCTTTGAGCATTGCCATATGTTGGTGGTCCCATGCTCGTTGTGAGCATTGGCCGTCTGGGTAACCAACTTGCCCAGCCCCTCCTGGTTCTTGATAGTGGAGGGCAGCAAGTTGGCTCCACCTACACTCCGATGGTGGCGGCGCTCTTCTTCTTTGGGGTCATGGCGATGGCGGCGTGAGAATGGAGGCGGAGAAGGAGAGTAGCGGGCGAGGTGAGGGCAAAGAAGGAGGAGCGCGGCTAGAGGAAGCGTTCGGAGGAAGGAAAGCAATGATGGTTCCACCCCGGCACGCGTGGAAGTCTTAAGGCAAGCGTGCAGTTACCGAGGTGTTGTAAGAGAAGTGCGTTCCTCCTGTCCCGTCATGGCTGCCACGCATCAGTTCTGGGCCCGGCAGTTTGTCAGGCCCCGTGGCATTTTGCTCCGTGTTGTTTCACGCTCCACAGGCGGAACGTGCTCGCCGCGGACCCGGGGGCTACCATCGATCCAGTGGAACTAGGGTACCATAGCTTATGTACTGCCAGCCCAATCGGTTGTGCAAGAAGGACCAGTGGGGCAGGCGGCCCACAGGAAGACTTTGACAATCACCCCGCGAGGCTTCGACTCTGGGAAGCTCTCTCTCTTTCTCCCTCTCTCTCTCTCTCTCTCTCTGAGAGGCCTTCTGGACGCTTCTCCACCAGACGTGAGATGCCTTGCAAGGTCTCCCGTGCGAGGCTGCCCCTATGAAGCCCTCCGCTTGGAGTGGTCATTCAATGGTGGCCTCAAAAACGGTCCGGCCGCTACGTGGGTGGCGTACCGCGCCAACAGAGGCTGCAAGGATGACGCCAATAAGCAGAGGCAGAGAATCTTTTCCGATTCGTGCTAAAAGGAAAGCAGGATGTTGTCCTCCTCCGAGATGAGTTCCAAGGATTGCCCCATCGGTGCAAGGAGACCAATATGACGCTGGCGACCAGGACGGGCGTCACCGGAGATCCCACGAGCGCGTCATGGATGGCGCCTTTGGCAGCGTGAAGACCAAGTTTGTTAGGGAAGATTGTGCTTTTGTCCCCCTTTGAATTGACGCCCTATGGTCACCCTTTTCCCGCCAATGTTTTGGGAAGAGAGGCCCATGGCAAAGATAAGAGGGACAGACAGCCACCATGGAGAAGAGAGGCAGATTGAGCTATCATTTCCCCCCAAGGAGAAGAGCCTTCTTCTTCCCCACAACTTGGAACACTTGTGGAACCCGAG
Source organism: Elymus sibiricus (assembly GCA_039707655.1). NCBI lineage: Eukaryota > Viridiplantae > Streptophyta > Magnoliopsida > Poales > Poaceae > Elymus > Elymus sibiricus. The sequence continues at coordinate 139,194,179 of CM077669.1, forward strand.
AGAGAAATCAATCCACCAAGCAGGAGTAGGGTTTTACACCCCGCGGTGGCCCAAACGTGGGTAAACCCCCGTGTCCTTCTCATTCCCTGCATGCGTAGCTCCACCGTCGTGGAGGCTAGGTGGTAGATTGCATAGAGCTACCCGGTGTTCGAACCAAGTTCTTGAGAGGTTTCCCATAGGCACAAAACCAATCTCCGACAACTTCGTAGATGATGAACGGTCCGTCCCATTGCAGATGAAGTTTATGTTTCTGCTTTTCTAGGTGGAACCTCATGACCAAGTCACCTTTGTTGAATGCCATAGTCTGGATCTCCCTGCTTTGGTAGCGCCAAGCCTAGTGTTGATAAAGGGTGGAACGCGCCCCAACTACAGTCCTCTCCTCTTCTAGTACGTCAAGGTCATCCTGCCGATCCAACTCGGCCTCCCTTTCTTCATACATGCGCACTCTTGGCGCATCATGAATGATGTCACAAGGTACGACAACCTCTGCACCATACACCATGAAACAGGGTGTATAACCTGTTGACCGGTTAGGCGTGTACGCAAGCCCCATAGTACGGAGTCGAGCTCCTCCACCCACTTGCAATCGAACTCCTTCATGGAATGAACCAGGCGCGGCATGATGCCCCTTAAGAAAAGGCCATTGGCGCGTTCAACCTACCCATTAGTTTGGGGCTGATAAATAGATATGTAGTTGACTTTGATGCCTAACTTCACACACCACACTTGTACTTCCTTGGCCGCGAAATTGGAGCCGTTGTCTGTAATTATGTTGTGGGGGACGCCATATTGGTGCACCACGTTAGAAATAAAATCTATGACGTGGGCACCTTCGGCAGTTGGGATAGGATTAGCCTCGATCCATTTGGTGAACTTGTCTACCATGACAAGTAAATACTTCTTTTGGTGAGAACCCCCCCTTAAGGTGGCCAACCATATCGAGCCCCAGGACCAGAAAAGGCTAGGTGATCGGGATTGTTTGGAGGGATGTTGCCGGCATATGGCTTCGGTTTGCGAAAACCTGACAGCCCTGGCAGCGCTCGACCAGATTTTTTGCGCCCCCCTTGGCAGTAGGCCAATAAAATGAAGCACAAAAAGCCTTACCGACTATAGACCAGGCGGCTGCATGATGACACGCCATGCCACAGTGGACATCAGCAAGGATCTTACTTCCGTCTTCTTCGGATATACACATCTGGACGATGCCAGTGATATTGGGTTTATACAGCTCGCCCTCGTGAACCAGATATGCCTTAGATCAGCGTATTATCCTTCGCGCCTCGTCCTGGTCGTCTGGTAGCTCCTTATGGAGCAAATATTTGAGAAAAGGCTCGGTCCATGGTGCACTTGCTACCATGATTTGATGAGCCGAGGTCATTTCCTCAGGAGATGACCCTCCTATTATTCCGCTATCATCATCGGCACCCGGAGAGGTAACCTCTCTGGATTCGTGGGTGCATCTGTCGTTACTTTCGTCTTGCCAGACCACAGACGGCTTGAAGAGCCATTCAAGAAACGTGTTTTCTGGAATCGGGTCGCGCTTGGAGCCCATTCTTGCAAGGATGTTGGCTGCTTGATTGTTGTCCCATAGGATGTGATGGAAGTCTATCCCCTCGAAACGGGATGATATTGCTAAGACGACATTACAGTATGCATTCATCTTTGGGTCCTTTGCCTCGAACTCTCCGTTTACTTAGGAGATGGCGAGATTGGAGTCACCTCGGACCTCAAGGCATTGAACGCCCATGTATGCTGCTATCTGAAGCCCGTGCAGCAGAGCCTCATATTCGGTTGTGTAGTTGGAATCGGAATACATGATTTGCAAGACATATCGTATATTATCACAGGTGGGGGAGGTCAGAACGGCCCCGGCTCCTAGCCCTGCCAGCAGTTTAGAGCCATCAAAGTACATAGTCTATTGTGAGTATATACTGTACTCTCGAGGGAGTTAAGCTTCTGTTCATTCCGCCACGAAATCTGTCAATAGCTAAGATTAAATAGCTCGGCGTGGGCGGAAGATGATTTCGAAAGGGAGGAGCTATATTGCCCACTTGGCGATGCACCTGGTGGCATCTCTGTTATTGATTATGTCCCCTAAAAGGACTTCGGATACCACGGTAATAGAGCACTCTTGAAACTAGTGTTGTAGCTTCTAGGATGCCATAAAGACTGCATATGCAATCTACTCGTAATGAGGGTACCTATTTTTGCACGGGGTTAATACCTCTGAGACGTAGTACACCAATGTTTGCACCTGGAACTTGTGGCCTTCGGCGTCGCGCTCGACCACTAGGACTGCGCTGACGACCTGGTTTGTTGCCGAGATGTACAACAACATCGGCTCATCTAGTCCAGTGGCTATGAGGATTGGGTTGGTGGCGAGGAGCTTCTTGATGTCTTCCATGGTGTCGCTTGCGTCGCTAGTCCATTTAAAATTATTTGTCTTCTTCAAGAGTTTATATAATGGCAGAGCCTTTTCTGCCAGCCGGGATATAAATCAGCTGAGGGCCGCTACGAAGCTAGCCAGTTTCTAAATGTGCTTGAGTTCGGTGGATATTCCCAATGCGGCCAGAGCTCATATTTTCGCCGTATTGGCCTCGGTTCCAGTTTGGGAAACAGTGAATTCGAGCAGTTTTCCTGCTGGCACCCCGAAGACGCACTTCTCTAGGTTAAGCTTAATATGATAGACCCGGAGGCTGGTGAAGATATCGCCGAGGTTCTTTAGAAGATGTCGGACGTCTTTGGTTTTGACAACCACGTCATCTGCGTAAGCTTCGGCTGTTTTGCCGATGTGATCTTTCAGCAATGATTCGATCATGTGTTGGTATGTGGCGCCTACATTTTTTAGTCCAAATGGCATTGTGTTGAAGCAAAATAGGCCGTAGGGTCTGATGAATGGAGTTGCTTCTCGGTCATATTCTTTCATTTTAATCTGATGATACCACGAGTATGCATCCAGGAAACAAAGGGAATCATGTCCTGCTGTTGCATCGATAATCTGGTCTATGCATGATAGTGGGAAAGGGTCCATGGGGCAGGCTTTGTTGACATCTTTAAAATCGACGCATAGCTGCCAGGACTTGTCCTTCTTTGGTACCATCACCAGATTAGCTAGCCATTCATGGTGTTTGATACGAATCTCGCCTCCAATAATCTGGCTAGTTCTTCATCCATAGCCTAAGACTTGGGCTCAAAGAATCGCCGTAGCGCTTCTTTGACTAGTTTAAATCCCTTTACAAGGGACAAGTTGTGCTTGACTAAGCCGGTTAGGATTCCTGCATATCCGAAGGGTGCCAGGCGAAGATATACTAATTTTCCCGAAGGAAATTCCGGAGGGCCTCATCAATTTCTGGTTCAAGTTGCGCGCCGATGGACGCTGTTTTATTTGGATCCGTTGGGTGTACGTAGAACTTTACGATTTCGGCCGATGGTTTGAATGAGGTTGCATTAGAGCGTTTGTCCAAGATGACGTCATCCATGTCGATTCTGGCCTCAAGTGTTGTTAATTTTTCGGTTGCAAAGGCCCCGGCCATTGATTCTAGAGTGTAGGAGGCCGTTTTATTTTCCGCCCTGCGTGGCATATCTGGGTTGCTTGCGACGGTGATTATCCCATTATGGCCTGGCATCTTGAGCTTCATATAGCCATAGTGAGGTAAGTTGGAAATATGCCCTAGAGGCAATAATAAATTAGTTATTATTATATTTCCTTGTTCATGATAATCGTTTATTATCCATGCTATAATTGTATTGATTGGAAACTCAAATACATGTGTGGATACATAGACAACACTGTGTCCCTAGTAAGCCTCTAGTTGACTAGCTCGTTGATCAAAGATGGTTAAGGTTTCCTAGCCATTGACATGAGATGTCATTTGATAACGGGATCACATCATTAGGAGAATGATGTGATGGACAAGACCCAAACTGTAAACGTAGCATTTGATCGTGTCAGTTTATTGCTATTGTTTTCTGCATGTCAAGTATATGTTCCTTTGACCATGAGATCATGCAACTCACTGACACCGGAGGAATACCTTGTGTGTATCAAACGTCGCAACGTAACTGGGCGACTATAAAGGTGCTCTACAGGTATCTCCGAGGGTGTTTGTTGGGTTGGCATGGATCAAGACTGGGATTTGTTACTCCGTATGACGGAGAGGTATCTCAGGGCCCACTCGGTAATACAACATCACAATGAGCCTTGCAAGCAATGTGACTAAAGTGTTAGCCACGAGATCTTGTATTACGGAACGAGTAAAGAGACTTTCCGGTAACGAGATTGAACTAGGTATAGTGATACCGACGATCGAATCTCGGGCAAGTAACATACCGAAGAACAAAGGGAACAGCATACGGGATTAACTAAATCCTTGACATAGAGGTTCGACCGATAAAAGATCTTCGTAGAATATGTAGGAGCCAATATGGGCATCCAGGTCCCGCTATTGGTTATTGGCCGTAGAGGTGTCTCGGTCATGTCTACATAGTTCTCGAACCCACAGGGTCTACACACTTAACGTTTGGTGATGATTAGTATAATTGAGTTATTATGTTGGTGACCGAAAGTTGTTCGGAGTCCCGGATAAGATCCCGGACATGACGAGGATCTCCGGAATAGTCCGGAGGTAAAGATTGATATATGTGATAATAGTGTTTTGATCTCCGGAAGGGTTCCGGAATTCACCGGAAGGGGTTCCGGATGTTTACCGAAGTGTTCGGATGCAGCAACACTTTATATGGGCCAAAGGGATAAAGCCCACGAGGTATTGGAAAGTGCAAAAGTAGTTTTGCTGCCGCGTAAGCGGTACTATCGCTTGGTGAAGCGGTACTACCGCCCGAGCGGTACTACCGCTTGTGTGAAGCGGTACTACCGCTTGTGCGCGGCTGTGCACGGTTCGGCAGGGATCCGAGTTGGACTCTTTCCCTGCGGGCCAAACCGACCTTGTGCGGGCAAAACCGACCTGGAGGAGACTTTTACTCCAAGTTTAGACCCCAAGGCTCAACATATAAATAGAGGGGCAGGGCTAGCACACGGTACACATCAAGATTTCCCCAGGCCGTGTGCGGCAACCCTAACCCTCTAGTTCCTCCGTCATAATCTCCGTAGGGCTTGGCGAAGCCCTGCAGAGATTGTTCCTCACCACCATCACCACGCCGTCGTGCTGCTGGAACTCAACCACTACTTCACCATCGCTCGCTGGATCGAGGAGGTGAAGGCGTCATCAAGCCGTACGTGTGTTGAACGCGGAGGCGCCGTCTGTTCGGCGCTAGTTCGTGATCGGATCGAGGGACGACTTGCGATTTGGATCGCGGAGACGTTCGACTACATCAACCGCGTTTCTTAAACGCTTCCGCTTAGCGATCTACAAGGGTATGTAGATTTACTCTCCCTCTCGTAGATGCTCATCACCATGGATAGATCTTGTGTGTGCGTAGGAAAATTTTTGTTTCCCATGCAACGTTACCCAACAGTGGCATCATGAGCCAGGTCTATGCGTAGATGAGATCTCGAGTAGAACACAAACGAGTTGTGGGCGTGGATGTATACATATTGCTTGCCGTTACTAGTTGATATTTGATTCGGCGGTACTGTGAGATGAAGCGGCCCGGACCGACATTACGCGTACACTTACGCGAGACAGGTTCCTTCAACTGACATGTAACTTCGTTGCATAAAGATGGCTAGCGGGTGTCTGTCTCTCTCACTTTAGTTGAATCGATTTCAATGAAGAGGGTTCTTTTAGAAGATCAAAAAGCAATCACTACACCACGTTGTGGTTTTGCGTAGGTAAGAACGGTTCTTGCAAACCCATAGCAGCCACGTAAAATTTGCAACAACAATTAGAGGACGTCTAACTTGTTTTTGCAGGGTATGATGTGATATGATATGGCCAATTACATGATGAGATATATGTGATGTATGAGATGATCATGTGTTGTATAGAATATCACGACTTGCATGTCGATGAGTACGGCAACTGGCAGGAGCCATAGAGTTGTCTTTAATTATTGTATGACCTGCGTGTCAATCATTAAGCGCTATGTAATGCTTTACTTTATCGCTAAACGTTAGCAATAGTCGTGGAAGCAACAGTCAGCGCGACAACCTTATGGCGACACGTTGATGGAGATCAAGATGATGGAGATCATGGTGTCATGCCGGTGACGATGGAGATCATGCCGGTGCTTTGGAGATGGAGATCAAAAGCACAAGTTCATGGCCATATCATGTCACTTATGATTTGCATGTGATGTTAATCCTTTTATGCATCTTATTTTGCTTAGGACGACGGTAGCATTATAAGGTGATCCCTCACTTAAATTTCAAGATAAATTGTGTTCTCCCCGAGTGTGCACCGTTGCGAAAGTTCGTCGTTTCGAGACACGCCGTGATGATCGGGTGTGATAGACTCCACGTTCACATACAACGGGTGCAAGCCATGTTGCACACGCGGAACACTCGGGTTAAACTTGACGAGCCTAGCATGTACAGACATGGCCTCGGAACACAAGAGACCGAAAGGTCGAACATGAGTCATATAGTAGATATGATCAACATGAAGATGTTCACCATTGAAACCACCTCAACTCACGTGATGATCGGACTTGAGTTGGTGGATTTGGATCATGTTATACTCGAATGACCGGAGGGATGTCAATTTGAGTGGGAGGTTTTTTAATATGATTAACTAAACTCATTATCTAGAACAATAGTCTAAGTTGTCTTTGCTATATTTATGTTGTAGATCATGGCTCGCGCAGTAGCACCCCTGAATTTTAATGCGTTCCTAGAGAAAGCTAAGTTGAAAGATGATGGAAGTAACTTTGTGGACTGGGCCCGTAATCTAAGGATTATCCTTGCGGCTTCCCAGAAGGCTTATGTCCTTGATGCACCGCTTAGTGATCCACCCGCTCCAGTTGAGTCTCTAGACGTTGTGAACGCCTGGCAGGCTCGTTCTGATGATTACTCAATAGTTCAATGTGCAATGTTGTATGGCTTAGAACCGGGACTTCAAAGACGTTTTGAACGTCATGGAGCATATGAGATGTTCCAGGAGTTGAAGTTTATCTTTCAGAAGAATGCCCGGATCGAGAGATATGAGATCTCCGATAAGTTCTATACTTGCAAGATGGAGGAGAACGGGTCTATCAGTGATCATGTGCTCAGAATGTCTGGGTACTCCACCCGTCTGGCTGAATTGGGGATGCCCCTTCCGCCAGAGGCTATCACTGACAGAGTTCTTCAATCATTGCCACCTAGCTACAAGAGCTTCGTGTTGAACTATAACATGCACGGGATGAACAAGTCAGTCGCCGAGCTGTTTGCGATGCTGAAAGCCGCTGAGTCTGAAATTCAGAAGGAGCATCAAGTGTTGATGGTCAATAAAACCACTAGTTTCAAGAAAAATGGCAAGGGTAAGAAGGGTAACTCCAAGAAGAGTGGCAAAGCAGTTGCTCCTCTCGTGAAGAAACCCAAGGCTGGACCCAAACCAGAAACTGTGTGTTTTCATTGCAAGGGAACTGGACACTGGAAGCGGAACTGCCCCAAGCATTTGGCTGACAAGAAGGCAGCCAACAACAAACAAGGTATATATGATATACATGTTATTGATGTGTACCTTACCAACTCTCGTTGTAGTGCCTGGGTATTTGATACCGGTGCGGTTGCTCATATTTGCAACTCAAAACAGGAACTGCGGAATAGACGGAGGCTGGCAAAGGACGAAGTGACGATGCGCGTGGGAAATGGTTCCAAGGTTGATGTGATCGCCGTCGGCACGCTCGCTCTTCGATTACCGTCGGGATTAGTGATGAACCTAAATAAGTGTTATTTGGTGCCTGCGTTAAGCATGAACATTATATCTGGATCTTGTTTATTGCGAGACGGTTACTCATTTAAATCAGAGAATAATGGTTGTTCTATTTATATGAGTAATATCTTTTATGGTCATGCACCCAATGTGAGGGGTTTATTCTTATTGAATCTCAATAGTAATGATACACATGTTCATAACATTGATGCCAAAAGATGTAGAATTGATAATGATAATACCACTTTCTTGTGGCACTGCCGTTTAGGTCATATTGGCGTAAAACGCATGAAGAAGCTCCATGCTGATGGACTTTTGGAGTCACTTGATTTTGAATCACTTGACACATGTGAGCCATGCCTCATGGGCAAGATGACTAAAACGCCGTTCTCTGGAACAATGGAACGGGCAAGTGACTTATTGGAAATCATACATACTGATGTGTGTGGTCCGATGAGTATTGAGGCGCGCGGTGGTTATCGTTATTTTCTCACCTTCACTGATGACTTAAGTAGATATGGGTATATTTACTTAATGAAACACAAGTCTGAAACATTTGAAAAGTTCAAACAATTTCAGAGTGAAGTTGAGAATCATCGTAACAAGAAGATTAAATTCCTACGATCTGATCGAGGAGGAGAATATCTGAGTTATGAGTTTGGCAGTCACTTAAGACAGTGTGGAATTGTTTCACAATTGACACCGCCTGGAACACCACAGCGTAATGGTGTGTCCGAACGTCGTAATCGAACCTTATTGGATATGGTGCGATCTATGATGTCTCTTGCCGATTTGCCACTATCGTTTTGGGGTTATGCATTAGAGACAGCTGCATTCACTTTAAATAGGGCACCATCGAAATCCGTTGAGATGACGCCATATGAACTTTGGTGTGGCAAGAAGCCAAAGCTGTCGTTTCTTAAAGTTTGGGGATGTGATGCTTATGTCAAAAAGCTTCAGCCTGAAAAGCTGGAACCCAAAGCGGAGAAATGCATCTTCATAGGATACCCAAAAGAGACAGTTGGGTATACCTTCTATCTCAGATCCGAAGGCAAAGTGTTTGTCGCTAAAAACGGAACATTTCTTGAGAAAGAGTTTCTCTCGAAAGAATTGAGTGGGAGGAAGATAGAACTTGATGAGGTTGTTGAACCTTTACTTCAACCTGAGAGTAGCGCAGTGCAGAAAGTTGTTTCTGTGGAGCCTACATTAGCTGAAGAGGAAGTTAATGATGATGATCATGAAGCTTTGGATCAAGTTGCTATCGAACCTCGTAGGTCGACAAGGACGCGTACTGCTCCCGAGTGGTACGGCAACCCTGTCTTAGAGGTCATGTTGTTAGACAACGATGAACCTACGAGCTATGGAGAAGCGATGATGGGCCCGGATTCCGAGAAATGGTTAGAGGCCATGAAATCCGAGATGGGATCCATGTATGAAAACAAAGTATGGACTTTGGAAGTATTACCTGAAGGGCGTAAGGCCATTCAGAACAAATGGATCTTTAAGAGGAAGACAGACGCGGACGGTAATGTCACCGTCTATAAAGCTCGACTTGTGGCAAAGGGTTTTTCACAAGTTCAAGGAGTTGACTACGATGAGACCTTCTCACCCGTAGCGATGCTTAAGTCCGTCAGAATCATGTTAGCAATAGCTGCCTTTTTCGATTATGAAATTTGGCAGATGGATGTCAAAACATCATTCCTTAACGGTTTCCTTAAGGAAGAGTTGTATATGATGCAACCAGAAGGTTTTGTCGATCCAAAGAATGCTGACAAAGTTTGCAAACTCCAGCGATCCATTTATGGACTGGTGCAAGCATCTCGGAGTTGGAATCTTCGCTTTGATGAAGTGATCAAAGCGTTCGAGTTTATACAAGTTTACGGAGAAGCTTGTATTTACAAGAAAGTGAGTGGGAGCTCTATAGCGTTTCTAATATTATATGTGGATGACATATTACTGATTGGAAACAATATAGAAATGCTGGAAAGCGTAAAGGAATATTTGAATAAGAGTTTTTCAATGAAGGACCTAGGAGAAGCTGCTTTCATATTAGGCATCAAGATCTATAGAGATAGATCGAGACGCTTAATAGGACTTTCACAAAGCACATACCTTGACAAAGTTTTGAAGAAGTTCAAAATGGATCAGTCCAAGAAGGGGTTCTTGCCTGTATTGCAAGGTGTGAAGTTGAGTAAGACTCAATGCCCAGTGACTGCAGAAGATAGAGAAAAGATGAGTGTCATCCCCTATGCTTCGGCCATAGGCTCTATCATGTATCCAATGCTGTGCACAAGACCCGATGTCAGCCTTGCCATAAGTATGGTCGGAAGGTTTCAAAGTGATCCAGGAATGGAACACTGGACGGCGGTCAAGAATATCCTGAAGTACCTGAAAAGGACTAAGGACATGTTTCTCGTTTATGGAGGTGATCAAGAGCTCGTCGTAAAGGGTTACGTCGATGCAAGCTTTGACACTGATCCGGATGACTCTAAGTCGCAAACCGGATACGTATTTATTCTTAATGGGGGTGCGGTTAGCTGGTGCAGTTCCAAGCAAAGCGTGGTAGCAGATTCTACATGCGAAGCGGAGTACATCGCAGCCTCGGAGGCGGCGAAGGAAGGTGTCTGGATGAAGGAGTTCATGACAGATCTTGGAGTAGTGCCTAGTGCACTTAACCCAATGACTCTGTTTTGTGATAATACTGGTGCCATTGCTCTAGCCAAGGAACCAAGATTTCACAAGAGGACCAGACACATAAAGCGATGTTTCAATTCCATCCGCGATTACATCAAGGAGGACGACATAAATATTTGCAAAGTACACACGGATCTAAATGTTGCAGATCCGATGACTAAACCTCTTCCAAGGGCTAAACATGAACAACACCAGAACTGCATGGGTGTTTGATTCATTACAATGTAAATCACATAGTGATGTGAACTAGATTATTGACTCTAGTGCAAGTGGGAGACTGTTGGAAATATGCCCTAGAGGCAATAATAAATTAGTTATTATTATATTTCCTTGTTCATGATAATTGTTTATTATCCATGCTATAATTGTATTGATTGGAAACTCAAATACATGTGTGGATACATAGACAACACTGTGTCCCTAGTAAGCCTCTAGTTGACTAGCTTGTTGATCAAAGATGGTTAAGGTTTCCTAGCCATTGACATGAGATGTCATTTGATAACGGGATCACATCATTAGGAGAATGATGTGATGGACAAGACCCAAACTGTAAACGTAGCATTTGATCGTGTCAGTTTATTGCTATTGTTTTCTGCATGTCAAGTATCTGTTCCTTTGACCATGAGATCATGCAACTCACTGACACCGGAGGAATACCTTGTGTGTATCAAACGTCGCAACGTAACTGGGCGACTATAAAGGTGCTCTACAGGTATCTCCGAGGGTGTTTGTTGGGTTGGCATGGATCAAGACTGGGATTTGTTACTCCGTATGACGGAGAGGTATCTCAGGGTCCACTCGGTAATACAACATCACAATGAGCCTTGCAAGCAATGTGACTAAAGTGTTAGCCACGAGATCTTGTATTACGGAACGAGTAAAGAGACTTGCCGGTAATGAGATTGAACTAGGTATAGTGATACCGACGATCGAATCTCGGGCAAGTAACATACCGAAGAACAAAGGGAACAGCATATGGGATTAACTGAATCCTTGACATAGAGGTTCGACCGATAAAAGATCTTCGTAGAATATGTAGGAGCCAATATGGGCATCCAGGTCCCGCTATTGGTTATTGGCCGTAGAGGTGTCTCGGTCATGTCTACATAGTTCTCGAACCCGCAGGGTCTACACACTTAACGTTTGGTGACGATTAGTATAATTGAGTTATTATGTTGGTGACCGAAAGTTGTTCGGAGTCCCGGATAAGATCCCGGACATGACGAGGATCTCCGGAATAGTCCGGAGGTAAAGATTGATATATGTGATAATAGTGTTTTGATCTCCGGAAGGGTTCCGGAATTCACCGGAAGGCGTTCCGGATGTTTACCGAAGTGTTCGGATGCAGCAACACTTTATATGGGCCAAAGGGATAAAGCCCACGAGGTATTGGAAAGTGCAAAAGTAGTTTTGCTGCCGCGTAAGCGGTACTACCGCCCGAGCGGTACTACCGCTTGTGTGAAGCGGTACTACCGCCCAAGCGGTACTACCGCTTGTGTGAAGCGGTACTACCGCTTGTGCGCGGCTGTGCACGGTTCGGCAGGGATCCGAGTTGGACTCTTTCCCTGCGGGCCAAACCGACCTTGTGCGGGCAAAACCGACCTGGAGGAGACTTTTACTCCAAGTTTAGACCCCAAGGCTCAACATATAAATAGAGGGGCAGGGCTAGCACACGGCACACATCATGATTTCCCCAAGCCGTGTGCGGCAACCCTAACCCTCTAGTTCCTCTGTCATAATCTCCGTAGCGCTTGGCGAAGCCCTGCAGAGATTGTTCCTCACCACCATCACCACGCCATCGTGCTGCTGGAACTCAACCACTACTTCACCATCGCTCGCTGGATCGAGGAGGTGAAGGCGTCATCAAGCCGTACGTGTGTTGAACGCGGAGGCGCCGTCTGTTCGGCGCTAGTTCGTGATCGGAACGAGGGACGACTTGCGATTTGGATCGCGGAGACGTTCGACTACATCAACCGCGTTTCTTAAACGCTTCCGCTTAGCGATCTACAAGGGTATGTAGATTTACTCTCCCTCTCGTAGATGCTCATCACCATGGATAGATCTTGTGTGTGCGTAGGAAAATTTTTGTTTCCCATGCAACGTTACCCAACAAGGTATGGTGTGGAACTTTGTGAATACGTCCCGTCCGAGTAGGGTGTGATAGCCACTTCGGAAGGGTACACCATAGAATGTCAATTCCTTGGAAGGATAGTTCTCGGGAGTACTAAAGACCACATTGAGGGTGATTTCTCCGCTACATCGTGCTTCTTTGCCCGGGATAATTCCTCGGAACGTAATAGAGCTCTAGCGGATGCGCGCTGTGTCCAACTTCATTTTTTCGAGCGTGCCCTCATAGATGAGGTTTAGGCTGCTACCACCGTCCATCAAAACCATATGTAGGCGGAAACCGTCTATTATGGGGTGGAGGACCAAAGCAGCTGGGCATCGGCTTAGGTCGGTTGTCGGTTGGTCATTTTGTTCAAATGTGATTGCCGTGTCTAGCCACGTGGCCGATGGTGCTTCTACCTTTGAGGGGGCGAATTCCCATAGAGACAGTTTTCGTTGGTTGCTAGATTTGTATCTTTGATAGATTATCATGACTTCGGCTTCATCCGAGCTATTTCTCACGGGGCTAACAATGTTGTCACCAGTGAGGAGAGGCTCGCCATACTTGGCTACCTGCCTCATGACCGAACAAGCTCGAAGCTTGTGGTTTGGGTTGGGGTTGGGTGGTGTTCAATGTATATGACATGTCATGTCCAGCAGCCTGTCGAGGGTAGTCTGTGGCCTTATTTTCTTCTTGTTGGGCGATGGTGCAGTTAGGGTAGAGCACCTAGAAGGAGCCTTTTGCAAGGCTGAGTGGTAGTATGTATGCTCATCAGATCTGGTAGGTTGTTTGGCTAGCCAAGCGTCCTCCATAGTGCAGAGTTTTGCTACCAGGTCAGAGAGTTCGACGAATGTTTGGACTCGGCATCAGGCAAGGGCTTTTAATACCCCCGCGTCGCGACAATTGTGGAAGAAGGTAGGCAGTAGTTCGGCATCCTGGCAGTTGGCTATGCTGTTTTTAACAGACAAAAATCTTGACCAAAATTGTCGGACGGTCTCCTGATACGTCTCCAATGTATCTACTTTTCCTCACTCTTTTGCCCTTGTTTTGGACTCTAATTTGCATGATTTGAATGGAACTAACCCCGGACTGACGTTGTTTTCTGTAGAACTACCATGGTGTTGTTTTTTTGCAGAAATAAAAGTTCTCGGAATGGAATGAAACTTTTTGGAGATTTATTTTGGAAAATATAATAAATACCAGAGCCAGAAACTACCGGAGAGGGGGCCCAGGGTGGGCACAAGACACTAGGGCACGCCAGCCCCCTCCCGGCGTGCCCTGGTGGGTTGTGCTCACCTCGGGGCCCCACTTGACCTATCTCCACCACTATAAATTCCTAAATTTGGAGAAAAAAATCAGGGTGAAAGAATTATCGCATTTCACGAGACGGAGCCACCGCCACCTGTCGGAGAAACGACACCTATGGGACCGAGATGACCCCTTTACGGTTCGGCAGGGAAGAAGGTTTGCACAAAGAGCAGATCCAGCAATCAACACGCGGGGTTTTTACCCAGGATTGGGCCGCAAAGATGCATAAAACCCTACTCCTGCTTGGGTGTATTAGATGTGTTCTAGCTCAAGTTCTGGGAGCGCTACAGTACACAGCTGCTACCATGCAGAATGGGCCAGAGAAGACCCCCCTGTAGCTATGCCTTGGGCCTCCTTTTATACGTTCGAAGGGGTCACCAACAGTGGCGTACAGTGTATACATGAGGTGTAAAGTGTCTACAGTGTTATCATACCTAACACTGACGATTTAGAACAAGAACATTAAATGCTCCGTTGAGGTGTCCCTTAGCGTCTTGGGGACGGAAAAAGGGGCCGTCCCATAAGCACCGCTCAAGCCCATCCACCGCTAGCGTCTGACATGTTACCAGGAGGACAATAGCTTAAAGACAAGCTGATGACCGCACTGGAGCGATGACAGGGCAGCGAAGGCTTGCCGGGTGCGAGCCTTGCCGGGCTATGCGGTCAGCCCGGCAAGATCTTGCCGGGGCACCTAGCCTTCGTTCTCCCATCTTCTGATCAGTGACTTGGATGCCTTCTTGATGTTGCTGAATTCGTGTCTAGCTGTTCCCCGGCAAGCCTTGCCGCTGGTATGGCTACTACTGCCCGTGCACAAGTATGGGGTACTAAAGGACCCAATCTTTAGTACACCGACAGGAGCCCCCGGGCCTAGGCCATACACGGGTGCGAGGCGTTGTTGGGCTAGGCCCAAACAGTGCACGCGCACGCGTGGCAGGGATTAACTGTTGTAATCATTTTGTTTCACTGCGCCCCCCACGATGTGCATTGAATGCGGACGTGGGAGACGTGCGCGGAGCGGCCGAAACTGCCGCACGCTCGCAAAAGCGCTTCCATGTTGACTAGTAAAGAGGCGACTCCGGCCCTTCCCCATAAAAAGGGATCCACAGAGACGCGGCTCATTTACCTCTTGTCTTTTCCAATCTGGGAACCACCGCCATCTTCTTCCTCGAGCCCGAAACAGAGTTCCCCCCATACATCCACGCCTCCACGCCTTCTCCGCTTTCCGCTTCCGCCTCCATAGCCACCATACCGCCCAAGGCCAGCAAGGGCAAAGAGGTGGAAACCGTCGTCCCGGAGAACAAGCTGGCGAAGATGCGAATGGAGCACGCCGTCTTCCCCCCGGTGCTCGACGCGGCCGCATTGAGGGAGCGGCACCAGTTCATGTGGGCGAAGGAGACAACGGCGCATCCTGCAACTCTCGTGAGCCCAGGTTCTTCCAGGGGTGGCCCAGGCAAATATCACTTTTTTGCCGATTACTTTTACTGCGGACTCTGCCCCCCGTTCTCCGATTTCTTCAATGACGTTATGCTCACATACGGCTTCCAACTGTTGGATTTCACGCCGAATGCGGTGACATGCATGTCTGTCTTTGCCCACCTCTGCGAAAACTTCGCCGGAGTAGTCCCCAGCACGGCCCTTTTCCGCCATTATTTCATTCCTCGCATCCAAAAAGGCAAGGCCCTTTCTGGATCCATCGCCTGGATTCCACGGCCATGAACTAAGGAGGTTTACCCAGATGGGGCTTACCGCGAGAAATGGGAGGAATGGCGGGCCAAGTGGTGCTGGGTCCAAGAGGCAAAGGTCCCTTCCTTCTGCTCGCCGCGGCAGACGAAGATAGTGCGCAGCAACGACTGGTGTGCCCTCGACCCTTACGATAAGAAGCTCACAGTCGCTACTACCAGAATTCACCGCCTCAGAGCTGCCGGGCTCACAATAGAGATGATAGGCGCTGATTTTCTTTGCCGGCGCATCGCTCCTCTACAGAACAAGGGGAGGCCAGCTTGGGAATTCCGGAACGCGGCAGACATGATGAGGCTGCGCCCTGGGCTGAACTATAACTTGACGCTTATGCAGCACGCAGCTCTCTGCCAGAAACTGTTCAGGGGTGATGTGGTGAGAAAACTGCCGGCAGGCATAGTTCCTTTGTGCAACAACTCCGCTTTGACTTCAATCATTGCCATGATGCCGGCGTTTGACGCCCACAGCCTTGACGGGACTTGGATCGAGCCGTCTGAGGAGCAGACACAGCAATTCTTTGATAATTTGTCAGAGAAGGCCATTCGCGCAGAAGAAAACCTCGTCCGCGCCACCACTGATGAAGAGCTGGCGTACATCGCCACCAGGGCAGAGGAGGCAAATCTTGCCGCGGAGGCCGGCAGCGCCGGCTTCGTGGAAGAGGAAACCAGTGGAGGGGAAACGCTGTCGGACGAGAATCTTGCCGGGCAGGGCAAGACTACCGAAGAGCAGGGTGGCACATCTACCGGGGGCCCTTCTGCCGAAGACACAGCCGAGGAAGAGCTGCATGAGGAGGCCCCAGCTCTCGAAGTGAGGAAGAGGCGCGTTCTTCGGAGAGCCGCCTCTGGCGCCGCAGCCGACCAGCCTTCCTCGAGCGGTGGAGCCCCCGGCAAGGGGGTAGCCGGCAAGGCCACGCAGCGGCAAGGGGCTCATCAGCAACCCGCGCCCGCCGCAGCCAAGCGGCCTAGGAGAAGCCCTCCACCTCCTCCCGTGGCGGAAGTCGACTTCGACCTCTCTGCCTTTAGCTCGGGAGAAGAAGAAGAAGAGTAAGGATCTTGCCGCGTCCTTCACTTTCTGAGTTTTTCGTTTTTCTTGACTCATTTATTTTGCTTTGGCCTGTCTCCACAGGGATACGAAAACATTGGCGCAGAGGATAGCGAAGAGGTCAAAGACTTCGACGGGCGAGGAGCCTCCGGCAAGCACCTCAGGTGCGCCAGAGACCGTCACCATCAGCCTGGATCCTAGCCCGCGATGCAGTCCTAGACTCAGCCCCCGGCGCAGCCCCCAGCATGAGTCCATTACTCACTTTCCGCTGGCAAGTGCCGGGGTGTGCATCTTTACTGCTGACATCACCAGACGTGCAGGAGGAGAGCAGCGACAAGGAGAACCGTCAAAGGCTACCCCTGATATGCCGCCTCCATCAACCATGCCGCCCAGGAATGGGTCTCCGGCAAGGACTTCCTCTAGCATGCTCTACCGCGACGAGGAAGAGCCGGCAAGCACGGGCACCGGCAGCTCTACGCCGGCAACCAATGCTGGTGCAGGTACTCATTATTCCGGCTTCTTTTTTTTGTCTTCTTGAACTTCCATCTCAATCTCATCTTGATTTGTTTTCTTGGCCCCCAGACATTCCCTCTGTGGAGCATATGGATGTCGATACTGTCATCGAGGAGACCGCATGGGATGCTGCCGCCTAGGCTGACAGGATTTCCGCTGATGAGGCCGCCAAGAATACTGACGCCGAAGCCGCCAAGAACGCTGCCGCCGAGGCCGCCAAGGGTGCCAGCGCCGAGGCTGCCAGGGCTGCACATGAAGAGGCTGCCAAGGAATCTGCCGAGAGGGCCGGCGAGGAGGCCAGTGACCGTACTGACGGCATCCCTGCCGCAGGAGCGCCAGGCGCTACGCCGGTCACAGAGCCCCCAGCTGCCGGAGAGGCCGCTATTGAGGAATAGCCACCAACATCCGAAGCTCCCTCGTCGAGCAAGTACCTCAAGATTGGCGACAGCTTGTTCGTCAGCATCCCAGGCACGGCAAGCACTAGGGCGCCAACTGAAGGGGAAGTCTTTGATGAAGACGCCATCGCCGCTGCTAGGCTCGAGGTCGTTGATGAACCAAGCGCCAGTAGCAACAAATCTGAAGAAGAGAAGCTCCTCAAGGCCATGGGCGACAACTACCAGAAGCTCCAAGCACTCCACCGCGCCCAGAAGGAGAAACTAGACTCCAGGGCCGCGGTTGTCGACAAGGTGGAAGCAGATCTCCAGAAACACGTTGAGGAAACGCAGGCCTGGTTTGCCGAAGCTTTTCAGGAGTTGAGGGCGGATCAAGAGCAACTGATCCGAAGGTGGGACGAGCTCCTCATGAAGCAGTCCGACGTTGAGAAGGCACAGGAAGATGCCAAGCACCAGGCCGCCACAGAGGAAGCACGCCTAAGAGAGCTCCGTGTCGGGCTTGAGGCTCATGATGATGACCTGACCGCCCGCGAGAAGGCACTTGCCGACAAGCTCCGCGCCAAGGACGAGGAGATTGAATGGCTTGTCGCGCAACGGACCCAGGATCTGGAGCTGAAGCACAGGGAGACACTTGAGGCCCTGACCACAGACCATGCCGACAAGCTAAAGGAGGCCGTCGATGCTGCCGGAGCTGTAGAGGCCACCAAGAAATTGCTGGAGGAGAGGGTGAAGAAGCTGGACGTGGATCTTGAGGACCACGGCAAGAAGATCTCAACGCTCGAAGCCGAGAGTGACAAAGCTCTCCACAGCTTGATGGAGATACAGGTTGCCATATCCGACAAGACCAAGCAGCTCTCCTCAGCCACTGACTCCATAGACGATCTGAAAACGAAACTGGCCACGCTGGAGGAGACTCTTGAGGGCAGCAGGGCTCGAGAGAAGGCCTTGGTCAAAGATCCCCGAAATGAGCAGGAGCTGCTCAAGAGCGCTGCCGCCGCTCACAACGACTATGTGCAAGGGGTGCAAATCTGGACTGAAAAGCTTGTCGACGTCGCGGAGAAGCTTGCCGCACAACTGTCCACCATGGGCCTGCAAGGCTTCAGGTATTCTTCTGATGACAGGGTATCCCCAAGCGCCAAGCTGACCATGTTCTTCGATGGAATGATTTACGCCCAGAAGCAGCTCCAGTCTGACCGAACAACCCATCTGGCCAGCGAATCACGCAAGCTCTGCCAGGCTGTCCTCCACAAGGTGCTCACCAAGGTGGTGTACAGGAACCCCGGCATCAACCTCACCAACGTCCTCGACCGCCTGCCGAAGGACGCGGACCTCAAGGCGGCCGAAGAACTTGTCGCGCCCATCGCCGACAGAGTAAGCCAAGTCAAGAGAGTTGAAGGCGAACGCCGGGATTAGCTGCTTCTCTCCTTCTTGCCTGCATCGTTACGTGTCAAAGACAATTTAATCTTATGTTAGAATAGCGGCAGCTATTATTGTAATATAACTTGTGATGTTCTGAACAAATGCTATGCTATTCCCCTTGCTTAATTTCTTTCTGTATGTATTCGCCCTACGCTTGATTGGAAACTTGCCGGCGCGCACACCCTTGCCGCGGGACTTTAGCAGCCTGCTGGCAGTGCCGCTACCGGCAAGAGACCTTGACGTTTTTAGTGTGGCCACCTAAGCTGTTGAGCGGACTCGAAACAGAGTAAGGGCGCAACCGATCACAACAAGGTTCCTTCGCGTGCAGGTTTTCCATACAAAAGTCGAAATCGTTCAAGGAAAATAACCTTTCAAACAAAAATTTGTTTAAAGTTTCTGTAACTTAGCTTTTGGTTGCTGTGCTCCTTCCGGCAAGTTATCAACCTTGAACGTCACCTGCCGGTATCAATACCATCCTTTCCCCCCCCGGCAAACTTGTACGCGAGGGAACCTTCTGTCTTTTGAGAAAAAGAAAGAAGAGAAAATAAAGATATGGAACCTTGGCGGTTCGTTAACGCTTACCGGGAGCAAGTGTAATACAATATCTCAGATAAACATGTATATAAGGGAAACATGAACATCAACAAGATTTGCAAAACACTTAGCTTTATTTATTTATGCACAGGGTCTACGCCTGGCTTTGTACAAAGGATTACATGCTTCAGCGGCAAGACTTGTACAAAAGATGGTTGCCGGGAGACCCAGCAACCGCGCCTTATGGACAAAACTTACGAAGATGTTCGATATTCCAGGAGTTGCTCACTGGGATGCCATCCTCGGTCTCCAGGCGGACTGCGCCATTCCTGGTGACTCGTACTACCCGATAAGGGCTTTCCCACTTCGGCGTCAACTTGTTGGAATTCTTGGTGGACTGAACGCGCCGAAGAACAAGGTCGCCTTCCTCAAGACTTCGGGCATGAACCTTGCGGCTATGATAGCGGCGCAAGGCTTGCTGGTAGCGTGCAGCTCGCACAGCAGCCTGAAGACGATCTTCCTCAAGGAGCAACGCGTCATCTTGCCGCAGCTGCTCTTGCTCAAGCTCATCATAAGCGAGCACTCGAGGTGACCCGTATGTGAGTTTCGTGGGGAGAACCGCTTCCGCCCCATATACTAGGGAGAAGGGTGTCTGGCCGGTAGCTCGATTTGGAGTCGTCCTGATTGACCAAAGAACCACCGGCAACTCATCAATCCAGCGTCTTCCACACTTGCGCAGCCTGTCGAAAGTTCTTGTCCTAAGACCTCGCAGCACTTCAGCATTTGCCCTTTCCGCCTGGCCATTGCTCCTTGGATGAGCAAGAGAAGCAAAACAGATCTTGCCGCCAAGGTCTTGGACATACTGCATGAAGGTGCGGCTCGTGAACTGTGTGCTGTTGTCGGTGATGATCCTGTTCGGTACACCGAAGCGGCAAATTATTCCTTTGAAGAACTTGACGGCTGACTGTGTTGTCACCTTCCTCACTGCTTCCACTTCCGGCCACTTTGTGAACTTGTCGATTGCGACGTACAAGTACTCAAAGCCCCCGGTAGCACGGTGAAAAGGGCCCAAGATGTCGAGCCCCCAGACCGAAAATGGCTAGGAGAGAGGGATTGTCTGAAGAGCTTGAGCTGGTTGATGCAATTTCTTCGAATGAAACTGGCACGCTTCACACTTGGTTACTAGTGCAGTTGCATCCTAGAGGGCAGTGGACCAAAAGAAACCTTGCTGGAATGCCTTACCGGCAAGATCTCTTGATCCTATGTGGGAACCACATATGCCTCCATGTATCTCTGCCAACAGCCCCAGTCCATCCTCCCGAGGAATGCACTTCAATTTCACACCATTCGGTCTCTTTCTATACAGAACGTTGTCCACGAACTGGTACATACTAGACTGACGGGCTACTTTTTCCGCTTCTTCCTGCTCTTCGGGGAGTTCTCCTGTCTGAAGGAAAAGGACGATTTGATGTGCCCATGCTGGAGCCTGGGGATCGACAACAAGGACTAAAGGCATGTCTTCTGGTGCGGGAACAGTCATCTCGACAGCAAAGGCTCGAGGCCCTGCCGGAGCCTGTTGCTCCCCGGCAAGCTTGGCGGGAGCGTTTGTCTCGACGACAAGAGCCCGAGCTCCTGCCGGAGCCTGTTGCTCACCGGCAAGCTCGGCGTTGTTCCCGGCAACTTCCTTCCCGGCGGCTTCCGGGAGCTCTGCCGGGAAGTACTTGCCGGAACTCAACTTTCTTCTTTTCTCTTGTCCCATCGACGGTGTCACGGATGGTTGAGTCAGCCGGAGCACAAAAGTTCCTGGTTCCACAGGTAACTTGAGTGAAGCACACTTTGACAGACTATCAGCAACGCTGTTTTCTGCACGAGGAATGTGCTCCATCTGTAGACCATCAAAGTGCTCTTCCAACTTCCTCACTTCGTCTACATAAGCTTCCATCAACGGACTCTGATAATCTTTATTTACTTGTTTGATGACAAGCTGAGAATCACCCCTGACGATGAGTTTCTTGATTCCAAAGTCTGCCGCGATCCTGAGACCGGCAAGCAGCCCTTCATACTCGGCAGTATTGTTTGTTGACCTCTCCCGGGAAAAGTGCATCTGAATCACGTACTTGAGGTGCTCTCCGGTGGGTGCGACAAGCAGCACGCCAGCACCGGCGCCTTGCAGCGAGAAAGCCCCATCAAAATACATAATCCATTCTTGATTTGTTTCCTTGCCGGGGAGGGTTGACTCTGGAATCTCTTCATCTGGCATTGGAGTCCATTCTGTAATGAACTCCGCCAAAGCTCTGCTCTGGATGGTTGAAGTACTTTCAAACTTGAGACCAAAGCTTGATAATTCCAAAGCCCACTCCACAATCCTGCCGGTAGCATCTGGATTTCGCAAAATCCGCTGCAACGGAAAGCGAGTGACGATGGTGATCTCATGTGCCTGAAAGTAATGGCGCAGCTTCCTCGAGGACATAAGGAGGCTGAAGAGTGGCTTCTGCACAACAGAATATCTTGACCTAGCCCCCTGTAAAAGGGAGCTAACAAAATAAACTGGGCGCTGCACCATCTTCTTCTTCTGAGTTACTTCACTTGACTGTGCAGATTCCACTTGGTCAGCACTAGACTCTGCCGGGGAAGGTTCTGGCTTGTCGCTTGGCGGTCCTGCCGTTGTCGTTGCTTCTTCATCAACTTCTCTCTCTGCCATTAGCGCGGCACTCACCACTTGATTTGTTGCCGCTAGATATAGCAGCAACGGCTCTTGTGGTTTTGACGCGACTAGGACTGCTGGAGAGGAGAGGTACTTCTTCAAATCATGCAGCGCTGCCTCCGCTTCCGGAGTCCACTTCATTGGACCTGCCTTCTTCAATATTTTGAAAAAGGGCAGGGCGCGCTCAGCAGATTTTGAGATGAACCTACTCAGAGCAGCAACACAGCCGGCAAGGCAACGCACATCCTTGACATGTCTTGGCGCTTCAATTTGCTCAATTGCTTTGATCTTGTCGGGATTTGCTTCAATTCCACGTTGAGATACAAAGAACCCGAGAAGCTTGCCGGATGGGACACCAAACACACACTTCTCAGGGTTGAGCTTTAAGTTGATCTTGCGCAGATTGGCAAATGTCTCTTCTAAATCTGATATGAGCGTTGCCTTGTCCTTGGTTTTGACCACTATATCATCCATATAGGCTTCCATATTTCTATGTAGCTGAGGCTCAAAACCAATCTGGACCGCTCTTGCAAATGTAGAACCAGCACTTTTCAACCCGAAAGGCACACGCAAAAAGCAATACGTACCACATGGGGTGATAAATGCGGTCTTCTCTTCGTCTTCCTTGGCCATGAAAATCTGGTGATAGCCGGAATAGGCGTCAAGGAAGGACAGCAAGTCGCAGCCGGCAGTGGAGTCCACAATCTGGTCGATGCGCGGCAAGGGAAAAGGATCTTTTGGACAGGCTTTATTGATATCTGTATAGTCAATACATAGCCTCCATTTTCCATTCGCCTTGCGCACTACAACTGGATTGGCCAACCATGTTGGATGAAGTACTCCTCTGACCAAGCCTGTCGCTTCTAACTTCTTAATTTCTTCGGCAATAAACTGTTGCCGCTCCAAAGCTTGCTTCCTGACTTTTTGCTTGACGGGC
Source organism: Elymus sibiricus (assembly GCA_039707655.1). NCBI lineage: Eukaryota > Viridiplantae > Streptophyta > Magnoliopsida > Poales > Poaceae > Elymus > Elymus sibiricus. The sequence goes on from CM077669.1 coordinate 139,217,376, forward strand.
CGCGCGTGTGGACAGACGGCAAGGTGGTGCTCAATCACCTCCCTAGGAACACCGGGGATATCAGATGGTTGCCATGCAAACACATCGACATTCGCCCGCAGGAAGGCAACGAGCGCGCTTTCCTATTTGCTGTCGAGGGTGGAACTTATGGTGAAAGTTCCTCCCGTACCATCCTCCTTGGCGGGCACCTTCTTGGTCTCTGGCGGAGCTGCCTTGGACTTCTTGCTCTTGCCGGTGGAACTCTCTGGCACATCCTCAACAGGAGCGCAGGTCTTGCCGGTCTTCTTCCCCCCGGGAGTTTCAGCGGCAGGAGCAAGTGCCTTGGCGGCAGATGCTGCAACTGCCTCCCTATAGAGTTGATCAGTGCAAATAAGCACGTCTTTCTTGTCGGAACTGACAGTGATAACGCTTATCGGCCCTGGCATCTTCAGCACATTGTAGGCGTAATGTGATGCCGCCATGAACTTGGCCAGTGCTGGACGGCCAAGGATCCCATTATATGGCAACGGAATCTTGGCGACATCGAAGACAATCTTCTCTGTCCTGAAATTTAGGTCGCTACCAAATGTCACCGGCAGCGTGATCTTTCCCTTGGGCTGGCTCCTTCCTGGATTGACCCCTTGAAACGAGCCCGTTTCCTCGAGATCTCCATCAGGAATTTGCAATCTCTTGATTAACTCGGGTGAGATCAAGTTCAAACCGGCCCCATCGTCAACTAACATCTTCGTCACCTTGAGGTTGCGAATCGTTGGTGAGACCAACAACGGCAAACACCCGACCGCGGTTATGCGATCAGGGCGATCCTCAACGTTGAAAATGATAGGCGTGTTGGACCATTTCAAAGGCTTCCGGGCGCCGATAGATGGCTCAGTCGCATTAACCTCACGCGCCCACTGTTTAAGTTGGCGGTGGGAAGGATGCAACGAGGCACCTCCGTCAACGCACATGGCGTCCGTAGCTTTCTGGAATTCTTGTTCACTGGATTCGTCGTCCTCCTCAATGTCATCATCACCCTCCTCTTGCTTGTCGCGGCCTCGAGCGGGCCGGTCCTTCTGTTGCTTGGCCTTGCCGCGGCGACCTCCTCGGCCACCGCGTTTCTTGCCGGACCCCTCCGTGCCATCCTGGGCCTTCTCCTTGTCTCGCCTCTCGTACTCGGCTTTCTGCTTCTCGACAAGCTGCTCGACTTGCCAGCAGTCTTGGAGATCGTGGCCCTTGGTGCGGTGGATCTTGCAATACTGCTTGCCAGAACCGTCTGGCTTGTCCGCAGCCGCCAAGGCTTGGCAGGAGGCGCACCCGGCAACATCCTTGCCGGGGTCATCAACCTTGGCCTTCTTGGCGGTACCGGGGTTGCCGGATCCCTCGACGGCAAGCAAGGCCTTGCCCTAGCGCTTCCTGTTGCGCCGCCGACCCTTCTTTGCCGGGGCGGCAGCGTCCTCATCTTCAGAGTCGACTCCTGCGCCAGCATTTTCGCCGGGGAGCCTCCTCCCTTCTTCAGCTCGAGCACACTTGTCAGCCAGAGCATAAAGCTCGGCAACATCTTTGACCTTGTTCATCGCCAGCTCTTCCCGCATCCTGCGGTTGCGCACGTTCTGATGGAACGCGCTGATAACAGCGGCAGGATGAACGTCTAGAATGTTGTGATGTATGCGGCTGAATCTCTGTATGTATTTGCGCAAATTTCGCCTTCCTTCTGGGGGATGAGATGTAAATCATTTTCCTGGCCAGGGGCTTGGTGGCCTCCGGTAAAGGCGCCAACAAACTCATGACACAGGTCTGCCCAGGAAGAAATGGAATTCTCCGGCAGATGCATCAACCACGACCTGACGTTGGGCTTAAGCACCAACGGGATGTAGTTGGCGAGTATCTTGTCGTCGCGAGCCCCGGCAGCCTGCACCGCAATGGTGTAGATGCTCAAGAACTCTGACGGGTGGGTCTTGCCATCATATTTCTCCGGGACCTCTGGCTTGAACGTGCGGGAGTTGGGCCACTGGACTCGCCGCAGCTCACGGGTAAACGCTGGACAACCCACCTCGTAGGGTAGATCGACAGGATACCCTGGCGCAGGCTTACCTACAGTGGGTCCCGCGCGCCAATCAGATTGATGGCGCGCTTCCCGACGCCGCTCGATAGTAGTTCGAGCGTCTTCCTTGCTCCGTTCCCGAAGAACTTGACGTTGATCGCAGTTAGTTCGTGGATCGGACGACGCCGTGGAATCGTCATCACGAGTGTCGACCCGCCGAAGTGACGATCGCTGTTGCTGTCGCGGAGGAGAGTGCACCGTGGTGGTACCGGCTCCGGTCTTATCACCACCGGCGCGCGTCAGTTCGATGGACTGCAGCCGTGAAGACTTCGCCTGCTGCGGCTTATCCTCGTTAGCGAGGCCAACGAGACTCTGGATGGCGGCTCTCCACTCCTCGAGTTTGTCCGCAGCAGGAGGGAAGTTCAAGAGCAACTGTGCTCGCGCCAGTGCTTCTGCTTTTGTTGGCGGTGGCGACAGGTGCGAAGAACGTGAGGTGCTCTGACTCCTAACCGTGTTAGAAGGAGCAACGTCACGATCCTGCGACCGCACGCCACTTCCACCAGCACGTGGACGCGCATGTTTGTCTCGCACATCCCGAGGATGATGCTCAGGAGACTTTCCATGGGGACGCCTGGAACCACCAATGTTGCGGCGATGCTCATCGCGCGCGCCCTGAGAAGGTCGCGGCGCGTCCGCTGGCGTGGGTGTCTTGGAAGGCGCCCTTTCGTCTCTGGAGTTTGCTGCACCGCCAGCTGGCAGCACGGCTCCGTCCTTAGATCTAGCGGCGCGGATGACGCCGCTCGCCTAGCTATGGTCACCAGAACATCGTGGAAGCTCTGGATCTCTACTTCCTCCACCCGCGTCGACACCATCGCCCATGCGCGTAAGCACAGGCGCGGCGGACGTGGATGGTCCAACCGCCATGAACCCCTTCCTCTTGGGGGCCATGACGATGAAGATGATGAAGGAACTGACGCGCTGATCACTAGATCAGGTTCGCACAACCAGCTCCCCTACCTGGCGCGCCAAAGATGTCGGAGAAACGACACCTATGGGACCGAGACGACCCCTTTACGATTCGGCAGGGAAGAAGGTTTGCACAAAGAGCAGATCCAGCAATCAACACGCGGGGTTTTTACCCAGGTTCGGGCCGCAAAGATGCGTAAAACTCTACTCCTGCTTGGGTGTATTAGATGTGTTCTAGCTCAAGTTCTGGGAGCGCTACAGTACACAGCTGCTACCATGCAGAATGAGCCAGAGAAGATCCCCCTGTAGCTACGGCTTGGGCCTCCTTTTATACGTTCGAAGGGGTCACCAACAGTATACATGAGGTGTAAAGTGTCTACAGTGTTATCATACCTAACACTGACGATTTAGGACAAGAACATTAAATGCTCCGTTGAGGTGTCCCTTAGCGTCATGGGGACGGAAAAAGGGGCCGTCCCATCAGCACCGCTCAAGCCCATCCACCGCTAGCGTCTAACACGTTACCAGGAGGACAACAGCTAAAAGACAAGCTGATGACCGTACTGGAGCGATGACAGGGCAGCGAAGGCTTGCCGGGTGCGAGCCTTGCCGGGGCTATGCGGTCAGCCCGGCAAGATCTTGCCGGGGTGCCTAGCCTTCGGTCTCCCATCTTCTGATCAGTGACTTGGATGCCTTCTTGATGTTGCTGAATTCGTGTCTAGCTGTTCCCCAACAAGCCTTGCCGCTGGTATGGCTACAACTGGCCGTGCACAAGTATGGGGTACTAAAGGACCCAATCTTTAGTACACCGACACCACCTCCTGTTCTTCATCGGGAGGCCAGATCTGGAGCCCGTTGGGGCTTCAGAGAGGGGAATCTTCGGTCTTCGTCATCACCAACCTTTCTCCATCGCCAATTCCATGATGCTCCCCACCGGGAGTGAGTAATTCCTTTGTAGGCTTGCTGGTCAGTGAGGAGTTGGATGAGATTCATCATGTAATCGAGTTAGTTTTGTTATGGCTTGATCACTAGTACACATTATGTTCTGAGATTGGTGTTGCTATGACTTTGCTATGCCTAATGCTTATCACTAGGGCCCGACTGCCATGATTACAGATCTGAACCGTTTATGTTATCATCTCTTTATCTAAGCTCTTGATCCGATCTTGCCTAGTCATATTCAACAATTACGTGTTATGATCCGTCAACCCCATAGTGACAATATTTGGGGTAATTCATGGTGATGACCGTAGTTTGAGGAGTTCATGTATTCACCATGTGTTAATGCTTTGTTCCGGTTCTCTATTAAAAGGAGGCCTTAATATCCCTTAGTTTCCTTATGGACCCCTCTGCCACGGGAGGGTAGAGCAAAAGATGTCATGCAAGTTCTTTTCCATAAGCACGTATGACTATTTACGGAATACATGCCTACATTACATTGATGAACTGGAGCTAGTTCTGTATCGCCCTAGGTTATGACTGTTACATGATTAATATCATCCAACGAGTTACCGATCCAGTGCCTACGACCTGTCCACTTATTGTTCTTGCTAAGTTACTACTGCTGTTGCTGCTGTTCCAACTGCTACCAAACTATTGCTACTACTGTTACCGCTACTGTTACTGTTGCTATTGCTATCAAAACTATCATATTACTGTGCTACTGATCACTCTGCTGCAGATATTTAATCTCCAGGTGTGGTTGAATTGACAACTCAACTGCTAATACTCTCAAGTATTCTTTGGCTGCCCTTGTGTCGAATCTATAAATTTGGGTTGAATACTCTACCCTCGAAAACTGTTGCGACCCCCTATACTTGTGGGTTATCAAGACCTTTTTCTGGCGCCGTTGCCGGAGAGCATAGAAATATTTGTTGATTCACTTGGGATTTATATCAATCTATCACTATGAAGAATCTGAGGATACTAACACCAAGATTTTTCCCTCAACTACGAGGGGAGGTAAGGAACTGCCATCACACTCTGCACTTGATTCACCTTCCGTTATGAGTAAGTTTGCAACACCACCACATGCTAGTAATCCTGATATGTCGCAAGTTATTGATGATGCTACCTCTGCTATGAATTATGCTATTGATGATGCTAGTACCATGTTTGATGATAATGTGCCACTAGGAGAATTTGTTGATGAACAAATTGCTAGAGCTAAAGAGAATGAGATTACTGAAACTGATGAAGCTTATGAAACTGATGATGACTATGAAACTCCTATTAGTCCTAGCTCTCCTAAGTTCGAAATGCCTAAGATACCTGAAGGTTACGTTATGGACGAAGAGATAACTAGAGAAATTCTTTCTTGCAAGAATAGAGATGATCTTAAGAAATTACTATGCAAGTATAAGGAAAATACTTTGAATGCTAGAATGAAATGTGATCCTAAGTTTGGTACTTCACCTATCTTTGTTATCGATAAGGATTATGAATTCTCTGTCGACCCAGAGTTAATTACTTTGGTTGAATATGATCCTTTCCATGGCTATGAAACTGAAACTGTAGTGGCACACCTTACTAAGTTGAATGATATAGCCACCCTCTTTGCTCATGATGAGAAGATTCGCTACTATTATATCCTTAAGTTGTTTCCATTCTCATTAAAGGGTGATGCTAAGACATGGTACAATACTCTTGATCCTGGTTGTGTGCCTAGTCCCCAGGATATGATCTATTACTTCTCTGAAAAATATTTTCCTGCTCACAAGAAACAAGCTGCCTTATAGGAAATATTTAACTTTGTGCAAATTGAAGAGAGTCTCCCACAAGCTTGGGGGAGGCTTTTCCAATTGCTTAATGCTTTCCCTGATCATCCTCTCAAGAAAAATGAAATACTTGATATCTTTTATAATGGACTAACCGATGCTTCTAGGGACTTCCTAGATAGTTGTGCTGGTTGTGTTTTCAGGGAACGAATTATTGAACAAACTGAGGAATTATTGAATAACATATTGAAGAATTATGATGATTGGACTCTCCGTGAACCACCGCCTAAACCCACTCCGAAGAAGAGGGGTATCTTATTTCTCAGTCCTGAAGATATGCAAGAGGCAAAGAAATCTATGAAGGAAAAAGGTATTAAAGCTGAGGATGTTAAGAATTTGCCACCTATTGAAGAAATACACGGCCTTGACACACCACCACCTCCACAGGTGGTAGAGGTAAATTCTTTATTAAAGTTTAATGAAAGTGACATCCCTCACAATAAACATCCTAGTCAATGCTTATATGAATTTGACAACTATATTATGAAGCAAGATCATTTCAATGCCCATGTTTTGGAACACTTGAAATATAATTCTGATATGATTGCTCGCTTGAGTGACTTGCTATTTAGAATTAGTAATGATGTTAGAGGTATAGGAAAACATGCCTCTATGGTTCAAACTCACTTAGAACAAGTTGCTAAGTCTCAAAAAGAATTGGTTGATGAAATGAATAATAATATGCATGATTTTGCTGCTAGAGTAGTAACTAGAGGAGGTAGGATGACCCAAGAACCACTCTATCCTGAGGGTCATCCTACAAGAATTGAACAAGATTCTCAGAAAATTAATAGTGATGCACCTAGTCTTTATAAGAAGAAAAATAAAAATAAAAATGATAGGACTTTGCATACATCTAGTGAACCTGAGACACCGAAACCTCCTGATAATAATGATGTCTCTATTTCTGATGCTGAAACTCAGTCTCGTAATGAACATTCACCTAGTGATAATGAAAATGATAATGATGATGTTCATGATGATGCTCAACCTAGTAATGATGTAGAACCACATAATGATGTTGAAATAGAGCCTGCTCCTGATCTTGATAGCTCACAACCTAAAAATAAACGGTATGATAAAAGAGACTTTGGGCTAGGAAACATGGTAAAGAAAGAGAGCCATGGGCTCAGAAACCCATGCCATTTCCACGTAAGCCATCTAAGAAAAAGGATGATGAAGAATTTGAGCGCTTTGGTGAAATGATTAGGCCAGTCTTTTTGCGTACCCGCTTAACTGATATTTTGAAGATGGCTCCTTATGCAAAGTATATGAAAGACATCATCACCAATAAAAGAAAAATACCAGAAGCTGAAATCTCCACCATGCTTGCTAATTATTCTTTTAAGCATGGAGTACCTAAAAAATTTGGAGATCCGGGAATACCAACTATACCTTGCTCCATCAAAAGAAACTATGTTAAAACTGCTTTGTGTGATTTGGGAGCCGGTGTTAGTGTTATGCCTTTCTCCTTATATACAAGACTTGATTTGAATAAACTCACACCTACTGAGATATCATTGCAAATGGCTGACAAAGCAACGGCCATACCTATCGGTATTTTTGAGGATGTGCACGTTGTTGTTGCAAATGTTACTATCTTAACGGACTTTGTTATTCTTGAGATGCCCGAGGACGACAACATGTCAATTATCCTTGGTAGACCCTTTTTTAATACTGCAGGGGCTGTTATTGATTGCAATAAAAGCAAAGTCACTTTTCATATCAATGGCAATGAGCATACGGTGCACTTTCCGAAGAAACAATTCCAAGTGAATGGTATAAATGTTATTGAAGAATCTCCGACCATCACTATTGGAAGTTTTCAATTACCTCTACCTACTACCAAAAAGAAATGTGATATACTTATTGTTGGGGATATGCACATCCCCATTGAGGTAACTTAATGTTTTTACGAAAGTTCTTTGGTTTCATGCTAATCGGACGTGGTTGTTAATAAGACTTGATCAACCTTATTAATGAATCATTTTTGAGAGGTATGACATCGATGAATCTAGTAAGCACAACTCTCTATTCCCACATTTTATTTTCTGATCTAGCTAGTTAAAAAAATAAAATGCCATGGTTATCCTTTTTTCTATTTTCTCCGTGCAATAAAAAAATGACCCAAAAATAAAAATTCTCAGAATGCCCTGAAAATTTAACACGATTTTTTTCCGAATATTTATGAATTTCTGGTGCAAATAACACCTGAGGGGGGTGCACCTGGTGCCCACAAGACACCAGGGCGCGCCAGCACCCCAGGCGCTCCCTGGTGCGTTGTGGCCCCCACGTGGGCCCCCTCACTTATCTCTTTAGCCCACATTGTCACATACCTCCAGCAAAAATTCACCACAACCACCATTTTTGTGTTCTTGCTCTCAAACCCGCGGATTTCGATCTCTTTGCTCGAAGCTCCATTTCTGAAACTGTTTGGAGGGATTGCTACTTGGTATGTGACTCCTCCATTGCTCCAATTAGCTTTTGTTTTAGTGGGTTATTTTTAGAGTAATTAGCTACTCTTGGTGCTGCTGTAGATGAGCTTGCATGTTGAATTCTTAGAGTTCTAAGTAGTTTCAATGCTCAATATGGCCCCTATGCATGCTTAGGAGTAGTTGCTAACAATCTTACAAAGTTTTGTTGACAGATTTTTGTGGACTAATTTTTTTTTCAGAAGTTTTATAGGAATAAAATGCAAATCTTTAGGAAGTTTTCCTCCAAGAAAAATGCCAAGGGAGTCATTGGGGAATCATCGGACAGTGACCTTCATATTCCAAGAAAGGTGGAGGTGCGGCCGTGTGAATGGAAGCATGATGCCTTCATGGAGGAGGCCGGGTTCCATCAAGAGTTCGCTCAGTTTGTCGCGAATGCTGGATTAACCGAGTTCCTCGCAGCTAAGTGTGACCAATATCACATCCTTACGAATTCCTTTGTGCAAAGCTTTAATTATCTAGGGAGAAACAGTCCTCCTGAAGTGGAATTTAATCTTTATGCTGAAACTCACAGAATTTCGCTAACCGACTTCTGTAATATATGCTTGTTTCCTTCTGATGGGGATTTGAGGGAACCTAGGCCATCTAAGTTTGAGGATTTTCTCCTCGCGTTAACCATGGGTGAGGATAGAGGCATGTCGAGCGCCACTGCTACTAGTTTACAGTTTCCCTCAGTGCATTATTTCGCTTTGGTCATCACTAAGTGTTTAACTGCTAGGGAGAAGGTCGGCGCACTCAGTGCTCCTGACCTTGCTATTTTACGTCGTGCACATTATGATGATCACACCTTTAGTATGGGAGCTATTATTGCTCGACGCTTACATCTTAACAAAACCAAGGGAAAGATACATGGTGGTATTTATGCTACTTGTTTAGGGGACCACTTTAGAATCCCATTTTGCCCCCATGATTATCTTTTACCCCGAGTTTACCTAGATCATAAGACACTGCAGGCTCAACAATTCCTTGATGTAACTGAGTCTCCCCGTGATATTCATTATAACTTAGTATTTAGTCAAGAGACACGTGATGTTATTCCGTTTCCTGCACCTGCTTTGTTTCATCCTATTGCCAGGAATGGATACAGGATTATGCCAGATGACATTGTAGCTTACCGGAACAACCTAGCAGCTGCTGAGGAGGAGCCCCAGGGGTGGGATGCTCAGGTGCTGCCTCCGCCTCACTACGACTTGGGACCGGATGGCTACTACGGATGGTGATTACCAAGCTAGGCCAAAAGCCTAAGCTTGGGGGAGTACATATTTCCACGGACATTACATTCATGTTGACACATTTCATTCTAGTTGTCGGTGTTCATACTTTTCCATTGAAATATCCATGCTAGTTTCGTTTTCTCGCTTTCTTCTTGTGTGTTTGAAAAAGTTTGAGAAAACCCAAAAATATTTCCTACTTCTTTTTAGTTTTTCTTCTTGCTTAGTTTAATTGTAGCATCAAAAGAAAACCCAAAAAGATTTCTCGCTTCTTCTTTTACTTGTTGGGAGTTTTCCCGTGTAAATAGTTTTCCTCGTTTTTGTTTTCTTTAATTTGCTTGCTTCATTAAAAACCAAAAACTCCAAAAATATTTCAGTGTGTTTCTCTGAAATTCTTTTCTTTTTTACTTGAGTCGTACCGAGGAGAAGACCACGATGAAATTGTTGAGTGGTTCTCATCTGCATTATCGTTTATTCAACAAAGAGCCCATATTACTTTGTCTTCTCATCTTGAATAAAATGTTTGCAGATTCCAGCTTAGTCCACAGCACTCTTGCACTATTATTATATTCCTATCGTTCGGTCGTGCAAGTGAAAGGCAATGATGATGACATTTGATGAATTGAATGTGGTAGAGAAAAGCGGGTATGTACTCAACTTGTTTTTGTTTTTGTAAATTTGTTTAACCTAGTATCCCTTGATTCAGCTCATTATGATCAAACATGTTTGCAATGACCATTAGAGATTATAGTTATTCATGCCATGCTTAAGTAGCTAGGAGTGGATTATGATTTATCTTTGGTGTCAACATGCATTAAAATGGTTGTGATGCGGTATGATGATATGGTATCCTCCTCTGAATGTTTCAAGTGGCTTGACTTGGCACATGTTCACGCATGTAGTTGAATCAAAACCAACATAGCCTTCATGATATTTATGTTCATGGTGTCCATATCCTACTCATGCTAGTATTCAATGTTGATTATATGTAATGCATGTTGATGACCGTCTTCGCTCTCTAGCTGGCCGCTTCTCATTCTATTTGCTAGACTTCGCCTGTACTAAGCGGGAATACTGCTTGTGCATCAAAACCCTTAAACCAAGTTATGCCAGATGAGTCCAACATACCTACCTATATGCGGTATTACCCTGTCGTTCCAAAGTAAATTTGCATGTGCCACCTCTAAAAATTCAAATGAACATCTATTTTGTATGCCTGGACCGCTCATGGAGCGACAGGGGGCAATCAGTATCTTCCATGCTAAGCGGGTTATTCTCATGATGAATGTTTATTCACTTGTCCTTACATGAGAGGGGCGGTAATAGGGATTCCCAGTCCCGAAATCAAAAATCAAAAATAATTAAACAAAACTCCCCCAGGAATGTTGTTGGTTTGGACGGTACCCGTGGATGCGGCTCGCCATGGAGTGTGATTGTTGGTGTAGGGGGAGTAAACCTTTACTTTTACCGCTTGGGAACCGCCGCTAATTTTTTTAGCATGGAAGTTATTGATAACTCTTGGTCGTGACGTTGACAGGAAGGGTGTACCTCCCAAAATTTTATCTATCTCTGTTTTAAACTGTGAGCTCTGGCACCGCTGCAAATCCATGCTTCCCTCTGCGAAGGGACTATCTATTTACTTTTAAGTTCAGTCATCACCTTCTCAAATAAGTGCCAGACCTGGGAGCACTATTGTCATCCTCATGCATTGTGTACAGTTGATGTTGGGTGCATCATGACTGGATCTTTTCTAACATGAATTACAATGTTTAGTCGCTGCTTGAACTTTGGATCTGCTCTGCATTTATGTTTTGCGGTCTCAGAAAGGGCTAGCGAGATACCACTATTGTCAAATTGTATCATGATTGTTTTGACAAAGTGTTGGCGCTTGAGATATATTATTATTGCTCGCTAGTTGCTTATGTTATTGTTATGAGTGAATATAATTCCTAAGAGTTCTTGTTGACATGGTTAGTCATAATCTTTTCTGAAAACCTGGGTGCTACTTAAGCATATATATGTAAACAAGAACAAAAGAGTTCATAAAAGTTTTTCTTTATCACTTTCAGTTTATCAACTGAATTGCTTGACGACGAGCAAAGGTTTAAGCTTGTGGGAGTTGATACGTCTCCAACGTATCTACTTTTCCTCACTCTTTTGCCCTTGTTTTGGACTCTAATTTGCATGATTTGAATGGAACTAACCCAAACTGACGCTGTTTTCAGCAGAACTACCATGGTGTTGATTTTGTGCAGAAATAAAAGTTCTCGGAATGGAACGAAACTTTTTGGAGATTTATTTTGGAAAATATAAAAAATACCAGAGCCAGAAACTACTGGAGAGGGGGCCCAGGCTGGGTACAAGACACCAGGGCGCGCCAGCCCCCTCCTGGCGCGCCCTGGTGGGTTGTGCTCACCTCGGGGCCCCACTTGCCTTATCTCCGCCACTATAAATTCCTAAATTTGGAGAAAAAAATCAGGGAGAAAGAATTATCGCGTTTCACGAGACGGAGCCTCCGCCACCTCCTGTTCTTCATCAGGAGGCCAGATCTGGAGCCCGTTGGGGCTCCGGAGAGGGGAATCTTTGGTCTTCGTCATCACCAACCTTTCTCCATCGCCAATTCCAGGATGCTCCCCACCGGGAGTGAGTAATTCCTTTGTAGGCTTGCTGGTCGGTGAGGAGATGGATGAGATTCATCATGAAATCGAGTTAGTTTTGTTAGGGCTTGATCACTAGTACCCATTATGTTCTGAGATTGATGTTGCTATGACTTTGCTATGCCTAATGCTTGTCACTAGGGCCCAAGTGCCATGATTTCAGATCTGAACCGTTTATGTTATCATATCTATATCTATGTTCTTGATCCGATCTTGCCTAGTCATATGCACCTATTACGTGTTATGATCCGTCAACCCCATAGTGACAATATTTAGGATACTTCGCGGTGAGGACCGTAGTTTGAGGAGTTCATGTATTCACCGTGTGTTAATGCTTTGTTCCGGTTCTCTATTAAAAGGAGGCCTTAATATCCCTTAGTTTCCTTATGGACCCCGCAGCCACGGGAGAGTAGGACAAAAGATGTCATGCAAGTTCTTTTCCATAAGCACGTATGACTATTTACGGAATACATGCCTACATTACATTGATGAACTGGAGCTAGTTCTATATCGCCCTAGGTTATGACTGTTACATGATGAATATCATCCAACGAGTTACCGATCCAGTGCCTACGACCTTTCCACTTATTGTTCTTGCTAAGTTACTACTGCTGTTGCTGTTGTTCCAACTGCTACAAAACTATTGCTACTACTATTACCGCTACTGTTACTATTGCTACTGCTATCAAAACTATCACATTACTGTGCTACTGATCACTCTACTGCAGATATTTAATCTCCAGGTGTGGTTGAATTGACAACTCAACTGCTAATACTCTCAAGTATTCTTTGGCTCCCCTTGTGTCGAATCTATAAATTTGGGTTGAATACTCTACCCTCGAAAACTGTTGCGATCCCCTATACTTGTGGGTTATCATCTCCCCAACTTGCTTCTTGATGTAGATCAGGTCCCAACTTATCCGGGCGGTACTCGATGTGGGGCTTGGGTGGGATCAAATATTTCAATCCTATCGGGGGGGGAGGGGGGGAGGGGGGGACTCTATCGCACCCCCATGTTTGTTGTGGGGAGGTTCAACGGGGTTTTACTCAACGTCCGAAATGTCCATCCTCCTTATCCGATTAGTCCGACATTTATTTCTCAAAGGGAAGTTCAGATCCGAGGTTTCCTCAACGGGAGGACCATCAGCTGAACGGTTTGAAGGAGCGTGATGCTCCGGGTGGAACTCCAGATTGCATCCTGCCGCCTCTATGTGGGAATGCGCCTCGTGACTCGCCGTCTCTTTAGAAGAATCGTCAAAGAGGGTTGTGGGGATGACGAAAGCCTCAAAGAGATTCATATCGTGAATCGGGGAAGTCATCAATCATGATGATCACATAGCCAACTCTCAATAAAAGTTGTGAGATCGGATCCAGGGTAACAGGAGACAGAGAGCACGAGGCTTTTACCCTGGTTCCGGCATCTCAATGGAGGTGAAACCCTACTTCCTTATCTTGTTGTATTGATGATGTGGCGAGTATAGAGTTGATCTACCTCGAGATCGTAAGTTTGTGGTCTAAACCCTAGGTGTTATGATGCTGTGTATGGGTGTCCTCTAGGGGCTAAACCATACGAATTATAAAGGCACCATGGGTATCTAGGTTTACATGAATGTGGGTTACCATCTACAGATCACATGTTGAAGAAATCTTCTTTTCTTGGAGCGCATGCCAAGTATGAAAATATATTTCGGTGTTCTCACTCTCCTTCTTAGGGACTCTGAAGTACTTCCCATTGATGGGCCTCCAGCCGGGCCCATGAATTAGGCCACCACCAAGCAAAACAGAAATTATGTGACGAATAAAAATATAGCTCTAAGTAAGATATAACGATAGTGTTGAACACGAAAGCGGGGATGCCATCCGATGCATCCCCAAGCTTTGACGTTTGAGTCTTCCTTGAATGTAACCTTGGGGTGCCTCGGGCATTCCCAAGATTAGGTTCTTTCCACTACTTATTCTCCTCATATCGATATCTCACCCAAAATTTGAAAACTTCAATCACACAAAACTTAACGGAATTCATGAGATGGGTTGGTGTAATAAAAATAGATCATTCACTTAGGTACTGTCAAGACAAGATTCATAATTGTTATCACATAATACCGACTGTATTCTATCATTCCCAGAATTTATATCAATAATATAAGATATGGAAACATTAAATCAAGCAAACTATAAATGCAAAATAGAATCTGTCAAAAACAGAACAATCTATAAAGATATGTACTAAAACCATATTTCCCAATCTCTTAAAATTCTGAAAAAGTAGGAAAACATAAAAAATTGGTAGGGAAATAATTTTTAAATATTTCAGAATATTTTGACGCTGTAATAAAATCAGGGAAATTATATACTGTAGGCAAAAGTTTCTATTTTTGCACGGAATCGAATCAACAAGTATCAACACTATCCCAAATGCTTTACTTGGCACATTATTGAAATAAAAGACACAAAACATGATCACTACAGTATCTTAATCATTTAAACACACAAAAACAAAAATGATAAGTATTGGGTTGTCTCCCAACAAGCCTTTTTTAAAGCCTTTTAGCTAGGCATTGATAATTTCAATGATGCTCACATAGAAGTGAAGAATTGATACACAAAGGGAGCATCATGAAGCATATGGAAAACACATTTAAGCCTAACCCACTTCCTATGCATAGGGATTTTGTAAGCAAACAATTTATTGGAGTAAGAATCAACTAGCATAGGAAGGGAAAACAAGCATAACTTCAAGATTTTCAACACATAGAGAGGAAACTTGATATTACTGAAATACGTACAAGCATATGTTCCTCCCTCGTAATAATTTTCAGTAGCACCATGAAGGAATTCAACAATATAACTATCACATAAAGCATTTCTTTCATGATCCACAAGCATAGAATTTTTATTACCCTCCACATAAGCAAATTTCCTCTAATACATAATAGTTGGAGCAAACTCAAAAAAATAACTATCATGAGATACTTGATTTACATAACCAAACTAAACATTAAAATCATGATGACAAGTTTCATGGTTATCATTATTCTTTATATCATAAGTGTCATCAGAATAATCATCATAGATAACAAATTTGTTGTCATAATCAATTGAAACCTCTTCCAAAATAGTGGAATCATCATTAAATAAAGTCATGACCTCTCCAAAGCCACTTTCATGATCACTACAATATGATTAAACACCCTACAAAATAGTGGGATACTTACCTAGAGTTGACACTCTTCCAAACCTACTTTCAACATTGTAATCATCGTAAATAGGAGGCATGCTATCATCATAATAAATATTATCATCATAAGTAGGGGGACTAAAAAGATCATCTTCATCAAGCATAGCATCCCCAAGCTTATGGATTTGCATATCATTAGCACCATGAATATTCAAAGAATTCATACGAGCAACATTGCAATCATGCTTATCATTCAAAGATTTTATTCCATGAAGCATTTTAGGCAACCTCATTTCCATTTTAGGCAACTCTTCTTCTAGCACTTGAAAACAATTTTCCGATCCATCATTTTCAAGACAGACATTATAAATATGAAGCATTTTAGGCAACCTCATTTCCATTTTTTTTGTAGTTTTCCTTTATAAAACCAGCTAGTGATAAAACAAGAAACAAAAAGATTCCATTGCTAGATGTAAAGATATACCTTCAAGCACTCACCTCCCTGACAACGGCACCTGAAAAGAGCTAGCTTGATGTCTACTACACAACTTTATTCTTGTAGACTCGTGTTGGGCCTCCAGGTGCAGCGTTTTGTAGGACAGTAGCAAATTTCCCTCAAGTGGATGACATAAGGTTTATCAATCCGCGGGAGGTGTAGGATGAAGATGGTCGCTCCAAACAACCCTACAATCAAATACAAACAATCTCTTGTATCCCCAACACACCTAGTACAATGGTAAATTGTACAAGTGCACTAGTTCAGCGAAGAGATGGTGATACAAGTGTAGTATGGATAGTAGAAATAGGTTTTTGTAATCTAAATAAATAAATAAAGCAAGGTAACAAGTGGCAAACAACGAGTAAAACGGTGTATCAATGCTTGGAAACAAGGACTAAGGTTCATACTTTCACTAGTGCAATCTCTCAACAGTACTAACATAATTAAATAATATAACCATCCCTCAACATGCGACGAAGAATCACTCTGAAGTTCCCATCTAGCGGAGAACATAAGAAGAAATTGTTGTAGGCAGCGAACCACCTGAAAGTTATCTTTCCGATCAATCAATTGAGCCATCCCCATAGGTTTCAAAAATAGCCCTAGTGTTCGTAGTAAATAATTATCTTTTCGATAAATCTACTGAGCCATCCCCATAGGTGTCACAAACAGACCTATAGTTCATACTAAATAACAACAAACATTTTCATATTCATAATGGTCAATCCACACAAAGAACTTCAAAGAGTGGCCCAAGATTTCTATCGGACAAAGTAGGATGAAAACGTGCATCAACCTATGTGCATAGATCACCCCAATGTTACCACGGGGACCCGCAAGTTGATTGCCATAACATACATTGAGTGACTCAATAGAACACACCATTGTCACCATGGGTATCCACATGCAAGACATACATCAAGTGCTCTCAAATCCAAAGTATTCAATCCAACATAATGAATCTAAAAGGGAAAAGACTCAATTCATCACATCAAGATAGAGAGGGAAGAACATCATATGATTCAATTATACTAACAAAGCTCGTGGTACATCAAGATCGTGACACATCAAGAACATGAGAGAGAGATTAAACACATAGCTGCTTGTACGTACCCTCGGCCCCGATGGTGACCTACTCCCTCGTCGTCATGGAGATCGCCGGGATGATGATGATGGTCTCCGGTGATGACTTCCCCCTCCGACAACGCACTAGGAAAGGAAGTTCCTGATAAGATTTCTTCAGGACAGAGGCTTGCGGTGGCGGAGCGGAAGTTCTTGGTTTTGTTTTGTGGTTTTTGGGATTTATAGTAAGTTTTGCCATTGGTCTCACGACAGGGGGGTGCATGAGGGGCCCACATGCCATGATGGCACTCCCTAACCCCCAGGGTGTGCCCCCATGGCATGTGGCCACCTCGTGGGTCTTCTGGTTCTTCCACAAAGTTTTGGCGGTCTCTTTCGTTCCAAAAAAATAACCAAAAAGTTTCAGCCCAATCCGAGAACTTTTATTTCTACACAAAACTAACACCATGGTAGTTCTGGTAAAATCAACGTCAATCCAGATTAGTTTTACTCAAATCATATAGAAGTGCATCAAAACCATATAAAATTGTTGTAAACATGGCATGAATACTTCATAAATTTTTGATACATTGGAGACGTGTCATGTGAGTCCACAAAATATGAGGATAAATTATTCAACATGAGTTCCGAGAAATGAAATATCTCCACCCAAACATACGAGAGATAATTATTGAGTTGTGTGAGTCTACCAACGTGAGCCTAAGGTGTTTGCCCACAATATGAAAGCATTGAGTTATCCACCAAACCAAATGAGAGAGGATTATTGAATTACTAACCTTTCATAAAATTATATTTCTTTGCAGTATGTGCAGATGCAAAAATTATACATAGATGCCTTTCTACAACGATGGGAGGATGAGATCCAAGAACAAATATGGAGCATATGTAGTACCAATAAACAAGGTGCATATGTGCAAATTGATTTTCAAAAGGGCATGGAATTACTCAACGATGTACAAGTGAAAAGATCATCCATTTTGATGCAACCAGAGGTATGCATGTATGAATTTTTGAAACAATGGCGTGGATGAGAGCCACCTTTTTTTCCTTTGGTGGTTGTGATGCTGGTGCCGAAGGCTAGTGACGGGTGTTTGATTCAAGCTCAAGGATATCGTGGTCTTGTTTGAAAATTGCTTCCTAGCTGGTGGGTCATTGTGGAAAGGCCAATTTTCTAATGTGTTTTGAGTTCAATTAGGCCGATGTATAAATGGATTATACTTGGATCCCTGTTATATCAACTAGATGACCCCTTGCATCAATTGGTGCTGAGACCAACTAGAACTTGCAAGTTAAGCGAACTATATCTCTACCTAATAATAAAGCACATACGCTTCTGGTCGTACTCGTTGTTGTTTTTGCAGAAAAGTCCTTGCCTTTTTCAGTAATTAACCCGCGGTCCATCTTTAAGTCGCGGCCGAACCGTTTTTTGCATTTTCTTAGAAAACCCGCTGACGTTTTAGGTAATCAACCATTGTCCATATTTAACTCAGCCGAAACTTTTTTTTCGTTTTAACTGAAAACCCCCTAACTTTTTGGTTAATCATTCCGCAGTTTATGTAAAACAAAATTATCCATATCTTTTAAACAGTAACTCCGATGTTAACATGTTATATATGAAATTTGATTACAAAAATGTGTAGAATCTAAATATGATGTTGTTTTTAGTTGTTAAATAATTCTAAAATATTGTTGTTGGTGCAAACTTAATCTACAGTGCATGGTCCGTTTTTCTTTCTTTTCGGCGGCGATACGAATTCCAAAGAAACACCCATTAAAACCCGATTGAGAGAAAAGAAAACATCAATAACCACGCATTCACACCTATTAAAAATCTCACGGGAAAAACAACATATTGCTCATCTTAGTCTGAGCGAGTGTGCATGCGCGCTAGAGAGAGAGAGAGAGAGAGGGAGAGAGAGAGAGAGAGCGAGAGAGACATCTTAGGACTAACCACATTCAAAAGCGTTTTCGCCATGTGAGTAGTGAGGCCACCGTCGGCAACACAAATGTGATGCCATGTGAAAATAAAAGACGTGGACCTATTAGGTCTTGAGTCATGATTATTGCATTAAGAGTGTGTGTTATTTTCTCTCCCGTTGCAACACACGGACTCTTTTGCTAGCACTAGTAGAAAACAGGGCTTTGGTCCAGGCTAGAATATTGCATTAGTCCCGGTCGTGTTACGAACCGGGACTAATGGGTGCATCAGTCCCAGTTCGTGAGGCCAGGACGCCGGCCGGGCCTCGGCTGGCACCAGTCCCGGTTCGTCTGACCCCTTTAGTCCCGGTTCCAGACATGAACCGGGACTAAAGGTCCTCGCTCCTGGCGCAGCCCCTTTAGTCCCGGTTGGTGGCTGGAACCGGGACTAAAGGGAAGTCTTCTGTCCCTGTTCTATCCACCAACCGGGACTAAAGATATGCCTATATATATGCTTGCCCCTGCCCGCTCACTCCTCTGTTTTTTGGCCGGCCGGCGTGTGGGAGGTGTGAGCTGCTCTGCTCTCACCTCCTATGCCCACGAGGTGTTCGATGAAATGCCCGAGCCACGCTTAAGCTTTCTCCTCTCCAAGCTCGACCTCCAAGCTCCATTTTCCCCAAGATTTGTCTAGGTTTGGCGGTCCGTCACGTCCCGTCCTCGTCCTCACCGTCGTCGATCACCCGCGCCGATCTCGTCGCCGGCACCACCGTGGTGAGCCTCTTGTTCTTATCTTCTTTTTGAAAGAAAAAAATTCTTACTTGTATGATTTACATAGATACTTGTATAAATTTCGTACTTTTATTATTGTTTGTTATTATGTAGTGCCATGGTCAAGGTATCTGCCCACGTTGGCCCTCGTCAGGTCTATGATTCGGATGTGGTATATTATCTTTTATAACTATTTGTTTCATTTAGTGTTTATGAAAATTATGCCGACCAACGTGACATAGATGTGTTTATCTAGGACGTATGTGAACCGAAAATTCCAACCGACCCTCTTGTCGAGAGGTTAAATTTAGTTGAAAAAGAAAATGGGTATTTTAAAGAAAAATTGAAAAGAATTGAGGAGGAGAAGATGAAATTGGACTTGCATGTTTCCGATGTCGTCGATGACCACACGATCAAGATGGATGCAATGCGCTTGAAGATTAGAAAGATAAGAAAATATACCATTCATATGAGGCTTGGTATCATTATGTTGTTGGATCAATTGTTACCTTAGTTCCGATTATGCTCGCATTTGTTGTTGCATTTAAATGTTTTACATAGTTGTATGTTAGTTTCAATTTATGTTTTAATTAGATGCTCTAGAGAGCTGTATGTTGTTCTATAAGAACTATGTATGAACTCTATGTATTTATTTTTTCAGTAATAACATTTGATCACTGTGTACTTTGGAGCACCAACCAAGGGTACGAGATAAATGGTAATACATTTCACACGATCGCCCAAGATAAAAAGAGCACCAACCAAAACAGTGGCATTGAATGGTGCATATTGAATAAATCATGAAATGCATGAAAAATAACAAATGAAGTCAGAAATTGGTTGAAAATTGATGATGTGGCTTTGAATGGTGCATATTGAATGCAGAAAAAGTCTGGAGTTAAAATATGTTAAAAAATGAAATCTGTTTTGTAATAGATGAGTTTTCGTCTGAAACCCTATTACTTCGAAAGAGATTGTCCAGTTTGTACACGAAGTGCATCCAGTTTTTCCCGTAACCCTCTCAACTTTTTAGCACATGGTATGTGGGTTGAAAATAACAAATGAAGTCAGAAAATGGTTGAAAATTGATGATGTGGCTTTGAATGGTGCATATTGAATGCAGAAAAGACTGGAGTTAAAATATGTTAAAAAAATAAAATCCCTTTTGTAATAGAAGAGTTTTCGCCCGAAACCCTGTTACTTCGAAAGATATTGTCCCGTTTGTACACGAAGTGCATCCAATTTTTCCCGTAACCGTCTCAACTTTTTAGCACATGGTATGTGGGTCAAATTATGAAACCATGCCAAGTTTCAACCTTTTCAGAGTTCATTTGCAGTGCTTGTCAATTTCAGGGTCATTTAGCTCAAAATAAATCATGAAATGCATGAAAAATAGCAAATGAAGTCAGAAAAGGGTTGAAATTTGAAGATGTGGCTTTGAATGGTGCATATTGAATGCAGAAAAAGTCTAGAGTTAAAATATGTTAAAAAATGAAATCCCTTTTGTAATAGATGAGTTTTCGTCCGAAACCCTGTTACTTCGAAAGAGATTGTCCAGTTTGTACACCAAGTGCATCCAATTTTTCCCGTAACCCTCTCAACTTTTTAGCACATGGTATGTGGGTGAAATTATGAAACCATGCCAAGTTTCAACCTTTTCAGAGTTCATTTGCGGTGCTTGTCAATTTCAGGGTCATTTAGCTCAAAATAAATCATGAAATGCATGAAAAATAGCAAATGAAGTCAGAAAAGGGTTGAAAATTGATGATGTGGCTTTGAATGGTGCATATTGAATGCAGAAAAAGTTTGGAGTTAAAATGTGTTAAAAAATGAAATCCCTTTTGTAATAGATGAGTTTTCGTCCGAAACCCTGTTACTTCGAAAGAGATTATCCAGTTTGTACACCAAGTGCATCCAGTTTTTCCCGTAACCCTCCCAACTTTTTAGCACATGGTATGTGGGTGAAATTATGAAACCATGCCAAGTTTCAACCTTTTCAGAGTTCATTTGCGATGCTTGTCAATTTCAGGATCATTTAGCTCAAAATAAATCATGAAATGCATGAAAAATAGCAAATGAAGTCAGAAAAGGGTTGAAAATTGATGATGTGGCTTTGAATGGTGCATATTGAATGCAAAAAAAGTTTGGAGTTAAAATGTGTTAAAAAATGAAATCCCTTTTGTAATAGATGAGTTTTCGTCCGAAACCCTGTTACTTCGAAAGATATTGTCCCGTTGTACACCAAGTGCATCCAGTTTTTCCCGTAACCCTCTCAACTTTTTAGCACATGGTATGTGGGTCAACTTATGAAACCATGCCAAGTTTCAACCTTTTCAGAGTTCATTTGCGGTGCTTGTCAATTTCAGGGTCATTTAGCTCAAAATAAATCATGAAATGCATGAAAAATAGCAAATGAAGTCAGAAAAGGGTTGAAAATTGATGATGTGGCTTTGAATGGTGCATATTCAATGCAGAAAAAGTCTAGAATTATAATATGTTAAAAAATGAAATCCCTTTTGTAATAGATGAGTTTTCGTCCGAAACCCTGTTACTTCGAAAGAGATTGTCCCGTTTGTACACCAAGTGCATCCAGTTTTTCCCGTAACCCTCTCAACTTTTTAGCACATGGTATGTGGGTGAAATTATGAAACCATGCCAAGTTTCAACCTTTTCAGAGTTCATTTGCGGTGCTTGTCAATTTCAGGGTCATTTAGCTCAAAATAAATCATGAAATGCATGAAAAATAGCAAATGAAGTCAGAAAAGGGTTGAAAATTGATGATGTGGCTTTGAATGGTGCATATTGAATGCAGAAAAAGTCTGGAGTTAAAATGTGTTAAAAATGAAATCCCTTTTGTAATAGATGAGATTTCGTCCGAAACCCTGTTACTTCGAAAGAGATTGTCCAGTTTGTACACCAAGTGCATCCAGTTTTTCCCGTAACCCTCTCAACTTTTTAGCACATGGTATGTGGGTCAACTTATGAAACCATGCCAAGTTTCAACCTTTTCAGAGTTCATTTGCAGTGCTTGTCAATTTCAGGGTCATTTAGCTCAAAATAAATCATGAAATGCATGAAAAATAGCAAATGAAGTCAGAAAAGGGTTGAAAATTGATGATGTGGCTTTGAATGGTGAATATTGAATGCAGAAAAAGTTTGGAGTTAAAATGTGTTAAAAAATGAAATCCCTTTTGTAATAGATGAGTTTTCGTCCGAAACCCTGTTACTTCGAAAGATATTGTCCCGTTTGTACACCAAGGTCATCCAGTTTTTCCCGTAACCCTCTCAACTTTTTAGCACATGGTATGTGGGTGAAATGATGAAACCATGCCAAGTTTCAACCTTTTCAGAGTTCATTTGCGGTGCTTGTCAATTTCAGGGTCATTTAGCTCAAAGTAAATCATGAAATGCATGAAAAATAGCAAATGAAGTCAGAAAAGGGTTGAAAATTGATGATGTGGCTTTGAATGGTGCATATTGAATGCAGAAAAAGTTTGGAGTTAAAATGTGTTAAAAAATGAAATCCCTTTTGTAATAGATGAGTTTTCGTCCGAAACCCTGTTACTTCGAAAGATATTGTCCCGTTTGTACACCAAGTGCATCCAGTTTTTCCCGTAACCCTCTCAACTTTTTAGCACATGGTATGTGGGTCAACTTATGAAACCATGCCAAGTTTCAACCTTTTCAGAGTTCATTTGCAGTGCTTGTCAATTCCAGGGTCATTTAGCTCAAAATAAATCATGAAATGCATGAAAAATAGCAAATGAAGTCAGAAAAGGGTTGAAAATTGATGATGTGGCTTTGAATGGTGCATATTGAATGCAGAAAAAGTCTAGAGTTAAAATATGTTAAAAAATGAAATCCCTTTTGTAATAGATGAGTTTTCGTCCGAAACCCTGTTACTTCGAAAGATATTGTCCCGTTTGTACACCAAGGTCATCCAGTTTTTCCCGTAACCCTCTCAACTTTTTAGCACATGGTATGTGGGTGAAATGATGAAACCATGCCAAGTTTCAACCTTTTCAGAGTTCATTTGCGGTGCTTGTCAATTTCAGGGTCATTTAGCTCAAAGTAAATCATGAAATGCATGAAAAATAGCAAATGAAGTCAGAAAAGGGTTGAAAATTGATGATGTGGCTTTGAATGGTGCATATTGAATGCAGAAAAAGTTTGGAGTTAAAATGTGTTAAAAAATGAAATCCCTTTTGTAATAGATGAGTTTTCGTCCGAAACCCTGTTACTTCGAAAGAGATTGTCCAGTTTGTACACCAAGTGCATCCAGTTTTTCCCGTAACCCTCTCAACTTTTTAGCACATGGTATGTGGGTCAACTTATGAAACCATGCCAAGTTTCAACCTTTTCAGAGTTCATTTGCAGTGCTTGTCAATTCCAGGGTCATTTAGCTCAAAATAAATCATGAAATGCATGAAAAATAGCAAATGAAGTCAAAAAAGTGTTGAAAATTGATGATGTGGCTTTGAATGGTGCATATTGAATGCAGAAAAAGTCTAGAATTATAATATGTTAAAAAATGAAATCCCTTTTGTAATAGATGAGTTTTCGTCCGAAACCCTGTTACTTCGAAAGAGATTGTCCCGTTTGTACACCAAGTGCATCCAGTTTTTCCCGTAACCCTCTCAACTTTTTAGCACATGGTATGTGGGTGAAATTATGAAACCATGCCAAGTTTCAACCTTTTCAGAGTTCATTTGCGGTGCTTGTCAATTTCAGGGTCATTTAGCTCAAAATAAATCATGAAATGCATGAAAAATAGCAAATGAAGTCAGAAAAGGGTTGAAAATTGATGATGTGGCTTTGAATGGTGCATATTGAATGCAGAAAAAGTCTGGAGTTAAAATGTGTTAAAAATGAAATCCCTTTTGTAATAGATGAGATTTCGTCCGAAACCCTGTTACTTCGAAAGAGATTGTCCAGTTTGTACACCAAGTGCATCCAGTTTTTCCCGTAACCCTCTCAACTTTTTAGCACATGGTATGTGGGTCAACTTATGAAACCATGCCAAGTTTCAACCTTTTCAGAGTTCATTTGCAGTGCTTGTCAATTCCAGGGTCATTTAGCTCAAAATAAATCATGAAATGCATGAAAAATAGCAAATGAAGTCAAAAAAGTGTTGAAAATTGATGATGTGGCTTTGAATGGTGCATATTGAATGCAGAAAAAGTCTAGAATTATAATATGTTAAAAAATGAAATCCCTTTTGTAATAGATGAGTTTTCGTCCGAAACCCTGTTACTTCGAAAGATATTGTCCCGTTTGTACACCAAGTGCATCCAGTTTTTCCCGTAACCCTCTCAACTTTTTAGCACATGGTATGTGGGTCAACTTATGAAACCATGCCAAGTTTCAACCTTTTCAGAGTTCATTTGCGGTGCTTGTCAATTTCAGGGTCATTTAGCTCAAAATAAATCATGAAATGCATGAAAAATAGCAAATGAAGTCAGAAAAGGGTTGAAAATTGATGATGTGGCTTTGAATGGTGCATATTGAATGCAGAAAAAGTCTAGAGTTAAAATATGTTAAAAAATGAAATCCCTTTTGTAATAGATGAGTTTTCGTCCGAAACCCTGTTACTTCGAAAGAGATTGTCCAGTTTGTACACCAAGTGCATCTAGTTTTTTCCGTAACCCTCTCAACTTTTTAGCACATGGTATGTGGGTGAAATTATGAAACCATGCCAAGTTTCAACCTTTTCAGAGTTCATTTGCGGTGCTTGTCAATTTCAGGGTAATTTAGCTCAAAATAAATCATGAAATGCATGAAAAATAGCAAATGAAGTCAGAAAAGGGTTAAAAATTGATGATGTGGCTTTGAATGGTGAATATTGAATGCAGAAAAAGTTTGGAGTTAAAATGTGTTAAAAAATGAAATCCCTTTTGTAATAGATGAGTTTTCGTCCGAAACCCTGTTACTTCGAAAGATATTGTCCCGTTTGTACACCAAGTGCATCCAGTTTTTCCCGTAACCCTCTCAACTTTTTAGCACATGGTATGTGGGTCAACTTATGAAACCATGCCAAGTTTCAACCTTTTCAGAGTTCATTTGCGGTGCTTGTCAATTTCAGGGTCATTTAGCTCAAAATAAATCATGAAATGCATGAAAAATAGCAAATGAAGTCAGAAAAGGGTTGAAAATTCATGATGTGGCTTTGAATGGTGCATATTGAATGCAGAAAAAGTCTAGAGTTAAAATATGTTAAAAAATGAAATCCCTTTTGTAATAGATGAGTTTTCGTCCGAAACCCTGTTACTTCGAAAGAGATTGTCCAGTTTGTACACCAAGTGCATCTAGTTTTTTCCGTAACCCTCTCAACTTTTTAGCACATGGTATGTGGGTGAAATTATGAAACCATGCCAAGTTTCAACCTTTTCAGAGTTCATTTGCGGTGCTTGTCAATTTCAGGGTAATTTAGCTCAAAATAAATCATGAAATGCATGAAAAATAGCAAATGAAGTCAGAAAAGGGTTAAAAATTGATGATGTGGCTTTGAATGGTGAATATTGAATGCAGAAAAAGTTTGGAGTTAAAATGTGTTAAAAAATGAAATCCCTTTTGTAATAGATGAGTTTTCGTCCGAAACCCTGTTACTTCGAAAGATATTGTCCCGTTTGTACACCAAGTGCATCCAGTTTTTCCCGTAACCCTCTCAACTTTTTAGCACATGGTATGTGGGTCAACTTATGAAACCATGCCAAGTTTCAACCTTTTCAGAGTTCATTTGCGGTGCTTGTCAATTTCAGGGTCATTTAGCTCAAAATAAATCATGAAATGCATGAAAAATAGCAAATGAAGTCAGAAAAGGGTTGAAAATTCATGATGTGGCTTTGAATGGTGCATATTGAATGCAGAAAAAGTCTAGAGTTAAAATATGTTAAAAAATGAAATCCCTTTTGTAATAGATGAGTTTTCGTCCGAAACCCTGTTACTTCGAAAGAGATTGTCCAGTTTGTACACCAAGTGCATCTAGTTTTTTCCGTAACCCTCTCAACTTTTTAGCACATGGTATGTGGGTGAAATTATGAAACCATGCCAAGTTTCAACCTTTTCAGAGTTCATTTGCGGTGCTTGTCAATTTCAGGGTCATTTAGCTCAAAATAAATCATGAAATGCATGAAAAATAGCAAATGAAGTCAAAAAGGGTTGAAAATTGATGATGTGGCTTTGAATGGTGCATATTGAATGCAGAAAAAGTTTGGAGTTAAAATGTGTTAAAAAATGAAATCCCTTTTGTAATAGATGAGTTTTCGTCCGAAACCCTGTTACTTCGAAAGATATTGTCCTGTTTGTACACCAAGTGCATCCAGTTTTTCCCGTAACCCTCTCAACTTTTTAGCACATGGTATGTGGGTCAACTTATGAAACCATGCCAAGTTTCAACCTTTTCAGAGTTCATTTGCAGTGCTTGTCAATTTCAGGGTCATTTATCTCAAAATAAATCATGAAATGCATGAAAAATAGCAAATGAAGTCAGAAAAGGGTTGAAAATTGATGATGTGGCTTTGAATGGTGCATATTGAATGCAGAAAAAGTCTGGAGTTAAAATGTGTTAAAAAATGAAATCCCTTTTGTAATAGATGAGTTTTCGTCCGAAACCCTGTTACTTCGAAAGAGATTGTCCAGTTTGTACAAGAAGTGCATCCAGATTTTCCCGTAACCCTCTCAACTTTTTAGCACATGGTATGTGGCTGAAATTATGAAACCATGCCAAGTTTCAACCTTTTCAGAGTTCATTTGCAGTGCTTGACAATTCCAGGGTCATTTAGCTCAAAATAAATCATGAAATGCATGAAAAATAGCAAATGAAGTCAAAAAAGGGTTGAAAATTGATGATGTGGCTTTGAATGGTGCATATTGAATGCAGAAAAAGTCTAGAATTAAAATATGTTAAAAAATGAAATCCCTTTTGTAATAGATGAGTTTTCGTCCGAAACCCTGTTACTTCGAAAGAGATTGTCCCGTTTGTACACCAAGTGCATCCAGTTTTTCCCGTAACCCTCTCAACTTTTTAGCACATGGTATGTGGGTGAAATTATGAAACCATGCCAAGTTTCAACCTTTTCAGAGTTCATTTGCGGTGCTTGTCAATTTCAGGGTCATTTAGCTCAAAATAAATCATGAAATGCATGAAAAATAGCAAATGAAGTCAGAAAAGGGTTGAAAATTGATGATGTGGCTTTGAATGGTGCATATTGAATGCAGAAAAAGTCTGGAGTTAAAATGTGTTAAAAATGAAATCCCTTTTGTAATAGATGAGATTTCGTCCGAAACCCTGTTACTTCGAAAGAGATTGTCCAGTTTGTACACCAAGTGCATCCAGTTTTTCCCGTAACCCTCTCAACTTTTTAGCACATGGTATGTGGGTCAACTTATGAAACCATGCCAAGTTTCAACCTTTTCAGAGTTCATTTGCAGTGCTTGTCAATTTCAGGGTCATTTAGCTCAAAATAAATCATGAAATGCATGAAAAATAGCAAATGAAGTCAGAAAAGGGTTGAAAATTGATGATGTGGCTTTGAATGGTGAATATTGAATGCAGAAAAAGTTTGGAGTTAAAATGTGTTAAAAAATGAAATCCCTTTTGTAATAGATGAGTTTTCGTCCGAAACCCTGTTACTTCGAAAGATATTGTCCCGTTTGTACACCAAGGTCATCCAGTTTTTCCCGTAACCCTCTCAACTTTTTAGCACATGGTATGTGGGTGAAATGATGAAACCATGCCAAGTTTCAACCTTTTCAGAGTTCATTTGCGGTGCTTGTCAATTTCAGGGTCATTTAGCTCAAAATAAATCATGAAATGCATGAAAAATAGCAAATGAAGTCAGAAAAGGGTTGAAAATTGATGATGTGGCTTTGAATGGTGCATATTGAATGCAGAAAAAGTTTGGAGTTAAAATGTGTTAAAAATGAAATCCCTTTTGTAATAGATGAGTTTTCGTCCGAAACCCTGTTACTTCGAAAGAGATTGTCCAGTTTGTACACCAAGTGCATCCAGTTTTTCCCGTAACCCTCTCAACTTTTTAGCACATAGTATGTGGGTCAACTTATGAAACCATGCCAAGTTTCAACCTTTTCAGAGTTCATTTGCAGTGCTTGTCAATTCCAGGGTCATTTAGCTCAAAATAAATCATGAAATGCATGAAAAATAGCAAATGAAGTCAAAAAAGGGTTGAAAATTGATGATGTGGCTTTGAATGGTGCATATTGAATGCAGAAAAAGTCTAGAATTATAATATGTTAAAAAATGAAATCCCTTTTGTAATAGATGAGTTTTCGTCCGAAACCCTGTTACTTCGAAAGAGATTGTCCCGTTTGTACACCAAGTGCATCCAGTTTTTCCCGTAACCCTCTCAACTTTTTAGCACATGGTATGTCGGTGAAATTATGAAACCATGCCAAGTTTCAACCTTTTCAGAGTTCATTTGCGGTGCTTGTCAATTTCAGGGTCATTTAGCTCAAAATAAATCATGAAATGCATGAAAAATAGCAAATGAAGTCAGAAAAGGGTTGAAAATTGATGATGTGGCTTTGAATGGTGCATATTGAATGCAGAAAAAGTCTGGAGTTAAAATGTGTTAAAAATGAAATCCCTTTTGTAATAGATGAGATTTCGTCCGAAACCCTGTTACTTCGAAAGAGATTGTCCAGTTTGTACACCAAGTGCATCCAGTTTTTCCCGTAAACCTCTCAACTTTTTAGCACATGGTATGTGGGTCAACTTATGAAACCATGCCAAGTTTCAACCTTTTCAGAGTTCATTTGCAGTGCTTGTCAATTTCAGGGTCATTTAGCTCAAAATAAATCATGAAATGCATGAAAAATAGCAAATGAAGTCAGAAAAGGGTTAAAAATTGATGATGTGGCTTTGAATGGTGAATATTGAATGCAGAAAAAGTTTGGAGTTAAAATGTGTTAAAAAATGAAATCCCTTTTGTAATAGATGAGTTTTCGTCCGAAACCCTGTTACTTCGAAAGATATTGTCCCGTTTGTACACCAAGTGCATCCAGTTTTTCCCGTAACCCTCTCAACTTTTTAGCACATGGTATGTGGGTCAACTTATGAAACCATGCCAAGTTTCAACCTTTTCAGAGTTCATTTGCGGTGCTTGTCAATTTCAGGGTCATTTAGCTCAAAATAAATCATGAAATGCATGAAAAATAGCAAATGAAGTCAGAAAAGGGTTGAAAATTGATGATGTGGCTTTGAATGGTGCATATTGAATGCAGAAAAAGTCTAGAGTTAAAATATGTTAAAAAATGAAATCCCTTTTGTAATAGATGAGTTTTCGTCCGAAACCCTGTTACTTCGAAAGAGATTGTCCAGTTTGTACACCAAGTGCATCTAGTTTTTTCCGTAACCCTCTCAACTTTTTAGCACATGGTATGTGGGTGAAATTATGAAACCATGCCAAGTTTCAACCTTTTCAGAGTTCATTTGCGGTGCTTGTCAATTTCAGGGTCATTTAGCTCAAAATAAATCATGAAATGCATGAAAAATAGCAAATGAAGTCAAAAAGGGTTGAAAATTGATGATGTGGCTTTGAATGGTGCATATTGAATGCAGAAAAAGTTTGGAGTTAAAATGTGTTAAAAAATGAAATCCCTTTTGTAATAGATGAGTTTTCGTCCGAAACCCTGTTACTTCGAAAGATATTGTCCTGTTTGTACACCAAGTGCATCCAGTTTTTCCCGTAACCCTCTCAACTTTTTAGCACATGGTATGTGGGTCAACTTATGAAACCATGCCAAGTTTCAACCTTTTCAGAGTTCATTTGCAGTGCTTGTCAATTTCAGGGTCATTTAGCTCAAAATAAATCATGAAATGCATGAAAAATAGCAAATGAAGTCAGAAAAGGGTTGAAAATTGATGATGTGGCTTTGAATGGTGCATATTGAATGCAGAAAAAGTCTGGAGTTAAAATGTGTTAAAAAATGAAATCCCTTTTGTAATAGATGAGTTTTCGTCCGAAACCCTGTTACTTCGAAAGAGATTGTCCAGTTTGTACAAGAAGTGCATCCAGATTTTCCCGTAACCCTCTCAACTTTTTAGCACATGGTATGTGGGTGAAATTATGAAACCATGCCAAGTTTCAACCTTTTCAGAGTTCATTTGCCGTGCTTGTAAATTTCAGGGTCATTTAGCAAAAAGAATGAACTAAAAAGAATCAAAATAATATTAACTAAAATTATCAAAGTATTTATTTGTTAAAAACTTTAATAGTAAAAAGAATTTTCATAAAGTATATTTTGTTACAAGCTTTAATAGAAAACTAAAAAGTTTTTATAAAACTCTAATAGCAAAAAGAATGAACTAAAAAGAATCAAAATAATATAACTAAAATTATCAAAGTATTTATTTGTTAAAAACTTTAATAGTAAAAAGCTTTTATAAAACTGTAATAGCAAAAGGAATCAACTAAAACATATGCAAAAAATAACATTAAAAAGTTAAAAACATAATATATGCAAAAAAAATAAAAAAAGGCCCGCCTACTAGCCACAACGGCCTGCATACGACTAGAAACCCTAGAAATGAGCCAGGATGCAGGCCCGTAGTGCTAGGAGGCCCAACAGGGCTTGAGATAGGCATGTACTGCCTGCAATAGAGAGAAGCTCGAGAGGGCAACGGCAACAGCGCTTATAAACCACTGCGAGCCCCACTCCACTAGCGAGGTGGGACTAAACTTTTGGCTGCGGGAAGCGCAGCCCTTTATTCCCGGTTGGTGGCTCCAACCGGGACTAATGCCCCCCCCCCCTTTAGTCCTGCTTGGAGCCACCAACCGAGACTAAAGGGCTACCTTTAGTCCCGGTTGGTGGCTCCAACCGGGACTAAGGGGGGGGGCATTAGTCCCGGTTGGAGCCACCAACCGGGACTAAAGGGTTGGGTATATAAGTAGGACTTAGGAAATTTTCCAATCCCCCATCTGCAGTTTCTTCTCTCCCCTGACGGCGCTGACGACCACCTCGACGCCGCCAGGCTGCCGGATTTTGCCCTCGCCTATGCCCTCGCCGACGCCCTACCGTCCCCGAGCCCCTGCCCCGCCGTCGCCTCGCCCTGCCCTGCCGTCGCCGTCACCACGCCCCTACCCCGTCGCCGTCACCGCGCCCCTGCCGGCCCCGACGTCCCCGTCGCCGTCACCGCGCTCCTGCCCCGTCGTCGTAGCCGCGCCCCTGCCGGTCCCGACATCGCTGTCGCCGTCGCCGCGCCGGCCCTGCCCCCAGTGAGCCCCTCATGCTTATGGATGGATGGATTTTTTGTCAATGTGTTCATATGTTCATATGTATGTATGTATATGTACGTATTTATGTTCATATGTATATGTATATATGATTTTTTTTGTCCATGTATGTATGTATGTATAGATAACCCGGGGACCTCTTGTAATTTTTGGAGTAGTTTATAACTTGTTTTTTGGGGTCTTACCTTAGTCACCTCGACCATTTTTCTAAAGATATCTAAGAGATGCACTTTCAACAACTAGTCAGAGGAATCTTAAGGAGTATTCCTTCAGAGGATATTTTTCCCGAAAGATATTCTATGTTAAGACCCATGTAGAAACTTAGTTCAAGCCTCGATGTTTGGGAAGTTCGAGATAGGAAGTAATGGAAAAAAAGATGAATTATAATTGTGTTAGTGCCATAAGGAGAAAAAAAGCAACAAAGGATTTCAAATTGCAAGATGAGGCCATAACTTGTTGGTTGGAGAGGGACGTAACCACAATGAAATTTGGATCGGAGAGAAGCTTAGTGAGAACAGTGCTTACAAATCTGTCTTTACCGAGTGTCGCCGTCTTTATCATGTTGTATTTCACGAGCAGTCGGCAACAAAGATGTTGTTTCAACGGCAGATGAGGGGGAGCCAGTTACAAGGTGACTTGCTGGAGGCAAGTCACTGGATCTCAGTCCCGGATGTTATCCCCCTTCACCTATATCGTGTAGTGCCGCATGAGAACACCCCTAACTCCCTCGGGAATTCAACATATCCCTGATAACTTCGACATGAGGGGGGGGGGTCCTCAAGTTTCTATATGGAGGGAATGATTTTTGAAAATAGAGAACTATTTTTTAAATAGAGGAAACTCTGTCAAGTGTTGTATTTTGGTGACAAATATACTTCTTTTTTGCTTTATGTGATAGCTAGTTTGAAGTGTCAATGCTTTATGTGCAGAAACTATGGATCACAGAGACTTAGAAAAAGAAGATTTGTTCGGGGATATAATCCGCGACAGAGGTGATGATGATATCTTCTCGTTTCTCAACGACACCGATGGTGATAGAAGAGAGGATGACGGCACTGGTGATCCAATGGAGGAGGAAGGAGATCATGACGGCTCCGGTGATGGAATGGAGGAGGAAGGAGATCATGACGGCTCCGGTGATCGAATGGAGAAGGGATCCTTAACTGTTTCAAAGTCCGGCGA
The DNA here is from genome assembly GCA_039707655.1 of Elymus sibiricus. Lineage (NCBI taxonomy): Eukaryota > Viridiplantae > Streptophyta > Magnoliopsida > Poales > Poaceae > Elymus > Elymus sibiricus. The sequence goes on from CM077669.1 coordinate 139,250,377, forward strand.
GGTATATATATATATATATATATATTAATTAAGCCTCTGCTGACTAGATGCATTAATTGTTTTGTATGTACATATATTAACGCTTCTTTCTTCTTTTAGCCCTCCGGATCGAGCCAAACTTCGGTAAGGAGACGAGGCCCGAAGAAAAGGTTGGACCCGGATGAAAGGTTCATGATCGAAGAAGTCTCTCCAGAAGGCCAACCGATTGCTCCCAAGCGGACAAGGGACAAATTTATACATCAGTGCGGAGTTGTTGTTAGGGACAGCGTCCCGATCAGCATCCAAGAATGGAATAAGAAGAAGGACCCTGAAGTTCCTTATGTCAACGATAGACTGAAAGATGATCTTTGGAACTCGATGTTGAGAAATTTCAGCCTACCGCCAGAGAAGGATCCGAAAAACCCAGTTATACAGCGAAAGGTCAAGGCGTTTGCTCTTAAGAAAATGGCAGAACTATTCAAGAACTGGTAGAAACTATTGAACAAAAAGTTTGTCGAGAAAGACGAGACTCCAGAGTTCAAAGGTCAATACTTCAATATAAAAGATCACTGGCCCGCATTTGTGGCCTACAAGAAATCGGAGAAGGCCAAGCAATGGTCACATACAAATAAGAAAAATGCTGCAAAGAAGCAGTATCACCATGTTACGGGGTCAGGTGGCTACAGCAAAGCCCGACCTACGTGGGACAAAACTGAGCAAGACCTGCTTGCTAAAAATGTCCAACCAGCGACATTGCACTGGCCAGATCGGGCAAGGACTTGGTTCTTCAGGGTTGGGGGAACTTTGGACCCAGTCACAGGGAAGTGTGTTTGGACGAAAGCTCAACTTCAAACACCCGTCACAAAGCTTGAGGACGTAATCAAGGAAGCGCTGGAAGGGAGGTTCGTTCCCGACAGAGAGAAGGACGAGCTGTCAATGGCCCTCGGGAATCCTGAACACCCTGGACCAACACGAGGCACATCAGGCTCCATTCCGTGGGTGCATGGGTTTCCGACATCACTGGTTATAGAAGCAGACAAAGAAAGAAGAAAGAGGAAGCAAGCGAAATGCAGAAGATCAATGAAAGATTAGCAAAACTAGAGGCACTTGAGAGCCAGCGAGCTATCGGCCCACCATCTCAGCGGCACGAAGATCCTTCATTGTATACTACCCACGATGCTACCCCACCATCTCAGCGGAGAAGCAGCATGGCTTCCACGGAGCTCGTTCAGCCTGATAGCATGGCTCCTCGCTACCCCGTGGATGGTATCACGGATAATGAACATTGTGTGCTAATGGCGAAATGCCATAACCTGACCTTCAAGGCGGCGGTCGGCTATGTCTTACCTCCTCGACCTGGTGCAACTTTCCATTTCACTCCAGTTTCAGCTGCCTTTGCTATTGTTGGGGTGGATGAAATAATGGACGGATTTGAGGGGCTGGAGCTTGAGTACGCTACAGGTGAAGGGGAGACTCTTCTTGAAAATGCCTTAAGGACTACCTGTCTATGGAGAAAGGAGAACATCCTGCTTCCAAACTGGACGCTGCCTCAGCAAACTCAGCCGAAGGAGGCCCCAGTGCCTGAGTCGTCTCCAGCGCGTCAACCGTCTCCGGTGCGTCAACTGTCTCCGGTGCGTCATATGTCTCCGCTGCCTGAGTCATTTCCGGCACGTCAACCGTCTCCGGTGCGTCAACCGTCTCCGGTGCATCAACCGTCTCCGGGGCGTCAGTCGTCTCCGCTGCCTGAGTAGTCTACGGCGCGTCAGCCGACTCCGCCGCCTCAGCGGACTCCGTCGCGTCAGCGGACTCCGATGGTGGAGGCCCCTCTGCAGAATCCACCTCCGCCTCAACTGTCTCCACCGCGTCAGCGGACTCCGCCTCCTCCACCACCTCAGCAACGGCGGAAGAGAGCCACCGCCACTCCGGCGGCTAGCAGCAATACAACAGGGAAGAAATTCAGAGCTGGCCCAAGCCTCAAGGCCCGTCCCAAGTTACCCTACGAGAGGACTGAGGAGGAACTCAACGAGATCTTGGCTGATGATGTGAGACGCCAGCTTGCACCAAAACGTCCGCCTCCAAAGGTGAACATAGATCCGGTGAAAGCGCAGCGAACTCTAGATGCCCTTAGGTGACCACCACCGCCTCCGCTGCAATCAGACTATGACCGCTGTATTCAAAAGACATTTGGTCAAGCGAAGCGGTCGGGAAGCTTAAGTAGCAGTGACGCAAGAAGTGGGAAAAGAATTCCCCAGCTCGGCGAACAAGAAAACCAATCATGCTCCCCGCTCAAGGTGTTTACCGATATCGTTAATGATGCGGAGATAGCGGCCGGTGGTCTTGCTATCACTGCTGGTGATTACTTGCCCGATTCGGTATAGTTCGAAAAGGCCGAGGTAGTACCATCCTTAAGTTACGAGCACGGGAAGCCTTTCGTCAGACATGAGGAGCTCAAGGGTCTACCAACGAGGATGTGACAATTGCATGAATGGTACTTGGAAGCCTGCAAGGACGGGACTGGCAATATCTTCGTGGGAATTAAAAATGAACACTTCTTCAATGGAGTCCAGGAGTTGTTCGTTGAATTTGATGATTTTTTTCAGTTATACAACCAAAAGGAGCACGACAAAACGATCGTCAGTTCCTATTGTTTGTAAGTATTTTTTCTGTAAAGTCTTTAGCTTAGCTCGTTCATTGCATTATAATTATCCTCACACTATATTATATATATGCAGATTGAAGATCATCGAATGCAGAAAACGACAAATCTATGGCATTGGGTTCGTTAACCCAAATACCAACAATGAACATACGTTAAAAAACAACCCCCGTGAAATAGAGCAAAACTTGCTACGGGCGTTACTTGGACAACACGACAGAAGGGAAATACTATTTCCTTACAACTTCCAGTGAGTGTTACTGTCTTGTACGTGCACATTCTGTTTCGCTTACTCGAGGTTAAGTGTGATTGATGAGTTATGCGTGTGCGCAGTTTCCACTTTATTCTGCTAGCCATTCGGCTTGACGAGGGACTAGTACTTGTCTTGGACTCGAGACGTAAAGATCCTAAGGAGTGGACGAACATGCGTGAAATGCTTCAGAAGTAAGTTAAATCATTATCGCACCATATCGGCAACTTTCGTTCATTTCCTGACATCAAGTAATCATTTTCTTTGCCGTGCAGGGTTTGGAAAAAGTACACCAACCAGTCTAGGGGTGTATCTAGTACCGCACATCGTCTCTCATTGATTCTAGTTTCAATACCATTATCATGCTTGATTATCATTTTGATTGAACTCTATTCTCGTAAAGTGCTTGTGGCAGGCAACCGGCACTAATTTATGTACATACTACGTTTGCGAGTTCATTCGCATCTCGACCTCTGAGCGGCGCATATCTCCAGAACAATTTGAAGTACGTAAACAATATTCACATTTTAATTTTATTACCATCAATTGTGTTGAGTTTCATTCATATATATATATATTGACCTCCTTTAAATTAGATCTGGTGGAAGCGGGACGAACTCCTACAAACTGATCGCATACGAGCAATTCAAGAGGAATTGGCGGGATTCTTTGTTGAGCATGTCATACCTAAAGACGGAGAATGCCATCGGGATATGAAATGTGATCTTGGTCAAGGATCGTAAGAGATGTTATATTGTATATATATGCATGAACGTGTACTATATGTAATACCGTCGAATAGATTTACGAAGACTTGTTGCATTGTTCGACCAAGCACGGAGAAAGAGAGGTCACTTCTTTCTATATATTGATCATGACGATGTTGTGTAATGGTTCCTTCGTTCCTATATGTAGTAGCTAGCGTCGAGTTGAATGAAAAGCATAAAATAAAAATGGTAAACACAAAAAGAAAAGGAGAAAGACAATATGAAATCCCTAAACTCTCCAAAACCCTAAACTCCTCCTTTCAAAAAACAAAATCCAGCACCTGTCAGGTGCTGACGCGGGGCTGCCTTTTAGTCCCGGTCGGTGTTACCAACCGGGACTCAAGGTCCTCCTGCCTGGGCGCCCCATGGCGGCCACGTGGAGCTCATTTAGTCCAGATTCGTAAGCCAACCGGCACTAAAAGTGATGGGCATTAGTCCCGATCGTTTTGTCCCGGTTGCAGAACCGGGACTAAAGGCCCTCAAGAACCGGGACTGATGCCCTATTTTCTACTAGTGTAGTGAAACATAAATTGAAAATCATGTGTGGATATGCACTTACTGTACGTATGTTCCCCGAGTTAGACCACTACTGTGCAGTTACATAGCTTGACGATGGCACGCGCGTGAAACAAAGCTTCTTCACTACTACTTTTGGATAGAGTTAGGGTGGCGCATCCATGGTTAAATTAGGATAAGAACTGAGGTGACGCCGATCTCACTCTCAAGGAAACCCCACACTGTTGATAAGGTCGACACACCGTGTTTAATTTCCACACTAATAAAGCACTGTGATTCGATATTTACGTCCGTAGCTAGTACACGCTTAAATGTGTAACCTTGGCTAATTAACATGTACCTCTTCTGACATAATTGCTACCATTTATATGTAACCAAACCGAGTAAGGTTACCACTAATAAAAGCACTGTGATTCGATATTTACGTCCGTAGCTAGTACACGCTTAAATGTGTAACCTCGGCTAATTAACATGTACCTCTCCTGACATAATTGCTACCATTTATGTAACCAAATCGAGTAAGGTTACCCAACATTAATTGGTAAGCAGTTAACGCCGCAAGAAATCCTCAAGATAATTATGATAAATACTGTAATAAAATCGGAGTACAGCAAACACTGTGCAAGGTCCTATTATTAAGAGTAACTAGCGAAGAGACCGCGCTACTTTCTTGCCTACATATGTTGGAGTACGGCTATATTTTATATGGTTGAGTACAGTATAATTTTTCGTAGTGGTCTTAATGTTTCAGATCTGAATGTTCGATCTATACTGTGCAGAAACCCCCCTGGCAGTACTGTCTCATTTGCTTGGTCCCCAAACTGCTAGACAAGGTCACGAAAATACAAATGTTCAAGAAAAATGTTTGCTTATTCAAAAAATGTTCAAATTTGGAAAACAAATGTTCACCAAATAAAAATATGTTCAGGATTTTTTAAAGGTTCCTGTATTAAACAAAATTCGCCAATTCAAAAAACGTTCACGAATGGAAAGTTATCCTAAAAATTCAAAAATTGTTCGTGACTTACACAATAGTTTTTTCATTCATAAAATGTTCGCTGATTCAAAAAATGATCATGCATTTCAATAAATGTTAGTTAAATATATTTTTTGTGAAATTCAAAAATTGTGCCACCAATTTCCAAAAAATATATTCATCACTTCTAGAAATGTTCGCCGATTAAAGAAAATTGTTTTAAAAAATGTTCACAATTTCAAAAAATGTTTGCAAATAGCATAAAATGTTCATGTATTCAAAAAACGTTCTTGATTTTAGTAAATGTTTGCAAATTTGTAAAAGTCTTCACGAATTTGACAAATTTCATGATTTCAAATATGTGCACGAGTTTTAAAAAATGCTCATGATTTCAGAAATTGTTCATGATTTCACGAAATTATGAGTGATAGTGTATCTCGGTGATGTAGGAAAATATGGTCATGGTCATTAAAGATTATGATTTTTGTTCTCCCGTTATCACGCATGGACCCTGTTGCTAGTATTTTTATAATATATAACTAGTACTATGTCATCTAGTTGTCAACCTATATATATGCGCAAGCATTATAAATGGGAAACGATGTAGTACTTCGCTGCAGCTATCCGCTAAGTATTTGGATGGACGTGCTTGGAAGGTTGAATTAACAGCACTTAAATCTGTAGAAATCCTGTTCATCAGAGCATGGAGCAGATATAACTACGGAATTCAATGGTAGTAAATGTCGTCACGCGAACTTCTCATCTTCACTAAATGGTGAACAGTGAGCACACACGGCATGCATCCTGTGCAGTGTGCGTCGCCTTTAGTTCTTTTCCTGTACTAGATTATCCGTTGCGTCTTTGGCGTAAAAATAAAATGCAACTAAAAAATAAGGTGTATTATATGAAAAAGATTTTTTTAATTAGCAAAATCCAGCGAGAAAGTTAGCCGAACTATTAGAAGATGTTTTTAACAAACCCACTATTAACTTACGAGATGTGAGCTTACAACATGATGTTTGTTTAATCAGTTTGAATTATTATTTTCTTGTCTTGGGAAGAGCCAAGCAATTATGCAATCACACTTTCTATTAGACTACCCCAGGATACAGTCGATAAGTTTAGCAAATACTTCCTCCGCTCCGGGTTTATTGATCCCCTCTTATTTTGGTTTAAAGTTTGACCTATAAATTTAACAAATAAAATGTAAACCATATGTTACAAAAATTATATTGTTGAAAATGTTTTTCAAATACAAATCCAACCATATAATGTTTCCTAGGATATACTCTCTATTCTAGTGGTCTATATATGGTCAAAATCTGGCTTAAAATACGAAGGATCCAATAAACCCGAACGAAGGTAGTAATACGTAAGGATTTGTATTAATCATCCGCAGAGTATGAGCTTGACCGCTGAAGAAAGGCTAACGTTACGCCTACAACAAGTATTTAGGAAGAATACTGCAAGTCCTTTAGGGCATCTCTAACGGAACCCGTAAATTTTTTCCTGCATCTGTCTGTTGATAGGGGACCAGTCCGTAGAGACGGATGCAGGAGGACGACATCCAATGCTAGCCGCAGACATATTAAACTCCTTTTCAACAAACCGGATGAAATTCATGTAAACATGGCCGGATTTCATGCAAACATGACGGATTTCATACAACCATGGTGGATTTCATTACATTTCGAACATCTAGAATTAAAAAAAGACCCGCCCCTAAACCTGTCCTACGGCGGCGGCGCCCGGGGTCCAAACCCGTGTCGTCCTCCATCTGCCGTCTTCATGAACACCGGCGATAAGACCGATGAAGTGAAGGTCCGGTCTCCGGCGAGGAAGAGTAGAACACGGGAGACGGACTGGCCCACATGGGACAAAAGGCACTGCCGCCTCCCGTGGCCTACTCATCCTCGGAGGAGTTCGCGACATGTCCGTTGTTGGTGGACGTGAGGTACACGATGGAAATGGTGACACCGGCGCTGTCTTCGTCCCCCCGGGTCGGCTGCTGTTTCATCGGCAGCGCGTAGGAGGCGCAATGGCGTTGTTCTCCTCCGCTATCGCCTGCAGACGCGCTCCATTGTGGCTGCTTCCTCGCGAGCCGTGGCTTGAGCGCGTACAACATCGTAGATGACACGCTGCTCCGTGATGAAGTTGTGGTTCGCCGCGGCCATGGCCGCCACGGCCTCCTCACTCGTACGCCCACCGTAAATCTGGCCCTCCATGAGCCGGTGCTGCACTAGGAGGAACATGTTGTACCGTTGTTCCTCCTGCGCCTGCTAGAATGCCAACAGAGGCGCCGACGCAGGCTGCACCTCTGTCGTGGCAGCGTTGAAGTGCGCTTGCACCTGCTCCATGGTGAAGCCGGCGTGCACAGGAGGCGTTTGAGCCGGGGCGGAGTCGTCGGAGCCCGTCTCCATTATGGTGTCATCTTCGTTGTCGAAGACCTCGAGCGAGTTAGCCGGCAAGCCGGCCTCTATCCGCCTGGCATGGCGGGTATGCCAGGTGGCTGCAAGGGCGGCCACCGCGTGCTTCATGTCCTGCGACATACTGTCCCACAATGCTTTCCCGCTAGTAGTCATGGCGGATGTGGAGGAAAGGAGGAGGATGTGGAGTGGATGTATTGTGTTGTGGAGACAGCCGAGTGTGGCCGCCCTTAAATAGTGGATTACGGTGAGGCTAGGCATCAATGCGGGATGCTGGAGTGGGTTTCTCGACCAGCGAGCCTGTTTAATAGCGGCATACGGACGGACGGGGCATTGAGGAGCATGGTAGATATCCGTCCCATCCCGTGCAGTCATGCATCTCCAACATTGAACAGACACGGAAGCCGAAGACGCGTCGTGGGTGGCGCCGTCGGCCGGCGAGCCGCTTCAATGCCTCCACCAATGAGAGGTCGTGTCCGTTCTTTACCGGGGAGCGGACGCTTTACAACGGCATGAATGTGGACAGCTGGCGCCGGGGGGGGGGGGGGGGGGGGAAGCGCATGCTGGAGGGGGAGGGGTTTCTGTTGGGCCAAGGAGGTGAGAATCGGGCGAAGTAGCGGTCCGAACTCACGCAAAGCTCCCCACGTTCGTCTCCGGTTTGCGGGAGAAATCATGTCCGGACCACTCCGCGGACTGATACAGAATCGCGTTGGATGGCTTCCGTGGTCCGAACAACACAATCCAAATGAATGCGAGAGGTATACGGATTGCCGTTGGAGATGTCCTAAACCAACTTTCATAGTGTCATTAAATACCCCAAAAGTGCTGCCAAAATAACCAGCCGACAGAGCCTCAAACAAAATCCAGTTCACCATATCCATATGCGTACTACGAATACATACTACTCTGCATATTACACGAATGAGACAGTCTCAAGAAATTAAGAGAACAGAAACTAATACAGAAGGTTACGCCTTTACTTTGATAGATGACCCGTTGCGTCTTTGACGCAAAATTCAAATGCAACCGAAAAGACATGTGATTTATTTCAAGTATGTTTTTCCTTAATTAACTAGTTATAACTATGTCCATATTGTATTTGCATCTCATTGTATGTCAGTGGCCTTGATTATATTGTGTTTATATTTCTCTTTTAATTAGTAACGCCAGATATTTCCTGCGATTAGTAAGAATGAATATTAAATGTCTATGTATAAATGCATGGTTTATAAAATTCGATGAATTGTGAATGTAACGCTCGGCGAATTACAAAGCGGCCCTATATTCTATAAAAAACTCCTCTCTCGGCTGTTGCCCTCGCACCACATCTGCCGCCTTCCGCGTTCGAGGGGGACATACCCTAGCTTTCCAGCCACCCGGCTGTTCGGTTGCCCTGCCCGGGCTTGTATCCGGTTGCTTAGTTGTTCAGTGTTCTTGGGTAGGCTTCCTGGATGCCCTCTTGCCCTCGATCTTCGTGTGTTGCATCATCTATTTGAGAGGCGCTTGATTGGACTTTCTGACTAACTGGATGTTTGGTTACCCTGGCATGCTCTCTTTACGGTTACCTGGTTGTTCGGTGCCGCCATGCGAGCTATCCAGATTCTATGGTTGTGCTGCAGTGGAGTGGGGCCTGTCGGTGCACTTGGTTTATCGTCATAACGTCCTGGAAGTTCGAGTGAAGCCCCGTGGCGTTTGTTGTTCCTCATGGCCCTATGGATGATGGCACGTCTGAGATGCTGCCATGTGGCATGATTCATTTTCTAATAGCCTTTTGTGTTCACGTGCGCCGGGTACACCTATGAGTCAATGTACAAAGTGTGTGTTTGGTCGGACTTCCCTAGGTGCTCTGATGCTCGACTTCGTCCTGGTTTGTCCATGCTTGGTATGTGCTAGTGACGCCTTTTGAGATCCGGTTTGGATAGGGTAGATTCCATGTCTTTCCCGAAGGAGTGGCCCTGAGCTATCGAAACCACGAGTTGATGTGAACTAGGATAAATGCTCTAACATGTTGTTACAAGAGAATTAAATTCCAGTTTTCCAACCGAACCTTTAAAATCCTTAGGGTGTAAACACTAGTATTAAAATAGGCATGTGTATGAGGTCTGGTTCTTACAACGGTATATTTGTGCTTGGGATCATCATGCTTAATTAGTATTTTGGAAGAGACCGGTAAGATGTGCTTGCGATGCGATGAACTAGCAGATGTGTACAAATTACATCTTGATTGGCGCATGACCAGCGTCAAGTGTCTATTTTCGATCAACATGCCCTTACCGTCTTGCGGGGTTACCTCAATTATTACGAATAAATATTTGGAGAAAAACATTGGGAGTCTAATGACTACACTTCATGAATTTCGAAGGATTGGCTTTCCGCTACTGTACTAAACCTTTCTATCACTAGTGTTCAGAATATCGTTCCGTCTCTACCTCGCTCCTTACCTCCTCCTAGTTCGATCTCCGAGATCCTAGGTACCTACAGGGTCCTAGAATAAGAAAGAGACAAGATACAACTCTGTTGCAATCAGGCACATGCATGTTATGAATTATTCAAATTTATCCCAACAACCCCTTGTACAAATAAATCGGGTTACAATGCTACGCCTCAACCCATTGCCTTACCGCATTACTCACACATCACGATCGAAATGCTAGAAGAAATCACCATAGAAGACATAAAGAAAAATGCTTTATTGATAATATGTCTTACAGTGGTGCCGGATGCGGTACGTGATTACAAGTTTGTCTAACTTAGATATAATTTTTTTGCTATAATGGTGATGTTGGTGGCTATGGAGATGAGATGTGAAATGGCGGCAACCAGGGTTGGAAGATTGCTTCTGTTACATGAATGGTTTTCTCGACGCTCTCCTCCCCTCTTATGTTGGGACTCTACAATAGGCCCCTTTACAATTGGTTGTAGGTTGAACCTCTTGGAGCTAGTGGCATGTGGTATTACAGGACAGTGGAACTATAGGACAATGTCTCTCGTTCAAGGGACACACTCGCGGGCACTGACAACGTTCTATCCGGAGCCAACCACCGAGCTTGCAAGCAAATGCAAGAATCGGTACAATAGCCGGAGTGAAAGCACAACTTCTCCCTAGGTGGTTTTGATAATTAATAACAACATATATTTCATTGGACTAATGTTTCCACTAAGTTTATCTCAGGAAAATAATTCAATGATGGGTTGGCTAAAAGATTGTGTGGAGAACCTCCCCAAGGAAAGGAAGGAATAGGACTGGCCATGCTTCAAGATCAAGGATTCTACATTTATCATTTTGTGATAAATCACTTTGAGTCCATAGGAAAGCCAATACTATTAAAAGGGGATGAGGTAAATATGATGATCTGGTTGCCCAAGTGCTTAGAGGTAGCCACCAAAAATACTCACCCACTTTCCCACAATTATCCTCTGTCCAAAGCCAAAAGTCTAAATTCGGTGACACCAACATTCCCATTTGTATCCACCGAGTTTAGCCAAGACAGAAGCCAAACCAAACCCTAGTATCTCGGTACTACCAGCATTCCATTCGGTGTCATCGAAATCAGTGACCAACTTCCTGGTTAGCCATTTTCAAGAATCGGTTCCACCGAGTTTTGCAAATCCGTCTCACCGAGAAGTTGGACCAACTCTCTGGTAAACCATTTCTTCAAATCGGTCCCACCGAGTTTGAGGAATAGGTCTCACCAAGATTTGGTAACTGCCTAGGTCACCCATATCGGTACCACCGACATTCATATATCGGTCTCACCGAAAACGACAAAGTTGCCACATTTTGAACTAGTCGGTGCCACCGAGTTTCACTTTGGTTTCACCGAGTTCGGTAATAATGTTGTAACGGCTGGATTTTTGGAGATGCCTATATATACCCCTCCACCACCATTCACTCGCAAGAGAAGCACTCAGAACATACACCCACTTGCCATATCCAATTTTCTGAGAGAGAGCCACCTACCCTTGTTTTGAGGTCCAGATCATCCACTCCAACCATATGGATCTTGATTTCTAGCCTCCCCAAGTTGCTTGCCATCCAATCAATCTCTTCTACCCATGCCAAATCTGTGAGAGAGTGATTGAGTGTTGAGGAGACTATCTTTTGAAGCACAAGAGCAAGGAGTTCATCATAACACCACATCTATTACCTTTTGGAGGGTGGTGCCTCCTAGATTGGTTAGGTGTCGCTTGGGAGCCTCCTTCTTCATGATTGTGGAGTTGAACCAAGAGTTTGTAATGGCAAGGAGATCGCCTACTTCGCGAAGATCTACCCATAGTGAGGCTAGTCCTTCGTGGACGAAAGCCGTTATGGAATAGACAAAGTTGCCACTTCGTGAACCCTTCGTGGGTGGAGCCCTCCGTGGACTCTCACGACCGTTACCCTCCGTGGGTTGAAGTCTCCATAAACGTGGATGTACGATAGCACCACCCATCAGAACCACGGGAATAATCTTCGTGTCTCCAAATTGTGTTTGATCTTCCAATCCCTACCCTCTTACATTTGCATGTCTTTACTTTCCGCTGCTATACTCTTAGACTTGCATGTGTAGGGTGAACTTGACTTGCCACAATTGCTAAAATCTGCCCACAACTAAAATTGGGAAAAGGTTAGATTTTTATTTGGTCAAGTAGTCTAATCACCCCCCTCTAGACATACTTTCGATCCTACAAGTGGTATCAAAGCTTTGGTCTCCAATGCATTGGTTTCACAACCTAGGAGAGTATGGCGTCTAGTGAGGGAAATTATCATCGTAGATGTCCATACTTTGATGGTACAAACTTTGCTAGTTGGAAGCATAAGATGAAAATGCATATTCTTGGTCATAATCCTGCCGTATGGGCTATTGTTCGTGTTGGATTGCAAGTTGATTTCTTTGGTGATGGAAAGGAACCGGATCGTGAAGCGACCGCGAAAGAATTGAAGATGTTGCAATACAACGCTCAAGCATGTGACATTCTATTCAACTACCTATGCCCCGAAGAATTCAACAAGATTAGCCGTCTTGAGAATGCAAAGGAAATTTGGGATACTTTGGTTGATATGCACGAAGGTACCGAATCCGCCAGGGAATCTAAGTTGGATGTGCTACAAAGTCAACCTGACAAGTTCAAGATGAAGGATGGTGAAGGAGTCGTGGAAATGTACTCTAGGCTTGCTCTCATCACCAATGAGATTATCGGCTTAGGAAGCGAACAAATGACCGACAAATTCATCATCAAGAAGATACTTAGATCCTTGGATGGAAAGTATGACACCGTGTGCACATTGATCCAACTGATGCGAAACTACAAAGATATCAAGCCCACGGAAGTCATTGGAAGGATTGTTGCTCATGAGATGTCACTCAAGGACAAAGAAGAACTTCACACCAAGTCAAGCGGTGCTTACAAAGCTACAAGTGACACTCCCACTATATCAAGTGAAAATCTAGTAACCAATGAAGAGATAAGCCTCATGGTCAAGAAATTCAACAAGTTATACAAGAGTAGAGGCAAAGAAAGAAGCTCCAATTCAAAATACGAAGAGAAGCGTTCATCTAGTCGTGACCGGAACTGTTACAACTGTGGAAGGCCCGGACACTACTCCAATGAGTGCACGGCCCCCCACAAAAGAAGAGAATATTCACCTGGAATAAAGAGCTCAAGAGGTGAGTCACCTCGAAGAGAGAGAAGGAGTAGAGATGATCGTTATGAACGAAGACCCTCGAGGAGAAGTATGGACTTGGAGAAGAAGGACATGTACACCAAGTGCTACACAACAAGAAGACATCAAGCTCATGTTGGTGAATGGGTTTCCAGCTCCGAATCCGACAATCACTCCGAGAGAAGCTATCACTCCGACTCCGACTATTGTCAAGATGAAGGTGTTGTCGTACTTGCACTCATTTCCTCGAACTCCTATGCCATATTTGATTCACCAAATGAAGGGAGTGGAAGTTGCTTCATGGCTAAAGGCCCCAAGGTATCACACCCCGAATACATTGACTTCAATAGTGATGAGGATGACTTACTTGGAGATGATGACTTGCTATTTGACAAAACTAGTGATATTAGTCAAAATGAGCTAGATGATAATCATGCTAGTCAAGATAAGTCGTGTGATGATGATAAGAAGGAAACAGAGCGACTAACTAAAGAATTAAACACTCTTAAGTTAGCCCATGAATCTACTCTAGAAGATCATAGAGAGCTTGTAAGAACTCATGAGAAGCTACGCTTCGAGAAGCTCAATTTGGAGCAAGAACATGAGTTTCTTAAAGCAATCAATGACGATCTTCGAACGAAGACTTCCTCTTATCTAGCCAAATGACTACTCTTGTCTACATTTATTCCACAAGTTAAGACTAAGCAAACTAGTAACAAAGGCAAGAAAGGGTCTTCAACTATTAGCAATAAAAATGATAAATCCAATGATATTGCTTCTAGTAGTTCTATTGATTCAACTAACGATTCTCTTAACCAAGTTACACTTGAGCAAGAAAACGATCTATTGAAAGGGATTATAGAAAAGGGTATCTACAAAAGTCTTGCCGGATGTAACCAATTCGAGGAGATTGTACGCAAGCACGGAGGATACCGGAAGAACCAAGGCATTGGCTACTTCAACGCCAATGGAGTTGAATGGGAAGAAGGTCAATACCCCAAGCCGAAGTTTTTTCCCCAAAAGGAGAAGTATAAACATACTCTCCCCAAGGGAACAAAAGATCAAGATGACCTTCCACCACAAGACCACAAGCTCAAGGAAAAGGACAAGCTTCTAGAGGAGATTGACACATTTGAAGATGAGTCCCAAGCTTTGGTCAAGTGGGTTCCCAAGGCTACTCCAAGTTCTACTTCGACTAGTGCTACTTCAACTCCAAGGATTCCCATCAATTTGATGTGGGTCCCTGATACGTCTTCAACATATCGTTAATTTGTGAAGTATTCATGCCATATTCATCTATGTTTACAATAATTTTATATGGTTTTGATGCACTTTATATGATTTATTTAGAACTAACCCGAACTGACGCTGTTTTCAGCAGAATTACTGTGGTGTTGTTTTTGTGTAGAAAATGAAACTTTCCGAAATCGCCCGAAACTTTTTGGTGATTTTTTCCGGACCAAATAAGCAATATTGGAGTGAAGAACTGCCCGATGGGGTGGAACATAAGGCCACCACGCAACTGGCCGCCCCCCCCCTAGCGGTGCCGCCAGATGGTTTATGGGGCCCTCATAGCTCCGTTTGGCGTGATTCCAACGCTGAAAAATCCCATAAATGCCAGAAACCCCAGAAATAAAGAGAGACTCCTCGTTCCGCCACCGCAACTCTCTGTATTGACGAAAAACCAACCTGGACGCGTTCCAGTATCCTGCCGGAGAGGGTAGATCATCTCGGTGGTCATCTTCATCACCCCGGTGGAGGCCATGACGAGGAGGGAGTAGTCCACCCTCGGGGCTGACGGTTTGTACCAATAGCTATGTGTTCAATCTCTCTCTCGTGTTCTTGAGATGGCACGATCTTGATGTATCACGTGCTTTGTTAATATAGTCGGATCATATGATGTTATTCCCTTGCTACCTTGTTGTGATGAATTGAATCTTTACCTTTGAGATCTCGTTATGTTGGATTGAATATTATGGTTGGAGAACACTTGATGTATGTCTTGCGTGGGATACCCGTAGTGACGTTGGGGTATTCTATTGATTCACTTGATATATGTTGAGGCATCAACTTGTGGATTCCGGTGACCTGGGGGATCTATGCATACTGGTTGATTGAACGTTTTCATACCACGTTCTCTGATAGAAATCTTGGGGTCCTCCTTGAAGTTCTTTGTGTTGGATTGAATATGATAGATCTAAAATTGTTTGATGCATGTCACATAATTTACCCATGGATACTTGAGGTGACATTGGAGTATCTAGGTGACATTAGGGTTGATTGATATGTATCATTGGTGTTATTCTAGTAGGAACTCTAGGGATGTTTGTGACACTTATAGGAATAGCCCAATAGATTGATCGGAAAGAATAACTTTGAGGTGGTTCTACTACCTACACCAATTTCATCTTATTGTTCTCCGCTAGATAGGAACTTTGGAGTGATTTTTGTTGCACGTTGAGGGATGACCATATGATTCAACTATGTTAGCATTGTTGGGAGATTGCACTAGTGAAAGTATGAAGCCTAAGCCTTATTTCCAAACATTTATACACCATTTTTCTCGCTGTTTTACACTTGCTACCTATCTGTTTTATATTTTCATATTACGAAAACCTATATCTATCATCCATTTTGCACTTGTATCACCATCTCTGCGCCGAACTAGTGCAGATATACAATTTGCCATTGTATTGGGTGTGTTGGGGACACATGAGATTTCTTGTATTTGATTGCAGGGTTGTTTGGGAGAGACCATCTTCATCCTACACCTCCCATGGATTCATAAACCTTAGGTCATCCACTTGAGGGAAAAATTCTACTGTCCTACAAAACTCTGCGCTTGGAGGCCCAACACGAGTCTACAAGAATAAAGTTGCCTAGTAGACATCAAGCTCTTTTCCGGCGCCGTTGCCGGGGAGGTGAGTGCTTGAAGGTATATATTTAGATCTTGCAATTAAATCTTTTGGTTTCTTGTTTTTCACTAGTTTGGTTTTATAAAAGAAAACTACTCCCTCTGTCAACTAATATAAGAGCGTTTAGATCACTACTTTATTTATCTAAACGCTCTTATATTAGTTGATGGAGGGAGTACAAAATAAAGATAAATGGATCCTCATCCACTATATAATCTTTTCAAAAGACCCGATTATGTTGGAACAATTGCTAGTGAGAGTTCACTAGATTATCTTTATGAGGTCTTGTTTGAAAATCATGAATCTAAAAATTGTGTAATTTATAAAGTCATTCATGATAGTTCCTTGAATGAAAAGCATGATTGCCATGTTGTTAGTATGAATTCTTTGAATATCCATGATGCTAATGATGATTGCACTAGTCATGATAAAAATATTTCCTATAAGCATGTCAATTTTTATGGAGTGAATAAAATTTGTAAAGACATGCCATATAGGGATGATAGATTTTGTAAGAAGCATAAACAAGATCAAACTAATTGGTGGCTTAAAGTGATAGATGAACTTGCCACAACCTTATGCTCTCTTCATCCCATTACTTGTGAACTTTGCTATAGGGTTGGTCATCTTAATTTCTAATGCATGCTTTTTCATGACCGAACCGATTCCAAATATTGTGATAATTTGATCTCCCGTGAACTCTATAATGAACTTTGCTTATTTTTGGGGAATGAAGAATTATCACATAAAAATGATTGGTTTGATATATTCATTACCACAAATGATAATGAAACTAATCTACAAGAAATCTATATGTTTTGCGTAGTGAATTGCAATGAGAATGCTTATATTGCCAACTATAGAAATAATGAGAAACCAATAGAATATAAAAGGAATACTAATGAAAGGATAAAGGTCTCCCAATACCCTCCTATTGTTTCTCGTGATAAATCAGGTTGCAAGGAAGCGCTTTCCATCGAACCAATCTCTTCAATAAGGAGCTCAGAAAAACTACTTAAACCCACACAAAATGTGGTAAAGGAGAAAAAGAAGAGAAGAAAAGGTAAAGGTAAAAAGGTATCTCTCCGAAATAATGTTGCTCCTATAATCGTTGAAAATGAATACGAAAGTAGTTGGGACGATGATACACTTGATTATTATTTTGTTATGCCTACTACTTGTTGAATTGGATGATTGGGAATATAATGATATGCCATATAATATTGAAAATCTTTTTGGCACCAACTTGGAAAACTATGATGATAATTTTTACACTATTGGTGCTATTCATGCTATTGATGATTATGATAATCATTCGCAAACCCACAAGCTTGGGGATGCTATGCTTGATGAGAATGACATATTTGAGAATATAATTGCTAGAATTGATGTGTGTCCCAAGCTTGGGGATGCTATGCATAATGGAGATGATCTTTTTAGTTCCCCCACTTCGAATGATCAAATTTGTAATGATGATTACATGCCTCCTATTTATGATGATTATTGTGATAATACTTATGTTATGGAAAGTACTGATGATTATTATTATACAACTTGTCACAATTATGAATACCCTTTCTCTGAACATTACTTTTTTAATGTGGAAACAATTTATAATATTCAAGTGTCCTATGATACTCCCACTACTATGTATGAGAAGTTTGCTTGGGAGGAGAATAATAAATTTTCTATCCATGTGAATCATGAAAAGAATGCTTTATGTGATAGTTATATTGTGGAATTCCTTCATGATGCTACTAAAAACTGGTATGAGGGAGGAACTTATGCTTGTAGGAATTGCAATAATATCAAGTTTCCTCTCTATGTGTTCAAAATTTTGAAGATATGCGTGTTTTGCCTTCCTATGCTAGTTAATTCTTGCTCCCATAAGTTGTTTTCTCACAAAATCCTGATGCATTGGAAGTGGTTTAGACTTAAATGTGCTTGTCAGATGCTTCATGATGCTCCCGTCATGTTTCAATCCTTTAATTTTATGTGAGCATCATTGAAATCATCATGCCTAGCTAAAAGGCATTAAAGAAAAGCGCGTGTTGCGAGACAACCCAACACTTTTATCTTCTGTTTTTGTGTGTTCACATGATTAAGATGCTGTAGTAATCATGTTTTGTGTCTTTTATTTCAATAAAGTGCCAAGTAAAGCCTTTGAGATAGTGTGGAAACTGTTGGTTTGATTCTGTGCAAAAACAGAAACTTTTACGTCCAATGGAGAATTTATCTGATTTTACTGGAGCATAAAAAAATTATGAAATTTTTACACAAGATTTCTATGCAAATTCTATAAGTTTTCCTAATTGTTCAGAATTTTTAGAGACAGGGAAGTATGGCTATACTACAGATCTTCACAGACTATTCTGTTTTTGACAGATTCTGTTGTGCATGCATAGTTTGCTTATTTTTGTTCCCATAGCTTATATTCAGTGATATAAATTATGTGAATGGTAGAATACAGTAGGTATTATGTGATAACAATTATGAATCTTTTCTTGACAGTACCTAAGTGAATGATCTTTATTTATTATACTAACCCATCTCACGAAGTTCCGTTAAGTTTTGTGTGATTGAAGTTTTCAAGTTTTGGGTGAGACACCGATATGAGAAGAATAAGGGGTGACAAGAACCTAAGCTTGGGGATGCCAAAGGCACCCTCAAGGTAATATCCAAGGAAGACTCACGCGTCTAAGCTTGGGGATGCCCCGGAAGGCATCCCCTCTTTCGTCTTCAACACTATTTGTATATCTTACTTGGAGCTATATTTTTATTCGTCACATAATATGTGCTTTTCTTGGATCGTCATTATATTTTGTTATTATCTGTTTGGTGTTATTTATAATCTTGTGTTTCAATAAAAAGTTCCAAGAATTGCCATTAGGATGCTTGAATTGCATGTTTGATGTGTGCTGTGTAAAAACAGAAACTTTTGCTGTAGTGTTTGAATTTTCATATTTTACTGGAACGTGGAAAGTTTCTAAATTTTTTACACAGTGTTGTCATATAAATTTATTATCACGTCCTAAATTTCATCTTTTTTTGAGTTACAGAAGTACATTGTTTTCATAAATTGCTACAGACTGTTCTGTTTGGACAGATTGCTGTCATAGTTTTGTTATCTACTTATCCTATAGTTTCCATAGCCTATATTGGTAGATATAAATTGTGGAAATGATAGTAAATAGTAGATGATGTTTGAACATTATTTTGCAACTTGTCGTGGCATTACCTGAAGTGTGGATTTATTCTTATGTATACTAACCTATCTAACGAGTTCTTTTTGAGTTTTGTGTGGATGAAGTTTTTGAGAATAGGTGAAACCGTTATATGAGAGGATTGAACGAGATACAAAAGCTCAAGCTTGGGGATGCCCAAGGCACCCCAAGTAAATATTTCAAGAATTCGCAAGCATCTAAGCTTGGGGATGCTACGCATCTCACCTGTCTTCATCAACAATTATCGGTTAGCCTATGTTGAGCCTAAATTTTTATTTGTCCACATGATATGTGCTATTCTTGGAGTGCTATTTTTATTTTGCTTGCTATTTAAATAAAATACTCATATCTGAAAATATTTATTGAGAGAGAAAGCCCTCACATAGCTACTTGATTGTTTACCTACTCATTCATCTTCACTTATATCTTTTGAGAGTAGTTTGAGGTTTACTCATGTACTTCACTTACATCCGGAGAGTAAATTGTGAATGAATTGAATATCATAAATATGAAATTATCAATGTGCTTTATGCTTAGTAGTAGCTTCACATATATTTTATAAAGTAAAATCTATTGAAGTTTGACAATCATCAAATTGGTCATACAAGCAATTAAATGAATGATTAGTATAAGAAAGAGAAGTTTCACATATAAATATATTATCTTGGACACCTTTTATGATTGTGAATACCCATCCATTATTTTCAACCTTGGTCAAATATTTGAATTTGGATAAGGAAGACAATGTAATGGTTATATTTCGGTATATTTGCATAGAAGTTATATTGTTATGGATCCTCCAACATGTGGTGGTTGTTTAGAACCTTTTGCTAGCGAAAACTTCGTACTAAGTAGAGATACTACTTGTGCATCCAAATCCTTGAGCCAAGTTTCTTCCATGAGAGTCCACCATACCTACCTATATATGGTATTTCACTGCCATTCCAAGTAAATTTGCATGCGCCACCTCTAAACATTCAAATAAACATCCGTTTTGTGTGCTCGTACCGCTCATGGAGCGACGGGGCGGTCATTATCTTCCATGCTAAGCGAGGTATTCTCAAGATGAGTGTTTATTCACTTGTCATTGCACGAGAGAGGTTGGTAAAAAGGATTCCGAGTCCAGCATAACACAAAAATAAATAAACAAAAACTCCCCCTAGAAAGTTGATTGTTTGGAGGGCAACCGTGGATTCGGCCAGCCATGGATTGTGTTTGAATGGAGGAGGGGGAGTGATACGTCTCAGTCGTATCTACTTTTCTCACGCTTTTGCTTTTGTTTTGGACTCTAATTTGCATGATTTGATTGAAACTAACCCGGACTGACGTTGTTTTTAGGAGAACTACCGTGGTGTTGTTTTTGTGCAGAAATAAAAGTTCTCGGAACTGGACGAAACTTTTTTGTTATTTATTTTACAATAAACAAAAATTACTGGAGCCAAGAACCACCAGAGGGGGTGCCCTAGTTGGGAACGATAAACCAGGGCGCGCCACCCCCTCCAGGCGTGCCCTGGTGGGTTGTGCCCTCCTCGGGGCCCCACTGACCCTAATTCCAACGCTATAAAATCCTATTTTCGGAGAAAAAAATAGGCGAGAAAGTTTCATCGCGTTTTACGATACGGAGCTGCCGCCACCTCCTGTTCTTCCTTGGGAGGCCAGATCTGGAGTCCGTTTGGCGCTCCGGAGAGGGGAATCTTCGGTCTTCGTCATCATGAACCCTTCTCCATCGCCAATTCCATGATGCTCCCTACCGGGAGTGAGTAATTCCTTCGTAGGCTTGCTGGTCGGTGAGGAGTTGGATGAGATTCATCATGTAATCGAGTGAGTTTTGTTAGGGCTTGATCCCTAGTATCCACTATGTTCTGAGATTGATGTTGCTATGACTTTGCCTTGCTTAATGCTTGTCACTAGGGCCCGAGTGCCATGATTTCAGATCTGAACCTTTATGCTATCACCATTATATCTATGTTCTTGATCCGATCTTGCTAGTCATATGCACCTACTACGTGTTATGATCCGTAAACCCTGGAGTGACAATAGTCGGGATACTTACCGGTGATGACCGTAGTTTGAGGAGTTCATGTATTCACTGTGTGTTAATGCTTTGTTCCAGTTCTCTATTAAAAGGAGGCCTTAATATCCCTTAGTTTCCTTATGGACCCCGCTGCCACGGGAGAGTAGGACAAAAGATGTCATGCAAGTTCTTTTCCGTAAGCACGTATGACTATTTACGGAATACATGCCTACATTACATTTATGAACTGGAGCTAGTTCTGTGTCGCCCTAGGTTATGATAGTTATATGATGAATATCATCCAACAAGTTCACCGATCCAGTGCCTATGAGTTTTCCACATATTGTACTTGCTAAGTTACAATTGCTACTGCTACTGTTACTCTTGCTACGAAACTATTTCTATCACTGCTACCGTTACTATTACTGTTGCTACTGCTATCAAAACTATCATACTACTGTGCTACTGATCACTCTGCTACAGATATTTAATCTCCAGGTGTGGTTGAATTGACAACTCAACTGCTAATACTTGCAAATATTCTTTGGCTCCCCTTGTGTCGAATCTATAAATTTGGGTTGAATACTCTACCCTCGAAAACTATTGCGATCCCCTATACTTGTGGGTTATCAAGACCTTTTTCTGGCGCCGTTGTCGGGGAGCATAGCTATATTTATTGAGTCACTTGGGATGTATATCAATTGATCACTATGAAGAATCTGAAGGATCCAAAAACCAAGATTTTTCCCTCTAAGACGTGGGGAGGTAAGGAATTGCCATCTAGCTCTGCACTTGATTCACCTTCGGTTATGAGTAAGTTTACAACACCACCACATGCTATTAATCCTGATATGTCGCAAGTTATTGATGATGATACTTCTTCTATGAATGATGCTTATGATGATGCTAGTACCATGCTTGATGATAATGTGGCACTAGGTGAATTTCTTGATGAACAAATTGCTAGATCTAAAGAGAATGAAATTATTGGAACTGATGAGATTGCTGAAACTGATGAAGCCTTTGAAACTGAGAACTATGAAACACCTATTAGGTCTAGATCTCCTAGATTTGAAATGCCTAAGATACCCGAGGGTTATGTTTTGGATGGAGAGATAGCTAGACAAATCCTTTCTTGTAAGGATAGAAATGATCTTAAGAAATTGCTACGCAAGTATAAAGAGAAGACTTTTAATGCTAGAATGAAATGTGATCCTAAGTTTGCTACTTCACCTATCTTCATTACCGATAAGGATTATGAATTCTCTGTCGACCCAGAGTTAAGTACTTTGGTTGAATCTGATCCTTTCCATGGCTATGGAACTGAAACTGTAGTGGCACATCTTACTAAGCTGAATGATATAGCTACCCTTTTTGCTCATGATGAGAAGATCCGCTACTACTATATTCTCAAATTATTTCCGTTCTCATTTAAGGGTTATGCTAAGATATGGTACAATAGTCTTGCTCCCGGTTGTGTGCGTAGTCCCTAGGATATAATTTATTTCTTCTCTGAAAAATATTTTCCTGCTCATAAGAAACAAGCTGCCTTACATGAAATATTTGACTTTGTGCAAATTGAGGAAGAGAGTCTCCCACAAGCTTGGGGGAGGCTTCTCCAATTGCTTAATGCTTTGCCTGATCACTGACGTGGCTTGAGACTGCGTCGGTATTTCCCCAAAGAGGAAGGGATGATGCAGCACAACGAAGGTAAGTATTTTCGTCAGTTATGAAACCAAGGAATCGAACTAGTAGGAGGAGCACCACCACCTAATAAGCAGCACTTGCATACAAATAACAAATACTTGCAACCCGACGCGTAAGAGAGGTTGTCAATCTCTCTACGGTAAAAAGATAAATTAGGTAATGTTAGATAGGAGAGATAGATCTTTCAAGAACACAAAATAAAAAGGGAAAATAAAAAGTGCAGCAATATATTTTTGGGTTTTTGATATAGTAAATCTGAAAATAAAGAGGCAAAAAGATAGATCAGAAAGCAATATGTTGGAAAAGTAGACCCGGGGGCCGTAGGTTTCACTAGTGGCTTCTCTCATGAGTATAGCACACAGTGGGTGAACAAATTACTTTTGGGCAATTGATAGAAGATCAAATAATCATGACGATATCCAAGGCGATGATCATTATATAGGCATCACGTCCAAGATAAGTAGACCGACTCCTGCCAGCATCTACCACTATTACTCCACACATCGACCGCTATCCAGCATGCATCTAGTGTATTAAGTTCATGGAAAAATGGAGTAATGCAATAAGAATGATGACATGATGTAGACAAGATCTATTCATGTAGGAATAGACCCCATCTTGTTATCCTTAATGCCAACGATACATGCGTGCCTTGCTGCCCCTTCTGTCACTGGGAAAGGACACCGCAAGATCAAACCCATCACAAAGCACCTCTTCCCATGGAAAGAAAAATCGATCAAGTCGGCCTACCTAAACCAAAGATTCGAAGAAGAAATACGAGGCTATAAGTAATCATGCAGATAAGAGATCAAAGAAGACTCAAATAATATTCATGGATAGAAACTGATCATGAACTCAAAATTCATCGGATCCCAACAAACACACTGCAAAAGTTTACATCAAATAGATCTCCAAGAGACCATTGTATTGAGAATCAAAAGAGAGAGAGGAAGCCATCTAGCTACTTCCTACGGACCCATAGGTCTATGGTAGACTACTCACGCACCATCGGAGAGGCACCTATGAAGAAGATGAACCCCTCCGTGATGGTGTAAGATTGGATCTTGAGGCTCTGGAACTTGCGGCAGCTGGATGTGTTTTTCGTCGACTCCCCTAGGGTTTTCTGAATATTTGGGTATTTATAGGCATCAGAGGAGGTGGAGGGGGGCCCGTGGAGGGTACAACCCATCAGGGCGCGCCGGGGGCCCCCTGGCGCGCCCTGGTGGGTTGTGGCCTCCACAGCCTACCTCTTTGGCACTTCTTTAGCCCACTGGGTGTCTTCTGGTCCAAAAAAATCTCCAAAAAGTTTCCTCGCGATTGGACTCCGTTTGGTACTGATATTATGTGAAGTAAAAAACAAGCAAAAACAGCAACTGGCACTTTGGCACTATGTCAATAGGTTAGTCCCAAAAAATGATATAAAATAGCTATAAAGTGATTGTAAAACATCCAAGAAAGATAAATATAACATCATGGAACAAGCAAAAATTATTGATACGTTGGTGACGTATCAGCATCCCCAAGCTTAATTCCTACTCGTCCTCGAGTAGGTAAATGATAAAAACAGAATTTTTGATGTGGAATGCCGCCTAACATGTTCATCTCATATTCTTTTCTTTGTAGCATGGACATTTGGACTTTTAGATGATTCAAAGCAATAGTCTGATTTTAACATAATGACTTCAATACTCAAGCATGCCAACAAGCAATCATGTATTTTCGAAATATCAACACTAAAGAAAGTTATCGCTTGCCCATCATGCTCTATCATTGATCCATTCATGAAGCACACTCAAATGTTAGCTACACCCAAAGCTCAAGTACGATCATAGTGCCCCCTAGTTGGTGCTTTATAAGAGAAGATGGAGACTCAAAGTAATTTTTTTTTTGCATAAAGTAAATAGATAGGCCCTTCGCAGAGGGAAGTAGAGATTTGTAGAGGTGCCAAGGCTCAAAGTTTTAAATTGCGAGAGAAAATATATTTTTGGTGGCATGCCTTTCCTGTCAACGAAAACGACAAAGTAGCTCACAATACTTTCCATGTTAGATATATCATAGGCGGTTCCCAAACAGAAAATAAAGTTTATTCCTTTTTCCACCATTCTTTCACATTCCATGGCGGGCCGTATCCACGGTTGCCTTCCATACCAACACTTTCCAAGGAATTTATTATTTGACAACATAAAGTAAATATTTTTTCTTTTTCATTTCTAGAATGGGCATCCCTATTACCGCCGTACTCTCATGCAATGACAAGTGAATAAACACTCATCTTGAGAATAACACATCTACCATGGAAAAATATTGGACACTCCCCACCGTTTCATGAGCAGTACGAGCACACAAAAGAGAAGTTTATTTTGAAATTTAGAATGGCATATACAAATTTGCTTGGAACGACATGGAAATACCGCATATAGGTAGGTATGGTGGACTCATAAGGCAAAACTTGGTTTAAAGATTTTGGATGCACAAGTAGTATTTCTACTTAGTACAAATGGAGGCTAGCAAATAGATTGAGAAGCAACCAAACCAAGAAACGAAAATTCACATAAGTGAGCATTGAGCATAACTAACATCGAATAATGCACCATAAGTAGGATGTAATTTCATTTCATAACTATTGACTTTCATACTTGCATAGGGAATCACAAACCTTAACACCAATATTCCTATTAAAGCATAATTACTCACTAACATGACTCACATATTACTATCATCATGTCTCAAAACTATTACAAAGAAACAAGTTTAATTTGTCCAATGATCTTCATGAAAGTTTTTCTTAGATCCTCCTTGGATATCTATCACTTTGGGACTAGTTTCATATATTGCCATTGCTTTTGACAAGCTCAAACAAATTTAAGTGAAGCACATGAGCATAAAGATTTCATCTCTCAAAATAGTATAAGTGAAGCATGAGAGGATTTCTTCACAATTTACTAACTGTCAAATTAATCTAAGTGAAGCATGAGAGTATTTCTACAAAAACATTCCAAGCACACCGTGCTCAAAAAGATATAAGTGAAGCACTAGAGCAATTCTATAGCTCAAAAAAGTTTAAGTGAAGCACAAAGAGCAATTCTAACAAATCATAGCATAATTTTGGCTCTCCCATATAGGTGTGTCCAGAAAGGATACAAGTGACAAACTAACAAGAAAAGAAAGCAAAGACTCAAATGATACAAGACGCTCCAAGTAAAACTCATGATATGTGACAAATAAAAATATAGCTCCAAGTAAAATACCCATGGTCGTTAGAATAAAGTGGGGATGCCACTCGGGGGCATCCCCAAGCTTAGTTTCTTGTTTCTCTTTTGATATATATTGGGGGTGCTGTAGCATCCCCGATCTTAGGCTCTTTTCACTCCTTATTCCTTCATCCATCGTGATCTCACCCAAAACTTGAAAACTTCAATCACACAAAACTCAACAAAATCTTCGTGAGAGCCGTTAGTATAATAAAGCAAATCACTAGTTTAGGTGCTGTTGCAAACCCATTCATATTTTATTATTGCATTATACCTACTGTATTTTAACTTTACCATGGCTCATACCCTTCAATATAACCCATAGATTCATCAAAACAAGCACACAATGCAACGAAAACAGAATCTGTCTTAAACAGAACAGTCTATAGTAATCTGTACTCTAACCATACTTCTGTAACTCTAAAAATTCTGAACAATTAGGAAAACGTAAATAATTTGTATAGAAACACTGTGTAAAAATTTCAGCTCAAGATCACGTTCCAGTAAAAAATGAAAATTCGAATACTTGACGCAAAGTTTCTTTCTCAGATTCAGCATCGCTTCTACTCATCTTATGAATCATCCTAAAGGCTCTACTTGGCACAAACACTAAATAAACCATAAAAACACAATCATAAAAGAGGAATAATTGTTTCAACACTCAAAAACAGAAAGGAAAAAGCAAAAATAAATTTATTCATTGGGTTGCCTCCCAACAAGCACTATCGTTTTACGCCCCTAGCTAGGCATAACGCATAGTTTCAAGTATTATCATCTTTGGTATTGGATCTATAGGATGCTCTCATGATTGATTCATATGGTGGCTTAATTCTTGTTCTAGGGAAGTGTTCCATACCCTTTCTAAGTGGAAATTGAAAACGAATATTGCCTTCTTTCATATCAATCACGGCACCTATAGTGCGTAAAAATGGTCTACCAAGTATAATGGGACAAGATGGATTGAAATCAATATCAAGAACAATAAAATTTATGGGCACATAGTTCCTATTTTGCAAGAATAAGAACATCATTAATTCTTCCCAAAGGTTTTTAATATTAGAATCCGCCAAGTGCAAATTAAGAGAACATTCTTCAATATTGGTGAGACCAAGCACATCACATAAAGATTTCGGAATCATGGAAACACTAGCACCCAAATCAGACAAAGCAAATCACTCATAATTTTTAATCTTGAATTTAATAGTAGGTTCCCACTCATCATGTAATTTTCTAGGAATAGAAATCTCCAACTCCAACTTTTCTTCAAAAGATTTCATCATGGCATCTACGATATGTTTAGTAAAAGCTTTATTTTGCTCATAAGCATGGGGTGAATTCAACATGGATTGCAGCAAAGAAATACATTCAATCAAAAAGCATCTATCATAATTAAAGTCTTTGCAATCCAAAACAGTGGGCATATCACTAGTTAAAGTTTTGACCTCTTCAAACCCACTTTCATCAAATTTTTCATCAAGATTTTCACCCTCCAAATTATTGGGACGCCTTCTAGCTAAAGTTGACTCTACTTCAGTCCCTTTATCATCAATTTTAATATTACTAAACAAGGAATCAATAGAATAAACACCAATCACTTTAAGATCTTCATCATTTTTATGAAGGAGATCACTAGAAAACGATTTTTCTAAGATTTCTCTTTTAGCTCTGAGCATAGCGGTTCTTTTCTTACTTTCATCCATAGAGATATATAAAGCTTTAATTAATTCATCAATCTTAGGCACAAAAGCTTTCAACTTGAGATTTTCAACATCATGAGAAATTCTATCAATGCTTCTAGACATATCATCAATCTTATTTAACTTTTCTTCCACTAGTGCAGCCGCGTGCTATACAAACGGTTTTTAACCCCTTTCCGTGATGTAGTCTTAAACCGTCGCCTTGCATGTGTGGGCGATGGGGGGGCTATCCCACACGACAGGAAAAACCCGTCGGCGATGCCTGCACCTGGTCACACACGATGGACAAAAACATATCGTTTGCGATTGGAAGGACCATCACAAACAGACATATTGGGGAAGACGTGTGAGATGAGCTTAGCATCCCACACAGCGAATCCCAAGGATACGTTTCCGTTCGTATTGCAGAGCACACACAATTTTCTGCATCACATCGTTTGTGATAGTTGTGGTCATCACACACGATAGTTATAATTCTGTCGTTTGCGTTACGCAAAACATCACTCACGGTGTCTAGAAGAAACTATTTGGCATTGGGCTGCCCATCACACACACTAGCTATGTGAAAACGTTTGTGATTGGGTGTCCTAAAGCACACAGTTATCGACCAGAATTCGTGTGTAATTGCTCAACGATCCAAAACGCCAACTTTCTAGAAACTGTGTGGGTTTGTTCAGGTCATCGCCCACGGTGTTGTCTTAGAAACCGTCTGCAATGGGATCCCCAATAATCAGCCTGATTGATCAATTATTTATAATCCATTTAGTAATCAAAATTAACATTTCATATCAACCACATAATATATTTCTTATTCATAGTATGGCAACCAGGATTTCATAATTGAATTACATCAGGGTACAACAACATATAGGCATATACTGCCTAGCTACCCAATTGCACAACAAGACAAAGTTTCAAATGCAACATCTAAGACCTTTGGAAATTAAGTATCATCATAGACGGTAAATAGACAGATGAATCTCATCTAGAAAACTGTTAAAGCGGAAGGCAAATACTGAGCCTTCAATGATGTTGAAGGTCCTGGCAACTTTAGGCCAGTGCATGTGGATGATTGCCTGCCCATCCTTCGTCCACTTAAGGAAGACTTCAAGATTATACCGTGGGTGCTGTATGAATACCTTCATCGCCTCTTGATTATACAGGTGGTTTGAGACGTAATCACCGATGAACTGCTTTGAGAAGGACTGAAAACAAACATACGCATAAATATCTTTTCTAAAATTTGAAATGGCGCAAATGGAAAAGGACAAGGTGAAATTGATGGTACCATCCTATAGTTGACTGATGTCTTTTTCATTGTGCGGACAAACATCTTGTTGTTTTTCGTAGCTAGTTTCTTTATCTTAACAATCTTTCTGAGTTTCTTGATTTGACTGATATTCAAGGACACCTCATTTCCCCACATGCAAAAAGGGTCGAACAGTGGCTCTAAACGTCTTACAGCAGGACCTACATGTGCAAGAACAAATTTTTAATAAAAACATTCAGATTACAATGGTTTCTGCAATTGCACAATAATGTGCTATTAGTCAAATGACTATGGATGTGCAAACCTCGATGGTAAACTTCAGTGTCCTCCATTGTTTCACCCTGCAACATATTTAGGACAAATATTGATCAGGTTACAAGTGATATTTGGCATACTATCACTGAAATATGTTAATGGAAAATAAACACATTGCAGATCCAACAGATTAGATCGAGGAAAATTGAAAATCCAGTTATCTAAACCAAGCATGCTAAGAACTAGGAAATGTAGCAATTCTATATGTTGCACATGTATTTAGTACATCTAAATTTGATTTATTCGTCACATGCATAACAATACAAAATTGTACCAACAACAATCGTACATCGCATTTCAGAATTGAATTAAATAGTTAAGTGATCACCACAACAAATGAATGAAACAGCTAACTAAGCACCACATTGCACAATAGAACATACTAGAAGTTCAGGTTGCAGTAGCATTACATTGGACATTTCACTAGAATTTCTAAATGAAAGGATGTAGCGGCACACGCAAGAGCTAAACGAAACGTGCTTTAACTGGCGTAGCTAGGTGAACATAGGTCCTTAGTGATAAAGCTAAGAAAAACAAGCTATTCCTCATCGTCGGAGATATCGATGATGATGGGCTCCGTCAACTTGGAAGAGGGCGAGGCCTCCACAACATGGGTGCACCCCTCGTAGTGGTGAGTGGCCTGATCCTACCCCGGCACCAACATGCCAGCTCTGGAGTTGAGGTAAGCCTGTGCACGCTGAGAAAACACATCGAAGTCTTCGTCGAACGCACCGCCGGTGCCCTCGAGAAAAGACCACGAGCTGTCATTTATAGCAGCCAACCGCGTGGCAGCGTCAGCGCGCGAGGCATCGACGGTGGCCTCGATGGCGAGGTGCTCCTCCAAGATCTGGGGGTCGGCAGGCATGGAAGCCATAGCTGCCTCATCTGCGCGTGCAGCCGTGATTTGCTTCTCCGTAGCCAAATGCTCTTTGAGATCCTGGCTATACTGCATGCACCATGGCTTTCGGCGGTGATTATTTGGAGGATGGGGCGGTGATTTGGGTGGAAGTTGTCGCTGATACGTCCATTTTGCATCATGATTTCCTACTGTTATTTACTTTGTTTTGTTGAATAATAATGCTTTGGGGAGTGATTCTAATGCCTTTTCTCTCATAATATGCAAGGTTTACACAAGGAGGAAGAATACCGGCAGCTGGAATTCTGGACCCAAGGAAAACACGTTAGAGATACCTATTCTGCAAAACTCCAATGAAGCTGAAATTTTACGGAGATTATTTTTGCATTTAATAAAAAATACTGGAGCTGAAAACTACCGGAGGGGGCCTCCCAGGTGGGCACAACCCACCAGGGCGCGCCAGGCCCCCCTGGGCGCCCTGATGGGTTGTGCTCAGCCTGGCCCACCTCCGGTGCCCATCTTCCGGCATAAGGTCACTCTTGACCTAGAAAAAATCAGAGGAGGACTTTCGGGATGAAGTGCCTCCGCCTCGAGGCAGAACTTGGGCAGGAGCACTTTTGCCCTCTGGCGGAGCGATTCCGTCGTGGGAACTTCCCTCCCGGAGGGGGAAATCGAAGCTATCGTCATCACCAACACCCCTCTCATCTTTGGGAGGCCAATCTTCATCAACATCTTCAACAACACCATCTCCTCTCAAGCCCTAGTTCATCTCTTGTGTTCAATCTTTGTACCGGAAACTCAGATTGGTACCTGTGGGTGACTAGTAGTGTTGATTACCTTGCGTAGTTGATTACTATATGGTTTATTTGGTGGAAGATTATATGTTCAGATCCAATATGCTATTCAATACCTCTATGATCTTGAGCATGTTTATTATTTGTGAGTATTTACCTTTGTTCTTGAGGTCACGGGAGAAGTCATGTTGCAAGTAATCATGTGAATTTGATATATGTTCGATCTTTTGATGATATGTATGTTGTGATTCCCTTAGTGGTGTCATGTGAACGTCGACTACATGACACTTCACCATTCATGGGCCTAAGGGAAGGAATTGTGGAGTAGTTATTAGATGAATAAAATATGAATGGGTTTGCAACAGCACCTAAAGTAGTGATTTGCTTTATTATACTAACGGATCTCACGAAGATGTTGTTGAGTTTTGTGTGATTGAAGTTTCCAAGTTTTGGGTGAGATCACGATGGATGAAGGAATAAGGAGTGAAAAGAGCCTAAGATTGGGGATGATACGACACCCCCAAGATATATCCAAAGAGAAAGAAGCAACTAAGCTTGGGGATGCCCCTAGTGGCAGCCCCTCTTTCTTCTAATGACCATCGGTATTTTACTTGGAACTATATTTTTATTTGTCACATATCATGAGTTTTACTTGGAGCGTCTTGTATCATTTGAGTTTTTGCTTTCTTTGCTTGTTAGTTTGTCACTTGTATCCTTGCTAGACACACCTATTTGAGAGAGCGAAAATTATGCTATGAATTGTTATAATTGCTCTATATGCTTCACTTAAACTTTTTGAGCTATAGAATTGCTCTAGTGCTTTACTTAGATCTTTTTGAGCACGGTGTGCTTGGAATTTTTTGTAGAAATACTCTCATGCTTCACTTAGATTAATTTGAGAGTTAGTAAATTTTGAAGAAATCCTCTCATGCTTTACTTATACTATTTTGAGAGATGAAATCTTTGTGCTCATGTGCTTCACTTAAATTTGTTTGAGCTTGTCAAAAGAAATGGCAATATATGAAACTAGTCCCAAAGTGATAGATATCCAAGGAGGATATAATAAAAACATTCATGAAGATCATTGGACAAATTAAACTTGATTCCTTGTAATAGTTTTGAAACATGATGATAGTAATATGTGAGTCATGTTAGTGAGTAATTATGCTTTATTAAGAATATTGGTGTTAAGGTTTGTGATTCCCTATGCATGCACGAAAGTCAATAGTTATGCAATGAAATTACATCCTACTAATGGTGCATTATTCGGTGTTATTTATGCTCAATGCTCGCTTATGTGAATTTTCGTTTCTTTGTTGGTTGCTTCTCATACCTACCTATATGCGGTATTTCCATGCCGTTCTAAGAAAATTTGTACTCCCTCCTTTCTGGTTTATAGGGCTCAAATCTGAAATCTCAGCAACCAAGGTAGACTGTGAGTGGATGGCACGAGTTTTGTGAATAGAAAATTGCCCAATGAAATATTTCTCGCTTATTAAACTCCCGAGGCAATAAATGCAACACCCACTCTCTCATTGGATTTGCATGGTGCATGTAGAAAAAATGCATGCATGACCAATAATTCCCTCACTTTCATTAAATGTGGTGTGAGACTCAAAGCTCTTTAGCTCAATTGGACTCAAAATGAGCCTTATATAATTGAAATCTAATTTTTTTGAGATAAGCCCTATAAACCGGAAAGGAGGGAGTATGTGCCATCTCTAAATTTTCAAAATAAATTTCCTTTTTGTGTGCTCGTACCGCTCATGAAACGGTAGGGGGTGCCCAATATTTTTCCATGCTAGATGTGTTATTCTCAAGATGAGTGTTTATTCACTTGTCATTGCACGAGAGTGCGGTGGTAATAGGGATGCCCATTCCCGAAATGAAAAATAAAAACATTGACTGTGGGTTGTCAAATAATAAATTCCTTGGAAAGTGTTGGTACGGAAGGCAACCGTGGATACGGCCAACCATGGAATGTGAAAGAATGGTGGAAAACGAATAAACTTTATTTTCTGTTTGGGTACCGCCTATGATATATCTAGCATGGAAAGTATTGTGAACTACTTTGTCGTTTTCGTTGATAGGAAAGGCATGCCACTCAAAAAAAATCTCTCTCAATTTAAACTTTGAGCTCTGGCACCTCTACAAATCCCTACTTCCCTCTGCGAAGGGCCAATCTATTTACTTTATGCAATTTTTATTTTTACTTTGAGTCTCCATGTTCTCTTATAAAGCACCAACTAGGGGGCACTATGATCGTACTTAAGCATTGGGTATAGCTAATATTTGAGTGTGTTTCATGAATGGATCAATGATTGAGCATGATGGGCTAGGGATAACTTCTTTAGTGTTGATATTTTGAAAGACATGGTTGCTTGTTAGCATGCTTGAGTATTGAAGTCATTATGTTAAAACTAGACTATTGCTTTTAATCATCTAAAGTACAAATGTCCATGGTACAAAGAAAAGAATATGAGATGAACATGTTAGGCAGCATTCCACATCAAAAATTCTATTTTTATTATTTACCTACTCGAGGACGAGTTGGAATTAAGCTTGGGGATGCTGATACGTCTCCAACGTGTCTATAATTTTTGCTTGTTCCATGTTGTTATATTATCATTCTTGGATGTTTTACAATCACTTTATAGCAACTATATATCATTTTTTGGGACTAACTTATTGACATAGTGCCAAAGTGCAAGTTGATGTTTTTGCTTTTTTTTACTTCGCAAAATATCAATACCAAATGGAGTCCAGCCACGACAAAACTTTTTGGAGATGTTTTTTGGACAAGAAGACACCCAGTGGGCCAAAGAAGTGCCAGAGAGGTGGGCTGTGGAGACCACAACCCACCAGGGCATGCCAGAGGCCCCCGGCGTGCCTTGATGGGTCGTGCCCTCCACGGGGCCCCTCTCCACCGCCTCTGATTCCTATAAATTCCCAAATATTTCAGAAACCCTAGAGGAGTCGACAAAAAACACATCCAGCCGCCGCAAGTTCCAGAACCGCGAGATCCAATCTATCACCATCACGGAGGGGTTCATCATCCTCATTGGTGCCTCTCCGATGATGCGTGAGTAGTCCACCATAGACCTACGGGTCCGTAGGCAGTAGCTAGATGGCTTCCTCTCTCTCTCTCTCTCTCTTGATTCTCAATACAATGGTCTCTTGGAGATCTATTTGATGTAAACTTTAGCGGTGTGTTTGTTGGGATACGATGAATTTTGAGTTCATGATCAGTTTCTATCCAAGAATATTATTTGAGTCTTCTTTGATCTCTTATATGCATGATTACTTATAGCCTCGTATTTCTTCTTTGAATATTTGGTTTAGTTAGGCCAACTAGATCGATTTTTCTTTCCATGGGAAGAGGTGCTTTGTGATGGGTTCGATCTTGCAGTGTCCTTTCCAAGTGACAGAAGCGGCAGCAAGGCATGCATATATCTTTGCCATTAAGGATAACAAGATGGGGTCTATTCCTACATGAATAGATCTTGTCTACATCATGTCATCGTTCTTATTGCATTACTCCGTTTGTCCATGAACTTAATACACTAGATGCATGCTGGATAGCGGTCCATGTGTGGAGTAATACTGGTAGATGCAGACAGGAGTCGGTCTACTTATCTTGGACGTGATGCCTATATAATGATCATCGCCTTGGATATCGTCATGATTATTTGATCTTCTATCAATTGCCCAACAGTAATTTGTTCACCCACCATGTGCTATACTCATAAGACAAGCCACTAGTGAAACCTACGGCCCCCGGGTCTACTTTTCCAACATATTGCTTTCCGATCTATCTTTTTGCCTCTTTTGTTTTCAGATCTACTATTCCAAAAACCCAAAAATATATTGCTGCACTTTTTATTTGCCCTTTTTATTTTGTGTTCTTGAGAGATCTATCTCTCCAATCTATCACTACCTAATCTATCTTTTTACCGTAGAGAGATTGACAACCTCTCTTTCGCGTCGGGTTGCAAGTATTTGTTCTTTGTGTGCAGGTGATGTTTATTAGGTGGTGGTGATCCTCCTACTGGTTCAAGACCTTGGTTTCATAACTAAGGGAAATACTTACCGTCGCTGTGCTGCATCATCCCTTCCTCTTTGGGGAAATACCAACGCAGTCTCAAGCCACGTCAGCAATCACAAGTATGTCTACATCTTCCTTCTCCTTGGAAACGGTCAGCTTAGGGAGTCGCCGAATGCACTCGGCCGAATATGGTGGGAGAACTGACTGACCCTCTCTGACTGGGATGTCCTCACAGTAAAACCAAGACGACTGCCAACCCTTATCAGTGTCCGGGAAAGTCATCGAAGGGAAATTACTTTTACCCCTCAACTAAATACCCAGGCCCCCACACAGCTGAACTACGTTCGTCTTCTCTTCAGTCAGATTGGTTTTCTTCACACTCATCACTTGGCATGCGAACACGTGTTTGAATAAACCCCAGTGTGGGTTGAAACCAAGAAAGTACTCACAGAGAGAAACGAAAGCGGCTAGGTAGGTGATGGAATTGGGGGGGAAGATGATGAAGTTGAGCTCCGAAAAAATCCAAGAACGTACGAAAGAAAGGATGTGGGGGCAAAGAAAAACCTCTGTCGAGGTGAGTTGTGAGCCTCGAGCTTCCGACGACCAGGAGACCCTGGCTCTCCAAGTCCTCCAACCGACTGGCCGTGACCCGAGAGGCCAGCCAATCGCCTTGGACGAAGCCAGCCGGGGTGCCTTCGCTCGAGGAGGACTCACCCTCTCGGCTCTCACGGTGGCACTCTTTGTCATCTCCGGCGAGGAACGTCAGCGAATCGGCGGGAGGCAATGCTCTCGGCGGAACGGAGGAAGAAATCGGGAAGGCAGAGAATGGGAATGATTTTTCCTATCTCCCTCCCGGCCTTCTTTAATACTCTGGCTCAGCGAAATCTCGGCCATCGGATCTGCAGCAACCGCGCAATCAACGGGCGCGTGTAGATCCGCGATATCTCTGGGACAGAATTGCGGGGACGCGTGGCGAAATTCTCGGCGTGAAAATCGAGGCGCCACAGCCACTTCCCCCACTTTTTTGACACAACTGTCACGATCGAACGCGCGTGCTTCCCCATGATTTTGAAATCGCCGGAGATTTCGTGGCGCCGCTGCCCGAGTGAACTCCGTGTTCGCTGGTGCGTTCTAATGCACCAAAATTGACCGAGTGAGCTCCGTGCTCACTGGTGCAATCCGATATGCCAAAACCCACCGAGTGAACTCCGTATTCACTGGTGCGTTCCGACGAGCCAAAACAAATTGAGAGAACTCCGTGTTCACTGATGTGTTCCGACATGCAAAAACTCATCGAATGAACCAAAAAGGCCCATCGAGAACTCGGTTGAATCTTAAACCAATTCAAGAGCATCCAAGTGAAGGTCAAACGGAAGGTTCAGTAATCTCATCTCTAAGTCATAAGGTTATTTCTCCCGAGAACTGATCTACACCAGGTTGAGTGACTTGAACAGTCGGGATGTTCAAGTCATTCGGAAGTTACTTAACCTGAACCGGTCGTGGTTCCGGTACCGAGTGAGAAACGATCCACCTTGTTTCCAATTGTTCCCGAAACGCTACCAACGGGCCAGTGAGTTGGTCACTCGACTCCCAAAACCTCAACCGATTCGGGGGCTACTGACGAGGTCACCTACCCTAGGTAGGGTCATAGACCTCTTATCTAGGACACACCTGGGGTCCTACAAGTTCACAGAAGTCCCTGGACTACCTTAGCGCTCGGACGAATGAACAAGATGCACTCGGATCCTTGGAAGTCAGTCTGACACTATCAACCACTCGGCCTACCTTTAGCACCCGGACGTGAGGAAGTAGAGGCGACGTGGGAGCTACAACGTTCGAGGGACTTAATGAGCATTGAATACTGTAGGCGTTGCGTTGCCTGTAACGCTCGTAGTTAACAAGGCTGTTTCTAGTAACTCCGGCACTTACTAGCATTAAGGACCCTCATAATGGCACTCGGCTCGTTGTGGCGCACTTGTCGGCGTCCTGGGATCAGGGGTACCCAGAACTGCCTGCCTGCGGCCCAGGGCATGGCCCATTGCGAAGGCCTGGTATGGCCCGGAGCGGCCACACTCAAGACAAGGCCCTCGCGAGAGCCCCGCGCTCGCGAGGGGGACGGCACCAAGACCCTCGGAGGGAAGAGGCCTCCCCAGGTCGCCTCCCGAGGGGCGGAGATCCCTATGCAACGCTCGGCCTCGGGAGGTCGAGGATGATGCAAGCCGGGCCAGGCAGGCACCAGCGCGCGCAGAGGAGACAGTTTCCTCTTTGGTGCAAAGGAGGCAAGGACGTACACAGGTTCCCAAGGCACCCCCCCAAAGGTTTACATTCCGGTGCAACAAGACCAAGACCACGAGCCCCGCAGGAAGGACGTCACCACCGAGCCCACCTCTGCATCACCACCTGCTACTTTGTAGGCGAAGACCACCTTTCGTCAGGATAAGGTGTACTCATTGTCCCCCTTTGAATTTGTCCATTGTGGGATCCCTTCCCGCCATTGCGATAAGGGAAGAGGACCCGGGCCACTACAAATAGAGGCTAAGCTACTCCGTAGAGGGGTCAGATAAAACACCACCCGAGCGCCCTCGTGAGGTTACTCACCACTGTACTAGTTCATCCACAATCCTCCTCATGGGGCAATCCACCAAAAAGCAGGAGTAGGGTTTTACGCTTCGCAGCGGCCCGAACTTGGGTAAATCCTCGCGTGCTAATTTTCTTCCCCGTGATTGAGTGAGTTCGTCGAGCTAGGCTGTCGAGCTGTGAGCTTGACGTCGAAGCTGGTGGGGATCTTCGCACATGCCCCTGGGTTCGAACCTATTTGGGTTTTGCGGACCCGAAATCCGACATTTGGCGGGCTAGGTAGGGGGCATGTCAGAGTCTTCTGCGAGCTTTGCTTCTTCTCCGCTCCATGGTTTCGATGGCAGACGCCCGACAAGCTTCCTTCGGCCCCGGTGGATCCACCTGCACCAACCTCGCCGCTACTTCCCATGACACACGCCCTGACAGCTCGGTGCTGGGCGGTCGTTACCAGGCCGCGAGCGTCGTCTCCACCGCCGTCGCTGCCCGTGCCGGCCAGCCGCGCGGCGGGCGTGCGGCGCCCACGGGACCGACATCACCCTGTACCCACGTGGGAGACCTCAATGCGCATGACGCGCTGCTGATGGCAAGTGAGCTGCTTTGCCATCGCCCGACGCACGGGGGCTTCGACGCCTAGGCCAACCACATCGCCGAGTTGGTCACCGTCGCGAGGAGGGCCTTGGTTCCGCACCACACCTCTTGACCCTCGACGCTAGGTGCTGGGGGCTCACTCGCTGTGCCTCTCACCTCATCGGCACACGGCGTGCCCGCCCCATGCCCGGGCGAGCCAGGGCAAGGCCCGCCGCGCGCCGTGTTCATCCTCCTCCGGATCCCGGTGACTGGCTTCGGGGCCCGGTCTAGCACCACCGGTGGTGCTTTCGAAGAAG
The DNA here is from genome assembly GCA_039707655.1 of Elymus sibiricus. NCBI lineage: Eukaryota > Viridiplantae > Streptophyta > Magnoliopsida > Poales > Poaceae > Elymus > Elymus sibiricus. The sequence goes on from CM077669.1 coordinate 139,289,140, forward strand.
GTGGCGGGACGCTCCGCGCGCACCTCAATGCGCGCACTCATACTGCGGTGGATCATCAACAGCCTGGGTCGTCCCTTCGCGAGAGCGCCAACCGGCGCAGGGACCAGGTGGCTCAGGATTCCGGGCAGGCAGGTAACCATAACGAAGGCGCGGTGGATAACCAGGGAGGCAACCCACGTCAAGACACGCGTGACCAACCTCACGGGGATGGTAGAGGTAAGCAGCTTCGGGCGGAGGCTCGTCACAGGAGGGTCTGTGGGCCGCGCGCCCAGAGCGGCGTCGCCTTGCCGCCTAGGGAGGCTACCCATGGGGCACGCAGAGACAGTTCAGGGGGAAGCCAAGTCCTTTACACAAAGGCCTATGTTCCGAGCTGTGTCGTATCTGCGGATGATGCCGTGGATCACGCGCCCCCCGCGGGTGCCAGCATCCTCTCGGAGTAGGGAGATGTCCCGAACGTCCTCTCCAAGTTGGGCATGGGGGCTTCCACTGAGGGGGCACCGGGCCTGGTTGGTGCAAGCGAGGGGGCGTCCCGGGATGCGCGGGGGCGCGGCACAGCCGCCGCCCTCGCGAGCAAGTAGCATGCAGCCGAGCCCTCTAGGCCATAGGGGCGACCGCCTAGGGGGATCGACAGGATACGAGCAGCGTGGGCCACACGCGGCAACGGGGGCACCAGTGCGGCCCTCAGGAGGCAGGGCCTCGCGAGGTCCCTGGGTCGTGGTCTGGCCGGCACCCCGACGCCTCACGAGGCGGCTTCACCGACACAACACCCCTATGGCTGCACTGGGTGCAATGTGCTCATGTTTGGGCTGCGGGAGCGCAATCCCGCGGCTACGCGGGGAACAATGCACTCAGGTTTGGGCTGTAGGGGCGCGCAACCGCGCAAAAATGCGCGGGCTGGCTCTTGACTGAGTTGGGAGCACCTAGGCCGAGTGCCTGGGGGCTTGCCCAGCTATCTTCGGCCGTGACACTCTCACGTAATAATGAGTGGGATATATACGCTCGGAGCCCTCCGAGGACGTGGAGGGGTTCCCACCCATGCCCAAGTGGAAGCCCCATGCTCCGCGCTGGCGGATAACACTATCCTCGAATGACTATGCCCACGCAAGGTGGATGCCCTATGCTCCGCGCTGGGGGAAGACGAAGACTAGCCTAGGTGCCGGACACGGCTGTTCTTTGCTTTTCTTGTATTCAAATATGCCATATTTCTGGAATGAAACTCGAGGCTTTTCAACCATATTTTAAAGAAAAGGGGCAGGAATTTTTCTCCTTGCAGTTTTCTATCTTGAAGTTTCTTTCTTCGGGTTAACACCTGCGAGCCTCTCCCTCTCGCGCCCCGCGAGCGCGGGCTACGGGCACGGTGCGCACACCTCGCCAAGGCCTTGGCGTCCTGGTCCTCGCGTGGCGCTCTCGAGTGAGCTAGCAGGCGCATGGCGCCTCACCCTCGCTCGGGGGCTCCGCCACGGCCGGGCGCACTACCTTGGAGCCTCTATAGGCCCACACCTCTCGGGGCAGGAACCGGTAAAAAGGCATGGGAGCCACTCAAGCATCAAGGGGGACTCCTGAGCAACGCGCCTCAGGAGCCTCACTGGTCACGTAGCCCCTCGCCCTTGGTCTCGTCCTGGTGATCCGGACGCCCCAACGGTGGTCGAGGTATGCGCGGGATTGGGCCCTGCCGACGTAGAGCGCCGCTTGAGCGTCAAGGGGGACTCCTGAGCAACGCGCCTTAGGAGCCTCACTGATCGCGTAGCTCCTCGCCCCTTGGTCTCGTCCTAGTGATCCGGACGCCCCAACGGCGGTCGAGGCCTCGCCCCTTGGTCTCGTCCTGGTGATCCGGACACCCCAACGGCGGTTGAGGTATGCGCGGGATTGGGCCCCGCCGACGTAGAGTGCCGAAAGGGCTCCCAAACTGCCTCACTCACAAGAAAGATGAACCCCCCAAGACCCCCAAGCTCCCCAGGTACCACTGCCAGACCTCATGACGCAGAGGCCCGCCACGGACGCATCAAGCTAAGTACCCTAATCATGACCAACAGGAAGTCTCAATTAACAGTAACACAAGGACCGGAATACATGATGAGAGTACTAATATAAGGGAACAAGCGCCAAAGTTCATTACACGCCCAGAGGGGCCCCCATGATTTTTTGGTTACAGGGAAAGGAAAGGAAGAAGAAGGCGAAGGAGCCCCCCTCGGGGGCTGCCACTTCTGAGGCCCTGGCTCCGGCGCGCCAGCGCTCAGTCGGAGTCCTCCTCCTCCTTGACGGGCCTATGGTGGCACGCCGGTGTAGCCGCTTCCCGGGCGGGGGAGCGGCGCCGTCATGGCTGGCTACCCCCCGAAGTCCGAGCGCACTGAAGCGGTGGTGCGTCGTAGCTATCGTTGCTCGGGCTCTCCTCGGAGGAGGTGTCACTCTCGCTAGAAGCATGATGGCAGTCGCCAAGGACAAGCTCACCTCCAGGGTAACCGCCGCAGTCGCCCTCTGGGTAGCACCCCAAGCGCCTGCCGTCCTCCCCAAAGATCTTGATGAAAAGCGCCGCGGCGCCATCGTGCCTGAAGTGGAGCGTGAGCGTCCCCTCCAGGCCATGGGCGCGGGCGAAGGTCTGCCACCCGCAGCTCAAGAAGGCATAGCCTGCGGGGGTAACCTTGATCTCCACCCACAAGACGCCGCTACAACAACCATCGGCTTGCAGCCACAGACCTGCGGGCTCGTTAACCCGCAGCGTCTCCGCGAAGAAGCACGGGAGCTCCAACCAGGTGATCGCCGGCCTCTCCACCAGCACCAGGAACTCCTGGCCCGTATCGGCCGTGTGGGCCCATGGGCGCGGTGGCCGAACACCTACTGCGGGTCTTCCTCCTTGGCCACGGCAGCCACGCCCGCCGCCTCCGCCGTTGGAGGCACCAGCCCTCGCGGAGGTATGGCCGCGCCCATGGGGCACCACCGTCAACGCCACGGTATACTTGCAAGGACGGCACCGGCTCCTCTTGGGAGGCTGTTGGTCCGGCCCCTCCTGGCAGGCTTTCCCTTTCTCGGCAGTAGAAAACCTCCTCACCGGCATCATGATCGAGGAGGCGAAAGACAAAAGCGGGGGAGCAAGAAGTAGGAATGGGTTGGGGGCTCCGCCCCCTTCGCCCATTTATAGCCAGGGGGAGGCCAACCGGCACCCTTCCCCATCCCGGGCAATGATGGCCCTGCGACACGCGCCAGTTGCTGGTCAGCCAGAGCGGTTGTCGAGGCACCATGGGGAAGTGGAGGCGTCCGCGCCTCGTTACTTGCCATGCGACAGGCTGGGCTCGGAGGTGATTGGGCCCCGCGGCGCTTCAGGCCATCTTCTTCGGCTTTGCCCCGAAGCCGGCCCGAGCGCGCCTTGTGCCCGGGGGCTACTGTCGGCGTCCCAGGAACGGGGGTACCCAGAACTGCCTGCCTGCGGCCCAGGGCGTGGCCCATTGCGAAGGCCTGGTATGGCCCGGCGCAGCCGCACTCAAGACAAGGCCCTCGCAAGAGCCCCGCGCTCGTGAGGGGGACAGCGCCAAGACCCTCGGAGGGAAGAGGCCTCCCCAAGTCACCTCCCGAGGGGCAGATATCCCTATGCAACGCTCGGCCTCGGGAGGTCGAGGATGACGCAAGCCGGGTCAGGCAGGCACCAGCGCGCGCAGAGGAGACGGTTTCCTCTTTGGTGCAAGGGAGGCAACGACGTACGCAGGTTCCCAAGGCACCCGCCAAAGGTTTCCATTCTGGTGCAACAATACCAAGACCACGAGCCCCGCAGGATGGACGTCACCGCCGAGCCCACCTCTGCATCACCACCGGCTACTTTCCAGGCGATATTCCATTTTGATGAAGCCAAACGGACCTAAAGATGTTTGAAATAAATTCCATTTATTGCCCGTGACCTAAAGATGAAGCCATGGACACTAATATGATTTTTCATCCCATTTTGATGCACCGGACATTGGGACGATAGCTCAAATTTGAATTATACACATTAAATGTCTATAAAACTCAATTAATGTATAAAAATGCCAAACGGACCCTGAATAATTCCATATTTTAGCATGACACAGCTTTTGGTCAGTGTTCAGTGCAGATAAATCTTATTGCAATCCAAACAGTTCACAAACATTTTGTCGAAGTAACCTCATTTTTTGTGTTAAAAACATTTTGAAAATCAAGTCTTTCACAAACAGTTCATGTTCATGAATCGTGTGTGATGCAGTACAAAATATCTTGGGACAATCCTCATAATGCATGGCTTAGGCCGGAAGCTTCGTTGGCTATAGTACACTGGCGGCCAGTTTACCGCACGGACTCCTCAGACCATTTTACTTTTCAATCGTCGTCGATGAAAGATGGGGACATGGATCGCCGTCATGAGGGCAACTTCGGGAACCCACTCCGGCCCGAGCACAGCTGCATCAGTCATGAGCGCGCTCTCAGCATGCTTGCACGCGGCTGCTACCTCCGATAGGGCGGCTGCAGCGACCGAAAGGGCAGCTGCTACAGCTGAGAGGGCGGTAGCAACAACCGCGACGGGGATAGCGAACGGCGAGAACGGCACATCAGCTGTTAGTTTCTCGGCGATCGTCGTAGCCCTAATGGCGGACGCTCAGTCCCATCTCGAGACCGCCCATGCCCATGTCGTGTCGGCCACTACACAAATCACATCTGCCTTCTCCGACACCGGTCGACAACCCACGTCCGATGAGTTGGAAATCGCTGAGTGTGCTCGAGCAGGCGTCCTTTCGTCAGGGGCCTCCCTAGCCAAGCTTGTGGCCATCCATGCCCGGATCAAGGCCGCCCACGCCAGGCTCATGGCGGCCTTATCCAAAGAGATGGTGGACGAAGACTGTGAGATGATGGATGTAACACCCCAAAAATCGGGTTATCGATTTTTGTGCTGTTATTCCTTCCTAGCTTTTCTCTCCCGAATTTTTCCTCTGGAATTTGGCAAGTGACCAGATGAATCCAGTCATTCCCCAACCTCTCGGTGTCTTTCCCATGCCCTTGTGCCAGTCAACCCCTCCGTCAGTAAACCCCGAAGCTCATCCAAACCCTAGTTCTGAAATATTGGATCCGGAAATCCTACCTTTGTGTTTACAAAGGAGCTATCATTTTGGTAGTCAGGAAAAATCTCAAATAATTTGTGGAGCTTCTCATATCCATATATTCTCCATTTCCATCAAAATCTCAAGTTCCCCAATTCAAATTTTGAGCACCACTTCCATTTGCAAATTCTGTCCAGATTTCCTGTTTGCAAAGGAAGTGCATAATTCCTTGATCTCCTTGGGCTAAAATTTTGCAGGGTGATTCATTATGATAAATTACCCTTGTCCTCCAAAAATTAGCCCATTCCATCTAGCCAATCTTCCTCAGCAAATTATTCAAGTTCCTGTCCAGATTGGAGCATTGTGAAGAAAGTACTATTTTAAATTATGCAAATGGTATGAAATATTTACAGTGTCTCCATATGCCTAAATCATTGATCTCCTCCAACTTTGATCCATTTTTTTATCTAGCCAATTCCTCAGAACCATCTGGTTTCTATTTCTGTCCAGTCTGGCACTTTGTGAAGGAAGTGCTTGATTGCTTGATTCAATTGAGCTGAAATTTGGCAAGGTAGTGCATATTGATATGTTACTACCATAAACCAAAAATCAGCTCAACTCTCCAAGTCAATCTTTTTCTATCATTTTCTCAAGTTTCTGACCAGATTGCATCTCCGTGAAGGAAGTACCATCATAGATGATCAATTTGATCTGAAACTTGTCCAGTGCATTCTTGTGTCCAAATCATAGCTCTCCACCAAAAATCATCCAAGTCCATCTAGCCATTTGACCCCAGCTCCCTCATTTCCAAATCTGGTCAGACTGCCAAGTTGCAAAGGAAGTGCTATCTAGAATGGTTTGTTTGAGCTGAGATTTTGCCAGGTTAGTGACCCTAGTAGATGATTGACCCCTGCGCAAGACCAGGCCAAGAGGAGCACTGTGGTGGCCACACCACAGCACAAACAGGTTGCTGTTGGCAACTATTTGACCATGGTGCAGTCACCTCGGTTCTCTCTTGGGTCATTCAGCCGCATAGGTCAACTCAGCGAAGGACGGTGAATAGCCTAGACATGGTTTGGCATCGAGTGCGTCGTGGCATCGCCGTGGACACGCGGTGACCACGGGCAGAGCGTGCCAAAACCGCGCTCTATGCGTTATCTCGTCGGTAGCGGATCTCCAGCGTATTCCAGGCCGTCCGGGAGTGCCGTAGAGCTGTCCAGCGCGCGCCTGAATCGTCAGGAGACTTGTTCCCCTCGTCCCGAAGCTGCCAGCCGCCTCTGTCAACCGCCAGAGCGTCGCCACGACGGTGAGCTCTCGGAGCTTCGGCCGGCGTCGAGTAGTTTCTTCCCTTGGCTATAAATAGGGAGTCCCCGAGCCCTCTCCTGGCCAGTAAGCATCCCAGCCCCTCCCCAAAGCTCTTGGAGCTTCCCCATTGCTCCAATGGCCGAAGGCCGCCGTCGGATCCCGCAGCCATCCCGGCACCTTGGTCCTTCCCCCTCCCTCTCCTCTGCTCCCTAGCCCTCCCTTGGACCACGCAGACCGCCGCCGCCCTCAAACTCCGGCGAGGAAGCTCATCGGAGCAGGCCCTTCCGTTGAGCTCCCTGGCCGCCGCGGACCGCCGCCGCCCCGACGTTGCCGGCCGCCCCGAGCTCAGCTGAGGCCACCACCGGATGCGGTGCGGGCCGGCGGAGCCTCTGTGCTCTCCGGCTGGTCTCCTCGAGCAGCGGGGAGTCGGCCAGGCTGGCGACCGGCGCTCTCCCCCGTGTCTCTGTCGTGGTGAGGAAGAAACCAGGGAGGAGGAGATAGAGAGAGACGGCGGGCCCCGCGCGTCATAGACACTGTGCTGACCAGGAGGACCCGTTGACCAGTTTAAGTGGAGGCGTATTTTAGAAAGTACGCTTTCCATGCTAGAAAGCGTACTCTGTCCGTAGGTGCGATCGGTTTTTCAGCCAGGGACCTATTTGTTGGGATTCTTTTTACAGATTGGTCCCTGATGAGAAAATGATCATATCTTCGCGACCGTAGCTCGGAATCAGGTAAAGCCAGCGCCCACGTTTTCGTCTCGTCGAGCCCGTTCCGATGGTACCATTTTCACTATGTGTTCACATAGTGGAAATAACCATTTTTCCCTTGCCCTCCGATTGAGCCCTTTGAGAGAGACCCCTGTCCGGCGATTTCTTCCACGAGGTGATCGTGCTTCCTCCCGGCGTATTCGTCGAACCCCAGGCATGCCAACCTCTTACCATGAGCTCCGGACTTGCGTGATGACTTTGCTTGCACCTGTGTGTTTATCTGTATCGCCTGTTAGTCTGCATTTGCATTCACCGGTGGTAACATCGGTATAGATACTAGTATTACTCTTCATCTACTGCAGTGCATTGTTTCAATGATGTCATGCTAATAATAATATTGCTAGTGACATAGGGATGTTAGCACTTTGGTAGATCTCATGCTATGACTATCAGTACTATGGTCCGCTAGACTAGCACTTATATCCGTCGGTACGTTGATGGATAAGAGATTACTGTGGGATTTCATCCGGTGGTTGTGGATAGGAGGAGTTTCATTAATGCAACCTAGTTGGTTGATCTTGAGTCACCTGTCCGGGCTTATCCGTGCAACCACATTTGCCGGTATGGGACGGCCTTGACTTGGCCTGACTGCGTGATCTTTCATCGGTACCTCCAAAGAGGGAGGGTTAAGCGCGGCGTGCTACCCTGATCAGGTAAACGGCGATAACCCTGTGAGCCCAGTTGATTGTGTGTTTGGGCCCGTCCCCGTTTGGGACAGTAATCCCCGTTTGGGATTACAGAGTTTTGCCACGACGGTGGCAGGTGTCATGAGGACACAGGGGCCACCCAAGGCTGACCTCCGGGGGAGGAAGAGTGCCAGTGGTACGATGAAAGGTCACAGGTCAGGCAGGTTTTGTTGAAGCAACGCTGGTCCACCCGAGTGGGATCTCGAGGCCAGGGCCAGGTGCTTCATGGTGTGGGTAAAGTGCGCAACCTCTGCAGAGTGTCAAATCTATTCGAATAGCCGAGTCCACGGTATTGGATAGCCCGTCCAGACCTCAGTAGGTGGTCAACCGTAATAATGATAATAACGATGGAAGAACTCATCTTGGGTAGACATCAGATGATGTCAAGAATATGAGATGTTAGCCAAGGGATGGCTATATGATGACTGGTCGGATGACCACATGATCTGAATTGGATTTGGACCAGTTCAGGTTGGATCATGAGAATATCGTGGGTTGCGGGACAACCCAGAAGAGAGTAAGTTGGTATCTGGTACAGTAAGTATTCTAAGCATTTAGTGTGATCTTGCCATAGATTATATGCCTGATCCTTGATATGCCATGCTTGATCCATGCTTTCCTGATTAGGATTCATGTCATGCTTAGGATTAATTCATTCATATCATAGGGCTTGCTTTGTCATCTGTTTGTTTGGACGCTATGTATTTGGTTGTCTTGCGAGTACATTAAAAGTACTCACCTGGCCTTGCACGTGGCCAGTTGCAGGAGAAGATCTGTCGTGCTAGAGTGTAACCAAGCCAGTCCTGTGCGTTATGGAGCCCAGCCAGAGACGTCATTGCCGATGACCCAAGACCTCCAATGCCATTTAGCTAGCCCTGGAGTTATGTAATATTGTTGTAAGTAATAGTATTGTAATACTCCATTATAATTAATAAAGCCATTTTGCCTGGAAATTGCTGTATCATGTCTTTGGCGTGCGTCAAGTCTTATCCTGGGGACTGGCGTGCGTCGGCCCTCTATCGGGGTGCCACAAGACTTGGTATCAGAGCCAGGCTGGCTATAGGTTACCCTAGCCCTAACCCGACCCCTAGGTTTAACCGGTAGTGAGCCCAATAGATTTGACCCATCTCTGGTGTCCGACATGGCCACTGTGGATCAACAGGCGGCGCAGTCGGAATGGACGTGACCCTACCCAGCTGTCCGCCCCCCAGCAACTCTGGGTTAGACATGACCCCACCTGGTTGTCGGCCGTACCGGTGTATCTTCTACCCGTCACGAGAAGGATCCATGCCATGCTGGTGTGTTCCAGCCGACTGCCTATTTAAGCCTTCTCCCATCTGCAAGCCGTAGCCCTCCCCATCCATTAAGCCAGACCCCTGCAAGAGAACCCACGCTAGTACCTTCAAACTAGCAGCCATGGCCAATTCTTCCCAAACCCCCAAAAACCCCACTTTCCATAGCCGAACCTTGGGTGATGGATGTTCCGGCTTTCCGCGCATCATTTCGAGTGTGCTCACTCGAGCCCTTGGCTGTAGCTCCCCTCCGGTGTATCCGGTGTTTCAGTCGGATCCCGTCCCCCACCTTTGCCGATTTTATGCAAAGGTGCATATCAGCCCAGGTCCAACAGCGGATGGGAAGCCCATGAATTTTCAGGGCAAACCCATGCTCACCCCCGCGTTGGCTGTCCAGAGGGCTGCCGCAGGAGCCATCGCCCGTCTTTATAGCCAGTTTCTGCAAGTAGCGGAGATGCAAGAGTTCCTCTATTTTCCATCTTCGTCGGACATAGCTGGAAAGTTCTCCAGCATAGTGGGAGATGTTGACCCAACCATAGCTCGCCTAGTCCAGTATATTGATGCCCAGGGACTTCTGATCTCTGGCATTCTGCGAGAGTTCCAAGCCCTTGACCAAGACACCACCCGGGTTGTTACGGAAGCCTACCGTACGGCCCGTGAAATTGCATCCCAGACCACCCGTCCCCTGTTGCCAAACCCAGTGCCACCTTCGCAGCTAGTACCAACCTCGCCATCTGTAGACCTTTTTCGCCCAGTAAACCTCCACCCAAATTCCATTCAAGGAGCTATCCGGCGACTTCGTCGTCGGGATGTGTTCGGTCAAGTTCCCGCTGCAGCTCCAGCAGTTGAGCCCCAACCCATAGACGTGTCCGCCGATGAAGATGGAAGTTGGCTCAGTCTCCGTCCCCCGGGAGAGCTCCAGCGGAAGTAGGCCCATCTGTGGCTCCGGCAGTGATCGAAGCCAGAAGATGCCGCAAGTAGGTGTGTTGCGAAGATTGTTTCTTCGCCTGCGTTTAGGACTATATAGTTCGGAGTGAGCATTGTTGTTAGCCTAGCAATGTTGTGTGTTGTTGTATGCTTGTATTACCTGTACTGCTTGTGCTTGTGTGCTGTTCTAATGTTATGCATGCCTGTTTGCTCTGTGTGCTTGGTTCATCTATCACTCTATTAAGCAGAAATGTTTAACCTAGCTGGCAGAGGACTCTTAACAAGATTTTAGTCAGTAGAGCACTTACACCTAATAATAACATTGGACTCGCTCAGAGTCTATAATAAAATGCGAGCTGGTGTAGGTGTATGTATACCAGGAGTACATACACCCACTAGCATTAAATAACCTTAGTGTAATCTGCTCGATATGTTTCGTTCTTCTGCCTGCATTTTGCTCCCATGTGCATTCTGCATCTGCCTGCATATTAGCTTAGCTTGCATGTGTGATGTGTGAGCAATGTCTGCACGCCAAGTTCTTTCTCCTGAGTACAATCGTAGCAGTACTCGGGCAGAATACAAGTCCCCTATCCATGCCTATCCGTGCTTGCCCCATTTGCCAGTTTTCCCGAACCCAGCGTTCTGGAAAACCAGCCCTGTCCAGTAATGCCCTAGTCCCAAAACCTTTGCCCAGAACCCGGTTGCAATCTCGGAGAAATTCTGAGGAATTTTATTGCAGCATAGACCGGTCCAACCCTTCTAGCCCAAGACCTAAACCCCGATTTGACCCCAGCCCCACCTATTGTGGATGTTGTTCAGCAAGGAGCAACTAGCAGCGTGGTCTCCACACTAGTAGAGCTCCGCTGACCACACCACACTAACCCTAGACCCAGCGGCGCCCCTGTCATCGTCTTGTGTGATGTTGACAAGACGCCCCCTCGCCGCCGCAGCCCACGTTTATTCCGCCAGCCTGAGACGGCGTAGTTGTCCCCCAGCCACCCGTCTGGCAGCGCCATCACGGCGGTCATCGAGGATCATCGCGCACAGCACACTACTAGAAAAAGGCCTGTTAGTGGCGCACCTATTTTTGCCATTATTGGCGCACTATAGGTGCGCCACTATTACCACGCCACTAGTAACAAATACTAATGGCGCACCTCTGGTGCGCCATTAGTAATCCAGATAGTAGTGGCGCACCACCCGGTGCGCCATTACTAACCATACATGTGCGCCACTGGTAAGATGAACAGGTGCGCCACTACTAAAATTTTGAAATCTGGATCTGGATTTGGTACGATTTTTTTTTTGCAATTTTTTTCAAATTTTGTTCTGGATCTGGTACGTTCTTTGTGCCGGGGAGCTCCACATGTGGCTGGAAGTAGAGGAGGGAGGAGAGGAGGGAGGAGGAGGGAGGAGAGAGGAGAGGAGGGAGGAGGAGGGAGGAGAGAGGAGAGAGGGAGGAGGAGGAGAGACCGTGAGGAGGAGGGAGGAGGAGGTCGCCGGAGAGGAGGAGGAGGTCGCCGGAGAGGAGGAGGAGGAGGTCGCCGGAGAGGAGGAGGAAGAGGTCGCCGGAGAGCCGTGAGGAGAAGGAGGAGGTCACCAGAGAGGAGGAGGAGGAGGAGGTCGCCGGAGAGCCGTGAGGAGGAGGGAGGAGGAGGTCGTCGGAGAGCCGCGAGGAGGAGGGAGGGGCATGGAGGAGGGGAGGAGGAAGAAGAGGTAGGTAGAAAAGGGAAGAAGTGATGGAGGGGAGGAGGAAGAGGAAGAAGAGGTAATATATATAGTGGTTGTGGCGTTACAGACTTAGTAGTGGTGCACCATGGGTGTGGTGCGCCATTACTAGTTTTGAAATTTCAAAACTAGTAATGGCGCACCACACCCATGGTGCGCCACTACTAATTTTTTTTATTTTTTTGAATTTGGAAGGCGGGAAAATTACTAATGGCGCACCACACCCACGGTGCGCCACTACTAATTTTTTTTATTTTTTTGAATTTTTTTGCCTTCAGATCTTACAAGCCCCGTAACTTTTTTTCTGTTAGGTTTTTGAGGATTCTAAAAATCTTCAACGGGGTTTGCCCGGTTGAATTCGGATAACTTTTCGAGTAGATGATTTTTCATATAAAAAACTTTTTCATCGGAGTTCGTATGCAAAAGTTATGCCCATTTTACAAACTCTCGAGAGATTTTGCAAAAAAATTGAAAATTCATGTTTGTAAATTTTGCTAACAACTAGACCACAGATCACATGGGAATCTTATTTTCTTTTATTTTTTTGACATTTCTATCATTTTCTTTTATTTTTTTTGAAACTGCAAAGGCGGTGGATAGGTGAGAGGGCAAAAGAAAAGAAAAAGGCGGGCCGGTCGGTGCAGCACATAGCAATGGCGCACCAGGGGGTGGTGCGCCATTGCTATGTGCTGCCAAAAATGGCCACCTCCCCTGGCTTACCAATGGCGCACCTTTGCCAGGTGCGCCATTGCTACCTAAAATAGCAATGGCGCACCTGGCGAAGGTGCGCCATTGGTAAGCCTGGGGAAGGGGGTGGACCCGGGGGAAAAATAGCAATGGCGCATTGGACTAAAGGTGCGCCACTACTAAAAAAATAGCAATGGCGCACCTGCTTCTGGTGCGCCACTGCTATATAGAAGTGGCGCACCACCACCATGGTGCGCCACTAATAGGGATATTGGCTATAGCCATTTTTCTAGTAGTGGCAGGAGCGAGCCTCCAACCAATGCCACCAGCATGCCAGCCAAGAGGATCATCAGTAGCTCCGCGCCCACGTCCGCCATTAGCGCCTTGCCTCGCGCTCCTGCAACCAGAAGGAGAAGGAGAAGAGGAAGAAGAAGTGAGGTAGGATGCGAGGTGATAGGTAGAGAGAAGAGGAACCGCAGTCGTTTTTATAGCCAAGTCCGGTGTACGGTGAGCGAGGTCCAGGAGACCGCGCGACGCTCGACCACCGGCGTCCAGGAGGCGAATCCGTGAGCAGTGCCAACCGGTGCTGGCCCGCGATGGGAGTGTTCTCTGCGTTGCCCTCGTGCGCACCGCGCACCACCATCGTAGGGTGATTTTTGAGCTAGGTGTGTGCAGTGCCTATCCGCACTCGAGACAGCGCATGCGAGAGCGAGAGAGAGAGAGCCGTTGGCCGGAGATAGAAGAAGAAGGCTGCCAGTGGACCCTGGTCCCACCTGTCAGCGAGAGAGGCCACTGTTCATTGCGGTACCCCGAGCATTTTTGGAAAAAGGAAATTCTACTTTTTCTAAAAATGTCAGTACCACCTAGCGGCCCCTACCTGTGAAGTAGATTCCGCGATAACCGTATCTCGATCTGGGTATACCAGATTTTGGTACTTTTAACTTGGTGGTTTTCAACCACAGGGTTAAGACCCAGCCCAGAGGTTTTCTAGGAGATGTAGTATTTTGTTCTAGGTTAACCCTAGGAATCTCGAGGACGAGATTGTTTTAAGGGGGGAAGGTTTGTAACACCCCAAAAATCGGGTTATCGATTTTTGTGTTGTTATTCCTTCCTAGCTTTTCTCTCCCGAATTTTTCCTCTGGAATTTGGCAAGTGACCAGATGAATCCAGTCATTCCCCAACCTCTCGGTGTCTTTCCCATGCCCTTGTGCCAGTCAACCCCTCCGTCAGTAAACCCCAAAGCTCATCCAAACCCTAGTTCTGAAATATTGGATCCGGAAATCCTGCCTTTGTGTTTACAAAGGAGCTATCATTTTGGTAGTCAGGAAAAATCTCAAATAATTTGTGGAGCTTCTCGTATCCATATATTCTCCATTTCCATCAAAATCTCAAGTTCCCCAATTCAAATTTTGAGCACCACTTCCATTTGTAAATTCTGTCCAGATTTCCTGTTTGCAAAGGAAGTGCATAATTCCTTGATCTCCTTGGGCTAAAATTTTGCAGGGTGATTCATTATGATAAATTACCCTTGTCCTCCAAAAATTAGCCCATTCCATCTAGCCATTCTTCCTCAACAAATTATTCAAGTTCCTGTCCAGATTGGAGCATTGTGAAGAAAGTACCATTTTAAATTATGCAAATGGTATGAAATCTTTACAGTGTCTCCATATGCCTAAATCATTGATCTCCTCCAAGTTTGGTCCTTTTTTTTATCTAGCCAATTCCTCAGAACCATCTGGTTTCTATTTTTGTCCAGTCTGGCACTTTGTGAAGGAAGTGCTTGATTGCTTGATTCAATTGAGCTGAAATTTGGCAAGGTAGTGCATATTGATATGTTACTACCATAAACCAAAAATCAGCTCAACTCTCCAAGTCATTCTTTTTCTATCATTTTCTCAAGGTTCTGACCAGATTGCATCTCTGTGAAGGAAGTACCATAATAGATGATCAATTTGATCTGAAACTTGTCCAGTGCATTCTTGTGTCCAAATCATAGCTCTCCACAAAAAATCATCCAATTCCATCTAGCCATTTGACCCCAGCTCCCTCATTTCCAAATCTGGTCAGACTGCCAAGTTGCAAAGGAAGTGCTATCTAGAATGGTTTGTTTGAGTTGATATTTTGCCAGGTTAGTGACCCTAGTAGATGATTGACCCCTGCCCAAGACCAGGCCAAGAGGAGCACTGTGGTGGCCACACCACAACACAAACAGGTTCCTGTTGGCAACTATTTGACCATGGTGCAGTCACCTCGGTTCTTTCTTGGGTCATTCAGCCGCAGAGGTCAACTCAGCGAAGGACGGTGAATAGCCTAGACATGGTTTGGCATCGAGTGCGTCGTGGCATCGCCATGGACACGCGGTGACCACGGGCAGAGCGTGCCAAAACCGCGCTCTGTGCGTTATCTCGTCGGTAGCAGATCTCCAGCACATTCCAGGCCGTCCGGGAGTGCCGTAGAGCTGTCCAGCGCACGCGTGAATCATCAGGAGACCTGTTCCCCTTGTCCCGAAGCTCCCAGCCGCCTCTGTCAACCGCCGGAGCGTCGCCACGACGGTGAGCACTCGGAGCTTCTGCCGGCGTCGAGTAGTTTCTTCCCTTGGCTATAAATAGGGAGTCCCCGAGCCCTCTCCTGGCCAGCAAGCATCCCAGCCCTCCCCAAAGCTCTTGGAGCTTCCCCATTGCTCCAATGGCCGAAGGCCGCCGTCGGATCCCGCAGCCATCCCGGCACCTTGGTCCTTCCCCCTCCCTCTCCTCTGCTCCCTAGCCCTCCCTTGGACCCCGCAGACCGCCGCCGCGCTCAAACTCCGGCGAGGAAGCTCACCGGAGCAGGCCCTTCCGCTGAGCTCCCTAGCCGCCGCGGACCTCCGCCGCCCTGACGTTGCCGGCCGCCCCGAGCTCAGCTGAGGCCACCAGCGGGTGCGGTGCGGGCTGGCGGAGCCTCTGTGCTATCCGGCTGGTCTCCTCGAGCAGCGAGGAGTCGGCCAGGCCGGCGACCGGCGCTCTCCCCCGCGTCTCTGTCGCGGTGAGGAAGAAACCAGGGAGGAGGAGAGAGAGAGAGACGGCGGACCCCGCGCGTCATAGACACTGCGCTGACCAGGAGGACCCGTTGACCATTTTAAGTGGAGGCGTATTTTAGAAAGTAAGCTTTCCAAGCTAGAAAGCGTACTCTGTCCGGAGGTGCGATCGGTTTTTCAGCCAGGGACCTATTTGTAGGGATTCTTTTTATAGATTGGTCCCTGATGAGTAAACGATCATATCATCGCGACCGTAGCTCGGAATCAGGTAAAGCCAGTGCCCACGTTTTCGTCTCGTCGAGCCCGTTCCGATGGTACCATTTTCACTATGTGTTCACACAGTGGAAATAACCATTTTGCCCTTGCCCTCCGATCGAGCCCTCTGAGAGAGACCCCTGTCCGGCGATTTCTTCCGCGAGGTGATCGTGCTTCCTCCCGTCGTTCGTCGACCCCCAGGCAAGCCAACCTCTTACCATGAGCTCCGGACTTGCGTGATGACTTTTCTTGCACCTGTGTGTTTATCTGTATCGCCTGTTAGTCCACATTTGCATTCACCGGTGGTAACATCGGTATAGATACTAGTATTTCTCTTCATCTACTGCAGTGCATTGTTTCAATGTTGTCATGCTAATAATAATATTGCTAGTGACATAGTCATGTTAGCACTTTGGTAGATCTCATGCTATGACTATCAGTACTATGGTCCACTAGACTAGCACTTATATCCGTCGGTACGTTGATGGATAAGAGATTACTGTGGGATTTCATCCGGCGGTTGTGGATAGGAAGAGTTTCATTAATGCAACCTAGTTGGTTGATCTTGAGTCACCTGTCCGGGCTTATCCGTGCAACCACATTTGCCGGTATGGGACGGCCTTGACTTGGCCTGACTGCGTGATCTTTCATCGGTACCTCCAAAGAGGGAGGGTTATGCGCGGCGTGCTACCCTGATCAGGTAAGCGGCGATAACCCTGTGAGCCCAGTTGATTGTGTGATTGGGCCCGTCCCCGTTTGGGACATAATCCCCGTTTGGGATTACAGAGTTTTGCCACGACGGTGGCAGGTGTCGCGAGGACACAGGGGCCACCCAAGGCTGACCTCCGGGGGAGGAAGAGTGCCGGTGGTACGATGAAAGGTCACAGGTCAGGCAGGTTTTGTTGAAGCAACGCTGGTCCACCCGAGTGTGATCTCGAGGCCAGGGCCAGGTGCTTCATGGTGTGGGTAAAGTGCGCAACCTCTGCAGACTGTCAAATCTATTCCAATAGCCGAGTCCACGGTATTGGACATCCCGTCCAGACCTCAGTAGGTGGTCAACCGTAATAATGATAATAACGATGGAAGAACTCATCTTGGGTAGACATCAGATGATGTCAAGAATATGAGATGTTAGCCAAGGGATGGCTATATGATGACTGGTCGGATGACCACATGATCTGAATTGGATTTGGACCAGTTCAGGTTGGATCATGAGTATATCGTGGGTTGCGGGACAACCCAGAAGAGAGTAAGTTGGTATTTGGTACAGTAAGTATTCTAAGCATTTAGTGTGATCTTGCCATAGATTATATGCCTGATCCTTCATATGCCATGCTTGATCCATGCTTTCCTAATTAGGATTCATGCCATGCTTAGGATTAATTCATGCATATCATAGGGCTTGCTTTGTCATCTGTTTGTTTGGACGCTATGTATTTGGTTGTCTTGCGAGTGCATTAAAAGTACTCACCTGGCCTTGCACGTGGCCAGTTGCAGGAGAAGATCTGTCGTGCTAGAGCGTAACCAAGCCAGTCCTGTGCGTTATGGAGCCCAGCCAGAGACGTCATTGCCGATGACCCAAGACCTCCAATGCCATTTAGCTAGCCCTGGAGTTATGTAATATTGTTGTAAGCAACAGTATTGTAATACTCCATTATAATTAATAAAGCCATTTTGCCTGGAAATTGCTGTATCATGTCTTTGGCCTGCGTCAGGTCTTATCCTGGGGACTGGCGTGCGTCGGCCCTCTATCGGGGTGCCACAATGGAGTATGTGGCGATGGATCCCATGGATCTCCTTACCCCGGATGTCGTCGAGAGGGAGCTGGTCATCGAGGAGGCGGCGAAGATCGACGAATGGGAGGAATCCATGGATCTCCTTACCCAGAATATTAGTCTCGTTCCAGAACGATGGTGTTTTGCTAGAGTAATGATCAGGTCAACTAACTAATGATTATTAGTTGCTCGATTAAGTAAGTGAGGGCAGTGCTGTAGGCTCTTTTGTGTAGTACTCAAATTTGCAAGTTTTGTTAAATTAAGCAATGACGTCGATGACCAATGTAACGACGCAAATTCGGACCAAAATTTGCCACCGTATCCCCATTTTGTCTTCCAAATGAAATGAAATGCAAGTACCCTGTGCAATGTAGTATCCGATATCTTACGCCGGACGCTTGGAGACCAAAATTTCCACATCCAGTCTCATCACAAACGAGATAAACTATAGGATTCGCTTGTGTTATTGAATATCGCACATATTTATGGTAAAGGGACTGTGTCCGGTGTGACTGTGCACGCTACTTTTTCGCCGCGCCGAACGAAATTTTGGGCTATCGCGCAAATTTCTACCTCCCCCGCCCCTCGTACAAGCCAAAAGCCACATTTACCCCTGCTTCCCCTTCCTTTCCTAAGTTCAAACCTTCACCGCTTGCTTGCAGTGCCGCCTCCTTGCTGGCGACGCTCCTTCCTGCTGCTCGGCCTCCTCCATCTAGTCAGGTAATCCACACCTTCCCCATACCCTCTCCCCCTCCACCCCTCCTCCTCCATGCCACATGCCTCGACCACCGCCGCGACACATTCCACCAAAATCACCAGCACACCCCCTACATAATCGAAGCCGAAAGACATGGTGCACGCAGTATAGCCATGATCTCAAGGAGCACCTGGCAGTGGAGAAGAAAATCGCGACCGCAAGCGCAGATGAGGCCGCGATGGCTGCCATGCGTGCTGACCCCCAGATCTTGGAGAGACACCTTGCCGTCGAGGCCCTTGTCGACACCTCGCGCATGGACGCCGCCACGCGGTCGGCTGCTTTGAACAATAGCTCGTTGCGTTTTCTTGAGGGCTCCGTTGTTGCCTTCGACGACGACTACGAGTTGTTTTCTCAGCGTGCCTGTGCCTTCCTCAACTCCAGAGCCGGCAGGTTGGTGCCCGGACAGGTTGAGGCCACTCATCACTACGAGGAGGGCACCCACGATGTGGAGGCCTCGCCCTCGTCCAAGCCCATCATTATCGATATCTCCAACGACAAGCAATATCTTGTTTTTTAAGCTTAATTACTAATGACCTATGTTTAGCTAGCTACGCCTGTTAAGGATGTTTGGTTTACCTGTTGCATGTGCTGCTCCTGCCTTTCCTTAAGAAATTCTAGTGAAATATACAATGTAATGCTAGTATGCAATCTGAGCTTCTAGTATGTTCTATTGTGGAATGTGATGCTCAGTTAACTGTTTGGTTCATTTGTTTTGGTGATCATCTGTAATGTGATGTTTGATTATTGTTGGTACAATTTTGTTTTGTTATGCATGTGAAACATACAATTGCCATATTTCATATTTCTTAGAACGCTTGGCTTTTCCATGTGGCTTGAATTCATATGTTGGATCTGCAATGCATTTATTTTTCATTAACATATTTTACTGATAGGACGCCAAATCTCACTTAAAACCTGATCAATATATATCTTAAACGTGT
This sequence comes from Elymus sibiricus, assembly GCA_039707655.1. Classification (NCBI taxonomy): domain Eukaryota; kingdom Viridiplantae; phylum Streptophyta; class Magnoliopsida; order Poales; family Poaceae; genus Elymus; species Elymus sibiricus. Next base: position 139,308,312 of record CM077669.1, read on the forward strand.
TACAGCGGGTACAATGGGAGACACTGAAGTTTACCATCGAGCTTTGCACTTTCATGATCCTTTGGCTAATAGCACATTATTGTGCAATTGCAGGAACCATTCTAATATTTGGGTTACTAATAATAATTTGGTCTTGCACAAGTAGGTCATGCTGTAAGAGGTTTAGACCCACTGTTCGACCCATTTTGCATGTGGGGAAATGATGCGTTCATGAATATCAGTCAAATCAAGAAACTCAGAAAGATTGTTAAGATAAAGAAACTTGCGATGAAAAACAATAAGATGTTTGTCTACGCGATGAAGAAGACATCAGTGAACTATAGGATGGTACTATCTGTTTTACCTTTGTGACATTTCAATTTTTTGAAATGAAATTTATGCATATATTGTTTCCAGTCCTTTCCAAAGCAGTTCATCGATGAGTATGTCTCAAACCACCTATATGATCAAGACGCGAGGAAGGTATTCATATAGCATCCATGGTATAATCTTGAAGTCTTTCTCAAGAGGATGAAGGATGGGCGGACAACCATCCATAGGCACTAGCATAAAGTTGCAATGACCTTCGACATCAGTGAAGGCTCAATATTTGCCTTCCGCTTCAACAGTTTTCTAGACGAGATTCATCTGTCTATTTACCGTGTATGATGCTATTTTCCAAAGCTTTTAGATGTTGCATGTGAACTCAGTCCAGTCATATAATTGGGTAGCTAGGTAGTATATGCCTATATGATGTTGTACTCTGATGTATTTCAATTATGAAATCCTCGTTGCCATAATACGAAATGAAATATACTGTATGCTTGATATGTAGTGTCAATTTGTTTACTAGCTGGATTTTAAATAATAAAGCAATTAGCCTGATTATGGGGTTTCATATTGTAGACGGTTTGTCATAGAACACCGTGAGCGGTGACCTCAACAAACACACACGGTTACTAGAAAATTGGCGTGTTGGATCAGTGAAAAATCACACACGACTTCCGGCCGAAAACTATGTGCTTTAGAACACCCATTCGCAAACGTTTTCACATAAAACGTGTGTGTGATGGACAGCCCTATGCCAAATAGTTTCTTCTAGGTATCGTGCGTGATGGCCACCCCTAATACAGACGATGTTATGCAGAAAATTGTGTGTGATGTACAATAGGAACGGAAACGCAAGTTTGGGATTCACTGTGTGGGATGCTAAACGCATCTCACACGACTTCCCCAATATATCTGTTTGTGATGGCCCTTCCAATCGCACACGACATATTTTTGCCCATCGTGTGTGACCGGGCGTAGCCATTGCCGACGGGTTTTCCGTGTCGTGTGGGATAGCCCCCCTATCTCCCACACATGGAAGGCTACGGTTTGAGACTATGTCACAGAAGGGGGTTAAAAACCATTTGTATAGCAGGTGCATGCCAAGTGTTAGGGTCTCCTATTTAAATTGAAATCCCATGTCCACCGAGAATTCCTACTCATTCCCCCAAGTCATTATCATAACATCATCAATCCACTATCAATATCACTTGGCAAAGTCAAGTTATTATTCCACCAAGAATTTCATCTTGTGGTCATAATTATCCTACTAAATCCAATTTACTCAGGGGTAATGCTACTCTATTTACTTGATCCACCAATGGATCTTATCTATATCATGAAGACATTTATTCTAGCCTCATCAAATCATTTGTCTATTGTCCATATATCCTCAAACAATCTTCCCTACGACATCGTAGTTCCGGTGCTAGCTTAAGAATGTAATATGTTTGTTCAATATGATCACTTGTTCCATGATGAACACAGTGCTAAGCAGAGGTTGTTGAAGCTTAACGGGTTCTCTTGCAAACCCGTGTGTTAAGCAGGTGGTTAGGGGTTTTGAGCTGGGGTAACTAGTGAGGTCTAGGCTAGTCTAGGGAGGGCTTCCAATCTTGACGGAAAAAGCATAATTCTATGGGGTTTACACCTGGTTGAATAGGTTGTCATCGAAAGATTTCAGTGTTAGCTATTTGTCAAAGTGGAATCCTTGGTGCATCTTGTTCTTCCGGTCTTCAGTTGATGAGATAGGTGAGAGGAAAAAGTATCATAGATGGGAGTACCTAAAGGGGGTGATATAGTGCAAGTGTAATCAAACAAGCGCCAAAAAGGCCAACACATTCACTAAGATAAGATAGGTGATATAGTCATGTGCATCTTGCCTAGGGAAAAAGTGCGACTTATACCGAAACACGAACAGATAAAAACAAGCAACACACAACATGGTTTCATTTGAACTATGTCATGGACTCGACTTTTCATAGGGGATACACGACTCATCCTACCCTAGGGGGTTCTCGGACTCAGTGGTCGTGCCTTGCTTCATTTGTCGGAGAGGGGAATGCTCAATCTTCAACTTCTAGGCCCTCTTGTGGTACCAGTGGGTATGCGACAGTCGGCTGCTTGTTGGGACACGTCTTGACACGATACCCAAATTCGACACATCAGGAAAATATGACGGGAGCAAAGCATTTGCCAATTAGCCTTAGGTTATGACGTCGGTGGTCAGACGATGGTCGTCCACGTGGTGGATATGGAAATCTGTTACTATGTTTTCTGCACGGGGCTCGGTTGCAGGCTTCCTGGAGTTCCTCAATTTGCTACCTTTGGTTGGTGATGTGGACTTGTAGGAAAGCAATTTGCTGTTCTTGCTCGACCACCTTCTTCTTCTCGTGGCAGTGAGGTGTAGAAGTGAAGGGAAATCCTGGCAGGACTTGAGGAATTCTTTGGTAAGGTAACACAGAAGGTAATCCACCGTGTTGGCGGAGTGAATTCGGAACTTGAGGGTTGGGTCCTCATCTCCTGGGGATTCATCACTTGAGCAGGGGCTCCTGATCCACTCTTGCTGGGTAGGTAGCGGGTAGATTGTTCTTCCTTCATCTTCGGGAGGACATCTCGAAGATGGAGGAGGGCTTCGGTGGCCGCCTGTTGAATAGCTATACCTCGTTTTGGCATAGGCGGTCCAACAAAGAACCAACTCTGAGGTGAGGCCTTGGCAGGTACAACCACCTTGATGTAGAACTCGGTTCGGAACTCGCCATTGTCCAGATCATGCAGGGTGTACATCGACACCGAAGGATAGTGGCATTGTCGGAGGTAGTCTCTTAGGAGTGGTGGAAAATCGGTCATGAGGAGTCTCAGGGGGGCGACGACCATCTACAAGGTTTGAATGGAGAAGAGTCAGTAAAGTTTTGAAAGAGACAGGAAGAGATGAGAAGTATAGAATTTGTTGCACTAAGTAGCTTGGTTTAGTTTTGGAAAATAGTTTTATCCTAACTAACATCCATGCTAACTGAGGCTTCCTACAGTCAGGATGGCTCTGATACCAACTCTGTGGGGACCCCGACTTGTAAGTCGTGGTCACCGAATGCACGTGTACAGTGCTACCAGAGATCAATTTTCACTGAACACACAAAAGTTGAATAACAAGAGTCTTACATCCATACATACCGTCTTACAAAAATTATGACCATTATGGTCAAGTCTTACATAGATAGGGCCATGAAGGCCAAACATCAAACACCAACTTGCAACGGAAATCTTCAACGATAGAGTGGACACATGTTGTCGTCGTTTCGTCACGGCAGATGTCCTCGTGAGAGAACTTAGTTGTGAGTCCATCGCAACTAGGTGGCGACTTGGACGGGGTTGATTTGGAACGAGGGACAAGGATTTACCCAGGTTCGGCCCCTCCGAGGAGGTAAAAGCCTAAGTCCTGCTTTGTGTATATTGATGATGATCTTGATTACAAGGGTGCAGAATCGCTAGCCTAGCTCTCGAGGGTTTCTTTCTTACTTGATCTTCCTATCTCAAGGGCACACCTTTATATATACAGGTTGAGACCCAAGGTTACAACAGAGTCCGTGAGGTACAACGACCCGTGACCTAATCTACTTTTACTTGACTCATCTTCCAAGCACACGACGTTCTTGATGATGACATCATCAAGCCGTCCCACCAAATCCGGCCAATGAGCCGGCCTTCTTGGACAAGCCACCCCCTTTGGTCTTGGGCCTCTTAGCGCCGCAAAGTTCGTGTGACGGCCTTGTTATGATCCCTCGTTTGGTAGCCGGGTTAACTCCCTCGCATGTCATCCTATGGGGTATATCCCCAACATTAACCCCCTAGTTTAGCTTGGGTACACCCATGTTAAACTCCATCCTGAAAATGAAAGGAAAAACTCAATCTTAAAATTAAAACTTTGAGCTTTGTCTCAAGCCGGCATTCCTCTCATTGTTGTTGAATATTTCTCGAGGTCAATATTGTGTTGGGTCATCTTCCCTTGTCCAGGACTTAGCTTCTTTTCGACCACTGCCACCATGACGTCACCTTGCTGATCACTGACACGTCCATGTCATTATGTCAAATCTTTTTTGAACAGTCGTCAAATCCGGTCAGGGGCGAAAATCTAGGCGTCCTCTCAGCCAAAAATTACTGCGACCGTGCCAGTTTTTACTGCGCCGCTTCGAGCTCCCACTCCCTTATAAATAGACCCCAAAGACCTCAAAGTTACTTTTTACCTTCTTCTTCCTCTCGCTTTCATCCCGCAAGACCCGAGCTCGCCAGAGTACATCTTGCAACCGAAATCCCGTCGTCATCGCCAAACTTGAGGTTGCATCGGACGCAACTTCCTCCTAAGAACGCAAGCCCCTGACGCTTCTTCTAACTCAGATCCAGTAAATGCCGCTCTTCTCATTAGGTTTTCCCCACATGCTTGATAGTTCATCGGAGCTCCATTAGAAACTTGGTAAATCGATAGATGGAGCTTTTAATTTCCTACATGATTCTACTAATAGCGCATACTCTTAGATCCACATCATTCCATGTTTTTGTGTAGATCCGTTTAATCTTTCCCATGGAAGCTGTATGAATATGCACCTACGGTTCCTCCGCCACTGTTTAGGGCATTTACCTTCTTTTTCTGGTATTTTCTAGATCCATCTATTCTTCTGTCTTCGTAGGAAATTGTTTGCTCATATGAACTTTTTTGCCAAGTCCTTTAGTACCTGTGTCGACTATTGGTCTGCTTATTAGTGGAATACCGGCTCATCTTTGCTCCTTGATCCGTCTATATGCAACCCGGTGTATTAGCCAGCTTATCAATTGGTTTCCATCTATCAATTGTGCTCCCATAGGCGGCTCAAAAATACACTAGCTTATTTTTCTTTTTCACCTTTGTAGTTGATCTGTATAAACCGCAATGGCTCCCAAGATCAGCAAAGCCTGTGACCGGGTTAGATCCCAAGAATCGGTGCTAACTTTGGAGAACCTTGTAGATCAAGGTCTATTGTCGTCTCAAAGTGAAATAAGCTGGCGGGCACCTGAAGAAGAATCCTCCCCTCAACCTAAGCATTGAGAGATTGTTTGTTTCACAGACCACCTGCATAGGGGTTTTCGTCCGCCCAGCTCAAAGTTCTTCAGGGTCCATCTGAATTTATTCAACCTCAGGCCCCAAGATATTAGTCCCCACTCAATGACCAATATCTATCAATTCCAAGTGCTTTGCGATGTGTATCTCCAACTCGAGCCATCCGTGACTCTCTTTAGAGAGTTCTTTTATATTAACCATCAGACTAAAGTGAAGCAAGGCCCCAGTGTTTAACTTGGTGGCATTTCTATCGAGAAGAGGAAAAACAGTACCTTCCCTGAATCGAAGCTGCAGACTCATCCCAAAGGCTGGAACAAGTCTTGCATTTATTGCAAGAACAAAGCTCCTGAAGGCCAGACCCCTTTGCCGGGTTATATATTGGAGCGGCTTGATGCCTCTGCTGAATTCCCGGGTTGGCCAACTAAGAAGGAGAGGAAACACATGGCGCCTGTGCTCTTAAGACTAAGGGCCTTGATGCTCACGGCCTCATCGGAACAGACTTGATCCGGTGTTGGATAAGCTAGCGGATTTAACCCCTTCGGCTAAGAGGCGACTTAATGTCTAATTTCCATAGCGAGTCAAGAGACGTTCAATGCTTCAGCAGGAAAAAAAACCAGCTTTATAGTGATATAAATAAGGATACCAAAAAGTTCTTTGGTGATTCCAAGGAGAAGTGCAGTGTGACAGGATTGGCTCCATTCGGTTTGACTAACCCGGTTCCTCCAGTATGCATCTTCTGACTTATATGTTTTTTATAGGGCAATTCTGACAGGTGGAAAGCCAGAGGCAGAATCATTGTCCATTCTCATACTGTCTTGTAATATCTCTTGTAGTATCCAGGGGTTCGCTGTAACGGAACCATAAGCATGGGCCTGATGCCTTGTAATATCTCTTGATTAGCTCGCTCAGCCTGTCCATTAGACCATGGATGTGCAACCAAGGCTAAATCAAGCCGGATGTTCTCACGCTGACAAAGCTGCTCCGTTCCTCCCTTGGATAAATTGGTGCCATTGTCAGCAATAATGCTATGTGGATAGCCAAACGAAAAATCAGCTTTTTCAAGAACTTGACTGTTGTCTTAGCGTCACAATTGCTGATAGGCTCCACTTCAACCCACTTGGTAAATTTATCTACTGCCACCAGGAGGTGAGTCTTGTTGTTAGAAGACGGCTTGAACGGGCCTACCATGTCAACCCCCCAAACTGCAAATGGCCAAGTTATTGGAATCATTCGTAAATCTTGAGCCGGAACATGAGCCTGTCGAGCAAATTTTTGGCAACTGTCACACTTTTGCACAATATCTTCGGCATTTGTGTGAGCTATAATCCAATAAAAACTGTGCCAAAAAGCCTTTGCCACCTGGGACCATGAGCCGGCATGATGACCACAGTCTCCTGGATGGATCGCATTTAGAATCTCTTGGCCTTCCTCAGGGGAAACACAACATTGAAAAATGACAGTGCTGCTTCGACGGTGTAACTCGCCATTAACAATAGTCATAGACATGGAATGCCTGATGATATGTCGGGCAATGATTTCCTCATCTGGGAGCTCACCATGAGTGAGATAAGCCAAATATGGCACTGTCCAATCAGGAATAGCATGAAGAGCCGCCACTAGTAGTGCCTCTGGGTCAGGAATAGCTATGTCTTTTTCTGATGGTAACTTGACAGAAGGGTGGTGTAGCACATCAAGGAACACTTTGGGAGGAACCGGCTTCCTCTAAGAGCCAATAAGTGACAAAGCATCTGCCACCTCATTGAGCCGGCGATCAATATGATCAACCTGATAACCTTGAAAATGCCCTGCAATGTCATTGACAGCCCGTGTATAAGCCGCCATCAGGGGATCTTTTGAGTCCCTAGTCCCTGAAACTTGCCGAGCCACAAAATCTGAGTCACCTAAACATCTAACCCGGCTTAGGTTCATTTCCTTATCCATTCGGAGCCCATGTATGTCAGGGCAGGATGCACACGATCACCTATGGGGCTTCGGGCACCTTTGTGGTTCAACACGGGTGAGGTCACGTTGCACAAAGAGCGGAGGTAATGAGACAGCACGACGACGAGACACTTGTGTTTTACCTAGGTTCGGGCCACTGAGAAGCATAAAACCCTACTGCTGCTTTGGTGGACTGATCAGAGGAACACGAAGCACACGCAGCGCTCGAACCCAGCAAGGGTGCCTTCGGGAGAGCTACTACACGACTACGAGTGTCCAAGGGTCCGAATCTTGAGCAAGGTTGCCTTGGGCTTCCTTTTATAGCTAAAGGGGAAACCATAGTGGCAAAATAGACATTATCTGGTGATTAGATAGCTAACAGTGCTATCATACTTAACTCTAGCACTTAGGACAAAATACCATAAATGCTAGTCTAGGTAGCGTGCGGGGGTGCATCCCTAGTAGGCCCTTACCACCGCTTGGATGACTGTTGCTTAGTATCTTGACACGCCTCTAGACGGGTGTCAAATGGGCATAACCTGCCTTCCAGCGCGTCGCCACGTGCTTAGTGGGAGCCACTTAGCCACCTGAGGGCTCGACACCGCATCGACAACTGACCGGCGTTGCGATGCGGTGGAGCGGTGGCCGATCGGCTCGCTCCTGTCGGGGGATGGCTTGTCGGGTCTTCTTGAAGGTGCGTGCGCTTCGGTCCCTGGTAGGCACCGAGGATGCGACTGGCGTGGCTTGGGCCCGTTCTGGGCCATTGTATCATCCTTGCCGGCGTTGCTAGCCAGCGTAGGCTGCTTCTGCCGGGGTCTTGGATGTTGGCTTCATCTTCTTGATGTGCTCCTTGATCTCACGTTGAGCGGCTTCTCTCGTTTGGATTGGGATTAACGGGGAAGTAGCTTTCCCCGGAAGGCTTAGGCCATCGGGTCGAAGGCTTATCGTCCATGCACAAGTCAGGGGGAAATAAACTCCCCTGTTTGTGTACTCCGACAGAAGCCCCCGGGCCTGAGCCATACGTGTCGCCAGGCATCGTTGGGTTAGGGCCCAAACAGTGCACGGACACGCGTCGAAGAAATGTTGCCCTCACATACTTGGTTGTACTGACTTGTCAAACCCACGTCCACTCCGCGTAACTACCGCAGGTCGTGGGGTCATGGAATAGTAGCCATTGCCAGCAAAAGAAATGGCATTTTTCCGAAAAGATCGCGAAGAGCCAGCCCCCGCGCGGGTTCCCAATAAAAAGGTAACGCGCAGGGGCGGTTCTCATTCGCGTCCGTTTCTCCATCCATCACCTTCCTCCTCAAGCCAAGAAACTGCTTCCGCCTCCGCCATCCAGCCACCAAGCGCTGCTAGATCCTCTGCCGCCATTAAGAGCCCAAGAGATGGCGAAGATGACGAGTGCTGTGAAGGGGAAGGAGGCGGCCGCACCGGCGGACGCAGCCGTTGAGGAGAGGAAGAGGAAAGCAGAAGAGCTGGAGAAGCGGCGACAGAAAGATGTTGTTTTCTCCCCGTCGAACCTGGACGGAAAGGCCTTGATCGCAATGTATGCCTATATGTGGGGGAGGGACACAAATGGGCATGGAGCGCCCATAGTTCTCCCAGACAGCCCCAAAGAAAAGACACCATCAGATTCGTACCGCTTCTTCTGCGCATACTTTCTCTATGGTCTCTCCCCCCCTTCTTTGATTTCTTTTTCACCATGGTGACGGTGTATGGATTCCACCTTCTGGATTTCACGCCCAATGCAATGGCATGCATGGCGATCTTCGCCCATCTGTGCGAGAATTTTGTTCGAGTCGCCCCCAATGTGGATTTGTTCAGGCACTACTTCATCCCTCACATAGAAGACAAATCCCACCGCTCGGGAAACATAAGATGGATTCCGCGGTGCAAAAGGGAAGACTGGGATTATCACCCTGGTCAGCAGCGTGGGAAGTGGGAAGCGTGGAGGGCCGACTGGTGCCGGATCAAGGATGAAAAAGCCCCTGAGTTCTGCTCCAAGTGGACTGGATGTGTCACGCGCAGAAGCGACTGGAGTAAGTTGGGCCTCACCGACGACAGGCTTCGCTCGGCGCTGAACAGGATTACTCGTCTGAAAGCTGTCGGGCTGAGCATCGAACATGTGGGGGCCGACTTCCTCTGGCGCCGCATTGCGCCGCTGTAGAAGAGGGACAGATTTGCCTGGGAGTACCACGGCTCTGCCAACAGGATGCGGCTGTACCCAGGCCCCGAAAACAACTTGACGGTTTATGGCCATGGCTAGTTGTGCGAGCAACTGTTCGGCCATCTTGGGCCGTTCCACTTGCCGTCAAGAGTTGTACCCCTGCATCTCAATTCTGCCCGGAGCCAGATTCTACAATGGATGCCCGACTGCAACGCCTCCGGGGCCAACCCCGATTGGGAGCTGCCTGCTCTATATGACGAGATAGATTGGGTCTCTCGCTTGGAAGAAAGAGCTTCCAAGGCAGAGGACAACCTGATCAAGCCAACTACCAGGGCGGAAGAGGCGTTCATTGCCGCTCAGATTGCAGAGGACAAGAAGGTCAGAGCCACCAAGAGATCGGGATGCGGGGAAGAGGAAGAGGAAGAGCCTGAGGGCGATGATTCTTCTGAGGAGGAGAGCGAAAAGCATGCCATGGAGGAGGTTGTCGGGCTCGAGTCTGCCGCGGCCAGGGCTTCCCAAGCCGCGGCGACAGGAACCCAAGAGAGGGGGGAGACGAAGGAGGCGAAGGAGCCCGAGGTGGAGGAAGAAGGGCTCGAAATGGGCCCTCAAGCTCCAGAGCCAGGGCGCCGCCTCTGCGAGCGCGTCAGCCGAGAGTCGGCGGCCCCTTCATCTTCGCAGAGCGCCCTGATGGTGAAGAAGACGACCACCAGGGGAAGCACACACGACGCAGCACGCCGCCATTCCCTCCGCCTTTCTAAGGCTAAGCCTCCTCCTCCCGCCAAGTGGCGGACGGTTACGGGGGTGGAACCCAGCCCCCCAGCAAGCCCAACTTCTCCACCAAGCACGACCTTGCCGGAGGTCCCGGTCCTTCCGCCAAGCTCTGCTGCTCCAACTCTGAAAAGGGGCAGATCAACTCCGCCGCCTGTTTCATACGAGCTGGGTTACATGCTCATCGCCTCGGAGTGAGTTACTCAATTACGATCCTTGTCGATGTTTTCTGTCTTTGATTTCTTGACTGATCTTGTATAGCTGAATCTGACAGGGATAAGGAGACCCTTACGCCTCGAGCCAAGCAGGTCAAATCCACGACAGAGCCGGGTTCCATGGCAGGCACGAGCCAGGCAGGAAGCGCGGAAGAAGATCCTGCGCCTAGCCCCCGGTCCAGCCCCCTTCGCAAAACTCTAGGGCTAACCACGACTGCTGGAAGGGATGAAGAAGGGCACCTCCCCACACCTGACAGGGAGATGGGAGAGATCTGTCAAGGAGGTACTCGCCAGGGGGAGTCCTCCTTCCAAGATCTTTCATCGACCATCGCCCGTGGGGAGGAGTCGCCGGCAAGGGCCTCCACCGATGGGTTTGCCTGTGCTGCGGCCACCACCGAAAGGATGGTGACGGACTGCATGCCGGCAACTAATGTTGTTGGGGGAGGGGATGTTCTTGCTCAGCAACCTCCATCAGGTATCCCACTTGCTTGCGTCTTCACTACCCCCTTTTCTCTCTTCTTGTGTGTTTTATTGATTCCTGACTTTTATTTTTCCGCTTACTGCTTTTGTCCGCAGCTTCACCATCTAGAGAGCCTGAGTTGCTGGAAGAAGTGGCCGGCATCGGAAAAGATGCTGCTGACGAGGGAATGAAGATTGCTGATGCGGAGGGCCATGGGCAGGTTGCCGGGGATGTTCAGGAATCCTCAGAAAGGACGAAACCAGCCCCTGGCAGCGCATCTGGCCCGGATATAGATATTGAGGAGAAGACTCCTCTCCAGTCATTGTGTCCCTTCACTGCAAGCTATCCTCTGGCCTCAGCCCTGCAATCTCCCCTGAGCAAACTGGCGCTGGTCACTGCTCAACTTGGTCCCACAACTCCTGGCTCACCATTCTTAGCGGGCGCATACCTTGATGAGGAAATCAGAAGTATACTAGCGCCACTGTCTCAAAGGGCTGAAGAAGCTGATGGTTCCGCTGATGGCGCCAAATATTTGGCTTTCTTGGAATCCATGGCAGCAGGGCTCATGGATATGCAGAGCAGGTACAGCCTCAAATGGCAGGCGGTCAAGGAGCAGCGCGACTTGGCCGAGCTCGTGGACCAGCATCTGAGGGACAATGGGAACAGGCTGCGAGAGTGGTACAACCAGCAGGTAACTTCCCTTAAGAGGCAGTACGAGACGCTAGCCAGGGCCAAGGAGGACGTTGTAGCGCGGGAGGCTCGACTGGTGGAGTGCGAAGCGCTTTTGAACACCAGAGAGACGAACATCTCCTCCCGGGAAGGGGCCCTTGAAGCCACTCTCCATGAGAAGGATGAGGAGCTGGAGGCCCATGTTCAGCAACGCACCAAAGAGCTGGAGGACGGCCACAAAGCCACTCTTGACGCGCTCTCTGTGGAGTCCTCAGCCATACTGAAGAAAGTTGCCGACGAGATCGCTGCCGCATCTGCCGCCAAGCCCAATCTCGAGGCCCAACTGAACAAGCTGACGGGATACCTTGCTGGGAGTAGCAAGGAGGTCGGGGCCCTCAAGGAGGAAGCGCGGAAAGAGAAAGCCACTCTGGAAGAGGCGCAATCACAACTTTCCTCCAAGAGCCAAGATCTCGACGCCACTAATGACACCATCTCCAACATGAAATCCAGGCTTGCCTCCTTGGGGAAAGACATTGAATCTGCCGGTGTCCGTGAGAAGCTGCTGCTGACGGACTTGAACAATGCGAAGATCCTCCAGAATCTTGAGTGTCCAAGGGTCCGAATCTTGAGCAATGCTACACGAGTACGAGTGTCCAAGGGTCCGAATCTTGAGCTAGGTTGCCTTGGGCCTCCTTTTATAGCTAAATAGGCAACCATAGTGGCAAAATAGACATTATCTAGTGATTAGATATCTAACAGTGCTATCACACCTAACTCTGGAACTTACGACAAAATGCCATAAATGCTAGTTTACGTGGAGCGCGGGGGTGCATCCCTAGAAGGCCCTTACCACCGCTTCGATGGTTGTTGCTTAGTATCTTGACACGCCTTTGGACGGGTGTCAAATGGGCATAACCTGCCTTCCGGCGCGTCGCCACGTGCTTAGCGGGAGCCACTTAGCCACCTGAGGGCTCGACACCGCATCGACAACTGACTGGCGTTGCGATGCGGTGGAGCGGTGGCCGATCCGCTCGCGCCTGCCGGGGGATGGCTTGCCGGGTGTTCTTGAAGGTGCGTGCGCTTCGGTCCCCGACAGGCACCGGGGACGCGACTAGCGCGGCTTAGGCCAGTTTTGGGCTGTTGTATCGTCCTTGCCGGCACTGCTAGCCAGCGTAGGATGCTTTTGCTGGGGTCTTGGATGTTGGCTTCATCTTCTTGATGCGCTCCTCGATCTCACGTAGAGCGGCTTCTCTGGTTTGGATTGGGGTTGACGGGGCAGTAGCTTTCCCCGGCAGGTTTAGGCCATCGGGTCGGAGGCTTATCGTCCGTGCACAAGTCAGGGGGAAATAAACACCCCTGTTTGTGTATTCCGACAATGTAGGAGAGCCTCATATTCACCTGCATTCTTAGTACAAGGGAACATGAGCCGTAAGACATAACAAAAAATTTCACCTCACGTAGAAGATAAAACAACTCTTTCCCCCCAACCCTCCAACTATCTGGATCCATCATAGTGTATTGTCTAGTACGTGTTATCTGGCCTGTCCTCGGGGACATGTAATTCTGTCTAGTCATTAATGATATCCACCAATGCCTGGGATTTAATGGTTTTTCAGGGTAGATATTTCATCTGGTGGGGACCAAGCTCAGTCGCCCACTTAGCGATCCAGCCAGTCGCCTCTGGATTTTGTATAATATCACCAAGAGGGGCCGAACTGACCACAATAATTGGATGCTCCTGGAAGTAGTGTTTTAGTTTACGGTTGGCCATGAAAATGACGAAGACTAATTTCTGCCAATGTGGGTACCACATTTTTGATAATGTCAAAACTTCGCTGACATAATAAACATGCCGCTGTACCAGGTACTCCTTTCCTGCCTCTTTTCGCTCGATAGCTACTTCTAACCTTACTGCCTTATTATTTGCAGCAATGTACATGAGCATACGCTCCTTTTCAGTCGGGGCGGAAAGAACGGGCGGCTCGGCTAGCTTCTTCTTAAGGGCTTCAAAAGCTTCGTTCGCAGTGTCAGTCCAGACAAAATTGTTTGTCTTCTTCAACAACTGGTATAGAAGAATCGCCTTCTCACCCAGGCGGCTTATAAACCAGCTTAAGGCCGCTATGAGACCTTCCATGCGTTGAACTTCATTCATGTTGGCGGGTTTAGCAAGCGAGGTCACCAACTTAATTTTATCCAGGTTGGCCTCCATACCACACTCGGATACTAGGAATACCAGTAATTTGCCTGCAGGAACACCAAAAACACATTTGGCCAGGTTAAGCTTCATCTTGTACACCCGAAGTTTATCGAACGACTCCTGGAGATCATCCAATAGAGTCTCCTTTTTTTTAGATTTGACCACAATATCATCAACATAGGCATGAACATTGCACCCAGTTTTTGGTGTAAGCAGTTCTGAATGCAGTGTTGATAAGTAGCCCCTGTGCTCCTAAGCCCAAAAGGCATAAAATGTAGCAAAAAGTTGCGAAGGGAATCCCAATCGTTCTGCTGCTAACTCCAGCCCCCACGGAAGCTGGTTGGCGGTTCGCGGGAGGGGGCTGAACCGCCCTTGCAGCTGCTGGTTCTGCCTCCGCTTGCCGCATGGCTGGCGGTTCGCGAGAGACGACTTCTTGTGCTTCTGACAACAATGGCCGAGTTGGAGAATACTGGGCCCGCTGTCTGTGCCCACCGCTCGAAACTGGCGGGGACTCTAAGTGTCGGCTCTTGCTGACTCGCATAAGGCTCCCGGCTATAAGAGTACCGCGCCTGCTGGGTCACTGATGTTTTTAACATCTTGATGGCATTCCTGGCCTCAATCTCTATTGGGGTGTTTCCTTGTACGGGAAGTGCTTCAAGGTTACAAGTCACCGCTAAGATATTGTCCACTAGGTTAGAAAAATGACTCGTAGTTGTCTGGAAGTGTCGAGCTGGTGATTGAGCCGGGGTCTGGCGAGGTGGCTCATGTTGTTGATCCAAACGCAGCTGACCAGCTGCCGGTGTAGGCTGAGGCGTGACGAACAATCGTGCAGGTTCCAGATTAGGGGGAAGCCGACTCAAATGTCTCCTCTGATGGACCACATCAGAGGCGTCTCAATGAAGGCCCAGCCAGCAGGCTTCTGCTTTCAAGCGCCCAGCTTCGCTATGGATGTTAGTTTGCAACTCCGCCATACGAGTATTTTCAGCATCGATTTCCTCCTGGATTTTGGCCATCTGCCCGTGAAGTGTTGTCAGCACCATGTTGCGTTCTTCCTGAGTCACCATGCTTACCGGCAGCTCCAAGAGCTTTTTCATCTCTGCCATCAAATGGGCCATGGCTTGAGCCGGCGATCTGCTTGACCTCACCGTTCCTGAAACTGGGCCAGTCCCGGTCATCACACCAGCCGTTGCTGAAACATGGGCCGCCGTCGTTCCTGCCATAAAAATGGCGGCTTGACGAGGTGTCTTGTGGGACTCGTTGGTGGTCTCATCTCTTGAATAACCCCCGAGCCTGCCATCAAAAAGTTGACAGATCGACTCAGTGTCTCCAATTGAATACTCACCATCGGAGTTGACAAGGGTGTCTCTGCTATCTGCCACGTCATACGCAAGATCAGCTCCTTGAGTAAAGCCAATGAAGATGTGATGTTGGCCGGCTTGACGCCTACTGGGTTGAGCGCGCTGAGCCGGCTCGACGATGTCGGTGTAGGTGTCCGGCTCGAGTCCTGATGCACTGACCTTGCGAATGAAGACGTGGATCTTGCCAAAGCGGACCCGGTACCCGTACTCCATTGAGCCGGCCTGGGGGCCCCAGCCTAAGTCATCAATGTAGAGCTTGCCACGGTGACTGTTGTTCATCTGACCAACCGAGTATCCCCCGAACCCTAGGAGAGCTCTCTCCAAGAACTCAACTCCACCATGTGGCGGCCCCATGGTGGGTGCCAACTGTTGTGGTTTTTTCATGGCAGATGTCCCGTGAGAGAACTTAGGTGTGAGGCCATCGCAACTAGGTGGCGACTTGGACGGGGTTGATCGGGTACGAGGGACAAGGATTTACCCAGGTTCGTCCCCTCCGAGGAGGTAAAAGCCTATGTCCTGCTTTGTATATATTGATGATAATCTCGATTACAAGGGTGTAGAATCGCTAGCCTAGCTCTCGAGGGTTTCTTTCTTACTTGATATTCCTATCTCAAGGGCACACCTTTATATATACAGGCTCAGACCCAAGGTTACTACAGAGTCCAAGTCGTACTATGACCCATGACCTAAACTTTTACTTGCCTTATCTTCCAAGCACACGACGTTCTTGATGATGACATCATCAAGCTTGCCCACCAAATCCGGCCCATGAGTCGGCCTTCTTGGACAAGCCGTCCCCCTTGGTCTTGGGACTCTTAGCGCCTAAACGTTCGTGTGACGGCCTTGTTGTGATCCCCTGTCTGGTAGCCCTGTTAACTCCCTGGCGGGTCATCTTGTGGGGTATATCCCAACACAAGCCATCTGACATAACCCTACCTGCATTCTGACAGGGAAGCGGCCTAATTCGCATGTTCGTCACCAGGGTACTCTTCACCATATTCCCGCTCTTCTGTGCCTAGCCAATTAAATAACCAGTGCCAAGACAATGAGTACTTTGAATGTACTCGCAAGGAACCCATGTTTGGAACAAGATAGTCATGCATGGTTTATCTCTAAGCAGGTAGTTTGCGGAAAGCTAATTTGAGTGCAATAACATGTCCTAGCATTCGTAAAATCATGCATCAATAGGTTACAGATAACTGTAAGAACAGGTTAACGATATCAATATAAATAGAGTATCACAACTCTAGTTTCATCATTGCATCAAGTCACCCAACTTAGCTCAAGTACCTCTTTGTCACACGCACACCAAGTTTTGTAAACCAATGGACGTAGCACAAGCGCGGTCATCCAACTGTCCTTGACTGTGGACATGGCTATTCGAATAGTTTTACACTCTATAGAGGTTGCACACTTTACCCACAAGACTTGGGGAATGTCCGTGCCAAGCCACGACTCGCGGTATTACATACCCGAGGTAAGCACCCAAACGATGTCTTTCCCTTGACAACACTAAACAAAGAGTCCACTTGTTAGCACACAACCCACATGATGTACGTCACAATTACCATCCAAGAGGGGACCAACAATGTGCCCGGTGTCTGTGAAAACAGCCATAGTCGTCCTTCGAGGCACGAGCCCGTGTCAAGAGAGTAACTCAGGATCTCCCGCCACTAGTAATGCGGGCTCTCTGCTAGCATCGACCAAAGTAACCAATAAAGCCTCGTCCCATAAGGGCTATCGTGGTTGTACATGTAAATTTGGACTAATGGTCGCAACTTAAACTAATCCGTTTTTGAAAACAACACACTCACTTGCCTCGGTAAACCATTTTTTTATGAAGTGGTTACCTAGGTCAACTTCTCCCTCGGGCATTAGTGGCACCCGATGGGGTTTTCAAAATGTCTTTGAAACTCTTTTGTTTCCAACACTATGCATATTCCCGTCCCACTTGCGTAGCATCTACTAGCATCCTATCTACTTCCTGCCCATATAACTGTATACGGAAGGTACAATCATGACATGCAAGTATCAACGAAGAAATGCAACGAAGGCAATCCAGCAAGGTTGTCACCACATCATCATGCCTTTGATGCAATCATTAAAAGTGTTATGATGCCATGCAAGAAATAGTTTCATCGACATGGTCAAAGGGTTGCTTGCCTGGCTCAACAAAGTCTTCAAAGTCTTCAAGTGCTTCTTCTCCCACTCCCTCGTCAAGAATGTCATCTATCGTCGCAAAGTAACGGGGTACAAATAAGACAATAGCCCAAAACAGAAAAATGAAAACACTCAGAAAAATGTCAACTCATTTTTGTAAAATACTAGAGTGAAAACTAAAAATACTGTAATTCCTAGTTTTTGGATTAGAAGTGTGAAATACAGAGACATGGATTTAAACAGTTGATTTAAATATTTAAATAGGGTTTTAATTAGGAACAGTACAGAGAAGTTTCTCCAAATGGGGTGCAAGTGGTGTCATTAAATAGGTGGGATTAATAGAAGATTTTAGAAATTTGAATCACCTCATTTGGGAAAATATTTTGTCCTGAGGAAATTTTGGAAATATCCTGGAAAAAGAAAAAGAAAAATGGCCAGAAAAGCCATTGGGCCAAATCTGGCCGTAGCTGGGCCGGCCCGAGGCCAAGCCGTCCTGGGCGAGCCGGGCGCGCGCGCCTGCCTGGGTTTAAACCCGACAGGTGGGCCCCAGGCACTAGTGACAGAGAGAGGGGGAGAGAGAGAGGTGAGGATGACAGGTGGTCATCTTCAACCTCGCGATCAGAGGGGAGGCGAGCTCACCGGCGACCATGGGCCACACGACAGAGGCAGCGGAGGGCACCATCGTGCTCTGTAGGTTGCCGCAGTTCTAGGGGAGTTGGAGTTGGACGCTGGGGTGCGGTGGTTCGTCGGTAACGAAGACGAGCGGTGGAGGAGCTTCGGCCGAGGATGGTTCGGTCGCTCCAGCCTGCAGACGGGGGGGGGGGGGGGAGGGGGGAAGAGAGTGGAATGGGACAGGAGGAGGAGGCGGTTCCAGATCAAGCGAGAAGAGGGGCGGAGGAGCTCCCTACCGTGCGAACAACGGTGACCCGAGCCGACGGAGCTCGCCTCAATCCCGACCACAGGGGGCTTCGGGGCCCAAATGGATGATGCGAGAGGTGGTTTGACGGTGAGAGAGAGATTCTAGAGGGGAAAGAGGGCCACGGGGGCGGCTTAAATAGCCTGCCGCCGGTGCACCATGAGCGGACCTCACGGGTGTCCGTGGCAATGGCCGAAGTGGCTACGGGAGGGTCCTGGCTCCTGTCTGCGGCGCTTGTGGGGGTCTTCCAGGCGCGAGAGAAGCGAGAGAGGGAGGAGAGCAAGCTCGAGGCGGGCCAAAGGCGCGGGCACCTACTAGCGGACGAGGACGGCGCTCGGGCACATGCAGAAGGGTGAGAGAGAGGAAGAGAGAGGAGCGGGCCGACCACCAGGATGTCCACGGACGTCGAGGGGGTGTCGGGGTGCAAGACCCGCCTCCCAAGGTTGTAGGGGCTCGGTATGGGCGTCGGCTACAGTGCGGTGGTGCACTTTAGCACGCTCCAGAGCGCCGTTTTGGCATTCCAAGCATGCCCCACACGCTCTGGGCGCGTCCTGTCATGTCCACTAGCTCCTGGTGGATCTAGAGATGCTCTTTGGATGCTTAGGAAGTAAGGAAAGGGGTAGAAGTAAGAGGACGTACGGGGAGAGAGTCATTCTGCCATGGTTAAAACAAGGAAGTAATTGGGGCTTTTACCCCCTCCAATGATTGAGCCTAGGCTTGAGACTTTTACACGAGGTAGAAGGGGTCTAGGAGGGACTGTGGTAAAAAGCTAGACTCAAGGAGAAAAAGTTAAGGGGTGAAAATAGTAAGTTTGGAAAGTGTACAAAAGGTGTTTGTTACTGGTTTGGGCATGGTAAAAGATCCTCCTTGCCATGATATTTAACAGGGGTAAATGGTATATGGAAATGAGGTTGATCACCAAGTTTCAGATCATTTGAAGAAAGTGGTCAATGCATCTTTGGTAAGCCCTAGGAATCAACAAAATTTGATTTCCTTAGATCCATCGAGGCTATTCTATTCTCCTTGATTCACCACTTGGTGTAGTTGCATCCTTTGAGGATTGGAACATGTCCCCAAACATTGAGGTCAAATGTAGAAAAGTTCACAATGCAAATTTGCTCAAATTTGAATCTAGACAGAAAGGGTTTTGCGGCACTCGGGTGACCCAAAACTATTTTGATTGGAATGAAACTTGGCAATATCATCACTTTAGGAATATGTAACTTGCTAGAATTTTCCTGGATTTTACTGACAATATTTCTAGTGGAAATATTTCAAATACTTGAAATATCCAGAAATGGTTTTGTCCAATATTTTGAACATGACCATGTGTTCAAACTCATATATATGGAAAATATATGTCCACTGAGTTTCCCTGAATTCTCCTAAATATTTTTGAAACATTAAAATAACTTTTCCTTATAAAAGGCCATTTCTTGCCTCAGAAAAGGTATTTAAATAAAATACAAAATTAAAATTTAAAATAATATTTTTGTGGTTTTGGAAAGTCTTATGGCTAATAGGTTTCAAATAAAATCTTTGGGGCAAGACATTTAACCTAATTTAAGGACTTGTAGTACAAACCTCAATTCATGAGTTTTTGAAAACCTAAATAAAATAAATGCTTTTGGTCAAAATAATATTTTGTAAAAATTGTTTTATGTACTACACAAATGACATGATCATTGGGCAAGGATTTGCATCAAGGAGATGAGTTTTGAGAGTGGGAAGATTTTTTCTGAATTAGGAGCACACTTAGTCAAGCAATCAAATAGCAATCCAGTCAAGCATCAAAAGCACACTAAATTTTTTTGTTGGTCCTAATTTTTTTAAGATTTATTAACATAGTGATGAGACACAAAACACAGGGTGTGATAGTGGCGACGAACAGGCGTGCTGCACATGTCGAGGAGGGCCCGGTGGCATGCCTGCTCCGCCCGAGGTGGTCGAGAGCACTGGGAAGGGGCAGCTACAGTGCTCTGGTGCACTATAGAACACTCTAGAGTGCTCATTTGGCATGCCATGGCATTCTATTGTGCCATGGTCGTGGCCACTTTTGTCCATTTGCTCTTGGTGGTACTACAGATGCTCCAGGAGGATTAGGAGGCACGGAAATGGATGGAAGTAAAAGGAGGAAGAGAGAAAGGTGTTGCCCTGGTGAAGACAGGAAGGAAAGTGGGGGGTTTTCACCCAGAGGTAGAAGGCAACCAGGTCAAGCTGTGGTAAAAAGATAGGCTCAAGCAGGACACTTATGGTGCTTCAATGATTGGTTTCAAAATCATAGCAGAAGGTGTTTGATCAAGATTAGAGCTATCTACATGACTCTCCTTGCCATGAGATTTAAAAGGATTGAGAAATGGGATTAAATGGGCATGTCCACAAATTTGTAGCTCATTTGAAGAAGGTGGCCAATGCAAAAGTTTCAAACCCTAGAAATCAACAGAAACATATTTTCTTAGATCTAGCTAAGCTACATTGTTCTCCTTGATGCACCACTTGGTGTGGATGCCTTATTAGGGTATTTGAACATGTCCACAATGTTTGTGACCCAATGGTGATAGTTAGCAATGTAAAGTTGTTCAAAGATGGATCTAGACACAGAGGATTTTGGGACAACTTTATGAACCAAAACAATTTAGATTGGGATGAAACTTGGCAAGATCATCACATGAGGCATATGTGACTTGCTGGAATTTCCTGGATTTATTGGACAATATTTCTTATAGAAATATTTCAAATGCTTGAATTAGACAGAAAGGGTTTTGGAGGGTTTTGTCGAATATTTTGAAGACGACCATGTTTTGAAACTCCTATATATGGAAAATATATGTCCACTGTGCGCTAAATTCTCTCAAATATTTTTCAAACATAAAATTAAATTTTCCTATAAAAAACCATTTCTGGCCTCAGAAAAAAGTATTTAAAATAATATTTTTGTGGTTTTTGTAAGTCTTGTATATAATAGGTTCCAGATAAAATCTTGGGGGCAAAACATTTACCCTAATTTGTGGATTGGTAGTACAAATATCACTTCAGAGTTTTTTGAAAGCTTAAATTGAATAAAAGCTTTTTGGCTAAAATTACTTTTGTATAAAAAGGTTTATAATCTATACACATGGAATGATCATTGGGCAAAGATTGGGATCAAGGAGAGGAGTTTTGATAGCGGGGGGATGTTTGTGAATTAAAGTACAAACAAGTAAACAACAAACAAGTCAAGCATCACAAGCACACAAAATGTTTTTGTTGGTCCAATTTTTTGAGATTTATTAACCTAGTAATCTGATGCAAAACTCAGGGTGTGATAATATTAATATAGGGAAATTATGAATCTATTTATAACAGTACCTAAGGTTAATGATAATTTGACTATGCCAACGGATCTCATGAAGTTTCCGTTGAGTTTTGTGTGCTGAAGTTTTCAAGTTTTGGGCGACATCACGATGGATGAAGAAATAAAGTGCGGAAAGAACCTAAGCTTGTGGATGACCAAGGCATTCCCAAGGTAATATTCAAGGAAGATCTAAGCGTCTAACCTTGGGGATTCCCCGGAAGGCATCCCTTCTTTTGTATCCGATCTATCGGTAATTTTATTTGGAGCTATATTTTTATTCAACACATGATATCTGTTTTGCTTGGATCATCGTGTGCTATAGTGTTTTTTTTACTTTTTAGTTTTCCACAATCATTGTTTGCTGGATACATGATAACCCAGAAGTATAGGGGATCGTGTTAGTCTTCGAGGGTAGTATTTCACCCAAATTTATTGATTCTAGACAAGGGGAGCCAAAGAATGTTTATGAGACTCAGCGGTTGAGTTGTCAATTCAACCACACCTGGAAGGATATCTTTCTGCAGCAAAGTGTTTAGTAGCAAAGTAGTTTGATAGTAGCGGTCACAGTAACAATAGTCACAATAGAAATTTTGTGGTGATTGTAACATGAGTAGCAACTGCAGTAACATAGCAAAGGAAATATAAGCAAGACTTAGGCATTGAATCAGTGATGGATAATTGTGTGGATGATATTTATCATATAACAGTAACAACCTAGAATGACACAGAACTAGCTCCTATTTGTCAATTCAATGTTGGCATGTATTCCGTATACATAAATTATTTTCTACCCATGGTGGTAGCTACACACGGCCCCAAGTTTTATCTCTAATTCATTTTATAAATTATTTTGAACTGTGAAAAATAACTCTATAATGAAAATATCGTGAGTTTGGACCAGCCAGGCAAGCAAACATGTCATTATGACAAGAAACTCTGTAATGTAGGCATGTATTCCATATATGGTCATGCATGCTTATAATAAGAACTTGCATGACATCTTTTGTCACACCCTCTCGTGGCAGTGGGGTCCATAAGGAAATATAAGGGATATTAAGGCCTCCTTTCAATAGAGAACGTGTGACAGCCCGAGACCGATGTTCCAAATGCCTTGCATTTATTTCATTAACGCCGCATGTTTTGTTTGTTTGTCGCATTCATCGTCGCATCATTCACATCATTCGCATTGGATCGGCACTCTGTCGTCGTCATTTTTCAAAACATGCATCAGTTCGTAGTTGCCGGTTCTTCCCGTTCTCGTCATTGACCGTTTCGAGACAAAACACGCTCGCCTGCGCGCGCCCGCAGCATTGTCAAAATATTATTTTTTAGTGCGTATAAAACATTCTCGGAATGGGTTGAAAGTTGGTGTGCAGTCTTAATTTACTCTAGGTGGATTGTGTGCCAAATTTCATCGCATTTGAAGCTCGTTTGATACCCCAACAGGTAAACATTTAGCGATACTATAGCAGGACAAATGTCGGACATTTCGGTGTTTAATTACTAATGCCGAGCTACCCGTATTTATCTCTCATCTCAGACCAAGTCCTCTATACACAGCCCACTAGCCCAGCCTAGCCTTCCTCTCCGATCCGGATGGTCGTATTGTGATCGCACGATCCGAAAACAACCCTAAAATAGCTCTCCTAGCCACTTTCCTATTTCAGCAGCTCCCACGCGCCCCAACCCTCCACCGCCACTTGTCTTACTCCTCCTAAATTTCTGGATCGAAGCAACCCTAGCCAGCCACTTCTCACTCAATCTAGACCGCAATATCGCAGATCCGACGGCCCAGGAGCCTCCCAGCGCCCCAGCCTTGCCTCCCACAACCTCCCACAATGCTCAATACAATCTAGATCGAGGCAACTGCGTCCTCCCGTGTGCCTGACCCCACCGCCACATCCGGCTTCTGCCGGTAACAGGTCCGAGAGCCAGAGGCCCCTGCGCCCCTTTCCCTCCTCTTGTTTCCTCTCCCCTCGTGTCCCTCTCTCTCAGTTCCCTATCCCTGGTTCCCAGGAATAAACAACCATGGCGACGAGTAGGAATCGGAGGTCGCCCATGCACTTGTCCTTGCCGGAGCGAGTTACCGCCATTGGGAATGGAGCCCCAGCCACCGGATCCGATGTCGGGGTACATTCCTCGTCGTCGATTTGCACCGGATCCGAAGGATCTCAGCGTCGCCGGCCTCTTGCACCTTCGCGTTGACCATGCACAAGAGGTATTGATGCTTCGACCTCCTCACCCTTTAGCTTTCATCTGCATTGCCCTCTATAGCAACGCCGACCCATGTCGGCCTCCATCTAGCGGCCCGCACCCTTGAAACAAGGGCAAAAGAGTTTAGAAAATAACACCAAGGCAATTCTGCTGAAAACAGCGTCAGTCCGGGTTAGTTCCATTCAAAACATGCAAATTAGAGTCCAAAACAAGGGCAAAAGAGTTTAGAAAAGTAGATATGATGGAAATGTATCAACTCCCCCAAGCTTAACCCTTTGCTTGTCCTCAAGCAGTTCAGTTGACAAACTGAAAGTGACAAAGAAAAACTTTTACAAACTCCGTTTGATCTTGTTGTTGTAAATATGCCTAACTGATGTTCAGGTTTTCAGCAAATATTATAGACTAACCACATTCACAATAACATTTAGGTCTCACATTTACTCATATCAATGGCATAATCAACTATCGAGCAATAATAACAAATCTCGGATGACAACAATTTTATCAAAACAATCATGATACAATATGATATAATGGTATCTCGCTAGCCCTTTCTGAGACCGCAAAACATAAATGCAGAGCACCTCTAAAGAACAAGGGCTGACTGGAAATTGTAATTCATGGTAAAAGAGATCCAGTCACAATCATATTCAATATCAATTAATAACAAAGCATACAAAAGACGGTGGTGCTCTCTAACTGGTGCTTTTTATAAGAGGAGGATGACTCAACAGTAAAGTAAAATAGATAGGCCCTTCGAAGAGGGAAGCATTGATTTGCAAAGGTGCCAGAGCTCGAGCTTTTAAAATAGAGATGAATAATAATTTTGAGCGGTATGCTTTCATTGTAAACATAACAACCAAGAGATCTCGGTATCTTCCATGCTAGATACATTATAGGCGGTTCCCAAACAGAATGGTAAAGTTTTTACTCTGCCTCCACCAATCGATCACACTCCACGGTGAGCCGAATCCACGGGTACCGTCCATACAAACAACAATCCTGGGGGAGTTTTGTTTCATTATATTTTGATTTGATTTTTGAGCATGGAACTGGGCATCCCGAATACCAGCCACTTTCTCGTGAATGATAGTGAATCAACACATATCGTGAGAATAACCCAACTAGCATGGAAGATACTGACCGCCCCCAGTCGCTACATGAGCGATTCGGGCATACAAAACACAATATTATTTGAAGGTTTAGAGTTTGGCACATGCAAATTTACTTGGAACAGTAGGTAAATACTGCATATAGGTAGGTATGGTGGACTCATATGGAAGAACCTTGGGTTTATGGAAGTGGATGCACAAGTAGTATTCCCGCTTAGTACAGGTGAAGGCTAGCAAGAGATTGGGAAGCGACCAACTAGAGAGCGACAAAAGTCATAAACATGCATTGAGATTAATCAACATTGAATGCAAGCATGAGTAGGATATAAATCACCATGAACATAAATATCGTGGAGGCTATGTTGATTTTGTTTCAACTACATGCGTGAACATGTGCCAAGTCAAGCCACATGAATCATTCAGAGGAGGATACCATCCTATCATACTACATCACAACCATTTTAAAATGCATGTTAGCACTCAAGACAAACCATTATACACTCTTAGCTAATTAAGCATGGCATGAGTAACTATAATCTCTAGTTGTCATTGCAAACATGTTTCATCCATAATGAGCTGAATTCAGAACGATGAGCTAATCATATTTACAAAAACAAAATAGGTCGAGTTCTTACCAGCTTTTCTCCATCTCAATCACTTCATCATATATCGTCATTATTGCCTTTCACTTGCACGACCGAACGGTGTGAATAATAATAAGAGTGCACGTGCATTGGACTAAGTTGGAATCTGCAAACAATAACTCAAAGGAGAAGACAAGGTAATATGGGCCCTCTGATAGATAAACAATAATGCATATGAGAGCCACTCAACATTTTCATTATGGTCTTCTCCTTACGACCCAAGGAAAAGAAATTTCAAAACAAGAACGAGAAAAACTATTTACACGGGAAAGCTCCCAACAAGCAAAAGAAGAACGAGAAATCTTTTTGGGTTTTCTTTTAATGATACAACTAAACAAACTAAAAGGTAAAGCTAGAACCAATTTTTTGGATTTTCTCAAGATTAATTAAGCACACAAGAAGAAAGCGGAAAGAAGAAATAAAATACCATGGATGATACAATGAAAAAGTATAAGCACCGACTACTAAGATGAGTGTGTGAACACGAATGTAATGTCGGTGAGAAATACGTACTCCCCCAAGCTTAGGCTTTTGGCCTAAGTTGGTATAGGGCCATGGCTGGCCCGGATAATATCCAAAGTCATAGTTGGGGTTATACTGGGCTACGGCGGCTACCGCCTGAACGGCTGCAGCGCGGAGGCGAGCGGCTTCCGCCTCTCACTCGTACTCGTTTGCCTCCTCTCTGGTTATAAAGTGTCTCCGTTTTTCCTGAAAGTTATAGAAGGCAGGAGCAGGAAGGGTAATATGGACACCACGCTGTCTATCAAAAATTAGTCGGTACAGGAAGGACTGTTCGTTCCTCTCAAGAAATCTCCTTCCTTAGCATTTTTATGTAGCCTCCTAGCAATAATGGCCACCAAGTTATATCGTCTATCACCCATTACCGCACTCTTAAGAATACTAATATCAGGTACACAAAGGTGGATATGATCATGTTTACCGTTAATACATCTACCTATGAAGAGAGCAAAATAATGAATAGCAGGAAAGTGAATGCTCCCCAAGGTAGCCTGTGTAATGTTTCTAGTTTCTCCCACAGTGATGCTAGCAAGAAAATCATTACATTCAGTTTTGTGAGGATCACTGTGGCTGCCCCATTGTGGAATTTTGCATGCACGGTTAAAATCTTCTAGGTCCATAGTATAAGATTCATCATAAAGATTTACTAGAACAGAATGCGTATTACGTCTGGATGAAAATTCAAACCTCCGCACGAAGGAATCAGTGAGTTGATAATATTGCTTGCATTGGTCTGAAACGAAGTCTTCAAGGCCAGCATTTCGTGTGTACGCGTAAAATTCTTCCTTAAAACCGGCATGAACCATGAATTGATTCGACGACCATTCACAAGGCCGCACTTGAGCTTCCCTCGGTGGTTAAAAGTCGGGCTCACGTATCGCGAGTCTCGGGGCCTTCTTGCTCGAGGAACCACCTTGGTATATTCTCCTCAACATCTTTCTTTCTCTGAAAAATTTCTGAAATTTTTAGTGACTCAAAATAAAGGTGAACAAAACTCAGCAAAACTTATAGCAACTACTCCCACAAGTGCCTAGAGGCTATATCATGCATCAAAACTACTTGGGACCATACAAATTTGACATGCAAGCTCAAGAACAAGGTCACCACAGCAACAAAAATTTGCAATATATAAAGCACTAAAACAAAAACTAATTGGACCATTGGAGGAGTCACATACCGAAGATTAGTCCCCCAAAACAGTTTTGCAAATGGAGCTTTGCACAAGGAGATAAAAAATGGCAGCAAAATGAGCTAGAACACGGGCTTGAGCAATGGTGGGATTTTTTCTGGAGGAACACAAAGTGGATGGGTGCTGGAATAATGAGGGGGGCCTACGTGGGACCCACAAGCCAGGGGGGCGTGCCTAGGGGTTGGGCGCGCCCTGTGGGCTTGTGGCCCACTGGTGCAGCCCCTTGATGTGTTCTCAGTGCCAGAAATTCTTAAATATTCCAGAAAAAATCATACTACATTTTCAGGGCATTTGGAGAACTTTTATTTTTAGGTCATTTTTTATTGCACGGATAATTCAGGAAACAGAAAAATAATAGCATTCTTACTTTATTTAATCTAAATAACAGAAAGTAAAAGTTGGGTACAGAAGGTTGTGCTTCCTAAATTCATCCATCTCATGCTCATAAAAAAGAATACATCAATAAGGTTGATCAAGTCTTATTGACAAACTTTTTTCGAATGACACGGAACCGGAGAATTTTCGAATAACACTAGGTTACCTCAACGGGGATATGCATGTCCCCAACAATAAGTATATCATATTTCTTTTTGGCAGTAGGGAGAGGGAATTCAAAATCTCCAATAATAATCGTTGAAATTTTTCCAATGGAGTTGATACTATGAACTTGAGGTTGTTTCTTCGGAAAGTGTACCGTATGCTCATTACCATTAACATGAAAAG
Organism: Elymus sibiricus; assembly: GCA_039707655.1. Classification (NCBI taxonomy): domain Eukaryota; kingdom Viridiplantae; phylum Streptophyta; class Magnoliopsida; order Poales; family Poaceae; genus Elymus; species Elymus sibiricus. The sequence continues at coordinate 139,336,293 of CM077669.1, forward strand.
TGACATTGCCCTTGTTGCAATCAATAACAGCCCCTGTAGTATTCAAAAAAGATCTACCAAGGATGATCGACATACTGTCGTCCTCGGGAATATCAAGAATAACAAAGTCCGTTAAGATAGTAACATTTGCAACTACGACAGGCACATCCTCACAAATACCGATGAGTAAAGCAGTTGATTTACCAGCCATTTGCAAAGAGATTTTAGTAGGTGTCAACTTATTCAAATCAAGTTTACGATACAAAGAGAAAGGCATAACACTAACACCAGCTCCAAGGTCACATAAAGCAGTTTAACATAATTTCTATTAATAGAGCATGGTATAGTAGGTACTCCGAGATCTCCTAGTTTCTTTGGTATTCCACCCTTAAAGGTATAATTAGCAAGCATGGTGGAAATCTCAGCTTCCGGTATATTACTTTTATTTGTCACAATATCTTTCATATACTTAGCATAAGGAGACATTTTCAGAATATCAGTCAAGCTCATACGCAAAAAGACAGGTCTAAGCATTTCAACAAAGCGCTCAAAATCCTCATCATCCTTTTTCTTGGATGGTTTAGGAGGAAAGGGCATGGGTTTCTGAACCCATGGTTCTCTTTCTTTACCATGCTTCCTAGCAACAAAGTCTCTTTTATCATATCTTTTATTCTTAGGTGTATCTATAACAGGTTCACTAGCAGCATGCAAAGTCCTATCATCATTCTTTTTCCTTTTATTACTGGGACGACTAGGTGCATCAGTATTAATTCCCTGAGAATCATGCTCAATTCTCTTAGGATGGCCCTCAGGATACAAAGGTTCTTGAGTCATTTTACCACCTCTAGTCACAACTCTAACAGAATGATCATTGTTCTTACTTGTTCCTGAGTCATTCCTGAGTCATTCATCTCATTAAGCAAATCGTTTTGTGCCTTAAGTACTTGTTCTACTTGAGTAGTTACCATGGAAGCATGTTTACTAATAAGCTTAAGATCATTGATATTTCTACTCATATAATCACCTAAGCGATCAAGCATGTAAGCATTATGTTTCAATTGTCTACTAACATAAGCATTGAAATTTTCTTGCTTAACAATAAAGTTATCAAACTCATCCAAGCATTGGCTAGCAGACTTATTATAAGGAATATCACCTTCATCAAATCTACGGAGAGAATTTACCTTTACTACCTGTGTAGGGGTATCAAGACCATGTATTTCTTCAATAGGTGGGAAATTCTTAACATCTTCAGCTTTAATACCTTTTTCTTTCATAGATTTCTTTGCCTCTTGCATATCTTCAGGACTGAGAAATAGAATACCTCTTTTCTTCGGAGTTGGCTTTGGAGGTGGTTCGGGAATAGTCCAATCATTATCATTGCTCAATATATTATTAAATAGTAGTTCAGCTTGTTCAACAGTTCGTTCCCTGAAAACACACCAGCACAACTATCTAGGTGGTCCCTAGAAGCATCTGTTAGTCCATTATAAAAGATATCAAGTATTTCGTTTTTCTTGAGAGGATGATCAGGCAAGCATTAAGTGGAGAATCCTCCCCCAAGCTTGTGGGAGACTCTCTTCTTCAATTTGCACAAAGTTAAATATTTCCTGCAAGGCAGCTTGTTTCTTATGGGCAGGAAAATATTTTTCAGAGAAGTAATATATCATATCCTGGGGACTACGCACACAACCAGGAGCAAGAGAATTAAACCATATCTTAGCATCACCCTGTAATGAGAAAGGAAACAACTTAAGAATATAGTAATAATGAATTTTTTCCTCATGAGTAAATAGGGTGGCTATATCATTCAATTTAGTAAGATGTGCCACAACAGTTTCAGATTCATAACCATGGAAAGGATCAGATTCAACCAAAGTAATTAACTCAGAATCGACAGAGAATTCATAATCCTTATCAGTAACAAAGATAGGTGAAGTAGCAAACTTAGGATCATATTGCATTCTAGCATTCAAAGATTTTTCCTTCCACTTGCATAGGAATTTCTTAAGATCATCTCTATCCTTACAAGCAAGAAAGTCCCTAGCTACCTCTCCTTCCATAACATAACCCTTAGGTATATTAGGCAATTCATATCTAGGAGAGCTAGGTCTAGCAGGTGTCTCATAGTGTTCAGTTTCAATAATATCATCAGTTTCAGCATTGACTCTAGCAATTTGTTCATCAAGAAATTCATCCAAAGGCACAGTATTATCAAGCATAGCAGAAGTGGTATCATCAATTACTTGCGACATATCAGAATTACTAGCAGGTGGTGGTCTCGCAAATTTACTCATAACAGAAGGTGAATCAAGTGTAGAGCTAGATGGCAGTTCCTTACGTCCCCTCGTAGTAGAGGGTTAGATCTTGGTTTTTGGGTCCTTCAGATTCTTCATAGTGATCAACAGATATAAATCCGAAGTGACACAGAGAATAGAGCTATGCTCCCCGGCAACGGCACCAGAAAAGGGTCTTGATAACCCACAAGTATAGGGGATCGCAACAGTTTTCGAGGGTAGAGTATTCAACCCAAATTTATTGATTCGACACAAGGGGAGCCGAAGAATATTCTCGAGTATTAGCAGCTGAGTTGTCAATTTAACCACACCTGAAAGACTTAATATCCGCAGCAAAGTATTTAGTAGCAAAGTAGTATGGAAGTAACGGTAACGGTGGCAAAAGCAACAGTAGCGGTTTTATAGCAATCGTAACAGTGGCAATGGAAAAGTAACTTAGCAAAGATCAATATATGAAAAGCTCGTAGGCAACGGATCAGTGATGGATAATTATGTTGGATGGCATTCATCATGCAATGGTTATAACATAGGGTGACATAGAAGTAGCTCCAATTCATCAATATAATGTAGGCATGTATTCTATATATAGTCATACGTGCTTATGGAAAAGAACTTGCATGACATCTTTTGTCCTACCCTCCCGTGTCAGCGGGGTCCTAATGGAAACTAAGGGATATTAAGGCCTCCTTTTAATAGAGAACCGGACCAAAGCATTAGCACTTAGTGAATACATCAACTCCTCAAACTACGGTAATCACCAAAAAGAATCCCAGTTATTGTCACCCTGGGGGATGCGGATCATAACTCGTAATAGGTGTCTACAACTTGCAAGATAGGATCAAGAACACATATATATTTGTGAAAACATAATAGGTTCAGATCTGAAATCATGGCACTCGGGCCCTAGTGCCAAGCATTAAGCATAGCAAAGTCATAGCAACATCAATCTTAGAACATAGTGGATACTAGGGATCAAACCCTAACCAAACTAACTTGATTACATGGTAAATCTCATCCAACCCATCACCGTCCAGCAAGCCTATGATGGGATTACTCAAGAACGGCAGAGAGCATCATGAAATTAGTGATGATGGATGGTTGGTGATGATGACGGCGTCGATTTCCCCTCTACGGAGCCCAAAACGGACCCCGGATCTGCCCTCCCGAGGAAGAACAGGAGGTGGCGGCGGCTCTGTATCGTGAAACGCGATGAACTCTTCTCCCTGATTTTTTTCTCCCCGAATAGGGTTATATGGAGTAGGAGTTGAGGTCGGAGGAGTTGCAGGGGGCCCACAAGCCACCTGGGCACGCCCTAGGGGGCGGGGCGCGCCCCCCCTGGCTTGTGGCCAATGGGTGGGCCCCCTCTGGTTGATTCTTTTGCCAGTATTTTTTATTAATTCCAAAAATATTCTCCGTAAATTTTCAGCTCAATCCGAGAACATTTATTTCTGCACGAAAATAACACCAAGGCAATTCTGCTGAAAACAGCGTTAGTCCGGGTTAGTTCCATTCAAATCATGCAAATTAGAGTCCAAAACAAGGGCAAAAGAGTTTGGAAAAATAGATACGATGGAGACGTATCAGAGAACAATGATTTAGACAAAGAGAATTCAATCAATATGAATTAACCCCATCGTTTTATCCTTAGTGTCAACAACACAAAGATGTATCTTGTCCCCTAGTTTATCACTGGGATATGGAAACCCGTCAGGTTGAACCCACTACAATGTAGAAATATCAATCTAGTTGGCCGAATTATTTCAATAGATCGGAGAGATTTATGAAGCTATAATAATCATGCAAATAAGAATCATAATAGAAATCAGAGAAGACTCAAATCTTTTTCATGAATAATCTGAACATAAACCCACAATTCATCGGATCCCAACAAACGCACCGCACAAAGTGATTACATCGAATAGACCACCACGAAGATGCTGTCAACTTTGTATTGAAGATCAAGAGAGAGAGATAGCCATCTAAGTACTAACTACAGACTCGTAGGTCTGTAGGGAACTACTCACACATCACCATGGGAGCAGCAAGGTTGATATAGAGGCCCTCCGTGATCGACCCCCCTCCGGCAGGGCACCGGAACAGGGCTCCAGATGGGCACACGGCGGAACAGAGACTTGCGGCGGCGCTATAAGTGTTTCGGGAGGCTATCTAGGGTTTTTTGTATTTATTAGAATTTATAGGCCGGAGATTTGCATCGGGGGCCACCCGAGGGGGCCAACACACAACAGGGGCGGCCAACATGTAAATGATAAAAATATAATTTTTGATGTGACATGCTACCCAACATGTAATCTATTGCAGGTATGATCATTGAGATACAATGAATTAACAAACATAAATATAGTAATACTAATAAACATAAACAACATAATCATCAAGTTTCAAAATATACGATCCATAAAGAACGTTCACCCCCTATTCATTTTATCATATAAGAATAGCATGGCTCCGCTTTCATCACATAAATACCAATGTCAAGCACCACGGTGTCAAGTCAGTCAATTGGATCGTACTTCTTAACGGGCTTCAGCTTTTTATTACTTACGCAATATGTGAGCGTGAACCATGAATATAGCATAAAGGTGGCATAGAATATGGTGGTAGGTTTCAAAGGGGTAAAAGTACAGAAGAGAGTCTTGAATCAACTAGGCGTATCAATGGGCTATGGAGATGCCCATCAATTGATATCAATGCGAGGAGTAGGGATTGCAATGCAACAGATGCACTAGAGCTATAAGTGTATGAAAGCTCAACTGAAGCTAAGTGGGTGTGCATCCAACTTGCTTACTCATGAAGACCTCGGGCATTTGAGGAACCCGTAATCGGAATATACAGGCCAAGTTCTATAATGAAAAATTCCCACTATCATATGAAAGTGATAAAACAAGAGACTCTCTATATGAAGAACATGGTGCCACTTTGAGGAACAAGTGTGGAAAAAGAGGTAGTAGCATTGTCCGTTCTCTCTTTTCCCTCATTTATTTTTTTCTTTCTTTTTCTTTTTCTTTTTCCCCTTTTTTTCTTTCTTACTTTTTCTTTTTTTTCTTTTTTCTTTTCTTTATTTTATTTTTCGTCCGAAGTCTCATCCGGACTTTTGGGGGAATCATTGTCTCCATCATTCTTTCCTCACTGTGACAGTGCCCTTATAATGACGATCATCACACTTTTATTTACTTACAACTCAACATGGAAAAATATAATATGACTCTATATGAATGCCTCTGGCAGTGTACCTGGATGTGCAATGATCAAGTGTAACATATATAAAAAATGATGAACGGTGGCTTTGCCACAAATACTATGTCAGCTTATATGATCATGCAAAGCAATATGACAATGAAAGTACTAGTCATATGATGTAACGATGGAAGTTGCATGGCAATATATCTCGGAATGGCTTTGTACATGCCATAATAGGTAGGTATGGTGGCTATTTTGAGGAAGATATAATAAGTCTTATGTGCAACAGACCGTATCATGTCACCGGGTTTGGATGCACCGGCGAAGGTTGCACCGATCCTCGAGGTGAGAATAGGTTATGCACGGTACCAAAGAGGCTAGGAAATATGAGAAGGTGAGAGTGCGTACATCCATGGATTCACATTAGTCATAAAGAAACCACATACTTATTCCAACATTTTATTATCTCTCTCGAAGAAAAGTAATACTCACATGCCCCTAGGGTGCAGGTTGGGAGGAGTTAACCATCGCACGCCTCCGACTTTAACAACACTAGGATTTCCACTAGGAATAAGTATGCTCACACAGCATCACTGACGAGGTCACCTACCCTAGGTAGGGTCATAGACCTCTCATCTAGGACACACATGGGGTCCTACAAGTTTACAGAAGTCCCTGGACTACCTTTGCACTCGGACGGATGTACAAGATACACTCGGATCCTTGGAAGTCACTCGGACGCTATCAACCACTCCGTCTATAGCTCCGACACCCGGACATGAAGGAGCAGAGGCGACGTGGGAGCTGCAACATTCGAATGACTTAATTAGCATTCATTATTGTAGACGTTGCGTTACCTGTAACGCTCGTAGTTAACATGGCAATTTATAGTAACTCCAGCAGTTACTAGCATTCAGCTGGTGGTGGCGCACTCTATATAAGCCACCCCCTGGCACCAGAAGAGGGGTTACGAACTCTTTGTAATTAGAACACATACTAAGCAACACTTAGCCCCAGGGCTCGAGATGTAGGACTTTTACCACTTCCGAGTGGGGTCTGAACTCGTAAACACCGAGTGTTACACTTGCTCCGTAGCTAGGCTTCACCCTACTCATACGTACCCCCCGTACTATTTGTTGGGGAACGTTTTATGGGAAACAAAAAAATTCCTACGCACACGCAAGATCTATCCATGGTGATGAGCATCTACGAGAGGGAGAGTGGATCTATGTATCCTTGTAGATCACAAAGCGGGAAGCGTTAAGAAACGCGGTTGATGTAGTCGAACGTCTTCGCGATCCAAATCGCAAGCCGTCCCGCGATCCAATCACGATCCGTCCCGATCTAGCGCCGAACGGACGGCACCTCCACGTTCAGCACACGTACAGCTCGATGACGATCTCCGCCTTCTTGAACCAGCAAAAAGGGTGGAGAGTCGGATGAGATCTCCAGCAGCACGACGGCGTGGTGGTGGTGGTGGTGGTGGAGTTATCCCAGCAGGGCTTCACCTAAGCACTACCGGAATCTATTTGGTGGAGGAACTAGAGAATAGAGAACTAGCACGTGGCCGTGTGTTTTGGGGCTCGATTCCTCTAGTATATATAGGAGGGAGAGGGAGGAGCAAGCCTCCCTAGGGTTTCCCCTAGGGGTCGGCCGAACCAGGGCAATGAGGAGTCCAATCCACTTCCTACTAGGCAGTGGATTAATATTAGGAAGGAGTCCTATTCCTTCCTATCTCCACCTTTTTTCCTCTTGGGCATATGGGCTCTTATGGGGTCAGTTCCCCAGCCCATTAGGGGATGGTGCGCCACCTCTTGGGCCCATGTGCCCCCCGGGGTGGGTGGGCCCCACCCGGTGGACCCCCGGAACCCATTCGTCACTCCCGGTACACTACCGGAAATACCCAAAACTTTTCCGGAACCCAAATACCACTTTCCTATATATAAATCTTTACCTCCGGACCATTCCGGAGCTCCTCGTGACATCCGGGATCTCATCTAGGAGTCCGAACAACCTTCGGTCACCAACACATATATCTCAATACTACCGAAACGTCACCGAACGTTAAGTGTGGAGACCCTCCGGGTTCGAGAACTATGTAGACATGACCGAGACACCTCTATGGTCAGTAACCAATAGCGGGACCTGGATGCTCATATTGGCTCCTACATATTCTATGAAGATCTTTATCAGTTGAACCTCTATGTCAAGGATTCAGTTAATCCCGTATGCTGTTCCGTTTGTTCTTCGGTATGTTACTTGCCCGAGATTCGATCGTCGGTATCTCTATACCTAGTTCAATCTCTTTACCGGCAAGTCTCTTTACTCATTCCGTAATACAAGATCCCATGGCTAACTCTTTAGTCACTTTGCTTGCAAGGCTTATTGTGATGTTGTATTACCGAGTGGGGCCTGAGATACCTCTCCGTCACACGGAGTAACAAATCCCAGTCTTGATCCATGCCCACTCAACAGACACCCTCGGAGATACCTGTAGAGCATCTTTATAGGCACCCAGTTACGTTGCGACGTTTGATACACACAAGGTATTCCTCCGGTGTCAGTGAGTTACATGATCTCATGGTCATAGGAACAGATGCTTGACATGCAGAAAACAATAGCAATAAACTGACACGGTCATATGCTACGTTCATAGTTTGGGTCTTGTCCATCACATCATTCTCCTAATGATGTGATCCCGAAATCAAATGACATCTCATGTCTATGGCTAGGAAACCTTGACCATCTTTGATCAACGATCTAGTCTATTAGAGGCATACTAGGGACACAGTGTTGTCTATGTACCCACACATGTATTTTAGTTTCCAATCAATACAATTATAGCATGGATAATAAACAATTATCATAAACAAGGAAGTATGATAATAACTAATTTATTATTGCCTCTAGGGCATATTTCCAACAGTCTCCCACTTGCACTAGAGTCAATAATCTAGCTCACATCACCATGTGATTAACATTGTAATGAATCTAACACCCAATGAGTTCTGGGGTTCGATCATGTTTTGAATGTGAGAGAGGTTTTTAGTCAACGGTCTGCAACATCCAGATCTGTGTGTTCTTTGCAAATCTATATGTCATACTACAGATGCTACCACGCTCCACTTGGTGCTATTCCAAATGGTTGCTCCACTATACGTATCCGGAATGCTACACATAGTCATCCGGATTGGAGTCAAAGCTTGCATCGACGTAACCCTTTACGACGAACTCTTTATCACCTCCATAATCGAGAAACATTTCCTTAGTCCTCTAGTTACTAAGGATAACTTTGACCGCTGTCCAGTGATCCACTCCTGGAGCACTCTTGTACCCCTTGACAGACTCATGGCAAGGCACACACCAGGTGCGGTACACAGCATGGCATACTATACAGAGCCTATGGCTAAGGCATAGGGGATGACCTTTGTCCTTTCTCTTTCTTCTGCCGTGGTCGAGCTTTTGAGTCTCACTCAATTTCACACCTTACAAATTAGGCAAGAACTCTTTCTTTGACTGATCCATTTTGAACTCCTTCAAAATCCTGTCAAGGTATGTACTCATTGAAAGTCTTATCAGGCATCTTGATCTATCTCTATAGATCTTTATGCCCAATGTTTAAGTAGCTTTATCCAGGTTTTCCTTTGAAAAACTCCTTTCAAACAACCCTTTTATGCTTTCCAGAAATTCTACATTATTTCCAATCATCAATATGTCATCCACATATACTTATCAGAAATTCTATAGTGATCCCACTCACTTTCTTGTAACCAGGAGTTTACAACCTCCGAACTGTCACTAAAATGATCCTATGTACGGTCCTCTTGAGGACTGGCCGAACGATCCGAACATATATTGTCCTATACATAGTTAGGATAAGGATCTATGTTTTGACCCCCAGGTAAGTTTTTCCAAACTCACCTAGGGCTCGGGGGCTGCCATGCATATAATCATAACTTACAGAAATCAATATTTCACAAAGTAGAGCATTACTTGGCTTACCTGAAAGCTCGCCAGGAGAACGTTGAAGGCCTCCTTCAGTCCGGTATCCACGGACTGAATGCTCTGCAGTACCGTACCCATAAGGGTGCGGTGCTCTTTGGAGATGAGGGCGCTTGACAGAGCCTCCCCCATAGCCGGCCACCCAGTGGTCGGCGGTGCCGGTGGTGGTCGGTTGACCCGATCTTTGACCGGGGATCGAACCTGTGCCTCCGGACACGTGGTGCGCTCCGGAGACGGCCTTGGAGGTGACTGGACATCTCCTTGTCCGATCTCCTCGGTATCCGGGGGGAGCTTCTCCCCCGGGTCTTCGGTGGCCGAGGTGTTAGCCTCGACCATGACGTCGTCGCCCCCGCCTCCAGTGTCCAGCTCCAATGGAGCCTGCTGGGATGACACTTCCGCGGTGTCCTTCATGGTGCCCGGAGGAGTGGGGTGTGACGCGGTCCCGCTCTCCGCCAGCTCGGCGGGCGGGGTCTCCCCATCCAAAACTTGATCGGTGGGTAGAACACATGGTGGGCTGCAAGTTAAGAAGGCACTCACGCGTTAGTAACACTAATAAATTTAGCGCTGATAGCTCGGGAGGTCTTCGGATCTTTACCTTCGAGGTGGGGGCTTGACTCTGAGATTCCTTCACGGGACCCTCTCAAAATCCTCAGACTCGGTATCCGAGTCCGAGCTGTCACCGGACAGGTCTACCTGTGTCCGGTGCGCCTTCTTCGGGGCAGGAGGATCTACGTCCTCCGGGGCGTCCGATGACGACGCCCTCTTCCCTGCGAGGAGGGAATCGTCCCCCTCCTCGCCCTCTTGCTCCTCCTCTTGATTTGAGGAGGCATGGGTTTCTTCGGACACAGCCTCCGGCTGGTACTTGATGCGCAGGCCTGTTCGGCCTGGTTTCTTCTTCTCCTTCTTTTTTGGCGCCTTGTAAGGCGCCACGACGAGCATCTCCAGCAGCAGCGGAGACTTAGGGTCTTCGGGCTGTGGAGCCGGACACTTGAAGCCCTTGGCCTAGCCCAGCCACTCCTGCGGAAGTGATCGGAAATGCTTAGACTTTCTTTAGGAAAATAGAACCGATCAGATGGAGCCGCACTATACCTTGGAGGGGGGTTTGGCGGCGCTCAAACCCTTGTCCTCCTGCTCGACCGGCCACTTCTCCTGCACTTTCAACAGCGCCTTCCATAGCTTCTCCCGTGTGGTACGGAAGAGTTGACGAACTGTAGGATCATCGTCAGACCGGTAATTCCACATAGGTAAACTCCGGTGCTGGCAGGGGAGGATGCGCCGCCGAAGCATAACCTCGACAACGTTGGTCAGGCCGACCCCCTCCCTGATTAGGGAGGCGACGCCCCTCTGCAGGTCCTCCACCTCTGTGTCCGACCCCCAGTCAAGGCCCTTTCGGACTCATGAGGTCAATCTGGTCGCGGGGCCTGATCTGAATTCGGCAGGAACAGTTCCGCCCTCCTCCCTTGGCTCGGTTATATAGAACCACTCTTTTTGCCAAGTCTTGATAGTGTCGATGAAGGTGCCGGACGGCCACACTGCACGCGGAAACTTGCCGATGACTGCCCCGCCGCAATCCGCATGTGTGCCGGCGACACACTTCGGCTTGATGTTGAAGATCTTGAGCCACAGTCCGAAGTGTGGCTCGACTCGCAGGAAAGCCTCGCAGACGATAATGAAGGCCGATATATGCATGAAAGAGTTCGGCGCGAGGTCGTGGAAGTCAAGGCCATAGAAGAACATGAGGCCCCTCACGAAAGGGTGAAGTGGGAAGCTTAATCCTCTGATGAAGTGAGAGATAAAAACCACCCTCTCACCTAGTTTAGGGGTAGGGATCACCTGACCCTCTTCTGCGGCGCGGTGGAAGACATTGGTGGGGAGGTATCCGGCGGCCTTGAGGTCCCGGATGTCCTGGTCTGTGACCGTGGACGCCTCCCACTTGCCGTTTGAGCCAGAGCTAGCCATGGCTAAGCTCGGAGGGGGAAGAATGGAAGACCTAGATCTGGGCTCAGGAAGCTCGGAAGATTGGGGAAACAGGGATGCGAATGGGAGATGCGGATAAGCCCTGGGGTTTTCTTCCCCTTTTATTAAAGATTGCTGCCGGTTAGCCTCCCTTCACGGCGCCGTGAATCTCTCCGCTCCCCAAGGCATGCGTGCCGTTATACGAGCATGATTAAACAGATCCCGTGTAAAATGGGGCACGATCTGCGCATTGATGGATCATGCTAGTGGAAGCGGCCTCGAACCACGAAGCGGGTCTTTTCGACTGGTTCAATGGTCGTGGTGGGCCGTGCCTTTTCGTCTGAAGGGTTGTCAGAGGTCACTATTTACTCCCTGACGTTTGGACTTCGAGGCCGGTTACTCATGATGTTCGGACGATCTATGATCGGAGAAAATACACGTCGACGGGGGCCGAACTAACTAGGCCGAGCATTGTTTGGAGAAAGGAACTCGCCTCGCAAGCCAAAGACTCTAATCATTTGAAGCAGCTTGAGCTTGAACCCTTGGCGTTGGAGGCTAGTTCGGGGGCTTCTGAGGGAGTCCTGGTTTAAGGGGCCCTCTGGAGGTCGACCTTTTACTTATGGGCCGGACTATATGGGCCACTTGCCGAATATTGGAAGGATTGAAGACCTCGTCTCCAAGGAGGAAGCTTCGAGAATCATGGCTTGTCTTCCACGTTTGGAGTAGTAAATAGGCATGTTTATCCCTTCGACGTGTAACCGACCATGTGTAAACCCTAGGGACCCCTGGCGTCTATATAAGCCGGAGGGTTTTAGGTGGTAGAACAGGATAACTCATCTAGGGTTTAGGTACTTGATCTCGAGGTAGATCAACTCTGTAATCCCCATACAATCAATATAATCAAGCAGGACGTAGGGTATTACCTCCATAGCAGGGCCCGAACCTGGGTAAAACCTTGTCCCCTTCGTATCTTGTTACCATCGATCCAAGTCTCACAGTTCGGGACCCCCTACCCGAGATCTGCCGGTTTTGACACCGACAGGAGGCATCTTATATGGACGCTTGGCTATAGGAGTGGTACCAGGTACCAAGTCGATGACAAACTCGACAGCTCTAGCAGGGGGAACCCCTGGAAGTTCTTCCGGAAAAACATCTTGGAAATCCCGGACAACTGGAATGTTTTCAATTCCTTCAAGAGGTGACTCGTTTAATGCATTCATGGCATATAGTCGGGCTTCAGCATCTCGAACAAGATGGGCATGGTAGCTGACTATCTCATTCGAAGGATGCAGAAGGTGGACAGTTTTGGTGGCACAAACGACGGAAGCAGTATGTGCCTTCAACCAATCCATCCCCAGAATAAGGTCGATCTTGGAAGACTTCAATATAATGGGGGAAGCATGGAATTCCATTCCTTCTATTTCAATGGGGACATCTTGACAAACCATTGAGGTTTGACATTGGCCAGCGGGGGTGTTTACCACTATTGGAAAGCTCATCTCCTCGTACTTAATGCCATGCATGTATGCAAAATCTTCAGACATGAAAGAATGCGATGCTCCTGTATCAAACAATACAGAAGCTGGTACTGAGTTGACATGAAGAGTACCCATCACAGTAGCAGGCTGGTCTTGAGCTTCATTCAGTTCAGCATTGTTAGCTTGAGCACGACCCTGAGCAGGCCTGGCATTGTTGTTGCAGGGCTGGTTGGTAGGCAGTGCAAGTTGATTCTGATTCTGCCTGCAGTCTATAGCACGGTGTCCTGGACGACCACACTTGAAGCACAGCCCAGCCTCAGGTGTCAGGAATAGGAGCTCGTGGTGGCGGAGCTGGGAGCCTCGGTTGCCTAGGTGGGGGTGGAGGCAGACGAGGTGCAGCATAGGACGGGCTCGGAGCAGGAGGCGGTGCATGGTACATGTTGTGGGGGATCCAGATCTTGCACTTCTGAGCAGATGAGCCCGAAGATGAGCCCATGTCACGATTGCGCTTGCTGCTGTCCTTGTAGTCCTGCAGACCCGTTTCCACTATAATAGCCTTGTTCACCAAGGTGGCAAAGTTATCGAAGTCTTGAACAAGTAGTGCCAGCTTGATATCTGGGTGGAGGCCTTCACGGAACTTCTCCTGCCTACGAGCATCAGTTGCAACGTCTTCTTCAGCATAGCGAGATAAGTCCAGAAATTCCCGCTGATAAGCATCCACAGTCTTGTTGTCCTGGACTAGGCTGCGGAATTCACGCTTCTTCTTATCCATCAGTCCCTGAGGAATGTGACGAGCACGGAACGCAGCTTGGAATTCCGGCCAGGTGATGATTGTTCCAATAGGCTGTGAGCGCCGGTGGCTGTCCCACCATTGAGCAGCGAGACCCTTCAGAAAGTACGAGGCAAAGGTGACATAGCTAGCCTCTAGGGCGCCTGAAGACTCTAGCTCATAAGTGATGTCACGGAGCCAGTCATCTGTGTCAAGCGGCTGAGTTGAGCTGCGGTAGATCGCAGGGTTGAGGCGCATGAAGTCCTGCAGAGTCATTGGGGCTGGCTGCTGATTCATATTCGGCCTTGGAAACTGGTCCATAAGCCCTTGCATAAACTGACGGTTCAGTTCAAACTGCTGCATCATACCAGCCATGTATTCAGGTGGCGGTGGTGGTTCAGACGCACCACGACCACGACCAGCTGGCTAAACCATCCTTCTATAAGTAACAGCGATAGTTTAGCATTAAGTAATTGCCAAGACATTGAATCATCCATGAAGTAAATTGCACAAAGAAGGAAGTGCAATAGATACGACATAGTAGTTCAAATCAACATACAGATCCATACAAGGTCTATTACCAACCATAAGTCCATTACAAAAATAGACGATAGGTCCGGCATGAAAAACCTAGACAACTAGCCGGCACGCAGGCTCACGGTAGAGGGATACAACAACGAGGTATAGTGATATGCTACATCAACGTCGGGGACAACGATAGAATCAAGCCATCATCTGGAAGTAGGGGCTCTCTGGGAGGAAGAAGTTACGAGAACCTAGAGTTAGAGTTAGCAAAATCTTTAACCCGAAAGAGAGGAGAGATCAGAACCCAAAGTAAGGATGAGGAATAAAAGATCGTAATACCACCCGATTGAGATATGGGCTCGTAAGCCACAGCATCAGTGTTAGCAAAAGTTTTTCAACGTCTAGACTCAACTTCGGCCAAGGAGTTGGAAAGGGGGCTACCTACAGGCAGTCGGCTCTGATACCAACTTGTGATGCCCCCGATCTCGACCGTACACTAATCAAACACGCAATGCGTACGACCAAGATTAGGGACTCACTGCTTGATATCACAACACAACACTAGACACAAATTAAAGTCATACAACTTCATATTACAAGCCAGGGGCCTCGAGGGCTCGAATACAAAGCTCGACAAGCACGAGTCAGCGGAAGCAAATAATATCTGAGTACAGACATAAGTTAAACAAGTTTTGCCTTAAGAAGGCTAGCACAAACATAAGCAGCGGATCGAAAGAGGCAAGGCCTCCTGCGTGGGAATCTCCTAACTACTCCTGAGCGTCGGCACTCTCCACATAGTAGTAGGCTCCAGCGGTGGTGTAGTAGTCATCTCCGGCGTACTCCATCTCCTGGGCTCCATCGTCTGAACGCAGATGACTGGCTGCAGCGGTGAGTACTCATCCAAAGTACTCGCAAGACTAACATCAGAACTATGCTAAGTATGCATCAGTATCAAGGGGAGGGTGTTATATCTGGACCGACTGCAGAAAGCAAGAATAGGGGGAAGGCCTAGTCCTATCGAAGACTAGCATCTTCAGCATCTTGCAGCATTAAAAGAGAGTAGACTAGTATCCCATATATAGTCATATTATTGTAGAAATTTTATTAAGTAACCACGCCCAGAGATTCCTCCTCGACTCCCTGCGAGGAAGCAATCTGGGAGCCACATTCATTTCAAATTAAATCACAATTATAGTTGTATAAGGTCAAAGTATAACTCCAAGTCGTCCTGTTACCGTGGACACAGCTATTCGAATAGTTTGTTCATCCCTGCAGGGGTGCACCGCATTTCCAACATGCCTAATCACCTCCGGCCGGACACACTTTCCTGGGTCACGCCCGGCCTCGGGATAGCAGCACGTCGTCGCCCCACCTACGCTCAACGAAGAGGCCAGCCCACCGGTCTAAATGCTAAGCGCGCAGGGGTCATGGGCCAATCGCGCTTTGCACACCTGCGTGACGCGAGGGCGGCCGAGGTCAGTCCTAGCACACCTTATTAACAAGCGCAGTGCCGTTGCGGACCACTCAGGCGTGCGCCGCTCCATTGCTGACGTCCGAAGAGCTTCGGCTGATACAACGACGCTGAGTACCCATAACTTCTCGCACGCGATGGTTTGGTGCGTAAAAAGGCCAACGACCCAACTCAGATCAAATACCCAACTCATTAGCATTTTATTGATGCGGGGGAAGCGCGACCCATAAAGTGCGGTCCCGTCGCCCCATCTCGAGGATGTGTGGCAAGGGCCTCACCTGCCCGTCCACGCCTCATCATCATCAAACCGTGGGTACCCCTCAGGGCCGACCCATCACCAACATGTTTCTGTAACCCGGTCATAGTAACTGTGTGTATAAAACATCAAGACGGAACCTGAGGAATCACCCTCAAAGGGTCCCGCTCGATGAAACTGTCAAGGTAGACTTAGAGGAATCACCCTCGAGGGTACCACACTTGAGGGGTTGCATGATAGAGTCATCGTCGGGAGTGGTGAAGGAGGAATCACCCTCGATAACCACGACCGACTAGCTGCACTACAGAGCTAGCATCATGAGTACTTCACGAGGTGTCACCCTCGGTACTCGATACTAGCGCTGCAGAGTCGTACAACTAAGGTAAGTGCGGTGATGTGAGGGGCCTGGCTTGTCGGTCGGTTGACCGAGTCTTCGAGTCTTCGAGTCGTCGAGTCGTTGATGAAGAAACAGGGGCAACTGGGACTAAGGGGGGTCACATGGGATTCATTGATCAACCTATACTAAGCAGTTGGTATGATTGCAGGTATAGTAGCAGTTTATCAAAAGCAGGCTATGCATCAGAATAGGAGCTAACTAACACAGTAGCAAAATCTAATGCAAGAATAAGAGGGAAAGGAATGGGCTATATCGGAATGCTCAAGGGGGGGTTGCTTGCCTTGATGCTCTACGGCAAAGGCCTGATCGTCAACGGTGTATTCGTACCCAGCAGCAGCGTCAGTCTCGGGGTCTACCGGAGAGAAGAGGGGGGAAGAAACAATAAATATAAAGCAGACAAATGCATCACGATGCATGACATGACAATATGCAGAGGTAGGTATGCACTAACGCATCGCTACACGTATTAGACGGAATGGGAGAATACCTGACGATATTTCCCGGGTCTTTGGATTTATCGGACAGGCGATCAGGAGGGGAAATGTTCCATGTTCAACATGCTAGGAGCTTGTGACAGATGAAGGGATAGCGTAATCGGATTCGTGGGATTTTTCTGATGAACTTTCATGTATAAATTATTTTCATCCGAGTTACGGATTAAAAGATATGATTTTCTAAAGTTTTAAACATTTTCTGGAATTTATTTTATTTATTTAAATCAACATTATTCAGAATAGTAAATGATGATGTCATCATGACATCACTATGATGTCAGCAGGCCAACAGGGGCTGACAAGAGTCAAACCTAACATGTGGGACCCTACTGTCATAGACATAGAGCTTAATCCAGTGTTTATTTTAAACTAAACTAATTAGTTAGGGGGGTGGTCCCACCTGTCAGTGAGTGTTTAGTGTTAAATTAATTATTTTTACTAATCTAATTTTCTAATTAGCAATTGACAGGGCTGGCCCACTGTCATACACAGGGGGGGTGTCGGGCCCCACCTGTCATAGACTGGACCAGGTCCAGTCAGCAGGTTAACCCGGTCAAAAGGTCAACCAGGGGCTCGGGGCCCACGGGTTAGTGACCCTGGCAGTGGCCCCGGCCTGGCCAGGTCAGCGGCGGCCGGCGTTTCGCCACCGGCGACCAAAAACCACGGCGGATGCACGGGAGGGGCTCGGGTTTTGGCCACAGGGGGCCGTTTCGAGCGCGGCTGGTGGCGTTCGAAAGCTGGGGCTGCCGCCGTTCCATTCCGGCCATCGGAGCGAGCTGGGACGGCCCGTGGCGAGTGCTACGTCGACGGCGGTGGAGGAGCTTTCGGGCGTCGACGGCAACGAGCAACCCAGCACGGTTTCGAGCTATCTACGGGTACTACACGAGCCTACGCGGTGCACTGAGGCGAACGGTGGCATCGGTTGGACCAAAAGGTCACCGGAGACTCGCTGGCATCAAGCTCAGGCGGAGGAGCATTCGGGCTCCGGTGGAATCGGTGGCTAGAGCACGAAATCGAGGGCGTGAGAGAGAGGAGAAGGAGCAGGAGCTCACAGGGGTCCTGCAGATGTGCTCAGTGGGCTCGGGGGAGGCTCGATGGTGCCGGAATCATCGCCGGAGCGCGGCGGCGATCCGAGAAGAAGACGGCAGGGCGCGGGAGGCACGGTGGTCGTGGCAGTGCTCGTGGGCGTGACGGCAGGGCGCGGGAGGCACGGTGGCGGTGTATAGCCGGCGTCCAGGGCGGCGGCGGCGCGGGCTCGAGCGGGGAAGAAGCAGAGAGCGAGTGAGGGAGGGGGCAGGTGAGATCTAGGGCTACACGTGGCGGCCAGGGGCACGGGGGCGGCCTTATACCCGTCGGTCCATCGCCGACGAGCTGGTCCAGCGGGGACGAGCTCGGTCGCGCGCGCGCGCCTTGGTCGCCCCACTGTAGCGAGGTGGGAGACGACCGAGGGGGCCGCTGGGCCGGCCTGGGCCTGCCACTGTGGCCTAAGGCCCAGGGGGGGCTTTTTCTTTGCTTTCTTTTTCTATTCTCTATTTTCTTTATTGTTTTGCATTTTCTTTTAATAGAAATTGAGTTTAGAAAAATGTGAAGCTTGCCAAATTAAATACCCTGCAATATTCTGCTATGCCATAGTGGGTTTGGGATTTAATTGAATTCATTTGAATTATTCATAATTGGAAATGAAATAAATGGGGCTGTTTTGGGTACTGTTTGGGATGGTGGGGTCCACACCAGTAGGTTGGTGATGTTGTTTTCCTTAACATCATTTGTTTTGGAATTTTTGACAAATGTGCAACCATTTTCCTTAGCTGTTTGGGAATTCATTTTATCACAATAAAGTTCAATGGCCTTTAGTGGTGGAACTTGAAATGAGATAAGAAATTCAAAGTGATCAAACACAGTTTAGCAAAATGATTAGGCACTGATCATGGTCATCACTGTGCTTAATTACAATGATCACTGTAGCCAAAATCCAGGGTGTCACATCCCCTCTCCTCTCCCTCCCGATCTAGATTGGATCGGGCAGAGGGCACCGGCGCCCGGCGCCGCCGCCGTTCCCCGTCGCCGCCGGGCCTTCCCACCGCCGCCCTGCGCCGCCTCGCCTCCTTCCCCACATCGGACCGCGTTGCCGCCACCGGCGCTCACCTCGTCGCCGCCTCATCGCCCCCCCCTCCTCGCATGACGCCACGCCGCCGTCGCCGCTCCGCACCGTCGCCGGCCACCGCCTCCCTGGCTCCTCCCCGACGGCTCCACCGAGCCTCGCCGCCCCCGCCCTCCTGAACGCCGATGTGAGCCTCCGGGCTCCTCCCATCTCCCCCTCCCCTGTCCCCTCGTTCGCGCCGCTGCGGTCTCCGGCCGCCGGCGTTGCTCACCGTGCCACCACCGCCCGCTCGTCGCGCCGCGTGCCGCACGCCCGCGCACTCCCGCAACCGCGCGCGCTCGCCCGCGCCTCCTCTGCCGCCGCTGCTGCCCGCCGCGCCCGCTCGCAGCCCATAGCCGCTCACCGCCGCCGGCCCCTGTCGCCGCTCCCCTCACCGGCCCCGCGCGAGCCCCGCCGTGCCTTGGCCGCCGGCGAGCCCCTGTGGCTGGCCAGGGCCTCCGGCCATCGCCCCCCACCCGTGTATTTTGTTTAGTGGGGGTTAAACCCACACTAACCTCCCCCTGACCCAATGATAGAGGGGGCCCACACCCCCTAAACCGTTTTGATAAAAAAATAAAAATAAAAATAATAAAAATTAATAATAGATAATTAATTAATTAATTAATTAAATGTTAATTAGAAATCAATTAAATTAATTAAGTAATTGATTAATTAAATAGTTAATTAAGGATTAATTAGATTAGTTAATTAATTCTGTTAATTAGCTCATTTAATTAGAGTATGATAGGTGGGTCCCACCCCACTAATTAACCTGATTAATGTTAACTAAACATTAATTAAAATTGTGTCAATGACATGTGGGACCCACTGGTCAGTTTGACCAGTCAACCACACAGTTGACTGCTGATGACAGCATGACATCATGCTGATGTCATAATTGCATTTATCGATTTAATTTAATCTGTTTTAATTTCCAAAATATTAATAAAACTTTGAAAATTAATATTAAATACTCCCTCCATTCCATTATATAAGGTGTATTTGTTTTTTGATAAAATTCCACAATGTAAGGTGTATTTCTTTTAATTCCCCATAATTCCGTCATTAGCCCTTCAAAAAAAAGAAAAGTATATCTTCCCTGATTGCATGCATCTCTTCTTATAAAGAGAAAAAGGAAAGTATCTCTATCCTGATTGCATGTATCTCTTATTTTCCTAGCCAGGATGATTTAGTTGCCGCTAATAAAAAATATAGCCAAGGTTAATTCCGTCCTAGCATGTGTATAATTATGTGCCTTGGTCACCGTGCTGAAAATAATACACCTTACATAAAGGAATGGAGGGAGTAATCCGTAACTCGAATGAAAATACTTTATAGATGAAAGTTGCTCAGAGCAACGAGACGAATCCGAATGCGCGGTCCATTAGTCTGTCAGGTGCTCCTAGCATAGCAAACGTGGAACTTTTCCATCGGTTCCGTCTGTCCGATAGTAGCCCGAGACCCGGAAAATATCGTCAGATATTCCTCCGACCCGTCTGCGACATGTAATACTGCGTTAGTGCATGCCTAGCTCTGCATATTGCCATGTCATGCATCGTGTGCATGTGTCTACCTTATATTTATTGTTTCTTCCCCCCTCTTCTCTCCGGTAGACCCCGAGACTGACGGTGCTCCCGGGTACGACTACATCGTTGACGATCAGCCTTTTGCAGCAGGGCAGCAAGGCAAGCAACCCCCCCTTGAGCATTCCATTATCGCCCATTCCTTTCCCTCTTATTCTTGCATTAGATTTTGCTACTGTATTAGTTAGCTCCTATTCTGATGCATAGCCTGCTTTTGATAAACTGCTACTATACCTGCAATCATATCAACTGCCTAGTATAGGTTGATCAATGAATCCCCTGTTACCCCCCTTAGTCCCAGTTGCACCTGCTTCTTAATCGACGACTCAACGACCCGAAGAATCGAAGAATCGGTCAACCGACCGATGAGCCAGGCCCCTCACATCACCGCACACCCCTTAAGTATGGAACTGCAGAGCTATTATCGAGTTCCGAGGGTGATACCTCACTTAGCACTCCCGATGTTAATTCTGTAGCATAGCTAATCGGTCGTGGGTATCGAGGGTGGTTCCTCCTTCCCATTTATCGATGGCGACTCTTGCCATACACATACCTCGAGTGGGATCCATCGAGGGTGATTCCTCGGATTTCCACTTGGTGTATAACCACACAGTTAGTTTAACTTGACATTGTTTACATGTGAAAGACGGGACTGGAGCGACAGGCGGTACCACCCTGGTTGAGGTGGACCTGAGTTCCCGACAGTCTTGAGACGGGTCGGCCCCAAGGGTACCCGTGTGTAAGATGTGGTGGGATGCGCCGGTAAGGCATCCAAAGGGTTATGATGAGGCGTGGACGGGCAGGAGAGGCCCTTGCCACACATCCTCGAGTCGGGGTGACGGGACCGCACTTTATGGGTCGCGCTTGCCCCGTATTAATAAAATGCTAATGGGTTGGGTACTTGATCTGAGTTAGGTCGTTGGCCTTAATACGCACTAACCTTCACGTGGGAGAAGTTATGGGTACTCAGCGTCGTTGTATCAGCCGAAGCTCTTCGGACGTCAGCAATGGAGCGGCGAGCGCCGGATTGGACTGGATGGTACAGCTCTTGGACTGGAGTGTGCTAGGTCTGCTTCCGGCAGCGTTCGCATCGTGCAGGAGTGCAAGGGAAAGTGGGCCCACGAACCTACGCGCTTAGGATTTAGACCGGCGGGCTGGCCTCTTCGGTCAGCCTAGGTGGGGCGATGACGTCCTGATATCCCGAGGCCGGGCATGACCCAGGAAAGTGTGTCCGACCGGAGGTGATTCAGGCGTGTTGGGGAATATGTGGTGCACCCCTGCAGGGATGATTAATCTATTCGAATAGCCGTGTCCACGGTAACAGGACGACTTGGAGTTGTACCTTGACCTTATACAACTATAATTGTGATTTAATTTGAAATGAATGTTGGCTCCGAGATTGCTTCCTCGCAGGGAGTCGAGGAAGAATCTCTGGGCATGGTTACTTAATAAAATTACTACAATAATATGACTATATATGTGATACCAGTCTACTCTCTTCTAATGCTGCAAGATGCTGAAGATGCTAGTCTTCGATAGGACTAGGCCTTTCCCCCCTATTCTTGCTTTCTGCAGTCAGTCTAGTTATAAACCCTTTCCTTGATACTGATGCATACTTAGCATAGTTCTGATGTCAGTCCTGCGAGTACTTTGGATGAGTACTCACCGCTGCTTTGCATTCTCTTTCCCCTCGATACGATTGCTGCGTTCAGACGATGGAGCCCAGGAGATGGAGTACGCCGGAGGCGACTACCACGCCACCGCTGGAGCCTACTACTACGTGGAGAGTGCCGACGCTCAGGAGTAGTTAGGAGGTTCCCAGGCAGGAGGCCTCGCCTCTTTCGATCCGCTGCTTATGTTTGTGCTAGCCTTCTTAAGGCAAAACTTGTTTAACTTATGTCTGTACTCAGATATTAATTGCTTCCGCTGACTCGTGCTTTGTCGATCTTTGTATTCGAGCCCTCGAGGCCCCTGGCTTGTAATATGACGCTGTATGACTTTAATTTGTATCTAGTGTTGTGTTGTGATATCAATCAGTGAGTCCCTAATCTTGGTCGTACGCATTGCGTGTTTGATTAGCGTACGGTCGAAATTGGGGGCGTCACAGAGCACGACTACGATGGTCGGACACACCATCACACTATGGTGTTCCAGGTGGCGTGAGTTGTGAAACAGCTTCCACATTGTCTTGAGTTGTATACCAAACTCGTAACTCAGGTATTTACCTCCACGATCATATCGTAGACATTTTATCTTCTTGTCACGATGATCTCAAACTTCACTCTAAATTTGTTTGAACTTTTCAAATGTTTTAGACTTGTGTTTCATTTAGTAAATATCCTGATATCTACTCAAATCATCAGTGTAGGTAAGAAAATGGCGATATCCACCGCACGCTTGAACACTCATTGGACCGCATACATCAACATGTATCATTTCCAATAAGTCACTTGCCCGCTCCATCAAGTGGAAAACGGGGTTTTAGTCATCTTGCCCATGAGGCATGGTCCGCATGTCTCAACCGATTTGAAATCGAGTGAGTTCAAAGATCCATCAGCATGGAGTTTCTGCATGCGCTTTACACCAATATGACCTTTAGCGGCAGTGCCACAAGTATGTGGAACTATCATTATTAACTTTGCATCTTTTGGCATTAATATTATGAACATGTGTATCATTACGATCGAGATCAATGAACCATTCACATTGGGTGCATGACCATTGAAGGTATTATTCATGTAAACAAAATAACCATTATTTTCTGACTTAAATGAATAACCGTATTGCAATAAACACGATACAATCATGTTCATGCTCAACACAAACACCAAATAACATTTATTTAGGCTCAACACTAATCCCGAAGGTAGGGGGAGTGTGCGATGGTGATCACATCAACCTTGGAAACACTACCAACACACATCATCACCTCGCACTTAGCTAGTCTCCGTTTATTTTGTAGCTTTTATTTCGAGTTACTAACATTAGCAACTAAACCGGTATCTAATACCCAGGTGCTACTAGGAGTACTAGTAAGGTACACATCAAAAATACGTATATCAAATATACTTCCATTGACGTTGCCAGCCTACTTATCTACCAAGTATCTAGGGTTGTTCCGCTTTAGCGACCGTTCTCCTCATAATAGAAGCACTCAATCTCGGGTTTGGGTTCAACCTTGGGTTTCTTTACTGGAGCGGCAACTAGCTTGCCATCCATGAAGTTTCCCTCCTTGCCCTTGCCCTTCTCGAAACTAGTGGTTTTACTAAGCATCAACACTTGATGCTCCTTCTTGATTTCTACCTTCGCGGTGTCAAACATCGCGAATAGCTCGGGGATCATTATTTCCATCCCTGGCATTTCATAGTTCATCACGAAGCTCTAGTAGCTTTGTGGCAGTGACTTGGAGAACTATATCAACCACTATCTTATCTCGAAGATCAACTCCCACTCAATTCAAGCGATTGTAGCACCTAGACAATCTGACCACATGCTTACCGATTGAGTTATTCTCCTTCATCTTGCGGGCAAAGAATCTTGTTGGAGGTCTCATACCTATCAACACGGGCATGAGCTTGAGATCCCAATTTCAGCTCTTAGAACATCTCATATGTTCCGTGACGTTCAAAACGTTTTGGAGCCTCAATTCTAAGCCGTAATGCATCACGCACTGAACTATCAAGTAGTCATCAGAACGTGCTTGTCAGATGTTCACAACATCTACAAACAATGCTTGAGCGGGTGGCGCACTGAGCGGTGCATTAAAGACATAAGCCTTCTGTGTAGCAATGAGGACAATCCTCAGATCACGGACCTAGTTCGCATTATTGCTACCATCATCTTTCAATTCTATTTTCTCTAGGAATGTATAAAAACGGGGGAGCTACAGCGCGAGCTATTGATCTACAACATAATTTGCAAAGTCACTTTGACTATGTTCATGATAATGAGTTCAATTAATCATATTACTTAAGAACTCCCACTCAAATCAACATCCCTCAGGTTGTCTAAGTGTGACATGATCCAAATCCACCAACCCATGTCCGATCATCACGTGAGATGAGGTGGTTTCAATGGTGAACATCTCCATGTTGATCATATCTACTATATGACTCATGTTCGACCTTTCGGTCTGTTGTGTTCTGAGGCCATGTCTGTACATGTTAGGCTCGTCAAGTTTAACCCGAGTGTTCCACATGTGCAACACTGGCTTGCACCCGTTGTATGCAAACGTAGAGTCTATCACACCCGATCATCACGTGGTGTCTCGAAACGACGAACTTTCGCAACGGTGCATACTCGGGGAGAACACAATTTTATCTTGAAATTTTAGTGAGGGATCACCTTATAATGCTACCGTCGTCCTAAGCAAAATAAGATGCATAAAAGGATTAACATCACATGCAAATCATAAGTGACATGGTATGGCCATGAACTTGTGCTTTTGATCTCCATCTCCAAAGCACCGGCATGATCTGCATCGTCACCGGCATGACACCATGATCTTCATCATCTTGATCTCCATCAATGTGTCGCCATGAGGTTGTTGTGCCAACTATTGCTTCTACAACTATTGCTAACTCATAGCGATAAAGTAAAGCAAAACGGCAAAAATAAATTAAAGACAACCCTATGGCTCCTGCCGGTTGTCGTACTCATCGACATGCAAGTCGTGATTATCTATACATAACATGATCATCTCATACATCACATATATCTCATCATGTCATTGGCCATATCATATCACAACATTCCCTGCAAAACAAGTTTGACGTCCTCTATTGTTGTTGCATGTTTTACGTGGCTGCTATGGGTATCTAGCAAGAACGATTCTTACCTACGCAAAAGCACAATGGTGATACACAAATTGCTATTCAACCTTCTCAAGGACCGCCTTTGTCGAATCCGATCCAACTAAAGTGGGAGAGACAGACTCCCGCCAGCCATCTTTATGCAACAAAGTCACATGTCAATTAATGGAACCGGTCTCTCGTAAGCGTACAAGTAAGGTTGGTCCGGGCCACTTCATCCCACAATACCGCTGAATCAAGAAAAGACCAAGGGAGGAAGCAATCTGAGAATCAATGCCCACAAACTCCTTTGTGTTCTTCTCGTGATCTCATCTACGCATAGACCTAGCTCATGATGCCACTGTTGGGGAACGTTGCATGGGAAACAAAAAATTTCCTACGCACACGCAAGATCTATCCATGGTGATGAGTATCAACGAGAGGGAGAGTGGATGTATGTACCCTTGTAGATCGCTAAGCGGGAAGCGTTAAGAAACGCGGTTGATGTAGTCGAACATCTTCGCGATCCAAATCGCAAGCCGTCCCGCGATCCAATCACGATCCGTCCCGATCTAGCGCCGAACGGACGGCACCTCCGCGTTCAGCACACGTACAACTCGATGATGATCTCCGCCTTCTTGATCTAGCAATAGGGGGTGGAGAGGTGGATGAGATCTCCAGTAGCACGATGGCGTGGTGTTGGTGGTGGTGGAGTTATCCCGGCAGGGCTTCGCCTAAGCACTACCGGAATCTATTTGGTGGAGGAACTAGAGAATAGAGAACTAGCATGTGGCCGTGTGTTTTGGGGCTCTATTCCTCTAGTATATATAGGAGGGAGAGGGAGGAGCAAGCCTCCCTAGGGTTTCCCCTAGGGGTCGGCCGAACCAGGGCAAGGAGGAGTCCAATCCACTTCCTACTAGGAAGTGGATTCATATTAGGAAGGAGTCCTATTCCTTCCTATCTCCACCTTTTTTTCCTCTTGGGCATATGTGCCCTTATGGGGTCGGTTCTCCAGCCCATTAGGGGCTGGTGCGCCACCTCTTGGGCCCATGTGGCCCCCGGGGTGGGTGGGCCTCACCCGGTGGACCCCCGGAACCCATTCGTCACTCCAGGTACACTACCGGAAATACCCGAAACTTATCCGGAACCCAAATACCACTTTCCTATATATAAATCTTTACCTCCGGACCATTCCAGAGCTCCTAGTGACGTCCGGGATCTCATCCGGGACTCCGAACGACCTCCGGTCACCAACACATATATCTCAATACTACCGAAACGTCACCGAACGTTAAGTGTGCAGACCCTGCGGGTTCGAGAACTATGTAGACATGACCGAGACCCCTCTACGGTCAATAACCAATAGCGGGACCTGGATGCCCATATTGGTTCCTACATATTATACGAAGATCTTTATTGGTTGAACCTCTATGTTAAGGATTCAGTTAATCCCGTATGTTGTTCCCTTTGTTCTTCGGTATGTTACTTGCCCGAGATTCGATCGTCGGTATCTCTATACCTAGTTCAATCTCGTTACAGGCAAGTCTCTTTACTTGTTCCATAATACAAGATCCCGTGGCTAACTCTTTAGTCACTTTGCTTTAAAGGCTTATTGTGATGTTGCATTACCGAGTGGGCCCTGAGGTACCTCTCCGTCACATGGAGTAGCAAATCCCAGTCTTGATCCATGCCCACTCAATAGACACCCTCGGAGATACATGTAGAGCATCTTTATAGTCACCCAGTTACGTTGCGACGTTTGATACACACAAGGTATTCCTCCGGTGTCAGTGAGTTACATGATCTCATGGTCATAGGAACAGATACTTGACATGCAGAAAACAATAGCAATAAACTGACACGATCATATGCTACGTTCATAGTTTAGGTCTTGTCCATCACATCATTCTCCTAATGATGTGATCCCGTTATCAAATGACATCTCATGTCTATGGCTAGGAAACCTTTACCATCTTTGATCAACGAGCTAGTCTATTAGAGGCATACTAGGGTCACAGTGTTGTCTATGTACCCACACATGTATTTGAGTTTCCAATCAATACAATTATAGCATGGATAATAAACAATTATCATAAAGAAGGAAATATGATAATAAATAATTTATTATTGCTTCTAGGGCATATTTCCAACACTATTGTCAGGATTACTCCCACGACAGTTGGCACCACCTTGGGGCGGCAGTTCTAGCACACTCCGACGCAAGTGGAGATTCGTTTATTTTTCCGACCATCATGCTGGCACTCGGCGGAGAGATCCTCTTCGGCAGCCTCCGGTTTATCGCCGACGGTTTAGCTTGGCTTCACGACGCGTCGCTGGACCTAGATGCGTTCCCTACCCGAGGGGCTATGCATTTCAGCGCAGCGGCGCATGAGGTTCTCCTGTGACAGTCGTCGAAGCCATACAGCTCGGGGCAGATCTGTTCGACCTCCGTCCGCCGCTAGCGTTCCGGACGATCACAGTTGTAGCGGTGGCTCAAAATGTCATAGCACGGCAACCTACCTCCGAGCAGGTCGCGGTGCTCGACTCCGGTGAGCCAACTCTCAGTTTGTCTCCCACATCGGGCGACGAGCTTTCCGATGAATCCGAGTGTTAAAGTAGTGGAAACGCTCCTGAGATACTGATGAATCCGGTGAGCCAACTCTCAGTTTGTCTCCCACATCGGGCGATGAGCTTTCTGATGAATCCGAGTGTTAAAGTAGTGGAAACGCTGCTGAGATACTGATGGCACACTCCACCGATCATGGTACACATGGGTACTCGATGGGTGGTTCTTGTGACCGAGGCGGAGGTCGTTTCGGCGACAGTCCTTCCGATGGTTATTTTAACCAACCTCTCTCTCGGGAGAAGCGGGAAGAGAGGAGAAGGAGGGACGATGAAGTACTTCTTATCCCTATCACGGGAAAGACACCCGAGGAGATAGCCTTGGAGGCCACACGCCAGGCCACCTTGGCTGAGCGTGAGCATTTAGAGAGGCTCCAATGAGCACTCGACGAACGCGCAGCAAGAGCGCAACCAAGCTCAAGTTACACCAGGCGGCGGCCGATCCCGAGTGATAAACCGCCCAAGATCCCTGTGATGCGTACTCCTATAGAGAACCTAGCTGCAGCCACTCGGATAGATGAATCTATTCAGCCGTCCGGCTCTACGGCTGGAGAAGGCATTAAGCAGATTCAGACTCTACTGAACACGGCGATGAGACAAAATGCAGAAGTGTCCCAGTCGAATTAGCGTGTTTACAACAAGTCCTTTCGGGCTCACACTGTCCAGTCTGCACATAGTCCGCATGCTTATGGTAAACGCCGATACTCTCCTCCTCCTCCGAGCGGCCGGCACGGAGGACATTTGCGTGACGACCGTGACATCAGTCGGACGCCCCCTCTGAGGGGTGGTTCACACGGCAAGCGCCCCTATGATGAAGGTCGACCTCACGGAGAAGACTGCAATCGGACTCCCCCTCATCCCATAGGTTATGAGGAAGCAGGCCGACGCCCTCCGTTGCTCAATGCCAGGTCTACCATCACTCGGAGATTGGTGGACAAAAGCCGAGTGCTCAGAGACCGAGTGAGCGGATGGAGGACGTCAGGTCTAGAGTGTTTTTGCAGATATATCCGAGAGGCCGAGATTCCCCCCAACTACAGGTTGCCAACGGGGATTGGGAAGTTCAATGGCGAATCCATGCCTGAAACTTGGCTCGAGGACTACCGGGTGACAGTTTAGATTGGAGGTGGTGATGACTTCGTGGCAATGAAGCATCTTCCCCTCATGTTGGAAGGATCTTCTCGGGCATGGTTGAACCAGTTACCTTCTAGCAGCATCTATTGCTGGGAGGACCTGGCGCAAGTGTTCATCAACGCATTTGAATGCACTTACAAGCATCCGGGTGCATTGACAGAGTTGCCGAATTGTGTCGAGAAAAGCAATGAAACTCTCCGAGAGTACATACATCGATGGACCACTCTGCACAACACGGTTGAGAATGTCACCGAGCACCAGGCCTTGTGCGCCTTCAAGTCACGCACTTGGTACCGGGAGCTCATCCTGAAGTTTGGCCAATTGGGAGATCTGTTTCTCAGTCGGGCCATGGAGATCGCCAATAAATATGCCACTGGCAAAGAGGAAGACCGCCTCCGCAGTAGCAAAGGGTGAGCTGGCGATGCCCCTTAATCGGTAGAGAACGCAGGCAAGAAGCAGAAGCAGAAAGCCAATCCTCCGAGAAAGGCTTAAGTGGCTGTGATTCCTGGTCAGGGAAAGCCGAAGCCGAAAAAGAATAAGAAGAAAGATTGGGCTAACAAATAGAAGCCCGAGTACAATTCTGAAGTGCTGGATCAGCCCTGTGCTATCCACACTAAAAAGGATGAAGAGGGCAACCTCATTTACACAAAGCACACCACTCGGGAGTGCCGAATGTTCAAGCATGAGATGGGTAAATAGGCTCTACAGAGAAGGACAACGACGAAGAAGGTGAGCGAGATTCCGAGTACCCTCAGGTCAACAAGGTTCGGAACATGATCTTCTTGGATGTCGAAAGTAAGAGCCGATTGAAGGTCATCACTCGGGAGGTGAACTTGGTGGCTCCGACTGCCGTCAAGTACCTCAATTGGACAAAAACTCCTTTTACTTTCGATCAATCTGATCACCCAGCCCACATAGCCACCCCGGGAGGCAGACGCTAGTTGTCGATCCGGCTGTCAATGGAGTCCTACTGCGCAAAGTTTTGATCGACGGAGGCAGTGGGCTGAACATAATTTATGCGGACACACTCAGCGCAATGGGCATTCCGATGTCCCGCCTGAGTAAGAGTAACATGCATTTCCATGGGGTCATCCTGGAAAGAAAGCCGAGTCATTCGGTCAGATAGCTCTAGACGTCGTCTTTGGCAGAGAGAAGAACTTTCGAAAGGAACGCCTGACGTTCGAAGTGGTTGATTTTCGGAGTGTGTATCATGCTATCCTGGGTAGGCCTACCTACACACGTTTCATGCCCCGACCATGTTACGTGTATCTTAAGCTCAAGATGCCAGTGCCGAATGGTGTGATCACGGTTACCGGCGATCGGAAGGTTGCTGAAGAGTGCCTCCAGCAGGCCTCTAAAATTGCAAATGAGCAAGTACTCGCCGTCGAACACGACGGGTACAGGAAGGCAGTGGACGCTGCAGATTTTCTCAAGTCCAAGGGACCGGCGACGGAATCAGCTTTCTAGTCGGCCGGCGAAACTAAGCAGGTTCACGTTCATCCCACCGATCCGAGTGCGGCTCCGATCAACATCTCGATAACACTCGATGAAAAATAGGAAGCCGAGCTCATCCAGTTCCTCCATGAGAACTCGGATATCTTCTCATGGAAGCCGTCTGACATGCCGGGGGTTCCCAGGAGACTGGCTGAGCACCGACTCCGAGTGGATCCTAGGGTCAAACCAGTCAAGGAGCACTTGCGTCGATCCTCCGTAGAGAAGCGTGATGTCTACTACGCAACCTTCTTCTTGTAGACTCGTGTTGGGCCTCCAAGCGCAGAGTTTTCTAGGACAGTAGCAAATTTCCCTCAAGTGGATGACCTAAGGTTTATCAATCCGTGGGAGGCGTAGGATGAAGATGGTCTCTCTCAAACAACCCTGCAACCAAATAACAAAGAGTCTCTTGTGTCCCCAACACACCCAATACAATGGTAAATTGTATAGGTGCACTAGTTCGGCGAAGAGATGGTGATACAAGTGTAATATGGATGGTAGATATAGGTTTTTGTAATCTGAAAATATAAAAACAGCAAGGTAGCAAGTGATAAAGTGAGCACAAACGGTATTGCAATGCTTGGAAACATGGCCTAGGGTTCATACTTTCACTAGTGCAAGTTCTCTCAACAATACTAGCATAGTTGAATCATATGTAAATCCCTCACGTGCGACAAAGAGTTCACTCCAAAGTCACAAATAGCGGAGAACAAACGAAGAAATTATTGTAGGGTACGAAACCACCTCAAAGTTATCTTTTCTGATCAATCTTATGAGCATTCCCTATAAGTATCACAAACAGCCCTAGAGTTCCTACTAAAATAACACCTTAAGATACACATCAACCAAAACCCTAATGTCACCTAGATACTCCAATGTCACCATGAGTACCCATGGGCTTGATTATATGATATGCATCATACAATTTCAGATTCATCATGTTCAATCCAACACAAAAAACTTCAAAGAGTGCCCCAAAGTTTCTACCGGAGAGTCAAGACGAAAACATGTGCCAACCCCTATGCATAGATTCCCAAGGTCACGGAACCCGCAAGTTGATCACCAAAACATACATCAAGTGGATCAATAGAACATCCCATTGTCACCACGGATATCCCATCGCAAGACATACATCAAGTGTTCTCAAATCCTTAAAGACTCAATCCGATAAGTAAACTTCAAAGGGAAACACAATTCATCACAAGAAGATAGAGAGGGGAAAACTCCATATGATTCATCTATATCAATAAAGCTCACGGTACATCAAGATCGTGCCATCTCAAGAACACGAGAGAGAGAGATCAAACACATAGCTACTGGTACATACCCTCAGCCCCGAGGGTGAACTACTCCCTCCTCGTCATGGTGACCGCCGGGATGATGAAGATGGCCTCCGGTGATGGTTCCCCCTCCTGCAGGGTGCTGGAACGGGCTCCCGATTGGTTTTTCGTGGCTACAGAGGCTTGCGGCGGCGGAACTCCCGATCTAGGTTTCTTTCTGGGGGTTTCGGTATTTATAAGAATTTTTGGCGTCGGTCTCACGTCAAGGGGGTGCTCGAGGAGTCCACAAGCCACGAGCGCCCTCCCGGGGGGGGGGGGTAGGGCGCGCCCTCCTGGCTTGTGGCCTCCTCGGTCACTTCCTGGCCCAGCTCCGGTGCTTCGGGGGTCTCTTTTGGTCCATAAAAAATCACCGTAAATTTTCAGCCCATTCCGAGAACTTTTATTTCTGCACAAAAAACGACACCATGGTAGTTCTGCTGAAAACAGCGTCAGTCCGGGTTAGTTCTAATAAAATCATACCAAAATCATATAAAATTATTGTAAACATGGCATGAATACTTCATAAATTATAGATACGTTGGAGACGTATCAGCTTCCCCAAGCTTAATTCCTGCTCGTCCTCGAGTAGGTAAATGATAGAAGAAATAATTTATGAAGTGTGAATGCTAGCAAGTGCACAAGTTTGATCAATGATAATTCCAATCAATTTTTCTAGCATCAATATAAACCATAAACAGTAGCTCATCTCATAAAACTTCTTATGATCAAGTAACAAGCTATTCACATGTTAAAGTACAGACCAGAAAATTTCTTAAAAACAAACAAACCATATTCCTAGTCATCGAACAATTGCAATTCATCTTATTTTCAGGAAGGGTCTATGTAAGAGCTTTGATTTAGCAAATTCCACATACTCAACTATCATATAGTCTTCCATGATTATTGTCACTCAAAGCATATTTTTAGAACAAATAGCATCCATCGAACACAGAGAAAGATAGGGGCTTAATGTTTTGCCTCCTAACTTATTTATCATATAGATAATTGTCAACAATAATAATTCATGATCAAATATATTTGTGTGGATATATATGTCTAGATCATTCCCCAACACATGACGCTTGCCAAGAGAAAATGACGAAATATAGGAAGTGGTGAAGATCACCATGACTCTTGCATAAAGGTAAGTACTAGAAAGTAAAAGATAGGCCCTTCGCAGAGGGAAGCATTGATTTGCAAAGGTGCCAGAGCTCGAGCTTTTAAAACAGAGATGAATAATAATTTTGAGCGGTATGCTTTCATTGTCAACATAACAACCGAGAGATCTCGGTATCTTCCATGCTAGATACATTATAGGCGGTTCCCAAATAGAATGGTAAAGTTTTTACTCCCCCTCCACCAATCAATCACACTCCACGGCGAGCCGAATCCACGGGTACCGTCCATACAAACAACAATCTTGGGGGAGTTTTGTTTCATTATATTTTGATTTGATTTTTTTGAGCATGGAACTAGGCATCCCGAATACCAGCCACTTTCTCGTGAATGATAGTGAATCAACACATATCTTGAGAATAAGCCACCTAGCATGGAAGATACTGACAGCCACTAGTCACTATATGAGCGATTCGGACATACAAAACAGAATTTTATTTGAAGGTTTAGAGTTTGGCTCATGAAAATTTACTTGGAACGGTAGGTAAATACCGCATATAGGTAGGTATGGTGGACTCTTATGGCAAAACTGGTTTAAGGGTGTTTGGATGCACAAGTAGTATTTCTACTTGGTGTGGAAGTTTTGGCTAGTATGAGGTGGAAGCAAGCACCACATGTTGGAGGATCCATAACAATATAACTTCTATACAAATATACCCAAACATAACTCATTAGCTTGTCTTCCTTGTCCAATTTTAACTAATTTGCTCGAGTTTGAAAATAATTAATGAGCTCACAATCATAGAATATGTCCAAGATAGTATATTTATATGTGGAATCTCTCTTCCTTCAATATTCTTTCATGAATTGTTCAAGTGACCAATGCGGTGTTTGCTAACTTTCAATAAATTTTACCACCTATACTTATTATGTGTGAAGTCATTACTCCCCATGGGATAAGTATATGAAGCATATTTAATTTCAGATTTATGATATTCAATTCATTCAACCATTTACTCATAGGATATAAGTGAAGCACGAGAGTGAATGACAAACAACTCCAAAAAGATATAAGTGAAGATCAATGCGTAGTCAACAATTAAGTAGCTATGTGAGGACTTTATCTCTCTATCTCTCTCTCAATAAATATTTTCAGATCTGAGTATTTTATTCAACAGCAAGCAAAAGGAAAATAGAACTCCAAGAATAGCACGCATCATGTGAACGAATAAAAATTTAGGCTCAACATAGGCTAACCGATAATTGTTGATGAAGAGAGGTGGGATGTGTAGCATCCCCAAGCTTAGATGCTTGAGACTTCTTGAAATATTTACTTGGGGTGCCTTGGGCATCCCCAAGCTTGAGCTTTTGTATCTCATTCAATCCTCTCATATCATGGTTTCACCTATTCTCAAAAACATCTTCCACACAAAACATGAAAAGAACTCGTGAGATAGGTTAGTACACATAATAATAAATCAACTCTTCATGTACTGCCAAGAGAAGTTGCATAATAATTTTCAAACATTAGGTACTGTATACTATCATCTCCACAATTTATATCTACAAATATAGGCTATGGAAACTATAGGATAAGTAGATAACAAAACTATGACAGCAATCTGTCCAAACAGAACAGTCTGTAGCAATCTATTAAACCAGTGTACTTATGTAACTCAAAAAATTATGAAAATTTAGGACATGCTAAGTAATTTATATGAAATCACTGTGTAAAAATTTCAAAAACTATCCACGTTCTAGTAAAATATGAAAATTCAAACACTACAGCCAAAGTTTCTGTTTTTAAACAGCACTCATCAAAACATGCAATGCAAGCATCCTAAGGCAATTCTTGGAAATTTTTATTGAAAAACAAGATTATAAATAACTCCTAACAGAGAACAACAAAATAATATGACTCTCCAAGCAAAACTCATATTATGTGACGAATAAAAATATAGCTCCAAGTAAGATATACCGATA
This sequence comes from Elymus sibiricus, assembly GCA_039707655.1. Lineage (NCBI taxonomy): Eukaryota > Viridiplantae > Streptophyta > Magnoliopsida > Poales > Poaceae > Elymus > Elymus sibiricus. The sequence goes on from CM077669.1 coordinate 139,371,290, forward strand.
ATGTTGAAGACGAAAGAGGGGATGCCTTCCGGGGCATCCCCAAGCTTAGGCGCTTGAATCTTCCTTGGATATTACCTTGGGAGTGCCTTGGGAATCCCCAAGCTTAGGTTCTTGTCACTCCTTATTCTCCTCATATCGGTGTCTCACCCAAAACTTGAAAACTTCAATCACACAAAACTTAACGGAACTTCGTGAGAAGGGTTAGTGTAGTAAAGATAAATCATTCACTTAGGTACTGTCAAGACAAGATTCATAATTGTTCCCAAGTCATACCTACTGTATTATATCATTCCCATAATTTATATCACTCAATATAAGCTATGGGAACACTAAAACAAGCAAACTATGCATGCAAAACAGAATCTGTCAAAAACAGAACAGTCTGTGAAGGTCTGTAGAGTAACCATACTTCGCTGTCTCTAAAAATTCTTAACAATTAGGAAAATCTAGGAAATTTGTATATCAATCATGTGTAAAAATTTCAGATCATTATCATGCTCCAGTAAAAAATTAAAATTCCTGTACTGGAGTCAAAAGTTTCTGTTTTTGCACAGAATCAAGTCAACTATCATCTACACTATCCCAAAGGCTTTACTTGGCACTTTATTGAAAAAAAACTATAAAACATGATTATACAGTAGCTTAGTCATGTGGACACACAAAAAAAGTAGGGATAAATATTGGGTTGTCTCCCAACAAGCGCTTTTCTTTAATGCCTTTTAGCTAGGCATGATGATTTCAATGATGCTCACATAGGAATAATAATTATAACATGCAAAAGAGCATCATGAATCTCATGACAAGCACATTTAAGTCTAACCCACTTCCTATGCATAGGGATTTTGTGAGCAAACAACTTTTGGGAACAAGAATCAACTAGCATAGGAAGGTAAAACAAGCAAAACCTCAAGATTTTCAACACATAGGGAGGAAACTTAATATTATTGCAATTCCTACAAGCATATACTCCTCCCTCATAATAATTTTCAGTAGCATCATGAAAGAATTCAACAATATAACCAGCACATAAAGCATTCTTTTCATGATCTACAAGCCTAGAAATTTTGTCACTCTCCACATAAGCAATTTTCTTCTCATTCATAATAGTGGGAGTATCATATGAAGCTCGAATACTAAAAATTGTTTCCACATTAAAAGAGTAATGTTCAGTAAAAGGATATTCAAAATTATGACAATAATTATCACTACTCTTTATAACATACGTATCATCACAATAATCATCATAAGTAGCAACTTTGTTCTCATCATAGTCAATTGAAACCTCTTCCGAAATAGTGGAATCATTAATAAATAAAGTCGTGACCTCTCCAAATCCACTTTTATAATTATAATAAGATTCAACACCCTCCAAAATAGTGGGATAATTATTATCTAAAGTTGACACTCTGCCAAACCCACTTTCATAAATATTGCAATCATCATAAATAGGGGGTATGCTATCATCATAAATTTGCACATCAAAACTTGGGGGACTAAAAATATCATCTTCGTTAAACATAGCATCCCCAAGCTTGGGAAAAACATTAATTGCAGCAAATAAATTCTCAAACATGTCATTCTCATCAAACATAGCATCCCCAAGCTTGTGGCTTTGCATAACATAAGCATAATCACTCTCATCATTAATAGTATGAATATCACCAATCGTATAACAATTAGTATCATCACAACTTTCTAAGTTGGTGCCAAAAAGATTTTCAAGATTATAAGGGGTGTCATTATTTGGGAGAGATACCTCTTTACCTTTACTTTTCCTTCTTTTCTTCTTCTTCACCGCATTATGTGTGGGTTTATTTAATTCCTCCAAGCTTCTTTTTGAAGAGGTTGGTTGAATAAAAAGCTCCTCCTCGTTACCTGATTCATCATAAGAAAAAATAGGAGGATATTGGGAAACCTCTTCCCCTTCATTAGTATTCTCTTCATCTTCTATTTGTTTTCTTGTCTTTAAGTAATTGGCACTATAAGTATTCTCAATGCAATTTACCACGCAATACATATAGATTTCATTTAGGTCAAAATCAATCATTTTCATGAGAACCCATGCTGGAACATCCTTAGTTTTATGTTTCATTTCTTCATACCCCCAAAATAGACTAAGTTCCTTATGATGCTCTAGGGTAATGAGGTTATCACAATTTTTGGACACAATTCGATCATGAAACAATTCAGATTGGAAATTAAAATGACCACTTTCATTGCAAAGTTCACAAGGACGGCGAGAAATATTAAGTCTATCAGCACAAACATATAGTCTCTCTTGCAACCATTTAGTTTCTAAATACTTATGCCTCTTACAAAATCTATCTTCCCTTTTAGGCATGTCTTCACAAACTCTATGCACTCCACAAAAATTGACATGCTTATAAGAAATCTTTTTATCATGACCAGTGCAATCATCATTAGTACTATGGATATTCAAAGAATTCATACTAACAACATTGCAATCATGCTCATCACTCAAATATTTAGTAACAAACATTTTAATAACTTCTTCTTCTAACACTTGAGCACAATTTTCCTTTCCATCATTTTCACGAAAGACATTAAAAAGATGAAGCATATGAGGCAACCTCAATTCCATTTTTTTGTAGTTTTCTTTTATAGACTAAACTAGTGATAAAACAAGAAACTAAAAGATTCAATTGCAAAATCTAAAGATATACCTTCAAGCACTCACCTCCCCGGCAACGGCGCCAGAAAAGAGCTTGATGTCTACTACGCAACCTTCTTCTTGTAGACTCGTGTTGGGCCTCCAAGCGCAGAGTTTTGTAGGACCGTAGCAAATTTCCCTCAAGTGGATGACCTAAGGTTTATCAATCCGTGGGAGGCATAGGATGAAGATGGTCTCTCTCAAACAACCCTGCAACCAAATAACAAAGAGTCTCTTGTGTCCCCAACACACCCAATACAATGGTAAATTGTATAGGTGCACTAGTTCGGCGAAGAGATGGTGATACAAGTGTAATATGGATGGTAGATATAGGTTTTTGTAATCTGAAAATATAAAAACACTAAGGTAGCAAGTGATAAAAGTGAGCACAAACGGTATTGCAATGCTTGGAAACAAGGCCTAGGGTTCATACTTTCACAAGTGCAAGTTCTCTCAACAATACTAACATAGTTTAATCAAATGTAAATCCCTCACGTGCGACAACGAGTTCACTCCAAAGTCAAAAATAGCGGAGAACAAACGAAGAAATTATTGTAGGGTACGAAACCACCTCAAAGTTATCTTTTCCGATCAATCTTATGAGCTATCCCTATAAGTGTCACAAACAGCCCTAGAGTTCGTACTAAAATAACACCTTAAGATACACATCAACCAAAACCCTAATGCCACCTAGATACTCCAATGTCACCACGAGTACCCATGGGCTTGATTATACGATATGCATCACACAGTTTCAGATTCATCATGTTCAATCCAACACAAAAAACTTCAAAGAGTGCCCCAAAGTTTCTACCGGAGAGTCAAGACGAAAACATGTGCCAACCCCTATGCCTAGATTCCCAAGGTCACGGAACCCGCAAGTTGATCACCAAAACATACATCAAGTGGATCAATAGAACATCCCATTGTCACCACGGATATCCCATCGCAAGACATACATCAAGTGTTCTCAAATTCTTAAAGACTCAATCCGATAAGTAAACTTCAAAGGGAAACTGAATTCATCACAAGAAGATAGAGAGGGGAAAACTCCATATGATTCATCTATATCAATAAAGCTCGCGGTACATCAAGATCGTGCCATCTCAAGAACACGAGAGAGAGAGAGAGATCAAACACATAGCTACTGGTACATACCCTCAGCCCCGAGGGTGAACTACTCCCTCCTCGTCATGGAGACCGCCGGGATGATGAAGATGGCCTCCGGTGATTGTTTCCCCCTCCGGCAGGGTGCCGGAACGGCCTCCCGATTGGTTTTTCGTGGCTACAGAGGCTTGCGGCGGCGGAACTCCTGATCTAGGTTTCTTTCTTGGGGTTTTGGTAGTTATAGGAATTTTTGGCGTCCGTCTCACGTCAAGGGGGTGCTCGAGGAGTCCACAAGCCACGAGCGCCCTCCCGGGGGGGTAGGGCACGCCCTCATGGCTTGTGGCCTCCTCGGTCACTTCCTGGCCCAGCTCCGGTGCTTCGGGGGTCTCTTTTGGTCCATAAAAAATCACCGTAAATTTTCAGCCCATTCCGAGAACTTTTATTTCTGCACAAAAAACGACACCATGGTAGTTCTGCTGAAAACAGCGTCAGTCCGGGTTAGTTCTAATAAAATCATACCAAAATCATATAAAATTATTGTAAACATGGCATGAATACTTCATAAATTATAGATACGTTGGAGACGTACCAAAGCGCAAGGCGATTGGTGAAGAGATCGCTCGGCTCCTAGCTGCTGAATTCATTCGCAAAGTCTTCCATTCTGAGTGGCTGGCCAACCCTGTGTTGGTGCCCAAGAAGGACAAGTCCCTCCGGATGTGCATCGACTTCAAACACCTTAATCTGGCCTGCCCGAAAGATCATTTTCCCCTTCTCCGCATAGATCAAATAGTATATTCCACCGCCGGATGTGAACGCCTGTCGTTCTTAGATGCGTACTCCGGGTACCATCAGATCTGAATGTATGGACCAGATGAAATAAAAACAGCTTTCATCACCCCATTCGGGTGTTTCTGCTACATCACTATGCCATTCGGGCTCAAGAATGTTGGGGCAACTTTTATGCGCATGATTCAGAAGTGTTTGCAAGAGCAAATCAGTTGGAACGTAGAGGCTTACATGGATGACATCGTGGTCTAGTCCAGGAAAGGTTCTGACCTCTTGGCTGACATCGCCGAAACCTTCGCCAACCTCCACCATTTCCAAATAAAACTCAATCCTTCAAAATGCACATTCGGAGTGCCCTCAGGTAAGCTACTCGGTTTTCTCGTTTCCGAGCGAGGAATCGATGCTAATCTGGACAAGATCGGTGCCATCGTCCGAATGAAGAAACCTGTCCGTCTGCATGACGTCCAGAAGCTCACGGGATGCCTGGCATCCCTGAGTAGATTCATATCTCGACTCGGTGAAAAGGCCTTGCCTCTTTACCGATTGATGAAGAAGTCTGATATCTTTGAATGGACCCCTGAAGCGCAAGCCGCATTCGATCAGCTCAAGGCCTTGCTTTCCACCCAGCCGGTGTTAGCTGCTTCGAGCAGCCATGAGCCTTTGCTCTTGTACATCGCGACTACTAGCCAGGTGGTCAGCACTGTCCTCACTGTGGAGTGCGAGGAATCGGGAAAAAGATTCAAAGTGATGAGACCCTATTATTATATTTCGGAGGTCTTGACTCCTTCCTAACAAAGGTATCCACACTATCAGAAGTTAGTTTATGGCATTTACCTCACTGTGAAGAAGGTAGCTCATTAGTTCCAAGAGCACTCGTTAACAATTATCAGCGATGCGCCCCTGTCGGAGATCCTGCATAATAGAGACGCCACGGGCCAAGTGGCCAAATGGGCGATTGAGCTCCTCTCACTGCAGATCAAGTTCGAGACCAAGAAGGCGATCAAGTCTTAGGCACTTGTGAACTTTCTAGCCGAGTGGATAAAATAGGAACAGTCGGCTCCTAGTGTTCCTTAACATTGGACCATGTTTTTTGATGGATCTAAGATGCTTCAAGGGTTTGGAGCTGGAGTAGTTCTTGTTTCCCCCAGAGGAGACCTATTGAGCTACGCCCTTCAAATTCATTTCGACTCATCAAACAATGAGGCCGAGTACGAAGCCCTCTTGTATGGGCTTCGAATGGCTATCTCGCTCGGTATCCGACGCTTGATGATATTCGGTGACTCGGACCTTGTGATCAATCAGGTGATGAAAGAATGGGACATCCGGAGTCTGTCCTTGACTGGGTACTGTAATGCAGTCCAGAAGTTGGAAAAAAACTTTGAAGGCTTAGAACTGCACCATATACACTGAGTGAAGAACCAGGCAGCTGACGACTTGGCTAAAATCGGATCTACTCGGCGGGTTGTCCCGAAGGGCATATTACTTGAACACCTACACTCTCCTTCAGTCAAGGAAGATCCTTTTACTGAAGAACCCCCGCAGGCAGTCGGACCCTCCGATCCGACTGAAGTTGATATCCCGGCTGTAGTGGATCTCGTTTAGGAGATGTTAGTGATCACTCCTGTTGGGGATATAACCCCAGGGTGAAACCCGCCCAGGTGGGGCCGGGTTATGTGGTTGGCGGCTTACGACAAGATTAGGAGTAAGCATATCCAATGGGCCAGGAGGCCCAGAGCCAGAAGACAGGATGTAACCCGGCGGGCTTGAGCTGCCGGGGGCGACTTGTTAGATAAGGCATGTGTAATTAGAGGTGAGGTCGGTTGTCAAAGTATAACCCGGCCCGGACTCTTGTAAGCCCAGGGCCTTGACCCGTGTATATAAGGGCGGGTTACCTGGGCGGCTTAGGCACGAAACAACGAATCGAGAACTAGGTCAAGCGAACTCGCTCCCTTGTAATCGATACCCAATCAATACAACACAAAGCAGTACGTAGGCTTTTACCTCTTTCTGAGAGGCCGAACCTGGGTACCTCTTGTCTCTCGATTCCAATCAACCCCTTCGAGCTCAGCCTAGCGATGGCCTCGAACCTAAGTCCTTTCACGAGAACATCTGCCGTGACAAAACCATGACAGTTGTCGCCCACCGTGGGTCTAGCGCTCGGTGGTGTGGAGTTCTCGAAGGGCTCTCTCCCAGGGATCGAGGGATACACTGTTGCCAGGATGACCAAGAGTCGTCGCGGCAAGCTCTACATCGATGATGCCGGCTGGGGCCCCGAGGCCGACTCAATCGAGTACGGGTACCGGGTCCCCTTCGGCGGAATTCTCGTCTTCATCGGCAAGATCGGCGGATCTAAACCCGGGCCGGACATCTCCACCGACCTTGTCGAGCCGGCTCGGCGCGTGCAACCCACCCGTGTTAACCCGGGCAGGAAGCATGTTTTTGTCGGCTTTACCCAAGGCATGGAGCTTGAAGGTTCCATGTCAAGGGAGGAAACTCTCATCTGCTCAAAGGATGGATCCTCGAGCAGAGAGACGGAATCAATCTATCAGCTTCACAACGGCGGGCTTGGGGGCTACGTCGAGGATTACCCTGAGCCAGAGTATCATGAGCCGGAGGACTATGAGCCGCCGAACCGCGCTGCTGTTTTCATGGCGGGTTCAGCGCCGGCCCCGAGTAGCACAGCCGCCGGTGCAACCGGGTCTGGAGCCGGCAGGCCGCCGGCTCAGGTTCTTCTGGATCTGATGAATGAGCTTACAACTCTGATGGAAACCGAGGTCACTACTGAAAACCAAGCGGACCGTAACGCGGAGATCACGAGGTTGAAGAACCAGATGGCCGGAGTCCAACAGGAAATCAATGCGCTGAAGGCTCAGATGGATGCTGAGGTAGAGCGCCTTAGGGCGGATGCTTTCCGCCTTGAGTTAGAACAACAGTCTGCAGCGGCGGTTCATCGGATGAGGCATCAATCCCGCCTGCCGGATCAATATGAAGCCAGAAATCTTTTTAACACGCTAGGGACGGGACGGAATGTGCCTTTGACCGTAACCCGGACGACGGAAGTACCTGGAAGCCGGGCGGCGGTTCAGCATCAGTAGCCAGACCCCACCACAGTCTTTTCCGACGCCACCGGGTCATTATTCTAACCTGGCGGAGAACATGCTGGCAGCAGCAACCAGGCTTGGTACAATCCCCATCCCCGACGAGGCGCCTTTTGCAGAAGAGGTGCGGAACACCATCGGATACCAACAGACGGCGGTGGCTCAGCAGGAGAAGTATACTTATAGCTGGAGTCGCGTGCACTCAACCCCCATCCCAAGTCGCAGCTACAGCTGGCGCTATGAGTCACCGGCGATTTCTAGTAGTAATCGACATCGAAACCCGCCGAGAGCTGATCGGGCGACTCTTGATGCTCAAGCACTGGTGGATCAGGCAAGAGCGCAGCGAGAGGCGGCGGCTCTGGCCACTGCGGCAGTTTATCAGGAGCCAACAGTTGCACCTTCCGTGTCAGTAGGAGCAGGAGTAACCTCCAGGGCTGTGGGAGTGCCGTGCTTGGCGCCGGCTTTGCGGAATGAGCGTTTGCCGAAGGATTTTAAGGGTCCTCGCAAGGTGCCCAATTATACTGCGGATCTGCCTCCAGAAGCTTGGATTGAAAGCTATGAGCTAGCCATGGAGATGTTAGACATCAGCGATGCAGTATGCGCCAAGTACTTCATCATGATGCTGGAAGGGCCGGCTCGCACGTGGTTGAAGGGTTTGCCACCCAACACCATTAATTCCTGGGCCGAGTTAAAGGCGAAGTTCATCAAAAATTTCCAGGGAACGTGCAAGCAGCCTATGACGATTGTCGATTTGGACCATTGTGTGCAGCGTGAGGATGAGTCGGCTCATCACTGGGTCCAGCGGGTCTCAACCATCATCCACTCCTCTGAACACATTACGGCGGCTCAAGCGGCCTTGATTCTGGAGAAGAATTGCCACTTTACGCCTTTGAAGCAGAAGCTCGGCCGGCTCAAACGCTCATGCCAAGACATGGGGGAACTCATGGCGGCTCTCACCAAGTATGCAGACTCTGATAACACGAAGGACCCTGGCTCTGACGATGAGAAGTCGGCCAAGGGTAAAATGAATAACAATGGCAAGGGTCAATCGCAGAATGGGGGAGGAAACAACAACAATGGCAATGGTGGAAAGCGGAAACACCAGGACGGCAGGTCAGATCTTGTGGCCAACACCAATACTGGGAATAACCGTGGCAAGGGGAACGGCAAGCCTCCGTTTAAGCGGAAGCCGGCTGACATGGAGGCGATACTGAATGCTCCTTGCCCGAAACATAGCCTTCCGGATCAGCCGTCTACTCATGCTTGGAGGGATTGTTGGATTATGCATGAGTTTCGAAACCTCAACACTAACCAGCAACAAGGCGGCGGCGGTGGACCGTCCGGCGGGTCACGATCCGGTCCTTCCGGGTCTGGCATTGGTTCGGGCGGCTCAAGCTCTGGCCATCAGGGACAAGGAAACCATGGAGGTAATCATCAACAGTCCGGCGGTGGAGGTCAGCAACAAAATAACCAGTCCGGGTATCAGAGTAATCCCAAGCAGCTTAGTGGAGGGCAGTACCATGTTTTCACAACCAGCCTCGACAAGCGAGACCGGAAGGTGCGCAAGCGGGCGGTTAATGCTCATGCCGGCTCTCCCGCAATATTTGAAGTGGTCTGAATATGACATAACTTGGAGCAGGGAGGATCACCAGCCGCGTGTTGATAACCCAAGGCAGTTGGCTTTGGTAGTGGCCCCCAAGTGGGAGGATACCTATTCACTAAAGTGCTTATGGATGTTGGCAGTAGCATCAACATCCTGTACTATGACACTTTTCGCCGGATGAATTTGCTTGACAAGGATCTTAAGCCCTCTTCAACAGTTTTTCATGGTGTGGTACCCGGAAAGTCGGCTTATCAAGTGGGAAAGATTTCCTTGGAGGTATCCTTTGGCGATGAATTCAATTACAAGGTGGAGTCTTTGTGGTTTGAGGTGGTCAAAATCAAGAGCCCCTACCACGCTCTGTTCGGTCGATCGGCTTACGCCAAATTCATGGCTAGGCCTTGCTATGTTTACTTGCAGCTTAAGATGCCCGGGTTAAATGGAACGATCACTGTGCATGGTGATCGGAAGATGGCTCTTGAGTGTGAGGAAGGTGATGCAGCCTACGCAGAGTTAAGTTGCGCTGAGGCGGAGCTCAAATTTTATAAAGAAAATGTTGACCCGGCAGATATGACTCCACTGAAGAAGCCTAACACGGAATCTGAGCCGCCCCTCAAGTTTGTGGCAAAAGATACCAAGATGGTGGACTTTACGCTGGGCGACTCATCACAACAGTTCACTATTGGGGCTAATATGGATCCCAAATAGGAAAGCACGCTCATCGAATTCATCTGTGAGAACCGGGACATCTTTGCATGGAAACCTTCTGACATGCCGGGTATACCGAGAGAATTCGCTGAGCACCACCTTAATGTGGATCCTATATTTAAGCCGGTCAAACAGTTCCTCCGTCGGTTTAATGAGGAGAGGCGCAAGGCTATTGGGGAAGAGGTGGCCCGGCTCTTGGCAGCAGGGTTCATTGTTGAAGTGTTTCACCCGGAGTGGTTTGCTAACCCGGTGTTGGTACTCAAGAAGAATGGCACGTGGCGTATGTGCGTGGATTACACGGATCTTAACAAGGCGTGTACGATTGACCCATTTTCTCTCCCCCGTATTGATCAAATCATTGATGCGACGGCGGGTTGTGAGAGTTTGTGTTTCCTGGACGCCTATTCAGGCTATCATCAGATGAAGATGGCAGTTCAAGACCAAGAGAAGACGGCTTTCATTATGCCTTTTGGTGCTTTCTGCTATGTATCTATGCCTTTTGGGCTCAAGAGTGCCCAGGCGACTTACCAGCGTTGTGTGCAGAACTGTCTTCATGGTCAAATTGGGCGCAATGTTCATGCTTATGTTGATGATATTGTGGTTAAGTCAAGGAAGAAGGAAACTCTGCTGTCTGATTTGAAGGAAACCTTTGACAATTTGCGGGTTTACAAGATGATGCTTAACCCGGCAAAATGTGTTTTTGGTGTGCCTGCAGGCAAGCTTTTGGGATTCTTAGTCTCTGAGCGTGGCATTGAAGCTAACCCGGACAAGATAAAAGCTATTACTTCCTTGTCTGAGCCGGCGTGCATCAACGATGTTCAGCACCTGGCGGGTCATATTGCAGCATTAAGCCGGTTCATAAGCCGCCTAGGTGAGAAGGCTATTCCTCTATATCAGATGATGTAGAAGACAGACGACTTTGTCTGGAGTGATGCAGCTAAGGAGGCGTTTGAGGCACTCAAAAGGCAGCTGGCTGAGCCGCCTGTTCTGGATGCTCCCATGGAAAAAAGAACCTCTGCTCTTATATGTGGCGGCTAATAACAAGGTTGTTAGTGCTGCAGTTGTGGTGGAGCGTAAGGAGGTGGGTAAGGAGTATCCAGTTCAGCGGACGGTTTATTATGTCAGTGAGGTCCTGACGGAGTCTAAGCAAAGATACCCTCATTGGCAAAAACTGGTGCTTGGGGTGTTCATGGCCAATCGCAAGCTGAAGCATTACTTCCTTGGTCACCCGATCACAGTGGTTAGTTCTGCTCCTTTGGGAGATATAATCCAAAACAGAGAAGCCACTGGAAGGATTGCTAAGTGGGCAATTGAGCTTGGGCCTCCCAATCTGAAATATGTGCCCCGGACGGCTATCAAATCTCAAGCCTTGGTGGATTTCATCAATGATTGGACAGAGTGTCAGATTCCTGAGGAGAAGCCGGACAATACTTATTGGACGATTCACTTCCATGGATCCAGGCACTTGGAAGGCTCGGGGGCTGGAGTTGTTTTAACTTCCCCGCGAGGTGATAAGTTTTGTTATGTTTTAAGGCTAATGTTTCCTTGTACTAACAATGCAGCAGAGTATGATGCTTTGCTTCATGGGCTCAGGGTTGCCAAGGAGATGAACTTGAGCCGGGTCAGATGTCTTGGCGACTCAGACCTGGTGGCTCAGCAAGTCTCTGGTACCTGGGATTCTAAGGATACTCGCATGGCGGCTTATCGTCAGGCGGTGGATGTTATTGCTGGCCACTTTAAAGGTTATCAGGTGGATCATATTGACCGCTGGAAGAACGAGGCAGCTGACGCTTTATCAAGCTTGGGGTCTCAGCGTAAGCCGGTGCCGCCTAATGCGTTCTTGGACGTCTTACATCACCCGTCAGTCAACTTACCGTCGGAGGAGGACTTAGCTATACCTGACCCGGAGGAGAAATTGGTGGCGGCTCTTCGCGCGATTCCTTACTGGACGTTGCCTTATTTAATGTACCTGACTCGCGGCGAGTTACCTCCAGACGAGACTCTGGCACGGCAGATCACAAAGCGGTCGAAGTCTATGATTATTATCAACGGCGAGTTACATCGACGCAGTGTGACTGGTGTTTTCCAGCGCTGTGTTTCTCCTGAGGAGGGCCGTGAGATCTTGCAAGAAATTCATGCTGGTGATTGTGGTCATCATGCCGGGTCAAAATCATTGGTGGCCAAAGCCTTTCGACACGGGTTTTACTGGTTAACAGCTCATAAGGATGCGGAAGATCTGGTCACTAAATGCGGCAGGTGTCAAAAATTTGGGCGACGTGCTGATGTGCCGGCTCAAGAACTACGCATGATTCCAATCACCTGGCCGTTCGCGTTCTGGGGGCTTGATATGGTAGGACCTTTTAAGAGGTCTAAGGACAAGAAGACCCACCTTTTGGTGGCGGTTGATAAATTTACCAAGTGGATTGAGGCTGAGCCGGTTAGCAAGTGTGATGTAGCAACAACAGTTCAGTTCATTAAAAAGCTGATCTTTCATTTTGGCTATCCGCATAGTATCATCACTGATAATGGTACAAATCTGTCCAAGGGGGCTATGAAGGATTTCTGTGATGAGGAGCATATACGTCTTGATGTATCTTCGGTAGCTCATCCACAGTCTAATGGTCAAGCGGAGCGTGCTAACCAGGAAATTTTGAGAGGTATCAAACCCCGGCTTATGGTCCCTTTGGAGCGCACGCCGGGTTGTTGGGTGGAGGAGTTGCCGTCTGTTCTTTGGAGCATAAGGACCACCCCCAATAGGTCTACAGGCTACACGCCTTTCTTCATGGTTTATGGCGCAGAGGCTGTTCTCCCTAGTGATATACGTCATGACTCGCCCAGAGTGGCGGCTTATGTGGAAACTGATAATGAGGCGGCGCATCAGGATGCTTTAGACGCCTTGGACGAAGAGCGGGATCTTGCAGCAGCTCGATCGGCGATTTATCAGCAAGACCTGCGTCGCTATCATAGCCGCAGGGTCAAGACCCGGACGTTCCAAGAAGGCGACTTAGTACTCCGGTTGATTCAAGACCAGTCAGATGTGCACAAGTTGTCACCCCCTTGGGAAGGGCCGTTTGTGATCAGCAAAAATCTCAACAACGGCTCTTATTATCTCATGGACATACGGGAGAGTGACAAGTCTCGCACTTCTGGTGAGGAGACCAAGAGGCCATGGAACATCGCTCACCTTCGGCCATACTATACTTAAGCCGCCAGCCGGCTCTCATCAATGTACATACCCCTGTCATTGTATAAACCATCTTTTATGATATAATAAAGTTGGCATCCCCATGATTAGGGGCCTCTGCCGTTTTTCTCCACACTGAGTGTCATACAAAGGAGTTGATCCTTTCCATCAGGTCGCTTGGGCGCTTTTAAACCCTCTTGACCCGGCTTTCCGCCATGAAATTACATACAAAGGAGTTGATCCTTGATCCGGTCTCTTGGAGGCTTTTAAACCCTCTTGGCCAGGATTATATTACAAAGGAGTTGATCCTTAAATTGGTCACTTGGGGGCTTCCAACCCTATGGGTTTAGCTTACTTACCCTCTTCACCCGGCTTTCCGCCATGTCCGAGTTAAACCTGCCTGTTTGCAACTTGCTACTCCGCTATGTGACCCGCTGAACTCTTGACAGTTATCCTTTATAGGAGACCCTGAACTTTTCTAAGTTATTCTCGCACGAAGACACTGAACTGGTCAAGGTTTAAACGGCGGCTTTTGTCACGAGAGAGCCGGCTTACAGTGAGCGAGGACAAACTCGTCTTGTCTACCGTACCCCCTCCGCTATGTGGCCCGTTGCACTCTTAGCAATGTCAATCTTTTAAAGACCCTGAACTTGCTAAGGTTTAAACAACGGATTTATGTCACATGAGGCCCGGTTTACAAGTTCTTCAGGCTTTCCGCCTAGTTTCTTCGGAAACAAAATGTTTTCATAAAAACAAGAGTTATCTTATCCTGCCGAGCCTTTAAAGCCGGTTTATAGGATAAGACATACAAGTGCTTGCTCTTGCATGTACTCTCATGGTAAGATTCTAAGTTTTGGAAAATTTCCGGCTTGGTTCATGGAGTATAAGCCGCCCGGCGGGTTAAAGCAGTCAAAGTGATTGTATATCAGAGATGAGTCGCGAGCAGAATTTTAAGCAGGGCATCAAAAGGGCAAGAACATGCAGTTAAAAGTTTTCTACGACTATTACAAGACTGTTCAAAAGCTCCAAGCATTGCGAACTTCAAGTTTTTCAACGAACTTAAATTTGGCGACTTAAACAAGGCCGGGTTACATGATGCAAGGTTTTTCTTTAGCTCGCCGCCGGGTCATCCTGCGCTGAGTCTTCGATTTCTTCGATCTGGAAGTTGTCCACATCCCAATTGCAATTTGTCAAAGCTTCAAACATAGCTTCATCGTGCATGATTGGAGACGGGTCAACATCAGGAGCGAAAAGATGCTTACGGCGTTGGGGAACTAGGCTCTTGGCTTCATAAGTCGGCCCTCGAATACGTTTGTTATCTGCAGAGTAAGCCGCCTGGTACACTGATAAGTCAGCTTCTACAGCCAGCCGGCTTGCCAGGATCCAGGACGCCTTATGGCAACGGGTGTAGTCTTCTTGCGTAAACTCAGAACCGTCATCCTTCAGCGCCAGGAAGCCATCCATCATTTTGTCCGGGTTAAGTTCCGGGGCATAAGCCAGGGACCGGCTCAAAGCAGACATTGCACCCATACGGGCGGCTGATCTTTTTAACTCTTGAAGCTGCATTGGGATAGTCGACATGGTCTCCAGTACGCCCTTCATGAACTTTGGGATGCCCCTCTCAGACATGACAGCCTTGATAGTGATAAGAGACCCGGTGTACAGTTGTTCTGTTAGAGAATACAAGGCCTTGAGCTTCAGCAGGCTGTTGCTGGGCAACTGGCGGCTCCGTTCACCTACAGGCAAGTCAAAAAAGTTTTATAACCCGCCGGGAAAGAATATTAAGCAGTGTTCGTATATAATTGACGGATAAAAGTACTTACCAAACATAGCTCCAATCATACGGGTAATGTGGCCCTTTAAAGTGTTCAGTTCATCAGTAACCACTTTGAGCCGGTTTTCTGCGTTCTCAGCGCGCTTGACCAGGGCGGCTTGGCTTTAGTCAGCAGTCTGTTTGAAAGTCTCAAACTCTGTTTTGATCTTTTCAAGTACTATGGAGCAGAGCCGCCATTTCTCTTCCGTCTCTGCTCGGCCTTTCTATTGTTGTGCAAGGCTCTTCTTCAGGTCTGTCATGATCAACTCAGCGGCGTTCACAGATTCCTGCATAAGACAAGTCATAACCGAGCAAGTTTTGTCAGCTTTAAGTCGCCAGTCCGGCTCACACAGTTTACAGCAAAACCTGGTGCAATGATTACAAGTCCCAAGCATATGGAAAGCAATTCACTTGACACTTGGGGGCTAATGTGCCTTAGCTCTTTTTTCAAGAACCGTCTCATTACTTAGGTAATGACCCGGCCCTTGGGGGCTACGATCGGCGCTTACTCTATGATTGAGTGCCGGCTCATTACTTAGGTAATGAGCCGGCCCTTGGGGGCTACGATCAGCGCTTACTCTATGTTTGAGGACCGGCTCATTACTTAGGTAATGACCCTGCCCTTGGGGGCTACGATCGGCGCTTATTCTATTATTGAGTACCGGCTCATAACTTAGGTAATGACCCGGCCCTTGGGGGCTACATTTGGCTCATATTCTATTGTTGAGTACCGGCTCAATACTTAGGTAATGACCCGGCCCTTGGGGGCTACATTTGGCTCATACTCTATTGATTGAGTGTCGGCTCATTACTTAGGTAATGACCCGGACCTTGGGGGCTACATAAGTATATATATATGAAGAAACAAGGGAGGTGAAGTACCTCATATTTTGCCTTCATCTTGGCAACCAGGCTGGCCTCCATGTCTCGGCTGGCAAACAGACGGCTCAGATAGCCGGAGTGTAATTCATCAGCACTGAGTTTGTCCAGATTGGAAAGATCAGTGGGAGTCTTCTCTTCTTCGGAGGGAGCCGCCTCGTCGGCCTTAATATGCTTGGATAGCACAAGCGAAGGAGTCGGAGGTTTGTAAGCCTCCCCGGTGACAGTGACTTCTTCATGAGTCGCCACGTCTTCAGTCGACAGCCGGGGGCTGGGCGGCTTAGGAGGAGAGTCTGCATGGGCTTCAGGAGCTTCAGTATCCATGGCAGCCGACTCAGCCTATGGTGGAACATCTTCAGGGGCGCCTTTGGCAGCCTCAGAAGGCTCAATACGAGAGTCAGGAATGTTGGGCGTTGGGATCTCCGGGTCCTGTTCATCAGGGGTCGAGGATGACCCGGCCCCCTTCCTTCGTTTGGCTTGAGCCCTGTGAACAAAGACAATGTTGGATATGTCAGGATAAGGTGTAAGACATCAAAATACATTTCGAGATATAGAAATACTTACCCCGGGTTAATAATGAGAGGGGGCATCTTTGAGGCGGTTGAGTCGCCAGAAGGAGACGAGTCCTGGAAAGTTTAGCATTTTTAGATAATCAATCAGCTGCAAGAATAATGTGCAGACCAGATAAGTTTAAAGACAAGGAAGTACCTCGGTGCGCTGTTTCCGAGGGGCCGGCTCATTTGGTAAGCCGGTTAACAGGTCTCCTGAGCCGGCGCTCCGGGTCTGACGTCTGCTATCATCTTGTTGTTTCTTCAAAAGAAAGTTATGACTCAAGTAAGCAAAATAACGGGAACTCTTTACCTTCCGTACAGCTCGCCGTAATCTCTTTATTGGTGCAAGATCCAAGTCAGAGGAGACAATGGTTACCTCGGCAACGTCGGCATGGCTTGTTTCAGCTTCTTCCTGTGAGTGATCGCCGTCAATAAGTTGCATAAAGAGAAGGCCAAGGGAGTCAAGTTCTACCTCTGAGTCGTCTAAATCAAATAGCTCTTCTGTTGATTGTTTCCTCTTGCGGGTCGGCGCCTTAGGCTTTGAGGCCTTTGGGACTTTGCTCTTCTTCTTGAGAGTCGGAGGCAGCAGTTTCTTCCAGAAGGAAGAGACGGCCTATATAGGACAAAGCATATTGGCAGAGAAAGGTTTAGTAAGTATATAAAGTACACACAGCAAAAGAATGGATGAGGGTTAAAGATGAAAAGACTTACATCCGGAGCCGGGTTCAGTGCATAGAAGGGGCTTAAACTTGTCTTGCTGCAGGCGGCTAACGTTTCCCCCAGCAGAGACTTAACGATGGTGTTAAGATCCTGGTCCTTCAGAGGGGTCCGGTTGCAGCATGGAGGGTCGTCAAGTTTACCGGTGTATTCGCACATTAAGGCGCCACGGCGGCTTAGCGGCAGAATCCTCCAAGAGACCCAGCAGCGGGTCATGTCAACACCCGTCAAACCATAGGCTAGCAAAGCCCTGACCTTGGAGAAGGTAGATGCATATTGAGCACGCCCGGCGGCTAACATCCGATCTGGAAGCTCTGTATCTGTGCTGAGCCGGTAGGGGCTGTAACCTGGCAGCGGGTTCTCTCCTTCACGTGAAGTGTCTTGACAATAAAACCAAGTTTTGTTCCACTCCTTGGGGTGACTGGGCAGAATCGCTACTGGGAAGAGTACATCCCTCCGCCTTTGAAGAGTGACGCCCCCTAGTTCCAGGCTTAACCCGTCCGCCATCTCTGTTTGGCGGTTGATATAAAAATATTCCTTGAAAAGATCGACAGAGGGCTCTTCCTGAAGATAGGCTTCACAGAAGGTTTGAAATTGACACATATTGGTCACAGAATTCGGACCGATGGCTTGTGGGTGCAGCTTGAAGGCGTATAAGACGTCCCGGATTTTTTTTGACCCGGGCGGGGAAAAGCCCCGAAGAAGGTGATCTGTAAAGACAATGACCTCCCCCTCTTTGGGCTTAGGGGTGGTCTCACTTCCTGGAACCCGCCAGTGAATAACCTCCTGAGCCGGCAGGACCCCGATGGTGACAAACTCCTTGAGAGACTCTACGGTCACTCCCGACTTTACCCAATTGCAAGTAGATGGAGTCTTCGACATGGTGGCGACTTAGAAAGCTGCGGGAAGGCATGAATATTTGGCGGCTTACAAATACGTTTTGACCAAAGATTGCTACAGCTATAAATCGTGATAACATTGGGCGGATCAATAAAAATTGTGAGCCGCCGGAGCTACTTGTGACGAAACAAAGTGAGCCGACAGCGTTTTTGGCGGGTCAAGTTTATCCACGCAGAGTGAGAAAAATGACTAAGTGTTGAGAAACAACTTCCACAACTACAGCTACGGATCTAAGATCTACAGACGACGAAAAAAGAAAAATATTTTAACCCAAAAAGAACTAGCGGAAGAACATATGGCCGTTACTCCGGTTCAAACAAGCTACAGATCTACAATGAGTGCGGCATAAATGCGGAGCGGGCGGCCGCGGGATTCCGGCAGCGTCGCGACGCTTCAAAGAAGGTGTTTTCCACCAATTGATGAAGAGCACTCCCGCGAATGGTGATGAACACCGAAGAACTCCATGGATTCAGGGAAACCCTAGTGCGGATCTGCAGGGGCACGATTCGAACCTTAAGGGTGCGGCGGCTGCGCGGGAACTCTGGTTCGTTTTAAGGTTGATGCAGCGGCCAATGTTGATGAAGACGACGAGGATCGAGCGGCGCGGCTGGCTTCGGCGGCGCGGACGTTCGGAGCAAGAAGAAGAAGCTGGAGGCGAGGGAAAATGAAAATGATAACCCCCCGTGCCTATTTATAAGGGCACGATGGTCTTTCAAATGGTCCGGTGCGGGAATCGAGGGAGCACGGTGATGATTCAACTAAGAAGATGCCTCGATCTTCGGGCTGGTCATATTAATGATGAAGGATCCGCTCTGACGTCAGAGGAATCTTTTTCGATTTTACTGATGTCGTCACGGCGAGTCACGAAAGATTATCAGACGCAACGATCGCCCATTTTCGGCTGGTCATGAAGATTAAAAAAGAGAGCAAGACTCGCCAACCAGAAGACTTGAAGATTGACTTGAACCGGTTCAAATCAATCTGGGGCCTAATGTTGGGGATATAACCCCAGGGTGAGACCCGCCCAGGTGGGGCCGAGTCATGTGGTTGGCGGCTTACGACAAGATTAGGAGTAAATATATCCAATGGGCCAGGAGGCCCAGAGCGAGAAGACATGATGTAACCCGGCGGGCTTGAGATGCCGGGGGCGACTTGTTAGATAAGGCATGTGTAATTAGAGGTGAGGTCGGTTGTCAAAGTATAACCCGGCCCGGACTCTTGTAAGCCCAGGGCCTTGACCCGTGTATATAAGGGCGGGTTACCTGGGTGGCTTAGGCACGAAACAACAAATCGAGAACTAGGTCAAGCGAACTCACTCCCTTGTAATCGATACCCAATCAATGCAACACAAAGCAGGACGTAGGCTTTTACCTCTTTCCGAGGGGCCGAACCTAGATAACTCTTGTCTCTCGATTCCGATCAACCCCTTCGAGCTCAGCCTAGCGATGGCCTCGAACCTAAGTCCTTTCACGAGGACATCTGCCGTGACAAAACCATGACAAGTCCCGAGTGGACCCAACCTTACTTAGCTTACTTGCTCCGGCAAGAGCTCCCTGAAGATGAAGATGAAGCCAGACGGATCGTCCGACGATCCAAATCCTTTGAAGTGATGGGAGAACAGCTATACAAGAAAAGCACTACAGGTGTGGCGCAAAAGAGCATATCCCCAGAGGAAGGGCTGCATTTTTTGCACGAAATTCATTCGGGAACCTGTGGTGATCACAATTCCTCTCAGACGTTGGTGGCAAAAGCATTTAGTGCAGGATTTTATTGGCCTCGAGCCAGTGCAGTTGCTAAAGAAATGGTTGACCTCTATGTTGGATGTCAGTTTTTCAAGAACAGACACACAATCCTGCGTCTGCACTCAAGACCATCCCGCTCACCTGGCCGTTCGCTGTGTGGGACCTCGACATGGTCGGTCCCCTGCGTACAGGGTCAAGTGGGTTTACCCATCTATTGGTTGAAGTGGATAAGTTCACCAAGTGGGTCGAAGCGAAGCACATCAAAAGCTTGGTTGCAGCTACCGCAGTCAGTTTCATTTGACAAATTATCTTCAGATTCGGAGTTCCCCACGATATCATCACTGATAACGGGAAGAATTTCGATTCGGATGAATTCCATGAGTTCTGTTACACTCAAGGGATTCGGGTCAATTACGCTTTCGTAGCTCACACGCAGTCGAATGGGCAAGTAGAACGCGCTAATGGGATGATTCTTCTAGGATTGAATCCCCGATTGATGAGGGATTTGAAAATTGATGCTGGCTCTTGGGTTGAATAACTACCGTCTGTCCTCTGGGGCATTCGGACGACTCCGAATCATTCGACCAAGCGTACTCCTTTCTTTGTGGTATACGGGTCCGAGGCGGTTCTGCCGAGTGACGTTCGCCACAACGCTCCCCGAGTGGAGCTTTACAATGAAGATGAAGCAGAAGTGGCATGCCAGGACGGTCTGGACCTCTTAGAGGAAGAGAGAGTTAGCCTTGATCAGGTCAACGCTGTATCAACAAGACTTGAGGCGCCTTTACGAAAGACAAGTCAGAAGGTGCGCTTTTCAAGAAGGTGATCTCGTTCTCCGATTGGATCAGCAGAAGCCTCACAAGTTAGCGCCTCCGTGGCAAGGGCCTTACGCAATCTCCAAAGTCCTGAACAATGGAGCTTACTGGTTGTACAATTTCGATACCTATGCAGAAGAGCCCCGAGCGTGGAACGCGGACCTGCTCCACAAGTTCTACACTTAGTTTAAGAACACTCTGTCATTCCTGTAATGAGCTTCCGAGTGAATTCGATGAATAAAAGTCTTTACTTTCCCTACTCTTTGTCGAAACTTTTTCATTTTGTTTGTTTTCCTCATCCCCAGTGGATGCGTGGAAAACTTAGCTGCGAACCTGATTTCGCCTAAGTTACAAACTACTACGAGTGAGGACATCATCCACACTCGGGGGCTTAGCAGCGAACCTGATTTCGCATAAGTTAAAAAAATACTCTGAGTGAGTTCATCATCCACACTCGGGGGCTTAGCTGCGAACCTGATTTCGCCTAATTAAGTTAAAAAATACTCTGAGTGAGGACATCATCCACACTCGAGGGCTTAGATGCGAACCTGATTTTGCCTAAGATAAAAACTACTCCGAGTGAGGACATCATCCACACTCGGGGACTAAGCTGCGAACCCGATTTCGCCTAAGTTATAAACTACTCTGAGTGAGGACATCGTCCACCCTCGGGGGCTTAGCTGTGAACCTGATTTCGCCTAAGTTAAAAACTACTCCGAGTGAGGACATCGTCCACACTCGAGGGCTTAGCTGCGAACCCGATTTCACCTAAGTTAAAAACAACTCTGAGTGAGGACATCGTCCACACTCGGGGGCTTAGCTCCGAACCCGATTTTGCCTAAGTTAAAAAATACTCCGAGTGAGGACATCATCCACACTCGGGGGCTTAGCTGCGAACCTGATTTCTTCTAAGTTAAGAAAACTCCGAGTGTGGACATCATCTACACTCGGGGGCTTAGCTGCGAACCTAATTTCGCCTAAGTTAAAAAACACTCCGAGTGAGGACATCATCCACACTCGGGGGCTTAGTTGCGAACCTGATTTCGCCTAAGTTAAAAACTACTCCGAGTGAGGACATCATCCACACTTGGGGGCTTGGCTGCGAACCCCATTTCGCCTAAGTTATAAACTACTCCGAGTGAGGACATTGTCCACACTCGGGGGCTTAGCTGTGAACCCGATTTCGCCTAAGTTATAAACTACTCTGAGTGAGAACATTGTCCACACTCGGGGGTTTAGCTGCGAACCCGATTTCGCCTAAGTTATAAAGTACTCCGATTGAGGACATCGTCCACGGTCGGGGGCTTAGCTGCGAACCCGATTTCGCCTAAGTTATAAGCTACTCCGAGTGAGGACATCGTCCACACTCGGGGGCTTAGCTGCGAACCCGTTTTTTCCTAAGTTATAAACTACTCCGAGTGAGGACATCGTCCACACTCGGGGACTTAGCAGCTAGCCCGATTTTGTCTAAGTTCAAAAAACCAAGACGAACGTTCAAAATGGTCAAATAAAGGCATTCAAATGTCATGCATTTCAAAGCAAATGTGAAGATAGTTGTGACCACAAGGCCACGGAAAATGTACGGATACAGAAACCACTCGGCATACCGAGCCAAATATGGTTTAAAAGTTTTTTATCCGAGATTCACTCGGCTGATGTCGGGGATGCTGCATCGGTGAAATTGTGAAGGTCGATAACCTCTGCGATCCGTGTGGCCGCCGGTAGGAAGGTCTCCATGAAATCTTCAATCTTGGCGCTCTTTCGGTTGACGACCATCAGCGCATCAGCTTCTCCTCGTCTACACCCTTGCAATGCACACGAACAAGGGAGAGCGCGATGTCTTCCCCCGCGCGTGCTGTAGATTTCTTCCATAACTGCCCTCGGCGTGGAATGTCTCGCAGATGGTTGATGAGGGCATCCAAGTCACTCGGTGGCTCCTCGTCAGGGGCAACTTCCTTGTCGATCTCCTTGGCCGCTTCGCGTAAATGGTTGAGGAAGATAGCCGCCTCCGAAGTGCGCTCATCGAGTCAAAGTAGTGCAAGTGCCGAGCTGTCACGAAGAATACCCACACTCGGATCTAGCTCCTTCTCAATTTTGGAGGTTTCCTCCTCGGTGTTCCAGCATAGATCTGGCGATCATTCTGCCAAAGAAAGTTAAGGGAGGGAAAGAGTTGGGATGAAAGGACTCGGAATTTGGCTATGCCCGATGCGTACCTTTGAGCTTGTCATTCATTTCGTTGCATTGGTCCTCGATGAGCTTCTCCAGCTCCTGCCTCTTCAACTCGACTTGCTTTAGTTTTGCTTCAGCCTCGACCGCCTCCGCAGTGCTCCTCCTAGCAACATCCTCCAGTGCCTTCTTCTCCTCCTCCCACTTCTCAAAGGATTTCTGCTTGTCTTTGGCTTCCTTTGCCTTTCGACTGGCCTCCTTCTGAGAGGTTGCCAATTCGCGGTCCTTCTTCTCCAAAGCCTCCTTCATGGTCTCTATAGAAATAAAAGCCTTGAGCCTCTTAGTAAGTTGAAGATTCTCATTACGTACATCTGATGAAATACTTTCAGACGGAAAGGGAAAAGGGTTCTAGTCCAAAAGTACTCGGTCAAGATTCGATTACCTCCGAGTGATCGCTTTTCTTGTTCCAGACGCGTACTTTTGGTCTTCTCAGTCTCCAGACTACGACGCAGCTCCTGTACTTCCTTCTCAAGGGCACTATAGTGAGTCCCAAGCTCAAACACGCCCTGTCGGCAAGAAACAAGGAAAAATCAGTGATAACAGTCAAACATCAACACAAATAGCATTCGGATTTTGAGACTGTCGCCGACTGCTTCAGTCGATGGCAGCCTCCGGGAGTACACCTAGTGGGTGCGCTAAGCACGCCCTCACCGGAGAACTACAGGTTCTACACCCCGACGGTCAACGTCGAGTGGCTCTGGTCCATGGACCATCACCACATCCTCTTCGACAAGTATCTCATCATTCAGATTCTACTGCATTCGGATTTTGAGACTGTCGCTGACTGCTTCAGTCGACGGCAGCCTCGGGGACTACACGCAATGGTTGCGCTAAGCGCGCCCCCACCGGAGAACTACAGGTTCTATACCACGACGGTCAACGTCAAGAGGCTCTGGTCCATGGACCATCACTCCATCCTTTTCGACCAGTATCTCATCATTCTGATTCTCCTACATTCGGATTCTAAGACTGTCGCCGGTTGCTTCAGTAGACGGCAGCCTCGTGGACTACACCCAGTGGGTGCGCTAAGCGCGCTCCCACTAGAATACTATGGGTCCTACACCGTGACGGTAAACGTTGAGAAGCTCTAGTCCATGGACCATCACCGCATCCTCTTCGACAATTATGACTACAAGATCTCCTATGAATGACATTCGGAAGTCTTGAAGACTACACCCAGTGGGTGTGCTGGGTGTGCGCCAGACGCAAACCTATTCGGAACATGATCTACAACGCGCAAAATCTTTGTCTAAAGAGGGTACTTACAAGAGTACTTACTCGGACATTCTTCTCCAAAGCCTCGGCGGCGTCGCACGCCTCCTTCAGCTTGTCATTCATCAGTCTTAGTTGGACCAGAGCCTCTTTACTTGCTCCCACTTGTTCCTCCGGGACACGCTGCAGTCTGATTGTGCTGGACGCAGGTGGGGTGGTTAGGGGCATTCCGAGTACTGATCCAGTTCCTGAAGAGGTTCCCCGAGCTGGTGCTGGCATTTGAACAGGTGAGACGTCCCGCATTACGACATCCATGCTGGAGGTGGGATTTGGTGGTGCGACCCGATCATCCATGTCGATCTCTATCACTTCGCGCGGCTCTGCGAGTATTCGAAAACCATTCGGAATTAAGTCCAAAAAAGGAAATGAGGTATTCAAAGATTACATACGAGCAAGACCGAGTGTTACCTTTCGAAGTTGCGGTTTCGACCTCGACCTTGTCCGTCTCCAGGGAAGGAGACGATGTGTCGGCCGTGCAGGAGAATCACTCGGAATATTATTGCACTCGGTCAGTCATTCGGAATGATAGTCGGAGTGAAGGTAATTACGCAGAATCCAGCGGCACGTTCATCTTGGTCTTGGGCAGAACCGCTTTCCGAGGTTTGCTGGAAGTGATCTTCGGTTGCTTGGTGCTCTTCTCTAGAGATGGAACAAGCTAAGTGATGTCTACTACGCAACTTTATTCTTGTAGACTCTTGTTGGGCCTCCAAGCGTAGAGTTTTGTAGGACAGTAGCAAATTTCCCTCAAGTGGATGACCTCAGGTTTATCAATCCGTGGGAGGTGCAGGATGAAGATGGTCTCTGTCAAACAACCCTGCATTCAAATACAAGAAATCTCTTGTGTCCCCAACACACCCAATACAATGGAAAATTGTATAGGTGCACTAGTTTGGCGAAGAGATGGTGATACAAGTGCAGTATGGATGGTAGATAAAGGTTTTTGTAATGTGAAAATATAAAAACAGCAAGGTAGCAAGTAACAAAAGTGAGCACAAACGGTATTGCAATGCTTGAAAACAAGGCCTATGGTCCGTACTTCCGCTAGTGCAATCTCTCAACAATGCTAATATAATTGGATCACATAACCATCCCTCAACGTGCAACGAAGAATCACTCCAAAGTTCTTATCTAGCGGAGAACATAAGAAGAAATTGTTTGTAGGGTACGAAACAACCTTAAAGTTATCCTTTCCGATCGATCTATCCAATAGTTCGTACTAAAATAACACCAAGTTATCCTTGCCGATCAATCTATCTATAGTTCATACGAAAATAACACCATATGATACGCATCAACCAACTCTAATGTCACCTAGATACTCCAATGTCACCACAAGTATCCATGAGTTAATTATACGATACGCATCAAACATTTTCAGATTCATAATACTCAATCCAACATAAAGAACCTCAAAGAGTGCCCCGAGATTTCTATCGCAGAACGTATGACAAGAACGTGCATCAACCCCTATGCATAGATTACCCCAATGTCACCTCGGGAATCCGCAAGTTGAGTACCAAAACATACATCAAGTGAATCAATAGAACACCCCATTGTCACCACGGGTATCCATATGCAAGACATATATCAAGTGTTCTCAAATCCAATATTCAATCCAACATAATGATATCTCAAAGGGAAAGATTCAATTCATCACAACATGATAGCAAGGGAATAAGATCATATGATCCGACTATATTAACAAAGCTCGTGACATCTCAAGAACACAAGAGAGAGAGAGATTGAACACATAGCTACTGGTACATACCCTTAGCCCTGAGGGTGGGCTACTGCCTCCTCGTCATGGCCTCCGCCGGGATGATGAAGATGGCCACCGGAGATGGATTCCCCTCTCCGGCAGGGTACTAGAACATCTCCAGATTGGTTTTTCGTCGATACCGAGAGTTGCGGCGGCAGAACTTCTTGTCTAGGGTTATTTCTGATGGTTTCTGTATTTATAGGATTTTTGAGCGTCGGTTTCACGCGAAGATGGGCCACGAGGTGAGCACGATACACCAGGGCGCGCCGGGGGGGCCTGGCGTGCCCTGGTGGGTTGTACCCACCTCGTGGATCCTCTGGCCTTCTCATGAAGCGTCTAGTGCCTCTTTTGTTCCAAAAAAATTGTCAAAAAGTTTCGGGCAATTCCGAGAACTTTCATTTTCTGCACAAAAACAACACCACAGTAGTTCTGCTGAAAACAGCGTCAGTCCGGGTTAGTTCTAAATAAATCATATAAAGTGCATCAAAACCATATAAAAGTATTGTAAACATAGGTGAATATGGCATGAATACTTCACAAATTATTGATACATTGAAGACGTATCAGCATCCCCAAGCTTAATTCCTACTCGTCCTCGAGTAGGTAAATGATAAAAGAAGTAATTTATGAAGTGTGAATGCTAGCATAATATATAAGTTTGATCATTGATAATTTCAGCAAATTTTCTAGTATCATGACCAGCAACTTTTTCTCATAAAAATCATCATGATAGAGCAATCAATTCACATGGCATGGTTCAAACAATGAATTCTCTTGAAACTTAACAACCTATGTTCTTAGTCACCAAACAATTGCAATTCAACTTATTCTCAACAAAGTCTAAGTAAGATCTCCACACACTCACATCATATAGTCTTCTATGATTACTAGTACTCAAAGCATATTTTTAGAACAAATGGCATCCATCGAACATAGAGAAAGATATGGGCTTAATGTTTCGCCTCCCAACTCATTTATCATAGATATAATTGTCAACAATAATAAATCATGATCAAATATATTTGACTGGATATATTTGTTTGGATCTTTCCCCACCACATGATGCTTGCCAACTAATAGACTGAGGTTGGAATAAGAAGGTTACTCAACATGAATAGTAAATAACATGAAAGTAAATAGATTGTCCCTTCACAGAGGGAAGTAGGGATTTGCATATGTGCCAAAGCTCATTGTTTAAAAACAGAGATGAATATAGTTTTGGGAGGTGCACCCTTCCTGTCAACGTTACGACCAAGAGTTATCAATATCTTCCGTGTTAAACACATTAGCGGCGGTTCCCAAGCGGTAAAAGTAAATGTTTACTCCCCCTCCACCAACAAACACACTCCACGGCTAGCCAAATCCACGGGTACCATCCATGCCAACAACATTTTTGGGGGAGTTTTGTTTAATTATTTGCATATATATTTTTGATTTCGGGACTGGGAATCCCTACTACCGCCCCTCTCGTGCAAGGAAGAGTGAATAAACACTCATCATGAGAATAACCCGCTTAACATGGAAGATACTGACCGCCCCCCGTCGCTCCATGAGCGGTCCAGGCACACAAAACAGATGTTTATTTGAATGTTTAGAGGTGGCACATGCAAATTTACTTGGAATGGCAGTGAAATACCATATATAGGTAGGTATGGTGGACTCTTATGGAAGAAACTTGGCTCAAGTATTTATACGCACAAGTAGTATCTCTACTTAGTACGAAGTGTTGGCTAGAAAAAGGTTCTAAACAAGCACCACATGTTGGAGGATTCACAACAATATAACTTCTATGCAAATATACATAACCATAACTCATTACGTTGTCTTCCTTGTCCAACTTCAACTAATTTGCTCAAGTTTGAAAATTATTAATGGGTATTCACAATCATAGAAGATGTCCAAGATAATAAATTTGTATGTGAAAGTTCACTTCCTTATACTAATCATTCACGAATTGCTTGTATGACCAATATTGTGCTTGTCAAGCTTCAAAAAGATTTCACTTTCTAAACCCAATGTGAAGCTGCTACTAGGCATGATATGAACATGTAATTTGAACTTCATGGTATTCAATTCATTCAACAATTTACTCATAGGATATAAGTGAAGCACAAGAGTAAATGACAAGCTACTCTCAAAAGATATAAGTGAAGATCAATGAGCAGTCAAACAATTAAGTAGCTATGTGAGGACTCTCTCTCTTAATAAAGATTTTCAGATCTGAGTTATTCAAACAGCAAACTAAACAAAAAGAGAACTCCAAGAATAGCACGCATCATGTGAACGAATAAAAGTTTAGGCTCAACATAGGCTAACCGATAGTTCACGAAGAGAGGTGGGATGCGTAGCATCCCCAAGCTTAGATGCTTGATACTTCTTGAAATATTTACTTGGTGTGCCTTGGGCATCCCCGAGCTTGAGCTTTTGTATCTCGTTCAATCCTCTCATATCCCGGTTTCACCTAGGTCTCAAAAACTTCATCCACACAAAACTCAAAAAGAACTCGTGAGATAGGTTAGTACACATAAGAACAAATCAACACTTCTTGTACTGCCAAGACAAGTTGCACAGTAATTTCCAAACATCATCTACTATTTACTATCATTTCCACAATTTATATCTAAAAATATAGGCTATGGAAACTATAGGATAGGTAGTTAACGAAACTATGACAACAATCTGTCCAAACAGAACTGTCTGTAGCAATTTATGTAAACAGTGTACTTCTGTAACTCACAAATTATGAAAATTTAGGACAAGCTAAATAATTTATATGACAACACTGTGTAAAAATTTCAGAAACTTTAAACATTCCAGTAAAATATTAAAATTCAAACACTACAGAAAAGTTTCTGTTTTGCACAGCACACATCAAACATGCAATGCAAGCATCCTAAGGCAATTCTTGGAAATTTTTATTGATAAACAAGATTATAAATAGCACCTAACATAAAACAGCAAAATAAAATGATGCTCCAAGCAAAACTCATAATATGTGATGAATACAAATATGGCTCCAAGTAAGATATACCGATAGTGTTGAAGACGAAAGAGGGGATGCCTTCCGGGGCATCCCCAAGCTTAGACGCTTGACTCTTCCTTGGATATTACCTTGGGGTTCCTTGGGCATCCCCAAGATTAGGTTCTTGTCACTCCTTATTCTCCTCATATAGGTGTCTCACCCAAAACATGAAAACTTGAATCACACAAAACTTAACGGAACTTCGTGAGATGTGTTACTATAATAAATAAAGATCATTCACTTAGGTACTGTGAAGACAAGATTCATAATTTTTCACATAATACCTACTGTATTCTACCATTCCCATAATTTATATCACTGAATATAAGCTCCGGGTACACTAAAACAAGCAAACTATGCATGCCAAACAGAATCTGTCAAAAACAGAACAGTCTGTGAAGATCTGTAGTATAGACACACTTCCCTGTCTCTAAAAATTCTTCCAAATTAGGAAAACCTAAATAATTTGTATATAAACACTGTGTAAAAATTTCAGATCATTAGCAGGCCCCAGTAAAAAAATTAAAATTCCTGTACTGGAGTCAAAAGTTTCTGTTTTGGTTCGGCATCAATTCCACTCATCTTGTGAGTCATCCCAACGGCTTTACTTGGCACTTTATTGAAATAAAAGACACAAAACATGATTAATACAGTAGCTTAATCATGTGAACCTATAAAAAAGAAAGTAAAAGTGTTGGGTTGTCTCCCAACAAGCGATTATCTTTAAAGCCTTTTAGCTAGGCATGATGATTTCAATGATGCTCATATAGGAATAGTAATTGGAACATGCAAGAGAGCATCATGAATCTCATGACAATCACATTTAAGTCTAACCCACTTCCTATGCATAGGGATTTTGTCAGCAAACAATTTATGGCATCAAGAATCAACTAGCATAGGAAGGCAAAACAAGCATAACTTCAAAACTTTGAACACATAGAGAGGAAACTTGATATTATTGCAATTCCTACAAGCATAAGTTCCTCCCTCATAATAAATTTCAGTAGCATCATGACGGAATTCAACAATATAACTATCACATACATTATTCTTTTCATGATCTACAAGCATAGAAAACTTATCACTCTCCACATAAGCAAACTTCTTCTCATTCATAATTGTGGGAGCAAACTCAACAAAATAACTATCTTGAGACCCTTGATTGACATAACCATATTCAATATTAAAATCATGATGACAAGTTTCATGGTTACTATCACTCTTTATAGCATACATGTCATCATCATGCTCATCATTAAAGGAATTCTCATCAAGTATTTTCAGAATTTCTTCCTCTGCCAATTGAGCACAATTTTCTGAATCCTTACTTTCACGAAAAACATTATAAAGATGAAACAAATGATGCAACCTAAACTCCATTTTTTTGTAGTTTTGTTTTATGAAACCAAACTAGTGAAAAACAAGAAACTAAAAGATTTAATTGCAATATCTAAATATATACCTTCAAGCACTCACCTCCCCGGCAACGGCGCCAGAAAAGAGCTTGATGTCTACTACGCAACTTTATTCTGGTAGACTCTTGTTGGGCCTCGAAGCGTAGAGTTTTGTAGGACAGTAGCAATTTTCCCTCAAGTGGATGACCTAAGGTTTATCAATCCGTGGGAGGTGTAGGATGAAGATGGTCTCTCTCAAACAACCCTGTAATCAAATACAAGAAATCTCTTGTGTCCCCAACACACCCAATACAATGGCAAATTGTACAGGTGCACTAGTTCGGCGAAGAGATGGTGATACAAGTGCAATATGGATGGTAGATAAAGGATTTTGTAATCTGAAAATATAAAGAAAGCAAGGTAGCAAGTAACAAAAGTGAGCACAAACGGTATTGCAATGCTTGAAAACAAGGCCTAGGGTCCGTACTTCCGCTAGTGCAATCTCTCAACAATGCTAATATAATTGGATCACATAACCATCCCTCAACGTGCAACGAAGAATCACTCCAAAGTTCTTATCTAGCGGAGAACATAAGAAGAAATTGTTTGTAGGGTACGAAACTACCTTAAAGTTATCCTTTCCGATCGATCTATCCAAGAGTTCGTACTAAAATAACACCTAGTTATCCTTTCCGATCAATCTATCTAGAGTTCATCCTAAAATAACACCATATGATATGCATCAACCAACTCTAATGTCACCTAGATACTCCAATATCACCACAAGTATCCATGAGTTAATTATAAGATACGCATCAAAAAATTCAGATTCATAATACTCAATCCAACACAAAGAACCTCAAAGAGTGCACCAAGATTTCTATCGGAGAACGTAGGACAAGAACGTGCTTCAAACCCTATGCATAGATTACCCCATTGTCACCTCGGGAATCCACAAGTTGAGTAACAAAACATACATAAAGTGAATCAATTGAACACCCCATTATCACCACGGGTATCCATATGCAAGACATATATCAAGTGTTCTCAAATCCAATATTCAATCCAACATAACGATATCTCAAAGGGAAAGATTCAATTCATCACAACATGATAGCAAGGGAATAACATCAGATGATCCGACTATATTAACAATGCCCATGATACATCAAGATCGTGACATCCAAGAACACGAGAGGGGGAGATTGAACACATAGCTACTGGTACATACCCTCAGCCCCGAGGGTGGACTACTCCCTCCTCGTCATGGCCTCCGACGGGATGATGAAGCTGGCCACTGGAGATGGATTCCCCTCTTAGGTAGGGTACTGGAACGTTTCCAGATTGGATTTTCATTGATACAGAGAGTTGCAGTGGCGGAACTTCTCGTCTAGGGTTATTTCTGATGGTTTCTGTATTTATAGGATTTTTGAGCGTCGGTTTCACGCAAAAATGGGCCACGAGGTGAGCACGATACACCAGGGCGCGCCGGGAGGTCCTGGCGCGCCCTGGTGTGTTGTTCCCACCTCGTGGCTCCTCTGGCCCTCCCATGAAGCGTCTAGTGCCTCTTTTGTTCCAAAAAAAATCGTCAAAATTTTTTGGGCGATTCCGAGAACTTTCATTTTCTGCACAAAAACAACACCACGGTAGTTCTGCTGAAAACAGCGTCAGTCCGGGTTAGTTCTAAATAAATCATATAAAGTGCATCAAAACCATATAAAAGTATTGTAAACATAGGTGAATATGGCATGAATACTTCATAAATTATTGATATGTTGGAGACGTATCACTCAACCCGCCCATGCTTTGAGGTCCGAGTGGGAGGAATAGCCGCGGAGGACTTGGCGGCACTCGTCCCCGCTACGTTGCCTCCACGGACCCCAAGGTCTTGGCGCGTCCTCTTGCGGGGCTCGGGAATTATCTCCTCCGAAGGGGAAGACTCCGCCTTGTCCCCTAGTTCCGATTTCTTCTCGTCCCCTCCATCTTCGATGTCTTCCACATACTCCTCCTCTTCGTCCGAGTCATCGTGACGCTCATTATCGCTGGCCACGTCACCAAGAGCGTGTTCGCCAGTAGGTATCAAGCTCACCATGCCTGTGAAGGCCCGTCCGGATAAAAGTTACACCAATCAGGATTTGATAATTGAAACCTGCATCACTCGGAAACAGTAATGGCACTCGAAATTTACATCGTTCGCCGGATTCTCCACCGAGTACGGAGGCACGCGCCTCGTACCCCTGGGGTTGTCTCGAACTGGGGTGATGGCCTTAATTTGTTAGTCACAGCCTCCTCGCTAAGCTCCTCCTGGTGCGTACGCGTGAGGTCATCTGGACCCGAATACAGCCACATGGGGTGGGCTCTGGTCTGCAACGGCTGAATCCTTCTCTGGAACAAGACCTCCAGCAGGTCTAGTCCGTTGATCCCATGGTTCACTAGAGATACCAGTGCGATCACGAGGATGTCTACATCTACCTTCTCGTCCTTGGACACGGTCAGCTTGGGGAGTCCCCGAATGTGTTTAGCCGAGTATATGGAGGGAGACCCGACTAACCCTCTCTGACTGGGACGTCCTAGCAGTAAAACCATGACGATTGCCAACCCTTAATAGTGTCTGGGAATGTCATGGATGGGAAACTACTTTTGCCTCCCAGCTGAATACCCAGGCCCCCGCACAACTGAACTACGTTCATCTTCTCCTCCGTCAGATTGGTTTTATTTACACTCATCACTCGGCACATGAATAAGTGTTTGAACAAACCCAAGTGGGGGTGGCAACGGAGGAAGTTCTCACAGAGCGAAACGGAAGCGGCGAGATAGGTGATGGAATTGGGGGGAAGATGATGAAGTTGAGCTCCGAAAAAAATCCAAGAAAGTACAGCAGAAAGGGTGCGGAGGCAAAGAAAAACCTCTGTCGAGGTGAGTGGTGAGAAGGACCCTCTCATTCCCGCATGGCGCGGGCTCTGTCTCCCCTTCTCCGGTAGCCTCCAGCTTCCGGCGACCAGGAGACCCTGGCTCTCCAGGTCCTCCAACCGACTGGCTGTGACCCGAGAGGCCAGCCAATTGCCTTGGACGAAGCCGGGTGGGGTTGCCGCGCTCTAGGAGGACTCGCGCAAGGTCTTCTTCGCCCTCTCAGCTCTCATAGTGGCGCTCTTCGTCATCTCCGGCGAGGAGCGGCAGCAAATCGGCGGGAAGCAGAGCTTTCGGTGGAGCGGAGGAGCGAATCGGTAGAATGGAGATGTTTCTCCTATCTCCCTCCCGGCCTGCTTTTATCTGGCTCAACGAAATTTCAGTTGTCAGATCTACAGCGGCCGTGCAATCAACGGATGCGGGCAGATCCGCGATATCTCTGGGGCAGAGATGCGGGGAGGCGTGGTGAAATTCCCGGGGTGGAAATCGAGGCGCCGCGGCCACTTTCCCCACTTTCATGACAGAACCGTCACGATTGAACTCTGTGTTCTTTGAAGCATTCCAATGCATCAAAGCTATTCGAGTGAACTCTGTGTTCACTGGTGCATTCCGGTGCATCAAAACTGACCGAGTGGGTCCCGTGCTCGCTCATGCGTTCCAATGCACTAAAATCGATCGAGTGAGCTCCCAGCTCACTGGCGTGTTCCGATACGCCAAAGCTCACCGAATGAACCAAAAAGGCCCGTCGAGCACTCAGTTGAATCTAACACCGATTCAAGAGCCTCCGAGTGAAGGTCAAACCGAAGGTTCAAAAATCTTATCTCTAGGCTGTAAGGTTGTTTCTCTCGAGAACTGATCTGCGCCAGGTCGAGTGACTTGAACAGTTAGGTCATTCGATTCATTCAAAATTTACTTAACATAACTCGCTCACAGTTTTGATGACGAGTGAGGAGCAATCCACCTTGCTCCCTAGCGTCCCCAAAACGCTACCAACAACCCAGTGCGTTGGTCACTCGGCTCTCAAAAACTCAACTGATTTGGGGGCTACTGACGAGGTCACCTACCCTAGGTAGGGTCATAGACCTCTCATCTAGGACACACATGGGGTCCTACAAGTTTGTAGAAGTCCCTGGACTACCTTTCCACTCGGATGGATGTAGAAGATGCACTCAGATCCTTGGAAGTCACTTGGACGCTATACACCACTCGGTCTAGCTCCGACACCCGGATGTGAAGGAGCAGAGGCAACGTGAGAGCTGCAACGTTCGAGGGACTTAATTAGCATTGAATATTGTAGATGTTGCATTACCTGTAACGCTCGTAGTTAACACGGCAGTTTCCAGTAACTCCAGCAGTTACTAGCATTAATGACCCTCGTAATGGCACTCGGCTGGTGGTGGCGCACTCTATATAAGCCACCTCCTGGCACCAGAAGAGGGGTTACGAACTCTCTGTAATCAGAACACATACTAAGCAACACTTAGCCCTAGGGCTCGAGATGTAGGACTTTTACCACTTCCGAGTGGGGTCCGAACTCGTAAACACCGAGTGTTACACTTGCTTCTCCCTACTCATACGTACCCCCCGTACTATTGTCAGGATTATTCCCACGACAATCACCATGCTATAAAAATATTTAAATGAACAGCAAGTAAACATCCTCTAATTCACAATACTTTTACTAACTAATTATCATGCACTCATGCCCTTTCATATTACTACATTAATATCATTAACCCACAATTTTCTTTTTATGTTCTACATGTGGTTTTGATTATGCACGCATTGCATACCTAGTATTTTTGGACTAGTCTTATAACCCATCCAAATTACAGTCACTATTCATTAACTCTCAAACAAATATAAGTAAAGAAGAAGAGTGCAATTATTTCTATAAAATCTACACGCCACCGTGGTCTAAAAGATATAAGTGAAGTACTATAGTAACTGCTAAGCTCAAAAGATATAAGTGAAGCACAAAGTGTATTCTAAGAAATCATGGTGGTCTTGTGTCTATCTCAAGTGGGTGTGTCCAGCGAGCAATGATTGTGGAAATTAAACAAAAGGCAAACTAAAGCAAACGACACTCCTAGCAAAACACATATCATGTGATGAATAAAAATATAGCTCCAAGTGACATACCGATGGATTGAGACGAAAGAGGGGATGCCTTCCGGGGAATCCCCAATTTTAGACACTTGAGTCTTCCTTGAATATTCCCTTGGGGTGCCTTGTTCATCCGCAAGCTTAAGATCTTGCCTCTCCTTATTCCTTCATCTATCATGCTAGCACCCAAAACTTGAAAACTTCCGCAAACAAAACTCAACAAAACCTTCGTGAGATACGTTAGAATAGAAAACATATCAAATACTTTAGGTATTATTATAAATTGATTTTTATTTTATTATTTCATAAGTTACTGTATTCTAACTTCTCCATGGCTTATCCCCCCCCCCCCCCCGATACAATCCATAGCATCATAAAACTAGCAAAACATGCAAGAAAAAATAGAATTTTTTTATAACAGAACAGTTAGTAAAGATCTGTAGACAACCTGTACTTCTGGACCGCTAAAAATGCTGAAAAATTAGGATAACTTGAAGAATTTTATAGAAATGTTGTGTAAAAAATTTAGATCAAAAAGACGTTCTAGTAATATCATAGATATTCTGCACTGGACGCTAAAGTTTCTGTTTTTGCATTGTATCAATTCTACTCATCTTGTGAGTCATCCCAAAGGCATTACTTGGCACAAACACTAATTTAAACATAAAATCAAAATCATTACAGAGGCAATAATCATGTTATCATACACAAACATAAAGTAAAAAAGCAAAATTAAAGATAACTATTGTGTTGCCTCCCAACTAGCACTATTGTTTTACGCCCCTAGCTAGGCATATTGCATAATTTCAAGTGTTGTCATCCTTAGTATTCTTTTGGGGAGGAGGTTTATCAAAGATAATAGGAAACACATCATCAAGTAATATCTTGGCATTCTTAAAGGTACTTTCCTTAAAAACTTTCATATTCTCTTTTACTATCCAAGAATATTGTTTATTGATGGCATTGAAAACTTGTTGGATAATGTGAATAGGAAGAACTTCTTTAATTGTGTTTTCATCAAAAGTATGGTTATCTCAAAACACATATCTCATCATATAGTCATCAATATATATAATTTTATCTATCATGGGATGTTCACAAGTCATATTATAGTGTTCAAAGATATCCCTAGCCTCTGATACTATATAATCAAATTCATGCATGAGGATAAGAGTGGCCATTTTCTTAGCTCTAGGGTCCTTTATCAACGGCAACTCATACAAAAGCCTTTGCAAAGTAGGGTGAGTACGCATAAATCTTCTTTCAAGCTTAAGAAAAAGAGCATCAGCGTAACTTTTGGTTCTTTTGAGGATTGGAGTATCCTTGCAAGCTAGAGCACCCGTACAGTTAATGAATTCTTGGATAATGCTTTTTCCTATGATTCCCCTTCCCCGGAAAAAAAATTTACGTCTCGCTATGGGGGAGTTTCTTCTTTGGGGTTTTTACCTCCATCATCCTTTTCTATGATAAAACCAGACGTGATAGCAAATTTCAAGCAAGCGAAACAAGCAAACAAGTAAACTAGCAAGCAAACGAGTAAACTAGCGACTAGTAAAGATAAATATTTTTGTATTTTTGATTTTTGTGAAACCAACAAAATATAACAACAAATAAAAAGTAGAACAAGTGAATGATGATTTGTGCGAAGTTACTTGATAGTAGGTTGGTGATACTCCCCGACAACGGCGCCAGAAATCCTTCCTGATACTTGTGATCTGCGTTGGGTTTTCCGTGAAGAGGAACGGGTGATGCAGCACAATATAGGTAAGTATTTCCCTCAGTAAATAACAAAGGTTAATCGAACCAATAGGAGTAGCACGCAACCCCCGTCTTCCGCGACTGCACACAAAGAAGCAAACACTTGCACCCAATGCGGGCAAGAGGGTTGTCAATCCCCTTAGACTCGTTATTTGCAAGCTAGTGAAGTGTGTAGATGATAGTTGCGTAATGTAAATTGCAAAAAGAAATAAAAAAAATGGCAGCAAGTTATTGAAATCTTTTGTAAATTTATAATTGAATAGACCCGGGGGCCGTAGTGTTCTGTAGTGGCTTCTCTCATGTAGTAGGCATACCACTACTAGAAAAGCGCTTAGTTATGCAATATTTATTCACGGCAATGATCATATGTATATAGGAATCACGTCCATAAGAAAATAGGCTGAGTCTTGCCTGCACCTATTACTATTACTCCACCCATCGACCGTTATCCAGCATGGATCTAGAGTATTAAGTAAACCAGAGTAATGCTTGGAGAACAATGACATGATGTAGACAAAGAGAATTCAATCAATATGAATTAACCCCATTGTTTTATCCTTAGTGTCAACAACACAAAGACGTATCTTCTCCCCTACTTTGTCACTTGGATATCGAAACCTGTCAAGTTGAACCCACTACAACGCACCCCTCTCACTGAAGAAATATCGATCTAGTTGGCCAAACTATATCAATATACCAGAGAGATTTACGAAGCTATAATAATCATGCAAATAAGAATCATAATAGAAATCAGAGAAGGCTCAAATATTTTTCATGAATAATCTGAACTTAAACCCACAATTCACCGGATCCCAACAAACGCACCGCACAATGTGATTACATCGAATAGATCACCACGAAGATGCGGTGAACTTTGTATTGAAGATCAAGAGAGGGAGATAGCCATCGAGGTACTAACTACGGACCCATAGGTCTATAGGGAAGTTGTCGGAGAAACGACACCTATGGGACCGCGTGGATCCCTTTTCGATTCGGCAGGGAAAAGGCTTACACAAAGAGGAGATCAAACGATCAACACGGGGGATTTTTACCCAGGTTTGGGCCGCTGAGAAGCGTAAAACCCTACTCCTGCTTTAGTTGTATTGGATGTGTTCAAGCCCAAGCTCTGGGAGCGCTATGTGATGAACAGTACATAGCCGCTACGCATGCAGAATGGGCCAGAAGGTCCTCCCCCTGTAGCTACGCCTTGGGCCTCCTTTTATACGTTCGAAGGGGTCACCACAGTGGCGTACATCACATACATGAGGTGTAAAGCAGCTACAGTGTTAACATACCTAACACTGACGGCTTAGGACAAACACATTTAATGCTCCGTTGAGGTGTCCCTTAGCATCTTGGGGACGGGAAAAGAAGCCATCCCATCGGCACCGCTTAAGCTCATCCGCCGTTAGCGTCTGACACGCACCCAGGAGGACAACAGCTAAAAGACAAGCTGGTCGCTGAGCTGGAGCGGTGACAGGGTGGCGAGGTCTTGCCGGCGCTTGACAGTCCAGCCCGGCAAGATCTTGCCGGGCGCCCAGCCTTCGGTCTTCTGTCTTCTGATTATTGACTTGAACGCCTTCTTGATATTCTTGCACTTGCATTCAGTCGTCCCCCGACAGGCCTTGCCGCTGGAGTGGCTACAACTGCCCGTGCACAAGTATGGGGAACTAAAGACCCAAACTTTAGTACACCGACAGGAGCCCCCGGGCCTAGGCCACACACTATGCGAGGTGTTGTTGGGCTAGGCCCAAACAGTGCATGGGCACACGTGGCAGGATTTAACTGTTGTAATCATTCCGCTTACTGCGCCCCCCCCCCCCCCCACGACGCGCGTTGAATGCGAGACGTGGGATACGTGCGCGGAGCGGCCGTTACAGCAGCGCGCTCGCAAAAGCGTTATTACATTGATTAGTAAAGAGGCAGCCCCACGCCTTCCCCATAAAAAGGAATCCGCAGAGGCGCTGCTCATTTACCTCCTATCTTTTCCAATCTGGAAACCGCCGTCGTCTCCTTCGTCGAGCCCAAAACAGAGCTTCTTCCACTCATTCGCCGCCTCCACGCCCTCACCATCGTCGGCTTCAGTTGCCTCAGCCACCATGCCGCCTAAGGCGAGCAAGGGCAAGGCGGTGAAAGCCGCCGTCTCGGAGAGCGAGTTGGCGAAGATGCGGAAGAAGCACGCCGTCTTCGCTCCGGCGCTCGACGCGAGCGCACTGAGGGAGCGGTACCAGTGCATGTGGGCGAAGGAGACAAGGGCGCATCCTGCAACTCGCGTGAGCCCAGGTTCTTTCAAGGGTGGCCCAAACAAATTCCACTTTTTTGCCGATTACTTTTACTACGGCCTCTGTCCCCCATTTTCCGATATCTTCGTCGACATCATGTACACATACGGCTTCCAACTCTTGGATTTTACGCCGAACGCCGTGACATGCATGTCAACCTTTGCTCATCTTTGCGAAAACTTTGCCGGAGTAGTCCCTAGCACAGCCCTCTTCCGCCATTACTTCATTGCCCGCATCCAAAAGGGAGACACCCTTTCTGGTTCTATCGCTTGGATTCCAAGGGCGTGGAAGAAGGAGATATACCCAGACGGGATCTACCGCGAGAAGTGGAATGAATGGCAAGCCAAGTGGTGCTGGATTCAGGAAACTGACCCTCAGCCCTTCTGTTCGCTCCGGCAAACCAAAATGGCGCGTGGTACTGATTGGAGCGCCTTCAATCTTAAAGATGAGAAGCTCGCAATCGCAGTTACCAGAATCCACCGCCTCAAAGCTGCCGGGCTCACGATAGAGATGGTGGGCGCTGATTTCCTTCACCAGCACATCGCCCCTCTGCAGAATAAGGGGAGACCAGCTTGGGAGTTCCGGAATGCGGCAGACATCATGAGGCTGCGTCCTGGGTTGAACAACAACTTGACGGTCATGCAACATACGACTCTCTGCCAAAAGCTGTTCAGACCTGACGCGAAGCCCAAGTTGCCGGCGAGTGTAATTCCCATATGCAACAACTCCGCCCTGGCCTCAATCATTGCCATGATGCCGGCGTGCAATGCTCACGGCCTTGACGGAACTTGGGACGAGCCATCCAAAGAGCAGGCAAAGGAAATCGTCGACAACTTGTCGGAGAAGGCCATCCGGGCGGAAACGCATCTCATCCGCCTCACCACTGAGGAAGAAGTGGCGTACATCGCCAGGAGGGTGGAGGAGGCGAATCTTGCCGCGGAGGCCGGCAGCGCTGGCTTCACGGAAGAGGAAGCCAGCGAAGGAGAAGTGATGTCAGAGGAAGAACTTGTCGGGCAAGGTGAGGCTGCCGGAGAGCAGAGTGGCGCATCTGCCGGGGGCCTTCCTGCCAGAGGTACAACTGAGGAAGAGCTGCACGAGGAGCCCCCAGCTCCCGAGAAGAAGATGAAGCAAGTTCTTCGGAAAGCCACATCTAGTTCTTCAACCCAGCAACCTTCTGTTTTTGCCGCAGCCAAGCATCCCAGGACAACTTCTTCATCTCCTCGCACGAGTGCCGCGGCGGAAGTCGACTTCGACCTCTCTGCCTTCATCTCGGAAGAAGAAGAGTAAGGGTCCTGTTGCATCCTTCATCTTCTGAATTTTCAGTTTTGCTCAACTAATTTGTCTCGCTTTGGTCCTATCTCCGTAGGGATACGGAAACGTTGGCGCAAAGGATGGCGAAGAGGGCGAAGACTTCAACGGGCGATGAGTCGCCGGCAAGCACCTCAGGTGCGCCAGAATCGACCACCATCAGCCCGGAATCAAGCCCTCAGCGCGGCCCCCGACGCAGCCCCCGACTCAGCCCTCAGCGTGAGCCCATTACTCACTTCCCGCTGGCAAGTGCTGGGGTGTGCATCTTCACTGCTAACATCACCGGGCATGTAGGAGAGGAGCGGCAACAAGGAGCATCATCAGGAGCCATCCCTAACAAGCCGCCCCCGTCAACCGTGCCGCCCAGGGATGAATCTTCGGCTAGCGAGCTCTCTCGCCATGAAGAGGAGCCGACAAGCGCGGGCTCTGGTGGTCCTACTTCGGCAACTGGTGTTGTCGGGAAAGGAAAAGCCACCTCCCAACAACTTGACACAGGTAAACTACTTGCCTCAGAGTACTTGTCCCTTTGTCTTTCTTTTTGTCTTCTTGAACTTCCACCTCAGCATTATCTTGTTTATTTTCTTGGCCCTCAGATCTTCCCTCGACAGAACATATGGATGTTGATGCTGTTATCGAGGAGACCACCAGTGATGCCGCTGCCGAGGCCGACAAAGTTGCCGCTGAGGAGACCGCTAAGAATGCTGCCACCGAGGCCGCCAAGGATGCTAGCGCCGAGGCCGCCAAGGCTGCACAGGAAGAGGCCACCAAGAATTCTGCTGAGAGGGCCGGTGAGGAGACCAGTGACCATACTAACGGCATTCCTGCCGTAGGAGCACCAGGCGCTAAGCCAGCCACGGAGCCCCCAACTGCCAGCGAGGCGGCTGTTGAGGATCGGCCGTCAACATCCGAAGCCCCCTCGTCAAGCAATCACCTCAAGGTTGGCGACAACTTGTTCGTCAGCATTCCAGGCACGGCAAGCATTGGGGTGCCAACTGAAGGAGAAGTCTTTGAGGAATACGTCATCGGCGCTGCTGGGCTTGAGATTGTCGACGAGCCACACACCAACAGCGATAGATCTGAAGAAGAAAAGCTCCTCCAGGCCATGAGCAGCAACTTCCAGAAGCTCCAAGCACTTCACCACGCCCAGAAAGAGAAACTAGACTCCAAGGCAGCAGTTGTTGAAGCAGCAGAGACAAATTTTCAGAAGCGCGTCGAGGAGACCCAAACCTGGTACGCAGAGGCCCTTCAGGAGCTGAGGACGAGTCAAGAGCAGCGGAGCCAAAGCTGGAACGAGCTCCTCCTGAAGCAGTCCGATGTTGAGAAGGCACAGGAGGAGGCCAAACAACAGGCCGCTGCAGAGGAAGCACGCTTGGGAGAGCTCCGTGTCGGGCTTGAGGCTCATGACGATGACCTCACCGCTCGCGTGAAGGCACTTGCTGACAAGCTTTGCAGCAAGGATGAAGAAATTGAAAAGCTTGTCGCGTTGCGGACCCAGGAGCTGGAGCAGAAGCACAAG
Organism: Elymus sibiricus; assembly: GCA_039707655.1. Lineage (NCBI taxonomy): Eukaryota > Viridiplantae > Streptophyta > Magnoliopsida > Poales > Poaceae > Elymus > Elymus sibiricus. The sequence goes on from CM077669.1 coordinate 139,413,408, forward strand.
GAAACGCTTGAAGCTCTGGCCACAGATCACGCCGGCAAGCTGAAGGAAGCCGTCGATGCTGCCGAAGCTACAGAGGCCGCCAAGAACTTGCTGGAGGAGAAGGTGAAGAAGCTGGAATTAGATCTTGGGGATCACGGCAAGGAGCTCTCGACACTCAAAACCGAAAGAGAGAAAACTCTCCATAGCTTGATGGAGATGCAAGTCACCATATCCGACAAGACCAAGCAGCTCTCCTCAGCCACTGACTCCATTGACGATCTGAAAGTGAAGCTGACCAAGGTGGAGGAGACTCTTGAGAGCAGCAGGGCTCGTGAGAAGGCCTTGGTCAAAGATCTCCGAGATGAGAAGGACCTGCTCAAAAGCGCCGCTGTTACCCATAACGATTGCGTGGCAGGTGTGCAAATCTGGACCGAGCGCCTCATCGATGTCGCGCAGAAGCTTGCTGCACAACTGTCCACCATGGGCCTGCATGGCTTCAACTATTCTTCCGATGATAGGGTGTCTACGAGCGCCAAGTTGACCATGTTCTTTGACGGCATGGTTGACGCAATGAAGCTGCTCCAGTCTGACCGAGCAACTCATCTGGCCAACGAGTCCCGCAAGCTCTGCCTGGCCGTCCTCCAAAAGGTGCTCATCAAAGTGGCGCACAAGAACCCCGGCATCAACCTCACCAACGTCCTCGACCGCTTGCCGAAGGATGTAGACGTCAAGGCACTTGAGGAGCTTGTTGCGCCCATCGTCGACAAGGTAGGCCAAGTCAAGAGGGTTGAAGGCGATCGCCGGGACTAGCTACTTCACTTCTTTTTGTTGCCGCCATTCCATGCCAAAGACAGTTTTATATTATGTTAGAATTCGCGGCAACTATTATTGTAATATGACTTGCTACGTTCTGGATGAACGCATGCTATTTCCCTTGTCCGATTTCTTTCTGTATGGTACATGCCCTACGCTTTGTTGGAAACTTGCCGGTGCGCACAGCCTTGCCACGAGCGCTAGGTGCGGGACTTTAGCAGCCTGCTGGAGGTGCCGCTGCCGGCAAGATACCTTGGCGTTTTCAGTGCAGCCACTTAAGCTGTTGAGCGGACTCGAAACAGAGTAAGGGCACAACCGATCACGACAAAGTTCCCTTCGCGTGTAGGTTTTCCATACATAGACCGAAACCGTTCAAGGAGAATAACTTTACAAAGCAAAAATTTGTTCAAAGTTTCTGCAACTTAGCTTTCCGTTGCTGTACTCCTTCCGGCAAGATGTCAACGTTGAACGTCGCCTGTCGGTATCCATACCACCATTCCCCCCCGGCAAACTTGCATGCGAAGGAACCTTCTGTCCTTTGAGAAAAAGAAAGAAGAGAAAATAGAGATATGGAACCTTGGCGGTTCGTTAATGCTTACCGGAAGCAAGTGTAATACAAAGTCTCAGATAAGCATGCATATAAATAAACATGAAGATCGACAAGAATTGTAAAACACTTAATCTTATTTAACTATGCACAGGGTCTGCGCCTGGCTTTGTACAAAGGATTACATGCTTCATCGGTAAGACTTGTACAAAAGGTGGTTGCCGGGAGACCCGGCAGCCGCGCCGTATGGATAGAACTTACGAAGATGTTCAATATTCCAGGATTTGCTCACTGGAACTCCATCCTCTGTCTCTAGGCGGACTGCGCCAGGCCTGGTGACTCGTACTACCCGATAAGGTCCTTCCCACTTTGGCGTCAACTTGTTGGAATTCTTGGCCGACTGAACGCGCCGAAGAACAAGGTCACCTTCCTCAAGACTTCGGGCATGAACCTTCCGGCTATGATAGCGGCGCAAGGCTTGCTGGTAGCATGCAGCTCGCACAGCAGCCTGAAGACGATCTTCCTCAAGGAGCAACGCGTCATCTTGCCGCAGCTGCTCTTGCTCGAGCTCATCATATGCGAGCACTCGAGGTGACCCGTATGTGAGTTCCGTGGGGAGAACTGGTTCCGCCCCATATACTAGGGAGAAGGGTGTCTGGCCGGTGGATCGATTTGGTGTTGTTCTGATTGACCAAAGAACAGCCGGCAACTCATCAATCCAGCGTCTTCCGCACTTGCGCAGCTTGTCGAAAGTCCTTGTCTTGAGACCTCGCAACACTTCAGCATTCGCCCTTTCCGCTTGGCCGTTGCTCCTTGGATGAGCAACAGAAGCAAAACAGATCTTGCCGCCAAGGTCTTGGACATACTGCATGAAGAAAAGCTCCCAGTGGGTGCACTCAGCGTGCCATCGCAATAAGAAACAAATACCCAGTGGGTGTACTCCAAGTATACCCACTGCCGGAAACACGAGCATGCACTCGGACAATAGAAATAATTATTTTTACTTACAATGGTACTTACTCGGACATTGGTCTTGAGGGCTTCGCTGGCGTCGTACGCCTCCGTCGGACGTCTATTCATCAACTCCACTTGGATCATATCATCCTTGCTTGCTCCCACTTGGTCTTCCAGGACTTTGGCCAAGTTGAACATGTTGAATGGCATAGATGGAAGGGCCAGTGTATGACACGTCTCCATCATATCTATAATTTTTGATTGTTTCATGCCAATATTATACAACTTTCGCATATTTTTGGCAACATTTTATATGATTTATAGGACTAAAATATTGATCCACTGCCCAGTGCCAGTTCCTGTTTGTTGCATGTTTTTTGTTTCATACAATATCCATATCAAACGAAATCCAAACGCGATAAAAATTTACGGAGATTTTTTTTGGGAATATTTGTGAATTTTGAGAAGTGGAATCAACGCAAACGGAGGCCCACAGCCCCCAAGGACAACAGGGCACGCCCCAAGGGCCCAGGCATGCCCTGGTGGGTTGTGCTCACCTCGTAGGTCGGTTGGAGCTCTCCGTCGGGCGCACGAAAGCTAATTTTTGGATAAAAATCCCCTCAAATTTTCAGCCCGATCGGAGTTACGGATCTCCGGGAATATAAGAAACGGTTTTTGGCCAGAAAACAGGAATGCGAAACAGAAGAGAATAGAGAGGGAGATCCAATCTAGGAGGGGCTCCTGCCCCTCCGCCGCCATGGAGGCCATGGACCAGAGGGGGAACTCTCCTCCTATCTGGGGCAATGCTACTTCTTGAGCTTGCGTTGGTTTTCCCTTGAAGAGGAAAGGGTGATGCAGCAAAGTAGATAAGTATTTCCCTCAGTTTTGAGAACCAAGGTATCAATCCAGTAGGAGGTACAAGCAAGGCCCCAATCTATGCACCTGCACAAACAATCAAACACTTGCACCCAACTCTATAAAGGGGTTGTCAATCCCTTCACGGTCACTTGCAAGGATGAGATCCGATGGAGATAGATATAAAAGATTACTAAAACGATTATCAAAATAAAAGTAAATAAATTGCAGCGAAGTATTTTTGTGTTTTTTAGTTTATAGATCTGAAAATATAGTATGGACAATAGACCCGGGACCATAGGTTTCACTAGAGGCTTCTCTCTTGAAGGAAAATAATACGGTGGGTGAACAAATTACTATCGAGCAATTGATAGAAAAGCGCATAGTTATGAAGATATCCAAGGCAATGATTATGCATATAGGCATCACGTCCGTATCAAGTAGACCGAAACGATTCTACATCTACTACTATTAGTCCACACATCGACCGACTCCTTCCTGCATCTAGAGTATTAAGTTCATGAAGAACAGAGTAACGCATTAAGTAAGATGACATGATGTAGAGGGATAAACTCAAGCAATATGATGAAAAACCCATCTTTTTATCCTTGATGGAAACAATACAAATACGTGCCTCGCTACCCCTACTTTGTCACTGGGTGAGGACACCGCAAGATTGAACCCAAAACTAAGCACTTCTACCATTGCAAGAATTACCAATCTAGTTGGCCAAACCAAACCAATAACTCGAAGAGACTTACAAAGATATGAAATCATGCATATAAGAATTCAGAGAAGATTCAAATAATTTTCATAGATAATCTGATCATAAACCCACAATTCATCGGATCTCGACAAACACACCGCAAAAGAGTATTACATCGGATAGATCTCCATGAAGATCATGGAGAACATGGTATTGAAGAACATAGAGAGAGAAGAAGCCATCGAGCTACTAGCTATGGAGCCAAAGGTCTGAGGTAAACTACTCACGCATCATCGGAAGGGCAATGGTGTTGTTGTAGAGGCCCTCCGTGATTGAATCCCCCTCCGACAGATCGCCGGAAAAGGCCCCAAGATGGGATCTCAAGGGAACAGAGGCTTGCGGTGGCGGAAAAGTATTTTCGTGGCTCCCTTTGGTTTTGGGGGAATATTTCTGAATTTATAGGCGAAGAGTTAGGGTTGGAGGAGCTACGGGGGGCCCACAAACTAGGGGGGCGCCCCCCCCCACCCAGGGGCGCGCCCTGGTGGCGTGTGGCCCACCCGTAGGTCTTCTGGCCTCTTCTCCAAGCCTCCTGGGTTCCTTCTGGTCCAAGAAAAATCAGCGTAGAATTTTATTCCGTTTGGACTCCGTTTGATATTCCTTTTCTGCAATACTCAAAAACAAGGAAAAAAACAGAAACTGGCACTGGGCACTAGGTTAATAGATTAGTCCCAAAAATAATATAATATAGCATATTAATGCATATAAAACATGCATAACAGATAATATAATAGCATGGAACAATAAAAAATTATAGATACGTTGGAGACGTATCAGCATCCCCAAGCTTAATTCCTGCCCGTCCTCTAGTAGGTAAATGATAAAAACAGAATTTTTGATGTGGAATGCTACCTAACATATTTATCCATGTAATATTCTTTATTGTGGCATGAATGTTCAGATCCATAAGATTCAAAACAAAAGTTTAATGTTCACATAAAAACAATAATACTTCAAGCATACTAACAAAGCAATCGTGTCTTTTCAAAATAACATGGCCAAAGAAAGTTATCCCTACAAAATCATAAGGTCTGGCTATGCTCCATCTTCCCCGCACAAAGTATTTAAATCATGCACAACCCCGATGACAAGTCAAGCAATTGTTTCACACTTTTTATGTTCTCAAACTTTTTCAACTTTCACGCTATACATGAGCGTGAGCCATGGATATAACACTATAGGTGGAATAGAATATGGTTGAGGTTATGAGGAAAAGGAGAAGATAGTCTCACATCAACTAGGCGTATCAACGGGCTATGGAGATGCCGATCAATAGATATCAATGTGAGTGAGTAGGGATTGCCATGCAACGGATGCACTAGAGCTATAAGTGTATGAAAGCTCAAAAAGAAACTAAGTGGGTGTGCATCCGACTCGCTTGCTCACGAAGACCTAGGGCAATTTGAGGAAGCCCATCATTGGAATATACAAGCCAAAAAATTCCCACTAGTATATGAAAGTGACAAAATAGGAGACTCTCTATCATGAAGATCATGGTGCTACTCTGAAGCACAAGTGTGGAAAAAACATAGTAGCATTGTCCCTTCTCTCTTTTCTCTCTTTTTTTTGGTGGGCATCTTTGGCCTCTTTTTTTTATTTGGGCTTCATTGGCCTCTTTTATTATTTTTAAAGTCCGGAGTCTCATCCCAACTTGTGAGGGAATCATAGCTTCCGTCCTTTCCTCACATGGGACAATGCTCTAAAAATGATGATAATCACACTTTTATTTACTTACAACTCAAGAATTACAACTCGATACCTAGAACAAAACATGACTCTATATGAATGCCTCCGGTGGTGTACCGGGATGTGCAATGATCTAGCATAGCAAATGACATTAATGAAAACATCACGCTAGCTGTCTTACGATCATGCAAAGCAATATGACAATGATGGTGCGTGTCATGATAAACGGAACGGTGGAAGTTGCATGGCAATATATCTCGGAATGGCTATGGAAATGCCATAATAGGTAGGTATGGTGGCTGTTTTCAGGAAGGGTATATGGTGGGTTTAATGCACCGGCGAAAGTTGCGCGGTACTAGAGAGGCTAGCAAAGGTGGAAGGGTGATAGTGCGTGTAATCCATGGACTCACATTAGTCATAAAGAACTCACATACTTATTTCAAAAGTCTATTAGTTATCGAAGAAAAGTATTAGATGCATGCTCCTAGGGGAGAGGTTGGTAGGAGTTAACCATCGCGCGCTCCCGACCCTCACACAAAGGATGACAATCAATAAACAAATCATGCTCCGACTTCGTTACATAACGGTTCACCATACGTGCATGCTACGGGAATCACAAAATTTTAACACAAGTCTTTCTACCAATCCACAATTACTCACTAGCATGACTCTAATATCACCCTCTTTACATCACAAAACTATATGCAAGGAATCAAACTTCTCATAGTATTCAATGCACTTTATATGAAAGTTTTTATTATATCCATCTTGGATGCCCATTATATTAGGACTATATTCATAACCTAAACCAATTACCATGCTGTTTAAAGACTCTCAAAATAATATAAGTGAGGTACGAGAGATCAATTATTTCTATAAAATAAAACACCACCGTTCTCTAAAAAGATATAAGTGAAGCACTAGAGCAAAATTGCCTAGCTCAAAAGATATAAGTGAAGCACATAGAGTATTCTAATAAATTCACGATTCATGTGTGTCTCTCTCAAAATATGTGTGCAGCAAGGATGATTGTGGCAAATTAAAAAGCAAAGACTCATATCATACAAGACGCTCCAAGCAAAACACATATCATGTGGTGAATAAAAATATAGCCTCAAGTAAATTTACCGATGGATTGAAGACGAAAGAGGGGATGCCTTCCGGGGCATCCCCAAGATTAGGCTCTTTGGTATCCTTGAATATTCCTTGGGGTGCCTTTGGAATCCCCAAGCTTAGGCTCTTGCCACTCCTTATTCCATAGTCCATCAAATCTTTACCCAAAACTTGAAAACTTCACAACACAAAACTCAACAGAAAACTCGTGAGATCCGTTAGTATAAGAAAAATAAATCACCACTTTAGGTACTGTTGTGAACTCATTATTTATTTATATTAGTGTAATTTATACTGTATTCAAACTTCTCCATGGTTCATACCCCCGGATACAACCCATAGATACATCAAAATAAAGAAACAACACAAAGAAAACAGAATCTGTCAAAAACAGAACAGTCTGTAGCAATCTAGAAACTTCGAATAATTCTGTAACTCCAAAATTTTGAAAAAATAGGAATATCTGGGATATTTTTATATCAATCTTGTGTAAAAATTTCAGACTCATTCGACGCTCTCGTGAATTTATAAAATTCCTGGACTGAGCGCAAAAGTTTCTGTTTTTCAGCAAGATCAAATCAACAATCACCGTAAACCATCCCAAAGGTCTTACTTGGCTCAAATACTAATTAAAACACGAAAACACAATTACTACAGAGGTAATAATGTGTAAATCACTCAATAACAGAAGCTAAAACAAAAAAAATAAAATAAAATTGGGTTGCCTCCCAACAAGCGTTATTGTTTAACGCCCATAGCTAGGCATAACACAATAGATCTAGGTATTGTCATCTTTGGTATGCAACTCCTCAATTGCAGACTTATAAACCCTAGGAGGTTCTTTGCTCTTATCAATAATAATGCTCCTAGGCAAGAAGTCAAGAGATTCACTTGTGGCAATTGGTTCCCTAACAATATTGATAAAGCTGGGGTGAACACTTATCATCTTAAGATCTTCATCCCCTTTACTAGAGGATTCACCCTTATTTTTAGGAACATAAACAAACTTGGCAGTCTTAGAAGGAGGAAAACTTGGAGTGGTTCAAACAGAGGCAAAAGCGGAACCCAAGTTGGTTATAATGTCCTGCAGCTTGCAAATTCTAGAGGAATCTTGATCCAACTTTTCATTAACTATGGGTTCTTTTTCCCTTAGATTTTTTAATGCAACTCCTACCTTAGATCCATACTGAGTAATATGATTATGAATCTTTTTATCCAAGTTTTCAATGAGCTCAACGGTAGCAACTTTATTTTCAATAATATCAAGCCTTCGCATCACGTGTTCCAAAGTTAAGATTGTTTCGTTAACCATGAATGGGGGTGAACCTACCAAATTTATCATAGCACTATAAGAATCAACGGTATGGCTTCCCAGGAAATTTCCTCCCGTAATGGTATCCAGAACATATCTATTCCAGGGAGAAACACCCACATAAAAACTACGAAGGAGAACGGTAGTAGATTGCTTACGAGTAGATCTATTTTGAGCATTGCAAATTCTATACCAAGCATCTTTTAAGTTTTCTCCCTCCCTTTGCTTAAAATTAAGAACTTCACTCTCAGGAGTACTAGCGATAGTAGTAAGGCTAGCCATGAGTTTAAGCGATCTAACACACAAGCAAACAAAAAGCAAATGGAAAGACGAACGGAAGAAGGGCGAATAAAAAGGCAAATCTTTTTGGTTTTTTCTGAAAATCGTTTTTTAGAAGTGGGGGAGAGGAAAACGAGAGGCAAATAGCAAATAATGTAAATGCAAGAGATGAGTTTATGATGGGTACTTGGTAGGCTTGATGTAGATATCTCCAGCAACCACGCCAGAAATTGGCAAGTTGATGGGAGAGTTCTTGTCTTAACTTGCTATGTATCCTCCCCAGCAACGGCGCCAGAAATCCTTCTTGCTACTTCTTGAGCTTGCGTTGGTTTTCCCTTGAAGAGGAAAGGGTGATGCAGCAAAGTAGATAAGTATTTCCCTCAGTTTTGACAACCAAGGTATCAATCCAGTAGGAGTTACAAGCAAGGCCCCAATCTATGCACCTGCACAAACAATCAAACACTTGCACCCAACGCTATAAAGGGGTTGTCAATCCCTTCACGGTCACTTGCAAGGATGAGATCCGATGGAGATAGATATAAAAGATTACTAAAACGATAATTAAAATAAAAGTAAATAAATTGCAGCAAAGTATTTTTTTGTTTTTTAGTTTATAGATCTGAAAATATAATATGGAAAATAGACCCGGGGGCCATAGGTTTCACCAGAGGCTTCTCTCTTGAAGGAAAATAATACGGTGGGTGAACAAATTACTGTCGAGCAATTGATAGAAAAGCGCATAGTTATGATGATATCCAAGGCAATGATTATGCATATAGGCATCACGTCCGTATCAAGTAGACCAAAACGATACGGCATCTACTACTATTACTCCACACATCGACCGACTCCTTCCTGCATCTAGAGTATTAAGTTCATGAAGAACAGAGTAACGCATTAAGTAAGATGACATGATGTAGAGGGATAAACTCAAGCAATATGATGAAAACCCCATCTTTTTATCCTTGATGGCAACAATACAAATACGTGCCTTGCTACCCCTACTTTGTCACTGGGTGAGGACACCGCAAGATTGAACCCAAAACTAAGCAATTCTCCCATTGCAAGAATTACCAATATAGTTGGCCAAACCAAACCAATAACTCGAAGAGACTTACAAAGATATGAAATCATGCATATAAGAATTCAGAGAAGATTCAAATAATATTCATAGATAATCTGATCATAAACTCACAATTCATCGGATCTCGACAAACACACCGCAAAAGAGTATTACATCGGATAGATCTCCATGAAGATCATGGAGAACATGGTATTGAAGAACATAGAGAGAGAAGAAGCCATCGAGCTACTAGCTATGAACCCGAAGGTCTGAGGTAAACTACTCACGCATCATCGGAAGGACAATGGTGTTGATGTAGAGGCCCTCCGTGATCGAATCCCCCTCCGACAGATCGCCGGAAAAGGCCCCAAGATGGGATCTCATGGGAACAGAGGCTTGCAGCGGTGGAAAAGTATTTTCGTGGCTCCCTTTGGTATTGGGGGAATATTTCTGAATTTATAGGCGAAGAGTTAGGGTTGGAGGAGCTACGGGGGGCCCACAAGCCAGGGGGGTGCGCCCCCCCAGGGGCACGCCCTGGTGGCTTGTGGCCCACCCGTAGGTCTTCTGGCCTCTTCTCCAAGCCTCCTGGGTTCCTTCTGGTCCAAGAAAAATCAGCATAGAATTTTATTCTGTTTGGACTCCGTTTGATATTCCTTTTCTGCAATACTCAAAAACAAGGGAAAAAACAGAAACTGGCATTGGGCACGAGGTTAATAGATTAGTCCCAAAAATAATATAAAATAGCATATTAATGCATATAAAACATCCAAAACAGATAAAATAATATCATGGAACAATCAAAAATTATAGATACGTTGGAGACGTATCAGGCAAGGAAGAAGAAGAAGGATGAGGGCTCTCTCCCCCTCTCTCTCGGTGGTGCCGGAACGCCGCCGGGGCAATCATCGTGACGGCGAACTACTCCAACAACTTCTCCGCTGTTAACACCAACTCTCTCCCCCTCTATGCAGCGGTGTAACACCTCTCTTCCCCACTGTAATCTTTACTTAAACATGGTGCTCAACTCCATATATTATTTCCCAATGATATTTGGCTATCCTATGATGTTTGAGTAGATATCTTTTGTCCTATGGGTTAATTGTGGTATGATGTTATGGACTTGAGTTGTATGTTGATATGGTGTTGTCCTATGTTGCCCTCCATGTCACACAAACGTGAGGGATTCCCGCTATAGGTGTTTCAATATGTTCATGATTTGCCTATGGTGGGTTGCTTGAGTGATAGAAGCATAAACCCGTGTAGGTGGGTTGTTGCGTATGGGAGTAAAGGGGACTTGATAATTAATATGGTTGGGTTTTACCTTAATGAACTTTGGTAGTTGCGGATGCTTTCTAGAGTTCCAATCATAAGTGCATATGATCCAAGTATGGAAAGTGTGTTAGCGTATGCCTCTCCCTCATTGCATATAACAAGTATCTATCATATTATATTCAATTGCCTAGGGACAATCTTTCTCTTGCGTTACACAAAAAGCTTTCTACTAAGTTATTTACTTTTATTGTTCTTTTATTAAAACAGCACCTAACTTTTATTTCCACGTTCTTTATTATCTTGCAAAGTACTTCTAGTTTTACTCCCACAAAGTAGTTTCATACTTGTTTTAGGTAAAGCAAGCATTAGCGTGCGTAGAGTTGTATTGGTGGTCGATAGAACTTGAGCGAATATTTGTTCTACCTTTAGCTCCTCGTTGGGTTCGACACTCTTACTTATCGAAAAAGGCTACAAACGATCCCCTACACTTATGGGTTAGCAAGACTTTTTTCTGGCGCCGTTGCCGGGGAGCAATAGCGTGGGGTGAATATTCTCGTGTGTGCTTGTTTGCTTTATCACTAATTAGTTTTTATTTTGGGCTCTTGTTTTCTATCTTTAGATATGGGTAGGAAATGCAAAATACCAAAAAAATTAGATGTACTTGCTGCTCCAAATGTTGAGGAACCACTAGTGTTCCGTACTACCGAAGAATATTACTTGGATCATCTTCGATCCATTTGTTCTCGTGCTGAAAACCCAACTAGCTTAGTTGAGGGAAAATTATTAAATGAGCATGCTTATTATGTGCGACACCGCATATCTCAAAAGGGGAAACTCTTGTGGCATCAAATTAATACTTTGTGTTGCTATGCTGGGAATTTATGTGAATTACATGATTTTACTTGTTGTTCTGAAGAAACTAAAAAACAACTTCCCTACCAATGTGTGTTTAGTCATAATGAAATACTATCTTCTTATGCCAAGGAAGCCTATTGTTATTTTGATGTTGAACAAATCGAAGAATTTGTTGCTTTTAAGGGTGCATATGAAATTGCTTCTTTGATTGAAAAGTATGATGCTACTCTTTACGAATCTGAAATTTTTGCCATACTTAAATATTGCTATGAAAACTATGCTTCTAATGCTTATGTTAAAGAATTTATTGAAGGAATGACCTCTGCCTTGGAAGAGACTAATATTTTGCAGGAATCTATGGAAGAAGAAATTGCTGAAATTGTGAGCTCATTAGATGAAAAAGACGAGGAGGAGTGCGAAGAACAAAAGGAGGAAGAGCGGATTGATCACCTGTGCCCACCTTCTAATGAGAGTAACTCTTCAACTCATACATTGTTTAATTACCCTTCGTTCATACCGAAGGATGAATGCTATGATGAATGCCATGATGAATGCTATGATGATTGCTATGATCCCTTGGATTCTTTTGAAATATCCCATTTTGATGAACTTGATGCTTACTATGCTTGTGTCCATGATGCCAATATGAATTATGTTTATGAAGATGAACTTGCTATAGTTCCTTATGTTAAGCATGAAATTGTTGCTATTGCACCCATACATGATAGTCCTATTATCTTTTTGAATTCTCCTAACTACACTATATCGGAGAAGTTTGCTCTTATTAAGGATTACATTGATGGGTTGCATTTTACAACTACACATGATGATTTTGATGAATATAATATGCATGTGCTTGCTGCTCCTACTTGCAATTATTATGAGAGAGGAACCAAATCTTCACCTCTCTATGTTTCCAATACTATGAAATTGCAAGAAACTGTTTATACTATGCATTGGCCTTTACTTAATGTGCATGAATTGTTGTTGTATGACATGCCGATGCATAGGAAGAGAGTTAGACTTCGTTGTCACATGATATATATCACTTTGTGCTCACTACTAAATTACAAATCATTGTTAATTAAAATTGGCTTTGATATACCTTGGGATCCGGGTGGATCCATTACTTGAGCACTTTATGCCTAGCTTAATGGCTTTAAAGAAAGCGCTGCCAGGGAGACAACCCGGAAGTTTTAGAGAGTCATTTATTTCTGTTGTGTGCTTTTATAAAGTTTAAAAACAAAAAAAAAATAGGGGAACCAAAAACTTCACAAAAGGAAAGGTGAAAGTGAGAGAGATGATGAGCATCGTTGAAGAGGGGGATATCCTTGAACTTTGTTCATGCCCATGGAAACTTTGTGAGTCTTGAATCACGGAAACTTTTCCAACAAAAATAATTAACCCCCTGTATAAATCCATTGTATTATAAAAATAATATGCCAAGATTTGCCTTTAGGATGATTAGATTGTTTGTTGGTATGTGCGGTGTAAAAACAGAAACTTTGGCTCTAGTGCGTGAATTTTCATTTTTACTGGAACGTCAAAAGTTACTGAAATTTTACAAAGTATTACTATACAAATTTTTTATTTCGTATTAATGTTTCAGAATATTTGGAGTTACAGAAGTATGGTCAAAGTTCAGATTACGACAGACTATCCTGTTTAAGACAGATTCTGTTTTTGATGCATTGTTTTGCTTGTTTTGATGAAACTATCAATTTTATCGGTGGTGTAAGACATGGAAAAGTTATAATACAGCAGGGATAATGCAAATATAAAATATTAATGGGTTTGCAATAGTACTTAAAGTAGGAATTTGCATTATTATACTAATGGATCTCACCTGTCTTCTGTTATGTTTTGTGTGGATGAAGTGTTCGAACATCGAGGAGGTCTCGATATTAGGAGAAGGAGAAGAGGCAAGATTTCAAGCTTGGGGATTCCCAAGGAAACCCAAGTAAATATCCAAGGAGACTCAAGTGTCTAAGCTTGGGGATGCCCCGGAAGGCATCCCATCTTTCTTCAACAAGTATCGGTATGTTTTTGTTTTCGTTTCGTTCATGTGATATGTGTAAATCTTGGAGCGTCTTTTGTGTTTAGTTTTCACTTTTATTTTATGCACCATGATGGTATGAGATAATCCATGGTTGATTTATAGAATGCTCATTGCACTTCACTTATATCTTTTGAGTATGGCTTTATAGAATGCTTCATGTGCTTCACTTATATAATTTGAAGTTTGGATTGCCTGTTTCTCTTCAGATTGAAAACCGTTATTTGTAGAATGCTCTTTTGCTTCACTTATATTTGTTAGAACTTGGTCTTTTGTAGAAAGAATTAAACTCTCTTGATTCACTTATATCTATTTAGAGAGTCAATAGGAATTGGTCATTCACATGGTTAGTCATAAAATCCTACATAAAACTTAGGGATCACTGAATATGATATGTTTGATTCCTTGCAATAGTTTTGCGATATAGAGATGATAATATGTGGGAGGTATGAGTGGATGATCATGTTTAGTAAGATATTGGTGTTAAGGTTTTTCATTCACGAAGCATGCACGTATAGTCTCCCGTTATGCTAGGAAGTTGGAGCACAATTTATTCTTGATTGTCTATCTTTGTGTGAAGGTCGGGGCCGCGCGATGGTTAACTCCTACCAACCTCCCCCCTAGGAGCATGCGTAGTAATACTTTGCTTCGAGAGAGCTAATAAAACTTTTGCAATAAGTATGTGAGTTCTTTATGACTAATGTGAGTCCATGGATTATACGCACTCTTACCTTTCTGCAATTTGCGAGCCTCTACGGTACCGTGCATTGCCCTTTCTCACCTGGAGAGTCGGTGCAAACTTCGCCGGTGCATCCAAACCCCGTGATATGATACGCTCTATCACACATAAGCCTTATTATATCTTCCTCAAAACAGCCACCATACGTACCTATTATGGCATTTCCATAGCCATTCCGAGATATATTGCCATGCAACTTCCACCGCTTCCGTTTTGATGACTTGAGCATTCATTGTCATACTGCATTACATGATCGTAAGATAGCTAGCATGATGTTTCCATGGTTTGTCCATTTTTTGATATCTTTGCTATGCTAGGTCATTGCATTCATATAGAGTCATACTTTGTGCTACTATCATTGTAGTATTGAGTTGTAAGTAAATAGAAGTGTGATGATCATAATTATTTATTATTAGAGCATGCCCAGTGATGAAAGGATGATGGAAACTATGATTCCCCCACAAGTCGGGATGAGGCTCGGGACAAATAAACAAATATACAACAAAAAAACAAAAACAAAAAAGAAAAAGAAAAAAAGGAAAAAAAAGGGAAGAAAAAAAATTGAAAGAAGTAGAAGGGGCATGCTAATTCCACACTTGTGCTTCAAAGTAGCACTATGTTTTTCATATAGAGAGTCTCGTATGTCGTCACTTTCATATACGAGTGGGAATTTTTCATTATAGAGTTAGATGCACACCCACTTAGTTTTCATATTGAGCTTTCATACACTTATAGCTCTTAGTGGATCCGTTGCATGGCAATCCCTACTCCTTGCATTGATATCTATTGATGGGCATCTCCATAGCCCGTTGATACGCTGAGTTGATGCGAGACTTTCTTCTCCACTTTTACCCCTTTGAAACCTACCACCATATTCTATTCCACCCATAGTGATATATCCATGGCTTGCGCTCATGTATTGCATGAGAGTTGAAAATGCTGAAGCGCTTTAAAAAGTATGAACCAATTGCTTGGCTGACACCGGGGTAGTACATGATTTATACTTTGTGTTAAGAAGACAGATCATGACAAGGCTATATGATTTTGTAGGGAGAGCGTTCTTTAGCCTTGATATTTTGAAATACATGATTGTGTGTTGGGATGCCTGAGTATTAATGTCTTTATGTCAAAACTAGACTATTGCTGTCTTAATATTCATGCCATGATTAGATATATGATCAAGATTATGCTACGTAGCATTCCACATCAAAAATTATATTTTTTATCATTTATCTACTCGAGGACGAGCAGGAATTAAGCTTGAGGATGTTGATACATCTCCGTCGTATCTATATTTTTTGATTGTTTCATGCCAATATTATACAACTTTCACATATTTTTGGCAACATTTTATATGATTTATTGGACTAACATATTGATCAAGTGCCCAGTGCCAGTTCCTGTTTGTTGCATGTTTTTTGTTTCGCAAAATATTCATATCAAACGAAGTCCAAACACGTTAAAAATTTACGGAGATTTATTTTGGAATATTTGTAAATTTGAGAAGTCGGATCAACGCAAACGGATGCCCACAGCAACCACAAGAAGCGCGCCCTGGTGGGTTGTGCTCACCTCGTAAGTCGGTTGGAGATCTCCTTCGGGCGCAGGGAAGCTAATTTTTGGATAAAAATCCCCTCAAAATATCAGCCCAATCGGAGTTAAGGATCTCCGGGAATATAAGAAAAGGTTTTCGACCAGAAAACAGGAACACGAAACAGAAGAGAACAGAGAGGGAGATCAAATCTAGGAGGGGTTCCTGCCCCTCCGCCGCCATGGAGGCCATGGACCAGAGGGGGGACTCTCCTCCCATCTAGGGGGAGGCCAAGGAAGAAGAAGAAGGAGGGGGGCTCTCTCCCCTCTCTCCCGGTTGCGTCGGAACGCCGCCGGGGCAATCATCGTGACGGCGATATACTCCAACAACTTCGCCGGCGTCAACACAAACTCTCTCCCCCTCTATGCAGCAGTGTAACACCTCTCTTCCCTACTATAATATCTACTTAAACATGGTGCTCAACTCCATATATTATTTCCCAATGATATTTGGCTATCCTATGATGTTTGAGTAGATCTCTTTTGTCCTATGGGTTAATTGTGGTATGATGTTATGGATGTGAGTTGTATGTTGATATGGTGTTGTCCGTGTCGCGCAAACGTGATGGATTTCTGATGTAGGGCGTTGCAATATGTTCATGATTTGCCTATGGTGGGTTGCTTGAGTGACAGAAGCATAAACCCGAGTAGGTGGGTTGTTGCGTATGGGAGTAAAGAGGACTTGATACTTAATGCTATGGTTGGATTTTACCTTAATGAACTTTGGTAGTTGCGGATGCTTGCTAGAGTTCCAATCATAAGTGCATATGATCCAAGTAAGGAAAGTGTGTTAGTGTATGCCTCTCCCTCATTGGATATGAGAAGTATCTATCATATTATATTCAATTGCCTAGGGACAATCTTTCTCTTGCGTTACACAAAAAGCGTTCTACTAAGTTATTTACTTTTATTGTTCTTTTAATAAAACAACACCTAACTTTTATTTCCACGTTCTTTATTATCTTGCAAAGTACTTCTAGTTTTACTCCCGCAAAGTAGTTTCATACTTGTTCTAGGTAAAGCAAGCATTAGTGTGCGTAGAGTTGTATCGGTGGTCGATAGAACTTGAGGGAATATGTGTTCTACCTTTAGATCCTCGTTGGGTTCGACACTCTTACTTATCGAAAAAGGCTACAAACGATCCCCTGCACTTGTGGGTTATCAGTGTATTATGTGGCGTGGCAGACATGGCTACAACAGCACTCGGTTCTATAGCAGCGTCTTCACAAAGCTTTGGAGTTGTCGAGACCAACCGACTCTTTGAGATCCTTGGCGCAGGACTCTTGGCAACGAAACATTTCTCGTTCGAGCTCATCAGATTAACTACTCTGCGCTCTCGCATGACCTTATCATCATCCAACTGGACCACCTCTCGTGCTGCTAGAGTTTTGTAACAACAATGAATGTTAATTATCAAATGATTCGGAGGTAAGTCGAGACAGAATAGTTAAATACCTTTGGAAGTTGGGGCATCTATAGTGTCAACTCCAGTCGAATATTTCTTGGCAGCATCCAGATCAGGAGAAGTTGTTCAAGTGGCAGCTCTTCATTAACAAATTCACTAGGTCAAAAGTTATCTCAGGATCATATGGCAAGAAGGGTTTGGTTTCGTCACTTACGTCGAAGCGATTGGGACATTCATCTTAATATTGAATAGGGCCACAACCTTTTGAGGTTTGTTGGACGAATGCTTTGCTTGCTTGGAGACCTTACGTGCTGGTTTGACAGTGTCCGTCCGACTCCGCTTCCTGTTCCGTCCGCTCAGAAACGGAGCACTCGACGCTGCCGCTCTTAGTGCGCTAGCACTCGGATCATGATCCCTTTGGGAGCAAATTTCTATCTGGACATATTCTGAGTGAGAAGAAGATTCTGCTTCTTCTCCATCCTCGGAATCCTCTTCGTCACATCCCTCATCCTTTTGTAGATGTCCTCGATGTTGTATTGCTCTGTGTCGCTTGCCATGTCCTTTGGGGCGTGATCACCATTGGGCACCTGCGATCATGATCTCGAAGCTCTGGACAGTAAGAAACAATCACAAAGTCAGTCCGAGACATTTTAATTCATTATTCAAGCAATTCACTCAAACTCTTACAAGCTTACCTCAACTGGAGGGTGGTCCTGGTCATAAGGGACGACCCTCCTTCCTCCTTATGTGTTGTCGCATGCAGTAGTAATGAGGTTCACTTGGTCCTTAACCTCCTTCTCGTTCAGATC
This sequence comes from Elymus sibiricus, assembly GCA_039707655.1. Lineage (NCBI taxonomy): Eukaryota > Viridiplantae > Streptophyta > Magnoliopsida > Poales > Poaceae > Elymus > Elymus sibiricus. The sequence goes on from CM077669.1 coordinate 139,431,498, forward strand.
CTCTGGATGCACCCGAGTGGTTTCACTCGGACCATCGTGCGTCCACATAGGGTGGGATCTCTCTTGCAGGGCTGGACTCGCTGTTTGAGAAATGTCTCCAGCAGATCCATCCCGTCCAGCCCAGCCCTCATGACACCCAACAAGGTGTCGACTAAGATGGTTACTTCAACCTTCTCGTATTTCCTTAGTTTGAGCGATGACGAAGCGCCAACCCTCTCACTCGAGTACAACGGAAGGCTGATACGTCTCCATCGTATCTATAATTTTTGATTGTTTGATGCCTATATTATACAACTTTAGCATATTTTTGGCAACATTTTATATGATTTATTGGACTAACATATTGATCCAGTGCCCAGTGCCAGTTCCTGTTTGTTGCGTATTTTTTGTTTTGCACAATATCCATATTCAATGAAGTCCAAACGCGATAAAAATTTACGGAGAATTATTTTGGAATATATGTGATTTTTAGGAGTTGAAATCAACGCAAAAGGAGGCCCACAACCCCCACAGTACACCAGGGCGCGCCCTAGGGCCCAGACGCGCCATGGTGCGTTGTGGTCACGTCGTAAGTTGGTTGGATCTCTACTTCGGGCGCAAGGAAGCTTATATCCGGAAAACAAATCGTGTTAAAATCTCAGCGCAATCGAAGTTATGGATCTCCAGGAATATAAGAAACGGTTTTCGGCCAGAAAATAGGAATGCGAAACAGAAGAGAACTGAGAGGGAGATCCAATCTCGGAGCAGCTCCTGCCCCTCCATCGCCATGGAGGCTATGGACCAGAGGGGGAACTCTCCTCCCATCTAGGGTGAGGCCAAGGAAGAATAAGAAGGTGGGGGGCTCTCTCCCCCTCTCTCTCGGTGGTGCCGGAACGCCGCCGGGGCAATCATCGTCACGGCGATCTACACCAACAACTTCACCTTTGTCAACACCAACTCTCTCCCCCTCTATGCAGCGGTACAACACCTCTCTTCCCCGCTGTAAACTCTACTTAAACATAGTGCTCAACTCCATATATTATTTCCCAATGATATGTGGCTATCCTATGATGTTTGAGTAGATCTGTTTTGTCCTATGGGCTAATTGATGATCGTGGTTGGTATGAGTTGTATTTTTTATTTTGGTGTTGTCCTATGGTGCCCTCCCTGTCACGCAAACGTGAGGGATCCCCGCTGTAGGGTGTTGCAATATGTTCATGATTATCTTATGGTGGGTGGCGTGAGTGACAGAAGACACATACCCGAGTAGGTGGGTTGTTGCATATGGGGGTAAAGAGGACTTGATACTTAATGCTATGGTTGGATTTTACCTTAATGATCTTTGGTAGTTGTGGATGCTTGCTAGAGTTCCAATCATAAGTGCATATGATCCAAGTACGGAAAGTATGTTAGCTCATGCCTCTCCCTCATATAAAATTGCAATAATGATTACCGGTCTAGTTATCAATTGCCTAGGGACAAATAACCTTCTTGTTTGACAAAAGCTTTCTACTAACTTTTATTACCTTGCAATTTACTTGTAGTTTTATTCCCGCAAAGTACTTCTAGTTTTATTCGTGCAAACTATCCTATCACCTACAAAAAAGTTTTATACTTGTTCTAGATAAAGCAAACGTTAAAGTGTGCGTAGAGTTGTATCGGTGGTCGATAGAACTTGAGGGAATATTTGTTCTTATTTATCGAAAAAGGCTACAAACGATCCCCTACACTTGTCGGTTATCAAAGGCCAATTGGAGATTAGATACTCAGAACATCTTTGCAATTACACCGAGAATTCTACCTGCACTTGACGGTGTCGGGGAAACTCATGGATAGAAATGTGCTCTTTCCCCAAAGTTGTACTCCTTACCCACCACATAACTGAATCAGATTGGTTTTGGCTCCCTCTAGGAAGGGTTTCTTCACGGTCATAGTCCGGCAGGTGAAGATGTGCTTGAATATATAGGCCCCAATGGAGATGGCATCCAATGAAATTTTGGTGGATAGTTACAAAGGCTGACAGGTAAACTACCGCATTTGGTGGAAGGTGATGCAACTGAGTGCCAATGTAATTCAGGAACCCAAGAGAGAAAGGATGCGGAGGCATGGGAAAACCTTGCCGGATATGTGTGAGTAGTAGCATGTGCTTGTCCTGCTGCGGCGCATGCTCCTCCTTGTCTGCCACCGGAATCCTTCATCCATGCCATGGCACAAGACATTCATCAACGAGTTCGAAGACCTATTCCCTCGAAACCCTCGAAGGAAGCCAGTCCCCCTGGATCCAACCGGGTGGAGGGACGACTCTCGATGTCGAACCCTTCCGCGCCTTCTTCGCCCGGTCGAGCTTCATTGTGCACTCCTTCCCCATTTGCCTCGAACTCTCCGGTGTGTGGTGACTGATGGTGTCCTTGACTAGGTGATCCCAACCGAGATGGCCTAGCCTGTGGGCCGGGCTGGAGGCCCATCAAGGGGGAAGGACTTCAGAGGTCCTCAGCCTGTGGTGTGGGTACATCGGACTTCACCGAAGACTTGGCGTGTACTCCTAGAAGGGATGATTCATTTGGCATTTAATATCTAGAAGGCAACCGACCTTTATGTAACCCTAGAAACCCCCGGTGCCTATATAACCTGGAGGGTTCAGCCCATAGATGACACCCATACACAAACAGTAGACCATGATGGCGCGCGTTGCTGCGCCCATCCATTTCTCAATGTAATGATAGTTTTTTTGTAAATATGAAGTGACATAAAAGATGAATACAAAAAATATCAACGGTGCAATATGTACAATGAGTATATGTATACATACTTCATAAATATAGTTATGCTAATAACATGAACCCATATAAAGTGTGGAACATACAAGTGATAACATCACCAAAAGAAAAAGTTGTGCACCTAGACAAGTACTTTGCTTATTCGCTGTGGAGAGCGTAGCATTGCTAGAAGCATAATTGGGCGAGAAAACACATCAAGTCAGGGTGGTTTGGCGAGATGTTGGTGCTATATTTCATCTGGTTTAGTTCTGTAGTGGCATCAACTATCATCCTACATAACACAATGGAGTAGTTGTTCGCATACACATCAAGATAAATTATTACAATGGCGATCATTTTGCGTTGAGTCCAAAGATGGCGTTTATGCACTGGACAGCTACATTTAATATTTTAATGCAGATTTATAAACTATAGCATGCTAACTTGGAAAGCTAAAAAAATGAAAGTTGTAATACATAACTACATAGTTATACATAACTGCTAGTTCTGTTACCGAGCAACTATTTTTCACCATTGTCTACTTTTTTGTAATTAACTACTAATGCATGACCAAGATGACCTTGTATGTTTAGATTCTAAGTGAATAATTGCCCTTCCCAATTTACAACAAAAAATGGAAGTGAAAGAAAAGGCGTAAACATGCTCAAAAGAGAGAGAGACAAAAAATGATTTTTATTGAACTAAAATGGAAAACTGAACTAACCGAATTTGGAATGATTCAATGTGGTCGCATACAATCATGAATGACCTAAATCAAGTACTATTATGTATAATGGTTAATGGATGGGTGACCACACATTTTTAGAGAGACTAAACCAGGTGTGTAGTTTCTCAACTGTATGATACACCCACTTCTACATCTCAAAAGAATTCTCTGTACAGTACAGAGAAAATGGATGTCAAATAAAGTTCATGGAACAACATACCTTCCAGGTGTGTGCAAACTTCTAGATATTACATGATAGTATAATATGCTTCTTTTAATATATGAGAGACACCAGCATAAATATAGTCCAACGTAAGTAATGCAAGTCCTAAGCAAACATGAAGACTTTCATCATTAGTAAAAATCGAAGTTGCAGTATAAATTTGCACAATAAACTAAAGTTGAAGAGATGGAAGAAACTTCCAAAGAGACCATGATACATCAACTAAACATATAGTTATTTGGAGGCAATGATGTACCTAATATGGTCATATTGATAACTGACTGAACTGGCATTCTGTGTGTGATCTTTAATCCAGCTTAACACCAAAACAAAAGGCATGTAAAACCAGTAAAAGTACCTATTTTCAAAGGAACAATAAGAGGGACCTCACTGAGTTCTCGAATTTGCTGACTTTGGGAAGAATCTGCAGACCAGAGAGAAAATAAAAATATATTACCAATTTAACAAACCAAAATAGAGGCTGGTCAATGAGGCGAGCACGCAGTGGAGAATGACATCCACGCAAGCAACACAAAACAATGGCTCGACATCATCCCGACCATACTCTGCTCTTCCCCTGCTGCTTCGGAGGAGAGAAGGATTTATTCATGCGATGGAACACAAGACTACAGGAGTAAATAAAGAAACAATGTGAAGAACACCAGCCAAAGTTTGGTTGCTTCCAATGGAACACATATGAATTCCATTTGGTTTATTGTTGACCCTGCCTCCCCATCTGCTTTGCATGTTTTATTTAGAGTTAAGGAATGAAAGAGTTTACATTGTGATTCCAGACCATTGTGTATCATGCTTTGTTGCAAATTGTCGAAACAAATTTCTCACATGGAAATTCCATCTAAAGATCCTATCAAATAAATGAGATCCGCACCTAGATTTTGACTCAAACATCGTATTATAATCACATCATCAAAAAAATCACAAAAAAGTAGATGGGTAAATACACCTATAACAATGTGAATAGTCCTATGCTAATCTAGATATTAGTATAGCACACATGTTACTATATCAGAATAACACACATAAAATCAGACACAAAACTTAGATGAAGAAATAGCCTAAAACAATGCAAATAGTACTATGCTAATATCGATCTTAGTATGCCCTTGCTATCTCTCTTGGATCGTATAGTCACCAACACAATAATTTGACCTCTCTTCATTGTTAATCTCGCAAAGTTTCCGGATAGCATCAACAGGAAAATATATGAAGCGGTTCATGGAGGCAGAACTACACAACTACACAAGGATATTAACATGTCTGTTAGCGATAGGAGTTTCACATAATTTGTTACAAGGGAGAAGAGAACCTAGCAGAACCGAAATTGAATCCGTAGACACCTGCATCAGTTAGGAATTGGGAGTACAAATAACATCATGAATAAGATAAAAAATGACATGGATTGGAAAATATGGGTTTTTCAAAGGAGGGAACACAAAGGACTAAAGGGCCAACCATGGCTGCCAGAGTCAGTAGTTTCCAAAGTATGGAGGTGGACAGGAAGGAAAGCAGGATTATATGGACAGACAAGGAGCGTCATGGTAACTGACCTGCATTGAAGCCCACCGGCGAGTGATGAATATCCATTTCCATTATAGACCTGTAGCAACGGTGAACTATCCCTAAACTGACGGCGACTGGAGTGAAATCTACAAGTGACGATTGGTTCCCCTGTCACCGCCCGTTGGCGTCGCCCGCGAAGATCCCATCGCCCACACCGTACCCTAGCGAACAGCATCACACGACAAATCGACCTACCCGTTGAGGTCAACGTCGCGTGATATGTCTCCAAAGTATCTATAATTTTTGCATTTTCCATGCTGTTATATTATCATTCTTGGATGTTTTACAATCACAACTTTATATCATTTTTTGGGACTAACCTATTGACATAGTGCCAAAGTGCCAGTTGCTGTTTTTGCTTGTTTTTTACTTCGCAAAATATCAATAGCAAATGGATTCCAATCGCGACGAAACTTTTTGGAGATTGTTTTTGGACCAGAAGACACCCAGTGGGCCAAAGAAGTACCAGAGAGGTGGGCTGTGGAGACCACAACCCACCAGGGCACGCCAGAGGCCCTCGGCGTGCCCTGATGGGTTGTGCCCTCCATGGGGCCCCTCTCCACCGCCTCTAATGCCTATAAATTCCCAAATATTCTAGAAACCCTAGAGGAGTCGACGAAAAACACATCCAGCCGCCGCAAGTTCTAGAGCCTCGAGATCCAATCTAACACCATCATGCAGGGGTTCATCATCCTCATCGGTGCCTCTCCGATGATGCATGCGTAGTCCACCAAAGACCTACGGGTCCATAGGCAGTAGCTAGATGGATTCCTCTCTCTCTCTTTTGATTCTCAATACAATGGTCTCTTGGAGATCTATTTGATGTAAACTTTCGCGGTGTGTTTGTTGGGATCTGATGAATTTTGAGTTCATGATCAGTTTCTATCCATGAATATTATATGAGTCTTCTTTGATCTCTTATATGCATGATTAGTTATAGCCTCGTATTTCTTCTTTGAGTCTTTTGTTTAGTTAGGCCAACTAGATCGATTTTTCTTGCCATGGGAAGAGGTGCTCTGTGATGGGTTCGATCTTGCGGTGTCCTTTCCCAGTGACAGAAGGGCAGCAAGGCACGCATGTATCGTTGCCATTAAGGATAACAAGATGGGGTTTATTCCTACATGAATAGATCTTCTCTACATCATGTAATCATTCTTATTGCATTACTCCGTTTTCCATGAACTTAATATACTAGATGCATGCTGGATAGCGGTCGATGTGTGGAGTAATAGTGGTAGATGCAGGCAGGAGTTGGTCTACTTATCTAGGACGTGATGCCTATATAATGATCATCGCCTTGGATATCGTCATGATTATTTGATCTTCTATCAATTGCCCAACAGTAATTTTTTCACCCACCGTGTGCTATACTCATGAGAGAAGCCACTAGTGAAACCTACGGCCCCCGGGTCTACTTTTCCAACATATTGCTTTCCGATCTATATTTTGTCGCTTTTATTTTCAGATCTATTATTCCAAAAACCCAAAATAAAATTGCTGCACTTTTTATTTGCCATTTTTATTTTGTGTTCTTGATAGATCTATCTCTCTAATCTATCATATCCTAATCAATCTTTTTACCGTAGAGAGATTGACAACCTCTCTTTCGCGTCGGGTTGCAAGTATTTGTTCTTTGTGTGCAGGTGCTATTTATTAGGTGGTGGTGATCCTCCTACTGGTTCGATACCTTGGTTTCATAACTAAGGGAAATACTTACCGTCGCTGTGCTACATCATCCCTTCCTCTTAGGGGAAATACCGACGCAGTCTCAAGCCACGTCAAATGAATTTCTGGCACCGTTGCCGGGGAGGAAGCGGTCTCCTCTACGTGCCAATCTCAGGCGCCGAGGAGACACCATCATCATCTACCAGGTTCCTAATCACAAATCTCATCTCCTTGCAATTACATTATTTTCCATTTGCCTCTCGTTTTCCTCTCCCCCACTTTACCAATTTGCCATTTTATTTGCCCTCTTGTTCGTTTGCCTTTTTCTCGTTAGATCTCTTGTTTTCTTGTCATCATGAGTGATTTTTGTATGGCAGAAACAGATGATGGCAGGACCCCTAATATTGGATGTTCTGGCAATCTGGATGTTAAAACTTTTGTTTTGGGGGCAAGGTAACCTTATAGGAAAATAAACTATCCAAGCATTTTTCAATTGCGTTGGAAATTTGCCTCTTGATGATATCCTATACTTTAAAGTTCTAAAACTTATGCGGAAGCTATTTCGGCGCTAGTTCTGAAACTTGAAAATAGTTTTATCCGTACCCATCCTACCTTGTAAAGATTGTTTTACGAGCTACCCATAATTAAGAATCCCAAGGCTAAGAAGTGATCTACCCTTGTTCTCATGAATGAATTTGATCACATAGTACGGGAAGCTAGGGAGATTTTTGATCTCTATGGTATGAGCCATGAAAAACCGGTAATAGGAGAGATCCTTTACAATAGTGTTTACATGATGAGGTATTTTCTTGAAAATAATCAAATTTTCGATGAGAATCTTAAAAATGAAGTCCCCGTTTTAGACATGATCCAACAAGTTTTCAATGATGTAAACAGACAATATTCTTGGATTGTGGCCGGGAATCAAAGGGGGTACATAGAGGGACAACTTGATAATGCTAAGGGTACTATGGATGATGTGTTCCGAGTTTTATTTGCAAAACCTCTTGAAAAAAACACCTCTACGAAAACCAAAGATGACAATACTTGAATCTATGTGTTATGCCTAGCTAGGGGCGTAAAATGATAGCGCTTGTTGGGAGGCAACCCAATGAATAAATTTATTGTTGCTTTTTCCTTTCTGTTTTTGAGTGTTGACACAATTATGCATCTGTTATGATTGTGTTTTTATGTTTTATTTAGTGTTTGTGCCAAGTAGCGCCTTTAGGATTATTCATAAGATGCATAGAAACAATGTTGAATCTGAAACGGAAACTTTGCGTCCAGTGTTCGAATTTTCATCTTTTACTGGAACGTGATATTGAGCTGAAATTTTACACAGTGTTGCTATACAAATTGTTTACGTTGTCCTAATGTTTCAGAATTTTTGGAGTTACAGAAGTATGGTTAGAGTACAGATTACTATAGACTATTCTGTTTAAGACATATTCTGTTTTTGTTGCATTGTGTGCTTGTTTTGATGAACCTATGGGTTGTATTGAATGGTATGAGCCATGGTGAAGTTAAAATAAAGTAGGTATAATGCAATAATAAAATATTAATGGGTTTGCAACAACACCTAAAGTAGTGATTTTCTTTATTATACTAACGGATCTCACGAAGATTTTGTTGAGTTTTGTGTGATTGAAGTTTTCAAGTTTTGGGTGAGATCACGATGGATGAAGGAATAAGGAGTGAAAAGAGCCTAAGATTGGGGATGCTACAGCACCCCCAAGATATATCCAAATAGAAACAAGCAACTAAGCTTGGGGATGCCCCGAGTGGCATCCCCTCTTTCTTCTAACGACCATCGGTATTTTACTTGGAGCTATATTTTTATTCGTCACATATCATGAGGTTTGCTTGGAGCGTCTTGTATCATTTGAGTCTTTGCTTGCTTTGATTTTTAGTTTTTCACTTGTATCCTTGATGGACACACCTATTTGAGAGAGCTAAAATTATGCAATTATTTGTTAGAATTGCTCTATATGCTTCACTTATATATTTTTGAGCACGGTGTGCTTGGAAGCTTTTGAAGAAACACTCTCATGATTCACTTAGATTATTTTGATAGTTAGTAAATTTTGAAGAAATCCTCTCATGATTGACTTATACTATTTTGAGAGATGAAATCTTTATGCTCATGTGCTTCACTTAAATTTGTTTGAGCATGTCAAAAGCAATGGCAATATACGAAACCAGTTCCAAAGTGATAGATATCCAAGGAGGATATAATAAAAACTTTCATGAAGATAATTGGACGAATTAAACTTGATTTCTTGTAATAGTTTTGAGACATGATGAAAGTAATATGTGAGTCATGTTAGTGAGTAATTATGCTGTAGTAGGAATATTGGTGTTAAGGTTTGTAATTCCCTATGCATGCACGAAAGTCAATAGTTATGCAATGAAATTACATCCTACTTATGGTGCATTATTCGGTGTTAGCTATGCTCAATGCTCACTTATGTGAATTTTCGTTTCTTGGATTGGTTGCTTCTCAATCTATTTGCTAGCCTCCACTTGTACTAAGTAGAAATACTACTTGTGCATCCAAAATCCTTAAACAAAGTTTTGCCTTATGAGTCCACCATACCTACCTATATGGGGTATTTCCATGCCGTTCTAAGAAGATTTGTATGTGCCATCTCTAAATTTTCAAAAATAAATTTCCTTTTTGTGTGCTCGTACTGCTCATGAAACGGTAGGGGGTGTCCAATATTTTTCCGTGCTAGATGTGTTATTCTCAAGATGAGTGTTTATTCACTTGTCATTGCACGAGAGTGCTGCTGTAATAGGGATGCCCATTCCCGAAATGAAAAAGAAAAAAAATTACTTTATGTTGTCAAATAATAAATTCCTTGGAAAGTGTTGGTATGGAAGGCAACCGTGGATATGGCCAGCCATGGAATGTGAAATAATGGAGGAAAAAGGAATAAACTTTATTTTCTGTTTGGGAACCGCCTATGATATATCTAGCATGGAAAGTATTGTGAACTACTTTGTCGTTTTCGTTGACAGGAAAGGCGTGCCACTCAAAATATTTTTCTGTCTCAATTTAAACTTTGAGCTCACGCACCTCTACAAATCCCTACTTCCCTTTGCGAAGGGCCTATCTATTTACTTTATGCAATTTTTATTTTTACTTTGAGTCTCCATCTTCTCTTATAAAGCACCAACTAGGGGGCACTATGATCGTACTTGAGCATTGGGTATAGCTAATATTTGATTGTGTTTCATGAATGGATCAATGATTGAGTATGATGGGCTAGGGATAACTTTCTTTGGTGTTGATATTTTGAAAGACATGGTTGCTTGTTGGCATGCTTGAGTATTGAAGTCATTATGTTAAAACTAGACTATTGCTTTGAATCATCTAAAGTCAAAGTGTGCATGCTACAAAGAAAAGAATATGAGATGAACATGTTAGGCACCATTCCACATCAAAAATTCTGTTTTTAGCATGTACCTACTCGAGGAGGAGTAGGAATTAAGCTTGGGGATGCTGATAGGTCTCCAACGTATCTATAATTTTTGCTTGTTCCATGCTGTTATATTATCGTTCTTGGATGTTTTACAATCACCTTATAGCAACTTTATATCATTTTTTGGGACTAACCTATTGACATAGTGCCAAAGTGTGAGTTGCTGTTTTTGCTTGTTTTTTACTTCGCAGAATATCAGTACCAAACGGAGTCCAATCGCAATGAAACTTTTTGGAGATTTTTTTTGGACCAAAAGACACCCAGTGGGCCAAAGAAGTACCAGAGAGGTGGGTTGTGGAGACCACAACTCACCAGGGCGCGCCCTGATGGGTTGTGCCCTCCACGAGGTCCCTCTCCACCGCCTCTGATGCCTATAAATTCCCAAATATTCCAGAAACCCTAGAGGAGTCGACGAAAAACACATCCAGCCGCCGCAAGTTCTAGAGCCTCGAGATCCAATCTAACACCATCACGGAGGGGTTCATCATCCTCATTAGTGCCTCTCCGATGATGCGTAAGTAGTCCACCATAGACCTACGGGTCCGTAGGTAGTAGCTAGATGGCTGCCTCTCTCTCTTTTGATTCTAAATACAATGGTCTCTTGGAGATCTATTTGATGTAAACTTTTGCGGTGTGTTTGTTGGGATCTGATCAGTTTTGAGTTCATGATCAATTTCTATCCATGAATATTATTTGAATCTTCTTTGATCTCTTATATGCATGATTACTTATAGCCTCGTATTTCTTCTTCGAATATTTGGTTTAGTTAGGCCAACTAAATCGATTTTTCTTGCCATGGGAAGAGGTGCTTTGTGATGGGTTCGATCTTGCAGTGTCCTTTCCCAGTGACAGAAGGGGCAGCAAGGCACGCATCACTACTAGGAAAAGGGCTGCTAGTGGCGCACCTGTTTTCGCTACTAATGGCGCACTACAGGTGCGCCACTAGCACCACGCCATTAGAATTTTTTACTAATGGCGCACCACTGGTGCGCCATTAGTATCTGGTATACTAATGGCGCACCATGCAGTGCGCCATTAGTATAGCCCACGGTGCGCCATTAGTATGCCTCCCAGGGGCCATATTTACCCATGTGCTTTGGCATACCAATGGCGCACTGGTGGATGATGCGCCATTAGTGTGCTCTGGCTTACTAATGGCGCACTATGTGGTGGTGCGCCACTAGTATGAATATTGGGGATTATTATTTTTTTCGTTTCTGATATTTTCACAGGTTACAAAATATATTATTTGACAGAATATAGCTAGCACCACACAGCAATAGCAGATTCATTGAATACAATAGAAGATTAGTGTCCGAATACAATTCATCATATTAGTCTCCGAATTTAAAATACCGAACAAAGTTAGAACATTACAAGTCTCGAAACCGCGAGTAGCGAGTTTGTCTTCACATTACAAGTCGATATCGATCATCTAAACTACCATCACATAGAAGAGAGCTGCGGTCATCACGATGAGCATAATCGCGATGAAACTGGTCTTCATCCGGTTCCTCCAACGCTCCCTCCTCTCTCCCGCTAGATAGCGCGCCTAGTGGTGTACCCTTTGTAACTGTTACCGCTGAAACGGTGAACCTGTGTCCGACACTCCTCCCAGTCGTCGTAGACTCCGGGAACCCTACCCTTGTACACGACATACGACGGCATCTCTATGCACTAGCCAAACAAAACGTTAGTACCAATTCACAGACAATACATAAGCAATATATAAATATGCAACAAAAGGATCGGAAGAGAAAAGCAAGACATTAATAGCATCGATTACATCTAAGTTGAACGACTGTCCAAACCAAAGAGACATACAAGTTCATCAAAGTTTAATTACAACATGAGCCAATCGATGTTTCAAAACTAGACATGGCATCACTACTTTCGACTCGACTCAAGGGACCGAAGCATGGATGAAGCCGCCGTCTATCGTGATGGTCATGAAATCGCGGGCGTTGTCAGCCTGCATTTGTAGCGTTGTGTCTATCTCACTGTTGGACGGTTGATTTCTGAGGTAGAACTGCCCCGAGGTACGAAGGACATCTTGATGGATGATTTCCGCAAACTCCGACTGGATGCGAAAGAATTCTTGTCTGATGTCCGTGTCCTGGATTGCCGACAAGCTTGCGGCCCAAGCTTTGAGATTATTTGGTAGCAGAAGGTGATTATGGTCCCGTACGATCGCCCGCATGTGATGGAGGGCATAGTAGGCATCCTTCTGACCGCCAGGCGGCTGCTTGACGCAGGGGAACGTCGTATTGTGGGCGAACACGTGCTTGCCGTACTTACGAACTGGCCTGGTGAAGGTGCCTCCAGATTTGGCGTAGCCGGGGAGAACATCATCAAGAACTTTCTTGACATTTGTGTAGTCCTTCTTCGACTGACGGTCCGAGTCGAAATACGTGGCCATGGAATATTTCAGGCTTAAGAGGATGAGTGTGCAATGTGTGTCACTGCACAAAACACGGAATGTTAAAAAAAACGATCGAAATCTAAGAAATCATATGTTACGGGGCGGTTGAGGGGACGACTTACTCGGGAAAGTAAGGCACTGGGAAGTTATCCTTATCTGGGTTTGCCAGAATGACGCCTTCGAGGTAAGAACTCGCGACTTGCCGGTCCCCAGCGCTGCCCAAGATCTTGGCACGCATGTAGAAGGGGTCGACTATCACGATGTCCGGGGTCTTGTCTCTAATGATCCGCATCTCCATACTCAGCGAAAATAGCGGAACGAAGGTGTAGTGCAGCGGATGAAGGTTAAACATAGTGAAGATGTCATCAAACCGCAGGACGATCATACCCCCGATGGTGCTATCCACAAAGCCCTTGCCCTCTGGCACCTTGGCCACGAAAACCGGGTATGCCACGTCATTCTCTCGGAGACGCCGCTTCTCCAAAGAAAGAACACTGTCATGCAGACTCCGCATAGCACCGGTTGCAGCCTTGAGCATATTAGTCGGTAGCATCGGCCTACCCGCCACATGCACCCTCCTCGAGATATCCTTAGGTGAAGGTGGCCCGTCCTGAGCACGGATCGTACTCGGTGCCGGCTGGCTCGCACCCTTAATCTTTCTTTTCCGTCCCTTCTTCTTCTGCTGTAATGGGATCGAGTTCTGCTGAGAGACCGCCTTCTTGAGTGTGCTGGGGCTGATAATATTTCGCACCTCGGCTATCTGAGGCTCGGTGAAGGCGGCAGCTGGAGGCGTCTCCTGAGAACTGAACGCCAGACGACGCCTGTTGCAATTGGGTTTCTCCGCGGTACCAGCTAGATAGCGGTGAGGTTGTTCCTCCATCTCCTGGGACAGCTCCCAGAATTGCTTGCCGCCCGAACCACTGACCTCATCGTTGTGGGCCATGTTTCGCTCTAAATAGGAAAAAAGTTTGGTCAAAAAGTTGGTTATTCTCAAGGAACAAGATCATGGTCTCATCATTTAGGGTTTGTCGACACCGAGGCATCCTAAAAGCTAAGCTTTTATCAATTAGGGTTTGTCGACGCCGAGGCACCCTAAAAGCCTAAGCTTTCATCATTTAGGTTCTTATTGACACCGAGGCACCCTAAAAGCTACTTAATTAAGTACTAAGATACCCCGGCCCATGCATTAGTAGCAAGTACCCCATATGTCCGATTTTTAGCAAAGTCATGCTAAAATTCACGGAAAATTTCAGCATGACCTTTGCTGAAAATAGGACATATGGAGTACCCGAATTTGCCGGAACGGAAGTTAATCGACATTCCGGCAAACTAAGGGGCCTCTCGGGGTACCTGCAAAATCATCACGACACGATGGTCGGAGACAAAACCCAGCAAAGTAGCACCACAATGTGCCTCTACTTTCATATGGATGAAAAGGCCACAGACCATATGGTCCTCTGCTTTCATATGGACAAAAATCAGCTCAACTTATGTGAGCTTCCATTCCAGATCTAATAGGTCACCCAACAAAAAATCATCAATAGTTTAGCAAGTCTGTACCCTCAAGAATGAACATATAGCAATATATGTTGTCCCCCCATAACATACGGAAATCAAAATCAGCTCAACTTAGATGAAAATTGCCTTTGCTGCATGGAATAGAACATAACGTAAGGACCCTAGTTCAACCCTTTAGAGTAATAAACGTCATCGGTCAAACAAATTTGTACTAGACACTCAAGGTAGCCAATGAAGTTATTACATCACAGTTCTAAATTGCAGTTTAGTTTGTATGGAGATTTTTTTCAGATACATCACTCGTGAGGATGTAGTCGAGGTGAAGGGCAAAGTGGCATGTGTTTGTTGGCTAGACTGTCCAAGTTCCACCAGATCATAAAGATGGCCCAGGTATTTCTACTCAAGGGAGCAGAGGAGGAGGGCAGAGGAAGGAGGAAGGAGGAGAGGTACCTGGGCGGGCGCGGCCGGTCGCCGGAGGGGTCGGGGTCGGGGTCGGGGTCGGCGGCGGCGGCGGCGTCGATGGGATGGCTCGAGGGCGTCCGAGCTCGTCCGGGTCCTCGTAGTCGAAGAAGAAGACGGCGGCGGTCCTCCTGGGCGCCTCGGTTGGTCGTGGGGAGGCCGACGGCCACGTGCTTCGCGGGTCGGCGGCGGTCGTCGTCCTGCACCCCGTGCCCGGACTGAGGTAGAGGCGGCGCAGGGCAGGGGCCGACGCGGGGAGGCTGTCGGCGACGGCGAGGTCGCGGAGGCGTCGGCAATGGCGGAGCTGGAGTGGTGGGGGGCGCGGGGGCGCGGGGGCGGCGGCGCACGTAGGGGCGGCGGCGTCGTGGGTCGGAGCAGCGCGCGGGGGGGGGGGGGGGGGGGGGGAAGTGGATCTGGCGAGAGGGAGGGACGAAGGGGTCGGGCGAGTTAGAGCTAGGGGGAAGCTTACTAATGGCGCACCCCCGAGCGGTGCGCCATTAGAAATCTTTTTTTTTGATAGCAATGGCGCACCCCTTAGAGGTGCGCCATTAGAAAGCTTTTTTTTTAGATAGCAATGGCGCACTACCCGAGCGGTGCGCCATTAGTATGTTTTTTTATTATTATTTTTTGTTGCTATTTTTTAATATTTTTTTATAAAAACAGTAATAATTTTTTATAAAAACAGTAATAATTTTTTTATTAATATGAGAAAATATCATCAAATTTGTTATTTGAAAATATCATCAAATGGGGGAGCTAGCCGAGGAGGGTGCGGGGGGGATCGAGATCGAGATGGAGGGGGATAGCGATCGAGATGGAGGGGGGTCGAGATCGAGTGTCCTCATGAATATTCAATATTTTTTCATATTGAATATGAAAAAATATCATCAAATTTGAAAAAATATTCATGAATTCAAAAAGTGCCCATGAAATTTAAAAATATTCATG
The DNA here is from genome assembly GCA_039707655.1 of Elymus sibiricus. NCBI lineage: Eukaryota > Viridiplantae > Streptophyta > Magnoliopsida > Poales > Poaceae > Elymus > Elymus sibiricus. Next base: position 139,447,261 of record CM077669.1, read on the forward strand.
AGTTCAAAAAGTGCCCATGAAATACAATCGAGAAATGAAGACTACGATTTAAATACAATCGATCTTAGCTAGCTATCTATTCACAATCTTCTTGCCCTTCTTTTTCGCAAATGGAGTTCTTCTGTGGAACGGACGTCCTTTAGGTAGGGTGGTCCTGCTTCTTCTTGTGGTGTATGCTGCTACTTCATCGTCGTCGTCATGTTCCATCTTCGGGTCGCCGTACTTGTCGAAGTCTTGATCATTGGCGACTCCATCCATTCCGATGATCTTCCTTTTGCCTCTCCTCACGACAACACGACTGGGCTTTGACGGGTCGGTAATGAAGAAGCATTGGTCCACTTGGGAAGCCAGTACCCATGGCTCATTTTTCGCGGTGACGTTTGCGCCCGCGGTCTTGGATTTGGCTTCGGGTATAACCATGGTGGTGAAATACCGGTCTTCTTTTAGGACGCTCTTGGCCCATCTGACACGGAACATCGGGACCTTCTCTCCAGCGTAGCTCAGCTCCCAGATCTCCTCGATCCTTTCGTAGTATCTGTCCTTGTCGTTACCGGTGTAGGATTCCATCGTTACCCCGGAGTTCTGATAACCATCGCTCTTCATGTCCTTGTCCTCGGTGTAGAATGTGTAGCCGTTGATATCATACGCCTCATAGGTCATCAGGTTGTGCTCGGCGCCCTGTGACAAGGCGAATATGAGTTGTTCTTCCGCGGAAGAATCCTCATGTAAAGGGTACGACAGAAGCTTCTGCTTGAACCAACGCGTGAAACATGAGTTGTGCTCTTTGATTATATCTCCGTCCGTCCTCTGTTGGCCTCGGTCATTGTACGTCTTCTCAATAAAGGTTTTGTGCTCTACCACCCAAGGATCGACCACGTCTATGTGTTGTAGCGCGACTAGGTTTGCTCTTTCAAAGTCGGCGAGTCGACCCTCGAAGTCGACATGCATTTCGCGCCGACCCTCACGGTGACCCCATCCAGCGAGCCTGCCGAGGTGCCTGTTGACGGGCAGACCAACGGGGTTCTTGATGCCTAGATAATTCGTGCAGTAGGAGATGCACTCTTCGGTCAGAAAGCCCCTGGCTATGCTTCCCTCTGGACGTGACATGTTGCGAACGTATCCTTTGATGACACCATTCATCCTTTCGAACGGCATCATGCTATGCAGGAACGTCGGCCCGAGTTGGATGATATCCTCCACGATATGGACCAGCAGATGCACCATAATGTCGAAGAATGCGGGCGGGAAGTACATCTCAAGCTCGCATAGTATCACCACGATCTCTTCCTGTAGCCTTCTGAGTTGCCTCACGCCAACCGACTTCCGAGAGATGACGTCGAAAAAGTTGCATAGGCCAAATAGCGTTTCACGGACGTGCGCGTCCATGATCCCACGGATTGCAACTGGAAGTATCTGCGTCATCAGCACGTGACAGTCGTGAGACTTCATCCTGCTGAACTTCTGCTTCGCTGGGTCTAGGTATCTGCTTATCTTCCCCGCGTAACCGTAAGGAAGTTTTACTCCTACGAGGCAGGTGAAAAACTGCTCGATCTCCTCCTGACTTAGAGTGAAGCACGCGGGAGGGTAGTCATTTCCGGTCATCTTGGCCTTTTTGCCTTTGCGACGACTTTCTGTGTCCTGCTTCGCCTCATCATCATCATCATTAGCGTGAAGCTCCTCCCTGATGCCCATTGATTTCAAGTCTGCCCTTGCTTTCGACCCATCTTTGGTCCTCTCTGGCATGTTGAGCAGGGTACCAAGCAGACTCTCGCACACGTTCTTCGTGATATGCATGACATCAAGGCTGTGAGGCACACGGTGGATCTTCCAGTACGGCAAGTCCCAGAAAACAGACCTCGTTTTCCATACCTTCAGCAGCGGCTCTGGCGCCTTTCGCTTCTTTCCCGGCTCTGGCGCCTTTTGCTTCTTTCCCGGCAGTGGGCAATCTTTCCAATTTTTCAACAGCTCGTCTATTTCCTCGCCGCTCCTCGTACGCGGGCGTCTTCGGGGTTCGGTTTCACCATCGAACAGATCCTTGCGTTTTCTCCACGGGTCATCGTCGTGAAGCCACCTTCGATGTCCCATGAACACGGTTTTCGAAGACCCAGGATCTCTATCTAGCTGGCGATACGTTGTGTCATCCATGCACCTGACGCATCTAGAAAATCCGTGGACCACCTGCCCCGCGAGATATCCGTAACCGAGATAGTCGTGCACCGTCGTGAGCAGTGCGGCTCTCATAGGGAAATATTCTTTCTCTGCGGCGTCCCACGTATTGGCTGGCGTTTTCCACAGCGTGTCTAGCTCCTCTTTCAGCAGCCCCAGATACAGATTGATGTCGTTCCCTGGTTGTTTCGGCCCTTCAATTAGCATACTCATGTGAATGTACTTCCTCTTCATGCACAACCAGGGGGGAAGGTTGTACATCCACACAAACACAGGCCAGGTGCTATGTGTGCTTCTCTGGCTGCCAAACGGATTGACTCCATCGGTGCTCGCGCCCAGCACGATGTTCCTTGGATCGTTCCCAAATTCTGGGTCTTCGAAGTTCAACGCTTGCCACTGGCTCGCATCCTTAGGGTGACTCAGCATCTTGTCTTTTTTATTTATCTCCGGATCATTTCCGTCATCTTCTCGCTTCTTCTCCTCCCTATCCGTGTGCCAACGCAGGAGCTTTGCTACCTTAGGGTCCGCGAAATACCGCTGCAGACAAGGAGTGATCGGAAAGTACCACACCACTTTTCGAGGAGCTTTCTTCCTCTTCTTGTATCGAGTGACGCCGCACACCGGACATATGGTAGACTCCGCGTGCTCGTCCCGATAAATGATGCAATTGTTCATGCACACATGGTATTTCACGTGCGGTAAATCCAGAGGACACACGATTTTCTTCGCCTCCTCGAAACTGGTCGGGCACTTGTTCCCCTTGGGAAGACGTTCGTGCCAGAATGACATGTTCTCGTCGAAGCATGCGTCGGTCATTTTGTGTTTTACCTTCATCTCCAGAGCCATGAGCGTTACTTGCAGGCGGGTATCCTCGGGCCTGCATCCTTCATACAATGGAGTAACCGCGTCTATCTCCAGTTGATCCAGCTTGGCTTTCTCTCGGGCGGCAGCTCTTGCGTTATCCGTCTGCTTGAGAAGCAGCTCTTGAATATGAGGGTCCTGCACCCAGCCTCCATCGTCGTCTGCTCCGGCATCTTCATCTTCATGATCATGCCCTTCGTCTTGATCTTCCTCATCATCATGTCCGGCATCTTCTACATGATGACTGTGTACAGCATCACCGTCGTGATCATGTCCTGGAGATTCTTCGTCTTCTCGACCGCCCTCGCCGCGGTGGTTGTCTTGCTGCCCTTCCTCATTTCTTGCCCGGCCCCCATGGACGACTTCATAGTCATCTTCATCACCTTGCCACCGATAGCCATCCATGAAACCACGCAAGAGCAGGTGGTCCCGCACCTGCCCGGAATCCGGGTCCGCAATAAGGCTCTTCAGCTTGCATCTTCGACACGGACATCTTATCTCCGTCTCGTTCTTTTGAAGCATCTCGGCCTTCGCGGAGCTCAAAAACCTATTCACGATGCCTTCGGTCATCGTGCGGACCATGGTCGCCTGCGGGGTAGAGCAAAACGATATTTTAGAACCAAGAAAAAATTTGGCATGACTTTCCCTAAAAATAGGACCAAAAAGAATGCATAGTGCCAAAATTCTCGCCGAAACGGAAATGAATCAACATTCCGGCAAAATATTGGCAACTATCGCATTTCAAATACCGGTACCTGCAAACACAAACATATATGCAACACCACAAACATATGCAACACCACAAACATACATAGATCTAGCAAGGCCATAAAAAGTGCATGTCCACGTTGTTAGAGCGAGGGAGAGAAAAAAAGTAGAACTACAACATAAAGATAGCTTTCCCCTTACTTACCTATCAAAAAAAGGTAATTTAACCACGTAATTTTGATGAATCAATGGTGCAAATGAGGTGAGGAGGAGGAGGCAGCCGACACAATCTTGGAGGAGGAGGTGGAGAGAATGAAGTGGGGAAAGTGAGTGTGTAGGTGTGGCTGTCCAAAATATCTAGCTGGTCCCAGGTTACTAATGGCGCACCACCCATATATGCGCCATTAGTAACCCTGGTTACTAATGGCGCACCAGCTTGAGGTGCGCCATTAGTAGTTTTGCAAAAAAAAAAAAAAAAAAAAAAATAGTAGTGGCGCACTGTGTTGGAGGTGCGCCATTACTAGTTAAACTAGTAATGGCGCACTCTTCCCTGGTGCGCCATTAGTATTTTTGGAAAAATGAAAAAAAAACATTTGTCACTAATGGCGCACCGTGGGTCTGGTGCGCCATTAGTGTCTACCACACTAATGGCGCACCAACTCATGGTGCGCCATTACTATATAGTAGTGGCGCACCACATGTCTGGTGCGCCATTAGTAGCCATATCATCTATAGCCCTTTTCCTAGTAGTGCATGTATCGTTGCCGTTAAGGATAACAAGATGAGATCTATTCCTACATGAATAGATCTTGTCTACATCATGTCATCGTTCTTATTGCATTACTCCGTTTTTCCATTAACTTAATACACTAGATGCATGCTGGATAGCGGTCGATGTGTGGAGTGATAGTGGTAGATGCAGGTAGGAGTCGGTCTACTTATCTTGGACGTGATGCCTATATAATGATCATCGCCTTGGATATCGTCATGATTATTTCATCTCCTATCAATTGCCCAACAGTAATTTGTTCACCCACCATGTGCTATACTCATGAGAGAAGCCACTAGTGAAACCTACGGCCCCCGGGTCTACTTTTCCAACATATTGCTTTCCGATCTATCTTTTTGCCGCTTTTGTTTTCAGATCTATTATTCCAAAAACCCAAAAATATATTGCTGCACATTTTATTTGCCCTTTTTATTTTGTGTTCTTGAGAGATCTATCTCTCCAATCTATCATATCCTAATGTATCTTTTTACCGTAGAGAGATTGACAACCTCTCTTTCGCGTCGGGTTGCAAGTATTTGTTCTTTGTGTGCAGGTGTTGTTTATTAGCTGGTGGTGACCCTCCTACTGGTTCGATACCTTGGTTTCATAGATGACGGAAATACTTATCGTTGCTGTGTTGGATCATCCCTTCCTCTTTGGGGAAATACCGACGCAGTCTCAGGCCACGTCATCGTGTGCTGAACTGCTTTGCTCGACCTTCCCGCCATGTACGCTCCCGTCTCTTTCATCCATGTGAACTTCCCTGCCGCTGCTAGTGCTGGTAAGGGTTAGAGAGAAAGGAGCACGACCGCTTCGTTCGCTGGAAATTTTTTTCCAGTTCTATTTTCTCTCGACTTCCTCGCTAGATGGGCTGCCAGGCCCAATTAACCACAATGGTCAGAATAAGCTACGGGAATAGATGCCCTTCGGACAGTAGGCCTAGGTCGTGGTCACGTTCACAGCAAACAGCGGTTCAAGTGCATCCAACGGCCAGAAACAGTGCAATCTCGAAAACGAACGGTTTAGACATCTGATGGCGTGAGAGGGCAGGGATTAGGTGTAGTTTTACTGTCCTTAATTCATCATAACCACTATGGTTTAGACCACAACATACGATCTCAAGGTAGATCAGCTTTATACTTTGTTATACCCATAATAAATAAAAAAGAGCATGACGTAGGGTTTTACCTACATAGAGAGGGCCCGACCTGGGTAAAACCTTCGTGTCCTTCGTCTCTTTTTACCCATCGATCCGATCTCACAGCTCAGGCCCCCTACCCGAGGTCTGTCGGTTTTAACACCGACAATGACTATGTGGCTGTCGACTCCATCGAGGTGCGAGTGGAGAGGCGCGGGTGAAATGGGGATCTAGTAATTTTTACCCTAGTAGAGGTCTCATTTATACCACAGGACTATCACTTCACGAATTGTCAATTGTCGGTCGCCGAATCCGACGGCTCCCTCAGCCACGGCTTTACTGAGGAAGTGGGGGCACGTGGCAGATTTCTGGGGTGGAAATTGAGGCGACGTGCCTCCACTTTCCCCACTAACCGCGGCGTAACTACTCTAAAACGCGTGCGGGATTTCAAATCATGAAATTAACGCCGCGAATCGGTCTGATTAGTTATCATGTATTTCACTCCTAAAAATGCATTCGGGCTGCCGAGGGACCTCAAGAGGTCTCTCACCCTTTCGGATATGTAATCCAAATGTGACTGAAGGAAGCTTTAGGATCGGTACGGGGTGAGTTCGCCCTCCACTACATACAGGCTTGGCCCTTCTTCTAGGCTCCAAGGCGCGAAGCTGATAAACTTGTACTTGGAGATGGCCTATGTTGGTGTTCCTCCAGGATAGTGAGTGGCATTTCTACGGAGAATCACTCCACGCAGCTCAAGTTTCATGGCATGTCCACATTCGGACCTCTAGTCTATCACTTCCGAGAGACATACAAGTGCCATCGAGTTTTTCCCAATAGTCAACATAGCCCTATCAATCGGGAAATTTTTTAGTCTAGAATCCGTTGTGATTTTGTTCTGGACACAATAGATTAACGCTTGGCAATGAGATCTGAATGCTTCTGCAACATTTGCTCCGAGTTAAGAGTTCAAACAATTCATTCCACAAAACCTCAACTGATCCGGGGGCTAATCATGGGTTTAACTATCATGGGTAGGGTCAGGGACCAGGCTCCACAAACATACATAAGGCCCCATATCATCATTAAAGACTCCAAGTCATAAAAGCATACGGGACCTTATCATCAAGCTACCACTCAGATGTTGTATGTTCACTCGGATGCCACTCCCTTCATTCGGATGTTGTATCTTCACTCGGACGCCATAATCACCACTTGGACGAGTTCGTCAACACTCATATGCAGGAGGCGAATAGCTCCAACAGAATCTGTAGCGACCATGGAGAATAATGCCTAAGCATCAGGAGTAGTTAAGGCTTCAGTTATTATTAATGTTCGCCTTTATTGCCTCCCTTTCATATCCCTTGTGACATATCCATGATGTGGGGAGGCACAATCTATATAAGCCGCCCCCTAACACTAAGACAAGGGTTCGCATCCTTTTGTAATACCAGAGACCAGAGAAAACATTGCCTCAAGGCTCGAGACGTTGGGCTTTTACCTCTCCGAGAGGGGACTGAACTCGTACAAGCCGAGTATCACACTTGCCCCATAGCTAGACCATGCTCCTTCATCCTACCCCTCTCTTACTGCCAGGTTCGTTCGCAAGATAGGCCCGTCTCTGAAACCTTCTAGAACCTTCACAATAAAATACTAAAAAATCCTGAAAAATTTCTGGAACCATGAATATGACTTCCCATATATAAATCTTTACCTATGGACCATTCCGAAGCTCCCCGTGATGTCCTGGACTCTGAACAATATTTGGTTCTTGCCATTATCAATATCTCAATACTACCCTAGCGTTACAGAACGTTAAGTGTGTGACCCTCCTGGTTCAAGAACATTTAGACATCACCGAGGCTCCACTCCGATCAATAACAAATACCTCGATCAAGATATCCATATTGATTCCCACGTATACTTGATACGTCTCCAACGTATCTATAATTTTCGATTATTCCAGGCTATTATATTATCAATCTAGGATACTTCATATGCAATCATATTCTATTTTATATCATTTTTGGAAACTAACCAATTAACACAGTGCCAAGTGTCAGTTGTTGTTTTTTGCGTGTTTTTCTTTTTCTAGGAAATATATACCAAACGAAGGTAAAATGCTACAAAAAAAATTGATGGTTTTTTCTAGACAAAAGAGACCCAGGAAGCTTCTGGAGGAGACCAGAAGCGAGACAAGGATACGACAAGGCAACAAAGCGCGCCCAAGGGGGTAGGCGTGCCTTGATGCCTTGTGGGCCCATCGTGGCTCCGTTTGACCTAATTCCACCTCCATAAATTCTCTAGAGTCGGGAAACCAACAGAGAGCCACCAGAAACACTTTTTTCACCGCCGCAAGCCTCTGTTCTGACGAGTGGCCATCTGGAGTTCTTGTCCGGTACTCTGCTGGAGGGGAAATCGACCACGAAGGCCAGCTACATCAACCTTGCTACCTCCGTGATGATGCGTGAGTCGTCCACCATAGACCTACGGGTCCATAGCTGATACCTAGATGGCTTCTTCTCTCTCTTTGATCTTCAATACAAAGTTCACCATGATTCATTTGGTGGTCTATCCGATGTAATCTTCTTTTGCGGTGTGCTTGTTGGGATCCGATGAATTGTGGGTTTATGATCAGATTATTCATTGAAAGTAACTGAGTCTTTTGTGAATTCTATTATGCATGATTAGTATAGCTTCATATTTCTCTCAGATATATCAGTTTGGTTTGGCCAACAAGATTGATTTAACTTTAGCGGGAGTGGTGCGTTGTCGTGGGTGCAATCTTGCGGTGCTCTATATCCTCGTGACAGAAGGACGCAAGACACGTATTTGTATTGTTGCTATTCAGGATAAAATTACGGGATCTGAACATATTGCTTGTCTTATTTTGTCTACAACATGTCACCTTGCTCCAAGCATTACCCTGTTTGTTATGAACTCAATACCTAGAGAGGCAAACTTAGAAGCGATCTCGAAGTGGATTAATAATAGTAGATGCAGAATCGTTTCGGTCTACTTGATTATGGATATGATGCCTATCTACATGATCATTGTCATGAATAACATGTCATACCGATGCGCAATTCTGTCAGTTGCCTAACGGTAATTTGTCTACCCACCGTATGCTATATTCAAGAGAGAAGCCTCTAGCAAACACTATGGCCCCCAGGTCTACCTAAACATAAGTACAGAAACTCCAAAAATACCTTGCTGCATATTATATTATTTTATTTTATTATTTGTTTTTACTTTTATTATTTGCAATATCTATTCTATCAAGATTTAATCCTTGCAAGTAAGGAGTTCAAGGGGCTTGACAACCCTTTTGCCCGCATTGAGTCCAAGTGTTTGGTTTTGTGTGTGTAGGTGTTGTTGAAGGAATTTGCTTGGTTCTCCTATTGGTTTGGTAACGTTGGTTCTCGATTTGGTTAATACTTATCTCTACTGTGCTGCATCTCCTCTCCTCTTCATGGGAAATCCCAACGTAGCTCACAAGTAGCAATACAACAAAGATCTTTCTCGGTTTGAACCACTATGTCGAGGATTCAGCTAATCCCGTATACAATTCCCTTTTTCTAGTGATATGTTACTTCCCGAAATTCGATCGTTGGTATTGATACTTGTGATCTGCATTGGGGTTTTCGCGAAGAGGAGCGGGTGAAGCAGCACAGTATAGATAAGTATTCCCCTCAGTGATAACCAAGGTTATCCAACCAATAGGATTAGCACACAACCCCCTTCTTCAGTGATTGCACACAAAGAAGCAAAAACTTGCACCCAACGCGGGCAATAGGGTTGTCAATCCCCTTGGACTCATTATTTGCAAGCAAATGAAGTGTGTAGATGATAGTTGATAATTGTAAATTGCAAAATAAAATGAAAGATAAATACTAACAGCAAGGTAATGAAAGCTTTTGTAAATATATAAATGGATAAACCCGGGGGGCCGTAGTTTTCCCTAGTGGCATCTTTCATGTAGTAGGCATACGGTGGGTAAACAAATTACTGTTGGGCAACTGATAGAAAAGCGCATAGTTATGCAATATTTATTCACAACAATGATCATGTACATATAGGCATCATGTCCATAAGCAAATAGGGCGATTCCTGCCTGCACCTATTACTATTACTCCACCTCGAGAGCGCTTCTATGCTTGCCTCTCTAAGAATTAAGCTCATGAAAAACATAGCAATGCTTAGAGAATGATGATATGATGTAGACAAAGAGAATTCAATCAATATGAGTTAACCCCATCGTTTTATCCTTAGTGGCAACAATACAAAGACATGTCTTGTCCCTTTCTATCACTGGGATATAGAGCACCACCAGATTGAACCCACTACAACGCACCCCTCTCAGTGAAGAAATATCAATCTAGTTGGCCAAACTATTTCAATAGATCAGATAGATTTACGAAGCTATAATAATCATGCAACTAAGAATCATAATAGAATTCAGAGAAGACTCAAATCTTTTTCATGGATAATTTGAACATAAAACCACAATTCATCGGATCCCAACAAACGCACCGCACAAAGTGATTACATCGAATAGATCACCGCGAAGATGCGGTGAACTTTGTATTGAAGATCAAGAGAGAGAGAGAGAGATCCATCTAGGTACTAACTATAGACCCATAGGTCCGTAGGGAAATACTCACACATCACAATGGGAACAACAAGGTTGATGTAGAGGCCCTCCGTGATAGATCCCCCATCCGGCAGGACACCGGAATCGGGCTCCAGATGGGCACATTGCAGAACAGAGACTTGCGGCAGCGAAAAAAGTGTTTCTGGTGTATATCTAGGGATTTTGGGAAATATTAGAATTTATAGGCCAGAGAGTGGCGTCGGGAGGCGCCAGGGGGAGCCACCACACAACACGGCGCGACCACCCCCCTAGGCACGCCCTGATGTGTGGTTCCTCTCTCGTGTGGCCTCCGGTCTCCTCCCAAAGCTTCCAGGTCTTCTTTTCGTCTAGAAAAGGTCATAAAAATGTTTCATGCCAATTGGACTTCATTTGGTATTGTAAACCTGAAAAGCCAAAAACATGCAGAAAACAACAACAGGCACAAGGCACTGGTTTAATAGGTTAGTGTTAAAAAATAATATTAATTGGTAAACAAATGTCTAAAAAGTATCCTAGAATGATAATATTATAGCATGGAAAAAAAATTATAGATACGTTGGAGTCGTATCAGGTATCGCCATACCTAGGTCAATATCGTTACCAGCAAGTCTGTTTACTCGTTCCGTAATAAAATATCACCGTGACTAAACTCATTATTCACATGCTTGAAAGCTACTTTGGATATCGTGTTAAAGAGAGAGCCCAGCATTACCTCTTCATCTTACGGAGTGACAAATCCAGTATCGATCCGTGCAACCCAACGAACACTTCAAGACATACCTATAGAGCACCTTTATGATCATGCACTTACGAAGTGACGTTTGGATACACACAAAGTATTCATCCGTTGTCTGGGAGTTGCATGATCTCATGGTCTAAGGAGCAAATATTTGACATGAAGAAAGTTGTACCAATTAAACTAAGTGATATGATCATATGCTAAGATTACAGTTGGGTCTGTCCATCACATCATTATCCTAATGATGTGATCCCGTTATCAAATGACAAATCATGTCTATGGTTAGGTTTCATGCCCAAAATGTGGTACTATCCTTGCGGCGGCTCAGGGGCCTCGATAAAGATAGAAGCGCATTTCAGGTTGCTTAGCGCAAATGGAGATTGTCAGAATACATGTAAAGAAAATATGAGTATATGGAATTGGCTTACACTCGCCACATGCTACAACAGAAATATCACAATACATCAATACACAACAATCATCATACAGAACAGCAGGATACGACTATGGATGATATCAAACAAATAAGAAGACGACATCCACCGTGCTAATCCTAGGCTGCCGACTTGGAACCCATCCTATGATCGAAGAAGAACAAGAAGAAGAAGAAGAAGAAGAACTCCAAACAAGCATCGCTCGCACATCAAAGGATCACATTACCTGTACCTGCACCTGTTGTTGTAATAATCAGTGAGCCACGGGGACTCAGCAATCTCATTACCAAGGTTATTAGGATTAGAAAATCTTAATGGGTGAGTGATTGGTAAGTGGTGAGGTTGCAGTAGCACTAAGAATTTTTTTCTGGCTAACTTACAAGTACAAGAATAGGAAGAAAGATCTATGCATAAACGAACATGAGCTAGTAATCCTCAAGAAGTTATCTTGAACACCCACTTATGAGTCAAACATAACCTGACCATGTTCTACGCTTGGTTCAAACCTCACAAGAAGAGACGATCATGGTTATGCACAAGGTTGGTGTATTTTAAATGTGTTTACTTCAAGTTTTCTATAACCAGGTATTATCAAATTTCCAATTTGCCACATAATCGAGCGCACGCCTTTCAGAAAGAATTAACCCTGCAGTGGTGCTCCAACTCATCCATCACAAACTAGCCACAAGATGCGGTGGAAAACCTCAACCGCGGGATAGCCCGAAATTTTCTCGGAATCCCGGTACATACGACATTCGTTAAAGGTAAAAAAATCCATCAAGACCGCCTAACAGGCTAGATCCCGATAGGAGCCACATGTATCTCGTTCTCAGGGCATTATCCGATGGGACTAGCTACGAGTTATACCAACCCTCGAGTTTCTCTTAGGTGGCCCCGCAGGCAGCCCGTTTTGGACCAACACTCATGAGAAGCAATGGCCCGGGTCGTTGATTAATTAGCTAATGGGCTGATCATTCCTTATGCAAGTTTTATTAGTTAAGCAAATGTAGTACCAATGTTGCGTCTTTCTGGAAGAGTTTTATCCTCAAACGAATTATCAAGGGTGTCCCCATAACAACCCCAAGCATGTTAGGATCGCTCAATATGTAGCATAACACCGGTAATCAAAAACTAAGTCGGCGAGACTAGAACAAAACACCAAGCAAAAGGTCAAGCCTTCCACCCTTTATGCATTAATTAAATAGCAAGATTAATATGATATCCCAAGATATCCATGTCCCAACATGGAACAAACTGCACCTGCAACTAGCAACGCTATAAGAGGGGCTGGGCAAGCGATAACATAGACAAACAATGGTTTGCTATGATGTGGAGTGTTAGAGGCTTATCATGGCATTTTGGGAGGCTTGACAAACAAGTGTTAGGTAGCGAGACATAGCGATAGAAACGAGACAACTAGCATAGCAATGATAGTAGTGATATCCAAGGTAATGGTTGATACGTCTCCAATGTATCTATAATTTTTGATTGTTCCATGGTAATATATTATCATTCTAGGATACTTTTTGGGTATTTATTTACCAATTTATAATATTTTTGAGCACTAACCTGTTGACCCAGTGCCCAGTGCCCAGTGCCAGTTCCTGTTTTCTGCGTGTTTTTACCTTTTCAGAGTTACAATACCAAACGGAGTCCAATTGCCACGAAACTTTTTGGTGATTTTTTTTGGACCAATACAAGACCTAGAAGCTTCGGAGGAGGGCCAGGGGATGCACCAGGGGCCGAACACATATCCAGCCACGACCCTGTGACGCCCTGGTTTTGTGCTACAGTACTCTCTGTAATTAAGCTACAGTAATCCCGCACTAATGATGCCACGTCACCGCCTTTACTGTTGTTAAACTCGCGTTGGTTCAAACCCCGTTTGATTCCGTTGCAAATTTAATTCGTCCGAAAAGTGGATTTTAAAAGTTCTGCGAAACTGAAAATAAAAATGTTGGATGGGTTGCAAATATTCCCTAAGGATTTATAAAATTGGAACCAGAATTTTTTTGAAGTATTTTAGAGCCCCTAAATATTTAAAACATAAGCTGTTTAATTAAAAAAAAATCCTACCGGGCCGAAAGGGCCGGCCCAGCCGGCTCCTATAAGGAGCCAGCTGGGGCGAACCCTAGCGCGCCCCAGCCGCCCCCGCTCCCATTCCCCCCCCCCCCAGACGACGGGCCTGGGCTGAGCCGGCCGCCCCGCCCGCGTCCGTTCCCCCCCCCCCCCCCCCCGGCGCTCGCTCGCCCGCGCCCCGCGCCGGCCCCGACCCCGCCGTGGCCGAGCCCCCCCCCCTCTCCCCCGACGACCGCGCCGACCCGCGCCCGTCGGCCCTGCTCCGCCGCCGCCTCATCTTCTTCGCCCGCCGCCTCCTCGCGCCGTCGCCCGTCGCCGTGTACGCCGGCCCCGCCGCCGGATCCGCCGCCGCCCGCCTCGTCCGCCGTCCCTAGCCGCCGTCCCCCCCCCCCCGTGAGCTCCCCCCCCCCGCGCCGGCCCCCGCGCGCGCGTGTACGTGCGTCCGTGTGTGTGCTGCAGTGCGTGTGTGCGCCTGTGTGCGTATGTGTATGTGTGTCTGTGTACGTATATATGTACGTACGTATATTTATAATTACAGTGTTAAAAAAATGATTTTTAAAATGTTAGATAACATTAGTAATAATTAATTAATTAGATTAATTTAATAGTTAAATTAATTAATTAGGAAATTAATTAATTAATAAAGTGATTATGATTAATTAAAACTGTTAATTAATCTGCTAGTTAATTAAATTAAACAGTAATTATTACTGTTTTGGATAATTCGGAATTTAATAATTAAATTAAATTCAGAATATTGTTTAATGTTTAAAAATTAATATAAAATAAACCGTAGTCCGGATTAAAAAGTTTTGAACATGAAAGTTGCTCAGAATAATTCTACGGCTCCAACTACGATGTCTGTTATTCTGTCACATGCCCCTAGCATAGCAAACATGGAACTTTTTCATCGATTTCATCTGTCTGGTAGAAGCCAGAGACCCGGGAAATATCGTCAGATATTCTTCCGACCCGTCTGCGACGTGTAATACTGCGTTAGTGCATGCCTAGCTCTGAATATTGCCATGTCATGCATCGTGATGCATTTGTCTGCTTTATATTTATTGTTTCTTCCCCCCTCGTCTTACCGGTAGACGCCGAGACCGACGCTGCTGCCGGGTACGACTACGCGACTGACGATCAGCCTTTTGCCGCAGAGCAGCAAGGCAAGCAACCCCCCTTGTGCATTCCGATATCGCCCATTTCTCTCCCTCTCATTATTGCATTAGATTTTGCTACTGTATTAGTTAGCTCCTATTCTGACGCATAGCCTGCTTTTGGTAAACTGCTACAATACCTGCAATCATATCAACTTCTTAGTATAGGTTGATCAATGAAACCCCAGTGACCCCTTAGTCCCAGTTGCCCCTGCTTCTTCATCGACGACTCGACGACTCGAAGACTCGGTCAACCGACCGACAAGCCAGGCCCCTCACATCACCGCACTCCCCCTTAGTTGTACGACTCTGTAGCGCTACTATCGAGTACCGAGGGTGACACCTCGTGAAGTACTCCTGATGCTAGCTCTGTAGTGCAGCTAGTCGGTTGTGGTTATCGAGGGTGATTCCTCTTTCACCATCCCGACGATGACTCTGTCATGCAACCCCTCAAGGTGGGACCCTCGAGGGTGATTCCTCTAAGTCCACCTTGACAGTTTCATCGAGCGGGGCCCCTTGAGGGTGATTCCTCAGGTTCTGCCTTGATGTTTTATACACACAGTTACTATGACCGGGTTACTGAAACATGTTGGTCATGGGTCGGCCCTGAAGGGTACCCACGGTTTGATGATGATGAGGCGTGGACTGGCGAGAGAGGCCTGTGCCACACATCCTCGAGACGGGGCGATGGACCGCAATTCATGGGTCGCGCTTTCCCCGCATTAATAAAATGCTAATGGGTTGGGTATTTGATCTGAGTTGGGTCGTTAGCCTTTTTACGCACCAAACCATCGCGTGGGAGAAGTTATGGGTACTCAGCGTCATTGTATCAGCCAAAGCTCTTCGGACGTGTGCAATGGAGCGGCACGCGCCGGATTGGACTGGATGGTGCAGCTCTTGGACTGGACTGTACTAGGTCTGCTTCCGTCCGAACACGCATCATGCAGGAGCGCAGAGGGCAAGTGGGCCCATGACCCCTTTGTGCTTAGGATTTAGACCGGCGGGCTTGCCTCTTCGTTGAGCCTAGGTGTGGCGACGACGTGCTGCTATCCCGAGGCCGGGCATGACCCAGGAAAGTGTGTCCGGCCGGAGGTGATCAGGCGTGTTGGAAATGCGGTGCACCCCTGCAGGGATGAATAATCTATTCGAATAGCCGTGTCCACGGTAACAGGACGACTTGGAGTTGTGCCTTGACCTTATACAACTATAACTGTGATTTAATTTGAAATAAATGTGGCTCCGAGATTGCTTCCTCGCAGGGAGTCGAGGAAGAATCTCTGGGCGTGGTTACTTAATAAAATTACTACACTAATATGACTATATATGAGTTACCAGTCTACTCTGTTCTAATGCTGCAAGATGTTGAAGACGCTAGTCTTCGATGGGACTAGGCCTTACCCCTACTCTTGCTTTCTGCAGTCAGTCCAGATATATCCCCATTCCTTGATACTAATGCATACTTAGCATAGATCTGATGTCAGTCTTGCGAGTACTTTGGATGAGTACTCACCGCTCCTTTGTTTTCTCTTTCCCTCTCGATACGATACCGCGTTCAGACGATGGAGCCCAGGAGATGGAGTACGTCAGAGACGACTACTACACCACCGCTGGAGCCTACTTCTACGTGTAGGCTGCCCCCGACGCTCAGGAGTAGTTAGGAGGTTCCCAGGCAGGAGGCCTCGCCTCTTTCGATCTGCTGCTTATGTTTGTGCTAGCCTTCTTACGGCAAAACTTGTTTAACTTATGTCTGTACTCAGATATTATTTGCTTCCGCTGACTCGTGCTTGTCGAGCTTTGTATTCGAGCCCTCGAGGCCCCTGGCTTGTAATATGAAGCTGTATGACTTTAATTTGTGTCTAGTGTTGTGTTGTGATATCAATCAGTGAGTCCCTAATCTTGGTCGTACGCATTGCGTGTATGTTTAGCATACGGTCAAGATCGGGGGTGTCACAAGTTGGTATCAGAGCCGACTGCCTGTTGGTAGCCCCCTTTCCAACTCCTTGGCCGAAGTTGAGTCTAGTACTTGAAAAACTTTACTAACATAGTTGTGTGGCTTATGGGCCCACATCTCAATCGGGTGGTATTTGGATCTTTTATTCCTCGTCGATACTCCGGGTTCTAATCTCTCTTCTCTTTCGGGTTAAAGATTTTGCTAAATCTAACATTAGGTTCTCGTGATCACATCCACCGGAGAATTGTTTCGTCGAAAATTTTCTTCTTTGAAGTTATGATGCACGCACTGTTATTTGACATCTTGAATCTCCTTGTTACAGATGCGTCCCGCTAGGCAGATCGTTCGTCTGACCTTTGCGCATGATACGACTGGGTTCCCGGCCATTCTGGTCGGCCTCTTGAAGAAGCTGGGATATCGCTGGTACCCCAAGTACACTGTTTACGAGGACTACCACGAGTTCAACCAGGAACAGTATGAGGCTGAGATGGTTATCTGGGATCGACAGGACCTATCCATCACTGAGCTGCACACCTTCCGTGGCATTGGAGTGACTGTTGAGATGGCAGTACATGATGCTGCCTATGCTGCTATTGTTCGTCTCCGTGTAGCGAACCCTTGTTTGGAGGAGACGGCATACAGATACATCTCGTATATCCCTGCTGGAGTTGATACGGCAGCCGACGCTGAGGTCTTGACCCCTTTCGCACGGCAGCGTACCGACCGGTCCTAAACTGCGGTCTGCACCCCCTACGTGAGTCGTCGTTACGACCCACAGGTTCTGGTTCAGTACACTGAGGCTCTGGATCGCACTGTCAGGGCTCTTAACATCGAGTTGTACGCCACCCGAGCTCGTCTTCATCAGGCTATGGTGCAGTTGTTGCCAGCAGTCAGTGCGAGGATACATCGGGAGTACATCCTTTGCCCACGCCGGACAGAGTTTCCTCCGGGTCTTGAATGGCCTGAGGTTGGAGGTCGTACTACGGCACGTGGACCTGCGCTCCCGCTTGATATGCAGATTCTGCATCAGAGTGTGCACGGGATGCAGGACCCTGCCACCAGGTTTCACATTCAGGGTCATGTGCAGTTTCGTGGCTACTTTTGTTGTCCCCGACGTTGATGTAGCTTATCGCTATGTCCCGTTGTTGTATCTCTCTACCGCGTGCCTGCGTGCCGCCTAGTTGTCTAGGTTATTTTCATGCCGGACCTATCGTCTATTTCGTAATGAACTTATGGTTTGTAATAGACCTATGTATGGATCTGTATCTTGAAGTTTGAACTACTATGTCGTATGTATTGCACTTCCTTCGTTGTGCAATTTTAACATGAAAGGATGCTAGCCAACTTGCCTCCAGAATGCTCCCCCGATTGCGTCATTCCTGGCCGTTAGATCGCAATAAAAATCCCACCTTCGATCTCCTCATCCGTTAGATATTCACTGCATGTTTCACCTTATTATTTTCTTCACATGTGTATGACCAGTGGGCCGCTTTGTTGGTGGGGTCGGTATGTGTTGGCTGGGTTCGTCGGTGTGAGGGTTCGATTGGTTGTGACTCATGGAAAGCCCATTGGCCCCCAATCCCCACGGCCGCACAGCCGCGGAGGCCGCACCCCTCCATCCTCCCTCACTCAGCTCAGCCGCCACCCCACGAACCCTAGCCCCGCCCTTCTTCCATCCGTCCTCCTCCCCCCTCCTTGGTACGAGCCATCCCTCCCCTGTCTCAGGCAGCCCCGAGCTTCTCCTCCTTCGTCCTCGCACGCTCCACCCCGAGCACGCTGGCAGCGACGTGCACCGCGAGGCCCCAGAGTAGTTCAGCCAGTACAGAGCCCCACCGTACAGAAGGAATCCCGTGGCAAACGCATCCAACAACGGCAACACGTACGAGAGCTCGGCCTCGATGGGGAAAGTAGCGGAGTTGGTGCAGCGGCGAAGGCGAGATGGGTCGGCGATGGAGGGAGGCTTGCTGGTCGGAGTAGCAGGAGCAAGGAGGCCGAGGTGATTCAAATCTGGAGGTGGTTCATGGTTTGCCTTTAGTTCCTCTCTCTCTCTCTCTCTCTCTCTCCAGACGTGGGTCTTTTTGTCCATATATACTGAACCATGAAGTTGTAAGTTCATGTTCTTCTTTATATTTGTGCAGATACTTGACTACATTGCTGAATGTTCTAGGACTGGTGCAGCAGCTAAGTTTAGGTGAGTCCTCATGTTCTATGTGGATCACATAGAAACCATAAATCCTAATTTCTGAATATATATTGAATCATGTATATATTTGCAGGGCAAGACAAGCACATTAGTTGGATCCAGCGTCTTGAGATGGTAGGTGAGTCAACAAAGGGTTTGCACTTATATTTTGTAAATTCAGTATCAGGTTTTTGCCTCTGGTTAGTGATTATATAGTACTACCTTTTAAACTTGCAAAAATTGAATGCATATAAGAATCAAGGACCTTCACAGTGGATGTATGATTTTGATGATCCACCGAGGCATCAAGATGCGTACATCATATTGCACAAGCAGATGCGAATTTCTGCTAGGTATGCTTCTTCAGTTGTCCCTCCCATAAACTCTCTCAACTCCCAAAGCATTAACCCTGTCCTAATTGTTCATATTTTTTTTACCAATACATTTCTTGGCATGTTTGGGTGTGTTTCTTCCTACGGCCAGCTCGACACTCAAAAGGAGCAAATAATTTGAGAATGCATTAGTCTTTTCTGCAATTTGTTGTTCAGGTGGATCTTTCTTGTTTTTCTACAGTTTTTTCTTCTCTTTGGCCATGCATTTGGATTGTGTCTCTCTCTCAAGCTTGTGCATATTGGTTGTATGGTTGACTTTTTGTAGTAGCAGGAAGGTAACTAAGTAGTTCACAAGACAAGCATTTGTAAACTTTGATCATTTATTTGCAGAGTTTATTTAGTGAGTAATTCTGGTTGTAGCTTTTTGTTAGAGAATGTATAGATTTGTGATCTATGATATTAATTATGAGAGGATGGAGCCGTCGCCTCCTCTTGGATTCTGATGCTGCTGCTCCGACGAAGATCACCGCGCCGCTGGTGCCTAGATTCCTGGGACGTCTCATGGTGTTCAGCGACGGAAGGAAGGTAACAGCAGCCGCGCCAGGTGGCATGCCTCGCCGAGATGCGGCCGCCCCATGCTCTGCCGGCGCCATCTCATCGTCTTCATCGACATGAGGCATCTCTGCTGGACCTCTCCATCCTCTGTTGCCTCCGCCGCTGCTGCCCGGGTTCCTCTCTTCTCCTGCCGAGGTCGCATGTTCGTGAGGCATCAAGACACCTCGATTTTCTTATCTTTCCCCCTATTTCTGTTCTTGCATTTGTTTCTTATTTCTTGACCTCTTTATCCGCTGAAATTGCAGGCTGAGGTGAGCACCATGAAGATGAGCAGGTCAGTGGCTGATATAGAGAGCTCCTCGAACGGGGAAGTAGCGGTTCTGGAGGAAATTGAAGATGTCATGTTTCAGGTACTATTTTGGCATGTCCAGTTAGGTCATGTAACCTTTGCATCTTCCTCTTGCTGGCATGTCCAGATTGCATACATGTTATTCATATGTTGGTGAAGTCCTTTTAGATGAAAAGAAAGTGTAGTTTTCTTTTCTTTATATATAGTTGACCTGTAAATAGTTATGTTCATGAATGTAAGGGTTTTCTGAATTTTATCTTCTCATTTGCAATTTTGATGGGAATCACTACAAATAATTATGTTCATGAATGTAAGAGTTTTCTGAATTTTATCTTCTCATTTGCAGTTTTGATGGGAATCACTACAACAACAATTAGAAGAGACAGTGATTGTAGGTTCAGAACCAATTTCGATGGGTATGTACAAGCTGTTTTTATTCCATCTTGGGTTTAAATTGGTTTTACATTGGTGAATTAGCATAGCACACTGAATGTTGAGCTTTGTTTCATCTATATTGGTTCTGAACATGTGAGCTCCCCCATCTATATTTGGTTCTGAATGTGCCGGAGAAGAACAGCTCCAGTTACGGTGGGGTGCAGCTGCAGTGAAGATGGAGGTCCGCCGACCGTCTTTGCCTCCTCGCTCGTCTTGCTGCTGCTCCTCTCTCCCTCCATGCCTAGCGGCGAAGTAGTTGTGGGGTCTGTAGGGAAGATGGGGGAGGGCAGAGACAAGGGGAAGGAGCGCAGCCCGACCCTGCTCCATCTCTTTTTCCTTCATGCACGAGGCCTGGAGGAGCAGGTGGCGAGGGAAGCTGCCACGGACAGCGGCGGTGCTGCATAGGGGCGCCCGCCTCCATGTCTCCATCCGGTGTGTGTTCTTTTTCTCTCTTAGCCTGATCTGCTCACACGCTTGGGGCTTCGAACCTTGGCCGCCGTAGGTGGACATTGATATGATCATCACGTGACTAGCTTAGTTTGATGGTTGTTTTGCTGTCGCCTTTGATTTTTCTGTACGCATGATGCTCGAGGTCATCAGGGAGTATCAAAAAGCAAAATACATTTGTGGTCATGGATTAATTTCAGAGGTGAATTTATTTTTCCAAGATTTTTGCTGCCTATTTGAATGGCCTAAATATGATTTTATTTCTTTGCATTACCTCAGGTTACGCGATCTGAGGTATTATGCATTCATGTTGCAGAACCTGAAACATCTCGCACTTCAGAACTTATTCTTTGTCCTAATATTTGTAGGGCAAATCAATTGGATCCTCATCTTCTCTTTGTGCTTGCAGGCTGGTGATTGGGTTAGAGTCAAAGCGAAAGTCCCCTCCCCACAATAGCCTTGATAGAGCCGATGAAGTTAGGATAGTTGCGATTCAGGTTTGTGTGGAAAGTAAGCCGGTTTGCTTTACCCGCCATGACTCATTAATTCTGTGCAATGTGGCATTTTCTTGAGCCTTCTGTTTGCAGTGTGGCACATACAAAGAGAAGATTAAGAGACTAATTTCTTAATGATTTTGTTTGTGCAGCATAACATAGTTACATGGTTATGTTGAAAATAGCCATGTTTGCAGAAGATAAACACAAGGATGTACTTTCCTATTTTTTCTTTGTCATGTGCGTTCCTGCTGCAGACTTTTGTAGGGGAATTCACCATGGGAATTTAAATAATTGTTCCCTGCCCATCAGTTTACTTCCTTGCATTTATTCGTCATGCTATAGGCCACATTTTTCCTATTTTGTTAAAGAAGTGAACTCATTCCAAAACTTCTACCTTATAAATATTACCACTGGGATACTATACCAACCCAGCAATACTCTGATCCTACATTGTTTTCTGAAAAACCTATGAATTTCTGTGTGTCAGTGTAGTACTATATCCCACTGATGCTTCTTTGTAACACGTTCATCTATTTGGGTGCATGCCTTGAAGGAGTAGTATATTGAGCACCCTGAGATAATCATCGAGAAGTTTGATGGAATTTTAAATGATTTGTTAGGCAACCTTTTATGACTGACCATTGTATGAGAGCATGTTTTAGTACTACTTCAGCGAGTTAGAATGTCTAGGTGGTTGGCTAATGGAGAGTGTTGCATTGCTGCTTATTTAATGATCAGTAGTGCAGCTCACGATTTGATTTAATTAGTGTTTTCATAGTGAAAATATGAAGACACATTTTCTAAATTACTTTAGGATATCTTCGAAAGAATGTGCTAGATTTTGGTCATATTATATTTTCTCAATCCCTATGTCATCTCTCACATGACTATGTGGTCTCCCCGGTTTTGTCTTTACATTATATCTATGTTGTACTGCTGCTACCTCCTGCGCTACAGAAAGTATTTTTTTATATAAGCTTTGCTCTTGTGTGTGCAAGGATTTCATTCAGGTACAAAACAACCCCCCCCCCCTCTCATGGAAGTTACTTCTTTTCAGAGAGAGAATGATCATTGGTTTTTATATGGATTCAGTGCACATAAATAATTAACTCGCATTTTAAGTTTGGTTTTAGAATTAGCTTTCCTGTTCTGTACATGTTTTCCTCGCTGATGATGGATTTCTTCTTCTAAGATGAATTAGTAACTTTAGCACCAAATATGAAGTTATTTGGACAAAGAAAAGCTTCCTTCCTCTTTGCTATTTTCTCTCTTCAGTGTTGCTTTGATGTTCCTTTGTCACTATTTGATGTTCTGCCTTGGGTGGCCTCTATCTTGGTGTACAGCTCCATATGGCTACCTATGTATACATATGTAGGTTTTGTTTGAACTGTATTCAAATCACACACATGTTTCCATATTCTTGCCTTCCTCTTTTTAACTCGTGAGATTGTTAGATAGTTGAATATCATTGGCCTCTGTCAGCATTCTGTTTTTGCAGTTTGAAATGAGTATTGGTCCATTGATATTAAACTTCACAATAGATAGTGGCATCATCCGGAAAAAGTAGTGGCAGATATGCTGGACATTTGTTTCTGCTGCAGGAATGACACTATTACCCAAGTCATCAACACATTTTTTAGTAACGGAGAGGATTATTCACCTTTGGTGCTGCAGGTGTTCAAGACCTGGCAGGGCTGGGCCAAACATCCCTTCGTGTTCAAGACCCGGCCCTGATGAGCCCTGACAACCCGTGCTACCAGCCGGGCATCTTCTTCCCGAGCCGTGTTTGGAACCAGACCAGCAGGGTCACCCTGAGCGAGTACTCGAGGCATGTCATCAAGTCGGAGGAGTGCAACCAGGCCATCAGCTGTGTGTGTCCACGGTTCATACTGTCAAGGTGTTCGATCATCTCCCAAGATGAGCCAGAACGAGAACTAGAAGAGGAACCCCCCATATTTTTCATTCCTTGATAAATGGTTACATTGTTGTATGTTGGTTAAAGACAGTGTTTTTCTTCTCGAATTATGAAACCTCAAACAACAGTAAGATATAATCTTTTTGTTCGTTTTGCAATCAAAGCTTACATCAAACAATTTATTAGAATTGTGCTCCATCTTATTCAGAAACTATGGCTATTCTGTAGATTCATACAAGATACGGCTTTGTGTACATTGAAGTAGTAGCGAGTTGGCCTCTCGGTCTTATTTCTTTATACATTTGACTCGTACGTGCAGCCAGCGTGTCTATGTGATTTGGATGAATTTCTCTATCCTGTTTTATGTTGAGATGTCTTTGATTTTTGTCTCTCTTCCAGATTTACATAGAGATGCCTCGGTCAATACTTCTGAATTTTGTGTTCTTTTCTATTGATGACCTTTAGGTATTTTTTATGCTTAGAATGTTCTGAAACGAGGTCACTCCTACTGATCTTTATCTTGCTCTTCACGTCTGGTGGTAGGATGCTAGGTCAAGAATGCAGGGTGAGCAAAAGAAAAAAAGAAAACCATGAACGCTTTTATCTATCGAGCGATCAATTTCATTTATTATCATACGTGCTTGCCCGGACATATATTTTGTTTTAATGAGACTATATACTATCAAGTTAAAATGTGTATATTCACCTTATTGTACACAAAAATCCACTGCGTTTTCTATTAGAGGGGATTAAACTAAGGATTTTTTTTTCATCGCGGACATGGCTTTAGTGTGCCTCTGCGCCATTTGGCGCAACAGGTCCACTAGTTTACTTCATGAATGATTCTTTGTCTTTGCAATTACACAATGCTAAACTACCACTGTTAAAAATTTGACAGAATGGTTAGGCCAGCTGGTCGTGGTCATGGTGCGCCTGAACCGCCACCACCACCGGAATACATGGCTGGTATGATGCAACAGTTTGAACTGAATCGCCAGTTTATGCAAGGGCTTATGGACCAGTTCCCGAGGCCGAATATGAATCAGCAGCCAGCCCCAATGACTCTGGAAGACTTTATGCGTCTCAACCCTGCGATCTACCGCAGCTCAACTCAGCCGCTTGATGCAGATGACTGGCTCCGTGACATCACTTATGAGCTGGAGTCTTCAGGCGCCCCAGTGGCTAACTATGTCACCTTCGCCTCGTACTTTCTGAAGGGTCCCGCTTCTCAATGGTGGGACAGCCACAGGCACTCACAGCCTGTTGGAACAATCATCACCTGGCTAGAATTCCAAGCTGCGTTCCGTGCTCGTCACATTCCTCAGGGACTGATGGATAAGAAGAAGCGTGAATTCCGCAATCTAGTCCAGGGCAACAAGACTGTGGATGCTTATCAGCGGGAATTTCTGGACTTATCTCGCTATGCTGAAGAAGACGTTGCAATTGATGCTCGTAGGCAGGAGAAGTTCCGTGAAGGCCTCCACCCGGATATCAAGCTAGCACTCCTTGTTCAAGACTTCGATAACTTTGCCACCTTGGTGAACAAGTCTATTCTAGTGGAAACAGGTCTGCAGGACTACAAGGACAGCTGCAAGCGCAATCGTGACATGGGCTCATCTTTGGGCTCATCTGCTCAGAAGCGCAAGATCTGGATCCCCCACAACATGTACCATGCACCGCCTCCTGCTCCGAGGCCATCCTATGCTGCACCTCGCCTGCCTCCACGCCCACCTAGGCAGCCGAGGCTCCCTGCTTCGCCACCACGAGCTCCTGTTCCCCCTCCTCGTCCTGAGGATGGGTTGTGCTTCAAGTTTGGTCGTCCAGGACACCGTGCTAGAGAATGCAGGCAGAATCAGAATCAACTTGTACTGCCTACCAACCAGCCCCACAACAACAATGCCAGGCCTGCTCAGGGACGTGTTCAAGCCAACAATGTTGTTCTGAATGAAGTTCAAGACCAGCCTACTACTGTGATGGGTACTCTTCTCGTCAACTCAGTACCAGCTTCTGTATTGTTTGATACAGGAGCATTGCATTCTTTTATGTCTGAAGATTTCGCATGCATGCATGACATTAAGTGTGAAGAGATGAGCGTCCCAATAGTGGTAAACACCCCCGCAGGCCAATGTCGGACCTCCATTAATAGTCCCAATGTCACCATTGAAATTGAAGGGTTGGAAATCCATGCCTCCCCCATAATGTTGAAGTCTTCCAATATCGATCTCATTCTCGGAATGGATTGGTTGAAGGCACATACCGCTTCAATTGTTTGTGACACCAAAACCGTTCACCTACTACATCCTTCGAATGAGATCGTAAGCTATCATGCTCATCTTGTTCGGAATGCTGAAGCCCGACTATATGCCATGAATGCATTAATTGAATCACCTCTTGAAGGGATTGAAAACATTCTAGTGGTCCATGATTTTCAAGATGTTTTTCCAGAAGAACTCCCAGGGATCCCCCCCGCTAGAGCTATCGAGTTTGTCATCGACTTGGTACCTGGTACCACTCCTATAGCCAAGCGCCCATATAAGATGCCACCACATGAACTCCTTGAACTTAAGCAAGAAATTGACAATTCGCTTCGTCTGGGTTTCATTCGTCCAAGTTCCTCTGCTTGGGGAGCACCTTCTCTCTTTGTCAAGAAGAAAGATGGTACGAATCGATTGGTCCAAGATTACCATCCCATCAACCAAGCAACGATTCAAAACAAATATCCGCTTCCTCGGATCAACGATCTGTATGATCAACTTGCTGGTTCAGCAATGTATTCGAAAATCGACTTGAGGTTGGGTTATCATCAGATCCGGGTTCGCGAAGAAGATATTCCCAAGACTGCATTTGTTACTCGCTATGGTTCATACGAGTACACCATCATGTCCTTCGGCTTAACCAATGCCCCAGCAACCTTCTCTCGGTTGATGAACTATATATTCATGGATTACCTCGATAAATTCGTCGTGGTTTATCTGGATGATATCCTGGTTTATTCCAAGAATAAAGAAGAGCATGTTGAACATCTTCGTCTTATACTGGAGAGGCTTCGAGAACATCAACTTTATGCAAAGTTTTCAAAGTGTGAGTTCTGGATGGACGAAGTAACCTACCTTGGTCATGTGATCTCCAAGGATGGTATTGCGGTCAACCCTGAACGAGTTCAGGCTATTCTTGACTGGACTCCCCCGAAGAATGTCAAGCAAGTCAGAAGTTTTCTTGAACTCGCCAGCTATTGCCGTCGATTCGTCGAGAACTTCTCCAAGATTGCAAAGCCTTTAACCAATTTACTTCACAAAGGTGTTAAATACGAGTGGACAGAAAAATGGCAGGAGAGCTTTCAGGCACTTAAGGACAAACTGACATCTGCTCCAGTGCTTGCTCCTCCGGATACTCGTAAGGACTTTTTCATTTATTGTGATGCTTCACGTCAAGCAATGGGTTGTGTCCTAATGCAAGAGCGCAGAGTGGTTGCTTATGCATCTCGTCAACTGCGTCCTCATGAAGAGAACTACCCAGTTCATGACCTGGAACTTGCTGCAGTAATTCATGCACTGAAAGAGTGGCGGCAATACCTTGTTGGTAATCATTGCGAGATCTACACCGATCACCAAAGTCTGAAGTACCTGTTTACTCAACCAGATCTGAATCTCCGTCAACAGAGATGGATGGAGCGCATAACAGACTACAATGTGGGTATTTCTTATACACCTGGCAAGGCTAATGTAATGGCTGATGCTTTGAGCCGCAAGTCATACTGCAATCACCTTCAAGTTCACAAGGTTCACCCCCTTCTTCAAAAGGTATTCCGCAAGCTGAACCTCCATATTGTTCCTCAGGGTTATCTCACTCCCCCTCCTGAAGGATCCTACAAAATGAACCTCCACGTTGTTTCCCAGGGTTCTCTTAATACCCTGGTTGCTAAACCAGATCTTGTGGACGTCATCAAGTGGATCTAGATGTGTGACAGTGAAGTCGAGAGAATTATATTCGATCTCGTAGAAGGGAAGCCATCACCCTTCACTATTGCTGAGGATGGCGCTTTGTACTTCAAGGGCCGCCTAGTGGTACCGTGTAAGGAGAAAAACAATGATTTGACTCAGGAGGTCATGAAGGAAGCACATGACACTCCGATGTCTATTCATCCTGGTAGTACCAAGATGTACCAAGACATTCGACAAAGATTCTGGTGGACTAACATGAAGCAAGACATTGCACGCTATGTTTCAGAATGTGACATTTGCCGTCAGATCAAAGCAGAACATCAAAAGCCTGCTGGAACTCTACATCCTATTTCTATTCCTGAATGGAAATGGGATCATGTTGAAATGGACTTCATTACTGGTTTTCCCAGATCGCAGAAAGGTAATGATGCTATTCTTGTCGTAATTGACCGACTTTCCATAGTTGCACATTTTCTAGCCGTTAAAGAAATGATCACTGCTAGTCAGCTGGCAACTCTTTACATGTCCAGAGTTGTTTCACTCCACGGTATTCCATTGGTGATTAGTTCGGACTGTGGCAGTTTATTCACTTCAAGATTCTGGGCAAGTTTCCAGGAAGCTATGGGAACTCATTTCTCTTTCAGCACCGCTTTTCACCCTCAATCCCAGGGACAAGTTGAAAGAGTCAACCAGATTCTCGAAGACATGCTTCGAGCTTCTGTCATTTCTTTTGGCAAGAAATGGGAGGAATCTCTCCCGTATGCCGAGTTCTCCTACAACAATAGCTATCAAGCTAGTCTGAAGATGGCTCCCTTTGAGGTGTTATATGGACGTAAGTGTCGAACTCCTCTGAATTGGTCAGAAACTGGGGAACGTACACTTATCGGTCCGGATATTATCCAACATGCCGAAGACCAAGTCCGCATTATTCATGCAAATCTGAAGGCTGCTCAGTCTCGTCAGAAGAATCAGTATGACCGTCATCACAAGGATATGGTCTATTAACCTGGCGAGAAGGCTTATCTTCGAGTCACGCCAATGAGAGGTACACACCGTTTTGGGATCAAGGGCAAGCTGGCTCCTCGATATATTGGTCCTTTCACTGTTCTCGAAAGGCATGGTAAGGTGGCATATCAACTGGAACTACCACCAAACCTTTCTCAGGTTCACGATGTGTTCCATGTGTCACAGCTTCGTCGCTGCTTCAAGGATCCTATCCGGGCAGTGGATCATGATATGCTTGAGCTGCAACAAGACCTCTCTTACAAAGAGCAACCAGTCCGCATTCTCGATGAAACTGAACGTCGGACTCGTCAGAAGGTTACTAAGTTCTTCAAAGTGCAGTGGGCAAATCATTCTGAAGATGAGGCCACGTGGGAACACGAAGATCTTCTTCGTGCAGAACACCCCGGGCTCTTTCCTTCTACTTCTTGATTCTCGGGACGAGAATTCTTTTTAGTAGGGGAGAATTGTGACGCCCTGGTTTTGTGCTACAGTAATCTCTGTAATTAAGCTACAGTAATCCCGCACTAATGATGCCACGTCACCGCGTTTACTGTTGTTAAACTCGCGTTGGTTCAAACCCCGTTTGATTCCGTTGGAAATTTAATTCGTCCGAAAAGTGGATTTTAAAGTTTTGCGAAACTGAAAATAAAAATGTTGGATGGGTTGCAAATTTTCGCTAAGGATTTATAAAATTGGAACCCGAATTTTTCGAAGTATTTTAGAGCCCCTAAATATTTAAAACAGAAGCTGTTTAATTAAAAAAAATCCTACCGGGCCGAAAGGGCCGGCCCAGCCAGCTCCTATAAGGAGCCAGCTGGGGCGAACCCTAGCGCGCCCCAGCCGCCCCGCTCCCGATTCCCCCCCCCCCGCCGCCCGCGCCCGATTCCCCCCCCCCCCCGACGACCGCGCTGACCCGCGCCCGTCGGCCCTGCTCCGCCGCCGCCTCGTCGTCTTCGCCCGCCGCCTCCTCGCGCCGTCGCCCGTCGCCGTCTACGCCGGCCCCGCCGCCGGATCTGCCGCCGCCCGCCTCGTCCGCCGTCGCCAGCCGTCGTCCGCCCCGCCCCCCCCCACGTGCCGGCGGCCGCCGCCCCTGCGCACGCGTGTACGTGTGTGCGTGTCTGTGCTGCAGTGTGTGTGTGCGCCTCTGTGCGTATGTGTATGTGTGTATGTGTACGTACGTATGTACGTACGTATATTTATAATTACGGTGTTAAAAAAATGATTTTTAAAATGTTAGATAATATTATTAATAATTAATTAATTAGATTAATTTAATAGTTAAATTAATTAATTAAATAATTAGGGAATTCATTAATTAATAAAATGATTAAGATGAATTAAAACTGTTAATTAATCTGCAAGTTAATTAAATTAAACAGTAATTATTATTGTTTTGGATAATTCGGAATTTAATAATTAAATTAAATTCAGAATATTGTTTAATCTTTAAAAATTAATATAAAATAAACCGTAGTCCGGATTAAAAAGTTTTGAACATGAAAGTTGCTCAGAATAATTCTACGGTTCCAACTACGCTGTCCGTTAGTCTGTCACATGCCCCTAGCATAGCAAACATGGAACTTTTTCATCGATTTCATCTGTCCGGTAGAAGCCAGAGGCTCGGGAAATATCGTCAGATATTCTTCCGACCCGTCTGCGACTTGTAATACTGCGTTAGTGCATGCCTAGCTCTGAATATTGCCATGTCATGCATTGTGATGCATTTGTCTGCTTTATATTTATTGTTTCTTCCCCCCTCTTCTTACCGGTAGACCCCGAGACCGACGCTGCTGTCGGGTACGACTACGCGACTGACGATCAGCCTTTTGCCGTAGAGCAGCAAGGCAAGCAACCCCCCTTGAGCATTCCGATATCGCCCATTTCTCTCCCTCTCATTCTTGCATTAGATTTTGCTACTGTATTAGTTAGCTCCTATTCTGATGCATAGCCTGCTTTTGGTAAACTGCTACAATACCTGCAATCATATCAACTGCTTAGTATAGGTTGATCAATGAAACCCCAGTGACCCCTTAGTCCCAGTTGCCCCTGCTTCTTCATCGACGACTCGACGACTCGAAGACTCGGTCAATCGACCGACAAGCCAGGCCCCTCACATCACCGCAGTCCCCCTTAGTTGTACGACTCTACAGCGCTACTATCGAGTACCGAGGGTGACACCTCGTGAAGTACTCATGATGCTAGCTCTGTAGTGCAGCTAGTCGGTCGTGGTTATCGAGGGTGATTCCTCTTTCACCATCCCGACGATGACTCTGTCGTGCAACCCCTCAAGTGTGGGACCCTCGAGGGTGATTCCTCTAAGTCCACCTTGACGGTTTCATCGAGCGGGGCCCCTTGAGGGTGATTCCTCAGGTTCCGCCTTGATGTTTTATACACACAGTTACTATGACCAGGTTACTGAAACATGTTGGTGATGGGTCGGCCCTGAGGGGTACCCATGGTTTGATGATGATGAGGTGTGGACTGGCGAGAGAGGCCTTTGCCACACATCCTCGAGACGGGGCGAGGGACCGCACTTCATGGGTCGCGCTTTCCCCGCATTAATAAAATGCTAATGGGTTGGCTATTTTATCTGAGTTGGGTCGTTGGCCTTTTTACGCACCAAACCATCGCGTGGGAGAAGTTATGGGTACTCAGCGTCGTTGTATCAGCCGAAGATCTTCGGACGTCAGCAATGGAGCGGCGCGTGCCGGATTGGACAGGACGGTGCAGCTCTTGGACTGGAGTGTACTAGGTCTGCTTCCGGCCGCCCACGCATCGTGCAGGAGCGAAGAGGGCAAGTGGGCCCACGACCCCTTTGTGCTTAGGATTTAGACCGGCGGGCTGGCCTCTTCGTTGAGCCTAGGTGGGGCGACGACGTGCTGCTATCCCGAGGCCGGGCATGACCCAGGAAAGTGTGTCCGGCCGGAGGTGATCCGGCGTGTTGGAAATGCGGTGCACCCCTGGAGGGATGAATAATCTATTCGAATATCTGTGTCCTCGGTAATAGGACGACTTGGAGTTGTGCCTTGACCTTATACAACTATAACTGTGATTTAATTTGAAATAAATGTGGCTCTGAGATTGCTTCCTCGCAGGGAGTTGAGGAAGAATCTCTGGGCGTGGTTACTTAATAAAATTACTTCAATAATATGACTATATATGAGTTACCAGTCTACTCTCTTCTAATGCTGCAAGATGTTGAAGATGCTAGTCTTCGATAGGACTAGGCCTTACCCCAACTCTTGCTTTCTGCAGTCAGTCCAGATATATCCCCATTCCTTGATACTGATGCATACTTAGCATAGATCTGATGTCAGTCTTGCGAGTACTTTGGATGAGTACTCACCGCTGCTTTGTTTTCTCTTTCCCTCTCGATACGATACCGCGTTCATACGATGGAGCCCAGGAGATGGAGTACGCCGGAGATGACTACTACACCACCGCTGGAGCCTACTACTACGTGGAGGCTGCCCCCGACGCTCAGGAGTAGTTAGGAGGTTCCCAGGCAGGAGGCCCCGCCTCTTTCGATCCGCTGCTTATGTTTGTGCTTGTCTTCTTAAGGCAAAACTTGTTTAACTTATGTCTGTACTTAGATATTATTTGCTTCCGCTGACTCGTGCTTGTCGAGCTTTGTATTCGAGCCCTCGAGGCCACTGGCTTGTAATATGAAGCTGTATGACTTTAATTTGTGTCTAGTGTTGTGTTGTGATATCAATCAGTGAGTCCCTAATCTTGGTCGTACGCATTGCGTGTATGTTTAGCGTACGGTCAAGATCGGGGGTGTCACAGACCCATAGGGGAGGAGCGTCCCCCGATGTTGTTCTCTAGACAATACATTCACATCTAGCCTAAAACATCAAAAGCGCTCCCAAAACACTTTTTCCACCGCCGCAAGCCTCTGTTCCGATGGGAGGCCATCTACACCTCCGTTTCGGCACCCTGCCGGAGGGGAGATCGATCACGGAGGGCCTCTTCATCAACCTTGCTGCCCTCACCATGATGTGTCAGTAGTTCACCGCAGACCTATGGGTCCGTAGGTAGTACCTAGATGGCAATCTCTCTCTCTCTCTCTCGATCTTCAATACAATGTTCATCGCATCTTTGCCTTGATCTATCCGATGTAATCCCTTTGTATGGTGTGTTTGTTGGGATCCGATGAGTTGTGAGTTTATGTTCAGATTATTCATGAAAAGTATTTGAGTCAAACCAGATTACTATGATTCTTATTTGCATGATCATCATAGCTTCGTAATGCTCTCCGATCTAATGATAGTTTGGCCAACTAGATTGATATTTCTTCGGTGGAAGTGGTGCGTTGTAGTAGGTTCAACCTGGCGAGTTTCTATATCCCAGTGACAGAAGGGGACAAGCTGCGTCTTTGTGTTGTTGCTACTAAGGATAAAACGATGGGGTTTATTCATATTAGTTGAGTTTACTTTGTCTACATCATGTCATCGTTCTCCAAACATTACTCCGTTTGTCATGAACTTAATACGTAGAGAGGCAAGCATAGAAGCACTCTTGAAGCGGAGTAATAGTAGTAGGTGTAGGCAGGAGTCAGCCTATTTTCTTATAGACGTTATGCCTATATACACCTGATCATTTCCGTGAACATTGCATAATTATTCGCTTTTCTATCAATTGTCCAACAGTAATTTGTTTACCCACTGTATGCTTTGCTTATGAGAGATGCCACTAGAGAACTCTACGGCCCCCGAGTCTATTCACTTATAAATTCACAAACGCTATCATTACCTTGTTGTTATTTATTACCTTTTATTTTATTTTGCATTTTACTATTATCTACAATTATCTACAGAACTCACTTTCTTGCAAATAACGAGATCAAGGGGATTGACAACCCTCTTGCCGGCGTTGCGTACAAATTGTTTGTTCTTTTGTGTCCAGCTGATGAAGACGGTTGAGGATTGGTATTCCTATTGGTTCGATAAACCTTAGTTTCATAACTGAGGGAAATAATTACCCACTTTGTGATGCGATTATCCGTTCCTCTTCACGGAAAACCCAACGCAGATCATGAGTATCAGGAAGGATTTCTGGCGCCGTTGTCAGGGAATACCATCACCAACTATTGATGACCCACAAGTATAGTGGGTCAATCGTAGTCCTTTCGATAAGTAAGAGTGTCGAACCCAACGAGGAGCAGAAGGAAATGACAAGCGCTTTTCAACAAGGTAATTTCTGCAAGCACTATAATTGTAGGTAACAGGTAGTTTGATAGCAAGATAATTGGTAATGAGCAAGTAACGGTAACGGTAAATAAAGTGCAGCAAGACAGCCCAATGCTTTTGTGGCAAAGGATGGGCCAAAACGGTCTCTTATAATAAGCAAGCATTCTTGAGGGTACACGGGAATTTCATCTAGTCACTTTCATCATGTTGGTGTTATTTGCGTTCGCTACTTTGATAATTTGATATGTCGGTGGACCGGTGCTTGGGTGTTGTTCTTACCTGAACAAACCTCCCACTTATGATTAACCTCCTCGCAAGCATCCGTAACTACGAGAAAAGTATTAAGAAAAAATCTAAACATAGAAATAAACATTTGGATCCAAAGCAGCCCCTTACGAAATAGCACATAAACGAGGGTTTAAGCTTCTGTTACTCTAGCAACCCATCATCTAATAACTACTCCACAATGCATTCCCTTAGGCCCAAACATGGTGAATTGTCATATAGTCGACGTTCACATGACGCCACTAAGGGAATCACAACATTCATATCATCAAAATATCGAACACATATAAAATTCACATGATTACTTGTAACATGACTTCTCCCATGACCTCAAGAACAAAGGTAACTACTCACAAATAATATTCATGCTCAAGATCAGAGGGGTATTAAATAGCATAATGGACCTGAACATATAATGTTCCACCAAATAAACCATATAGTAATCAACTACGAGATGTAATCAACACTACTAGTTACCCACATGTACCAATCTGAGGTTCCGGTACAAAGATTGAACACAAGAGATGAACTAGGGTTTGAGAGGAGATGGTGTTGTTGATGATGTTGCTGAAGATTGGCCTCTCAAATATGAGAGGGGTGTTGGTGATGACGATGGCTTCGATTTCCCCCTCCGGGAGGGAAGTTCCCCAGACGGAATCGCTCCGCCGGAGGGCAAAAGTGCTCCTGCCCAAGTTCCGCCTCGAGACGGCGACGTTCCGTCCCGAAAGTCATTCCTTTATTTTTTCTAGGTCAAAATACCTTAAGTACCAGAAGATGGGCACCGGAGGAGGGCTAGGCTGGCCACAACCCACCAGGGCGCGCTTGGGGGGCCTGGTGCGCCCTGGTGTCTTGTGGTCACCATGTGGCCCCCCTCCGGTAGTTATTTGCTCCAAAATAACTCTCCGTGAAGTTTTAGCTTATTTGAAGATGTGCATAATAGGTGTCTCTTATATGCTTTTTCAGGTCCAGAATTCTAGCTGCCGGCATTCTCCCTCTTTGTGTAAACCTTGCATATTATGAGAGAAAAGGCATTAGAATTACTCCATAAAGCATTATTATGCATAAAAACATTATAAATAATAGTAGGAAATTATGATGCAAAATAGACTTATCAACTCCCCCAAGCTTAGACCTCGCCTGTCCTCAAGCGAAAGCCGATATCGAAAAACATGTCCACATGGTTTGATAGAGAGGTGTCGATAAAAATAAAATACGGACATAGCAGCATCATGCTTATTATCATAACAGCAACAAACTTTGTCATAGGAATCTTTCATATAACTCTTATTGTATAACTTCATCATATAACTTCTGATGAACAAGTAACAATTCATCACAACATAGAAGTATAAAGCATAAACCTTATTGGAAACAAACAAACTATGTTCTCAGTCAACTTTGCAACTACAATTCATCATATTTTCAGGAAGGGTCTCGTGTCAGTGCCTTTTGGCAAGTCCACATACTCAACCCTCATTTAATCTTCTATGATTGCTAACACTCACAACATACCCATGAGCAAAAAGTTTCGACCGGACACATAGAAAGATAGGGGCTTATAGTTTTGCCTCCCAACATATTCACCTCAAGGGTGATGTCAACAATAATAAGTGATGCTCACTCATATTCAACTGGATATATGTGCCTAGATCTTTCCTCACCACATGATGCTTGCAAACAGAAAAGGTAAAAAGGAATAGGGAAGAATACTTTGACTCTTGCATAAAAGTAAATACATAAAAGTAAAAGATAGGCCCTTCACAGAGGGAAGTAGAGGTTGACATGCGCTATTTGGTTTGTATGCCAAATCCCTTAATGCAAAAGAACGTCATGTTATATTTTCCCTTATCATAGAAACCTTTATTATGCAGTCTGTCGCTTTTATTACTTTGCCATCACAAGTTCGTACAACGCTCAATTTTCTCTTACAATAA
The DNA here is from genome assembly GCA_039707655.1 of Elymus sibiricus. Taxonomy (NCBI): domain Eukaryota; kingdom Viridiplantae; phylum Streptophyta; class Magnoliopsida; order Poales; family Poaceae; genus Elymus; species Elymus sibiricus. The sequence goes on from CM077669.1 coordinate 139,482,962, forward strand.
TTGATCAATAACATTTAGAAGAAATTTTTATTTCCTTAGTGCACCGATGACAACTTACTTGAAGTATCTTACTCAATCCATAGGTAGGTATGGTGGACTCTCAAAACATGAGTTTGGGTTTAGGGTTTTTGGATGCACAAGTAGTATCTCTACTTAGTGCAGGATTTTTGGCTAGCAAATATATTGATCAAGCACCACATGTTGAAGGATCTATGACAATATAACTTCTATGTGAATATGAACAAACATAAATCATTACGTTGTCTTCCTTGTCCAACGTCAACAATTTTGGCACATAATAATAATGGGGGCTCACAATCATAAAAGATGTCCAAGATAGTGTATTTGCATGTGAATCTTCTCTTCCCTTATTATTTCTTTCATGAATTACATCATTGACCAATGCTATGTTTGTCAATCTCCAATAAATTTTACCACTTATACTTTTCCTTATGTGATGTCATTACTTACCATAAGATTAGCATATGATACTTTTCATTTATTTCCTTTTTATTTTGATTGCAACAAGAAAGTAAAGAAGCAAAAGCTCAAACTAAACTTTATTATATAACTCTCACTCGATTACATAGATAGATAGATCACGAAACTAGCACTCGAAAATAGATTATACTAAACTTTTATTCAACTAGATCACGAAAGAGCTAAAGATCGAACTAAAATAGGTAAAGGTAAATAGAAGTGATGGTGATATGATACCGGGGCATCTCCCCCAAGCTTGGCTCAAGTCAAGGGGAGTGCCCATACCCGTGTACTCAAATCTCCATTGGTGAGGAAGATGGTAAAGGTGGTGGTGATGAGGTGAGCATAAAATTTTCCTCCCTTAGATCTTCATTCTCTAACTTTGAATTCCCGCTTTTGGATTCTTTTGTCATGCCATCGTTTAACTTTTTCTTTGAATAGTTTGGCATTTTCATAAGCTTGGGTTCTCCATTCATCTAGTGAGCTAATATCAAATAACCTCTTTTAACCGGCAAGTTTGAAATCATAATTTGGGTTCTTTAATTACCCAAAATGCTTTATGTTCTAATTCTAGAGGCAAATGACAAGCTTTTCCATATACCATTTTGTATGGACACATAACCATAGGATTTTTATAAGCTGTCCTATAGGCCCAAAGTGCATCATCTAGTTTCTTAGACCAATTCTTTCAGGACCTATTGACAGTTTTTTGTAATATTAATTTTATTTCTCTATTACTAAGTTCAACTTGACCACTAGATTGAGGATGATAGGGTGATGCAATTCTATGGTTAACATCATATTTAGCAAGCATTTTATGGAAAGCACCATGAATAAGGTGTGAACCACCATCAGTTATTAAATATCTAGGGACTCCAAACCTCAGGAAGATAACTTCTTTAAGCATTTTAATGGAGGTGTTATGATCAACACTACTAGTTGGAATAGCTTCTACCCACTTAGTAACATAATCAACAACAACCAAAATATGAGTATACCCATTAGAGGAAAGGAAAAGGTCCCATAAAGTCAAAACCCCAAACATCAAATGGTTCAACAACAAGTGAGTAATTCATAGGCATTTCCTGACTCTTACCGATATTGCCAATTCTTTGACATTCATAACAAGATAAGACAAACTTACGGGCATCCTTGAAGAGAGTAGGCCAATAAAAACCAGATTGCAATACCTTGCGAGCAGTTCTATCTCCCGCATGATGTCCTCCATAGGCTTTGGAATGACATTTTCGAAGGATTTGTTCCTATTCATGCTCAGGTACACAACGTCTAATAATACCATCTACCCCTTCTTTATAAAGATGTGGGTCATCCCAAAAGTAGTTTCTTAAGTCATAGAAGATTTTTTTTCTTTTGTTGGTATGTGAAACTAGGTGGTATATATTTAGCAAAAATGTAGTTAGCATAATCGGCATACCAAGGAGTGTTTTGATAAACATTTATTGCAGCTAACTGTTCATCAGGAAAACTATCATCAATAGGTAGTGGGTCATCAAGAATATTTTCTAACCTAGACAAGTTATCAGCTACGGGATTCTCAGCTCCTTTCCTATCGGTGATATGTAAATCAAATTCTTGAAGCAAAAGAACCCACCTAATGAGTCTAGGTTTAGCAATTTTCTTTTACATAAGATATTTTATAGCAGCATGATCAGTGTGAACAATAACTTTGGAGTCAACAATGTAAGATCTCAATTTATCACAAACAAACACAACTGCTAAAATTTCTTTTTCAGTAGTAGCATAATCTCTTTGGGCACTGTCTAGAGTTTTGCTAGCATAATGGATAACATTTAATTTCTTATCAACTCTTTGTCCTAGAACAGCACCAACATCATAATCACTAGCATCACACATAGTTTCAAAAGGCAAGTTCCAATCAGGTGGTTGAACAATAGGTGCAGAAGTTAAGGCTTTCATGAGTGTTTCAAAGGCTTCTACACAACCATCATCAAAAACAAATGGAATATCCTTTTGTAAAAGATTAGTAAGAGGCCTAGAAATTTTTAATAAACTTCCTATAGAAACCAGCATGACCAAGGAAACTCCAAATACCTTTAATATCTCTAGGACATGGCATTTTCTCAATTGCATCAACTTTATCCTTATCCACCTCAATACCTCGTTCAGATATTTTATGCCCCAAGACAATACCTTCATTAACCATAAAGTGGCACTTCTCCCAATTCAATACGAGATTAGTTTGTTCACATCTCTGCAAAACTCGATCAAGGTTGCTTAAGCAATCATCAAAAGAAGTTCCATAAACGGAAAAATCATCCATGAAAACCTCCACAATCTTTTCACAAAAATCAGAGAATATAGCAGTCATACATCTTTGAATGGTAGCAGGTGCATTGCATAAACCAAAAGGCATACGTCTATAAGCATAGGTACCAAAAGGACATGTAAAGGTGGTTTTCTCTTGATCAGATTGTGATACATGTATTTGAGAGAAACCAGAATATCCATACAGAAAACAAAAGTGTGTGTGCTTAGATAATCTTTCTAGCATTTGATCAATTAAAGGCAGAGGGTAATGATATTTTCTAGTAGCTTTATTTAATTTTCTAAAATCAATTACCATTCTATAGCCAGTGACAATTCTCTGTAGGATAAGTTCATTTCTATCATTAGGAACAACAGTAATACCTCCCTTCTTAGGGACACAATGAACGGGACTTACCCATCTACTATCAGCTATGGGATAAATTATACATGTTTCTAGAAGCTTTAATATTTCAGTTCTTACCACTTCTTTCATCTTAGGATTCAATCATCGTTGGTGATCAACAACGGGTTTAACATTAGGTTCCATATTAATCTTGTGCTGACATTGAGTGGGACTAATGCCCTTAAGATCATCAAGAGTATATCCAGTAGCAGCTCGGTGCTTCCTCGGAATTTTTAATAATCTTTCTTCTTCATGTTCTGAAAGGTTAGCACTAATAATAAGAGGATATATCTTTTTCTCAGCAAGATAAGCATACTTCAAAGTGTCAGGTAATTGTTTTAATTTGAACACAGGAACACCTTTAGGTGAAGGAGGACCTCCTAGAGTTTCAATAGGCAAATTGTGTTTTAGGAGAGGTTGTTGTTCAAAGAAAGTTTTATCTATTTCATTTCTTTCATGCAAGTGCATATAATTTTCATGGTCAAGAAAATATTGTTCTAGTGGATTAGTAGGAGGTACGACAATAGAATCAAGACCAATTATTTCATCCTTACTAGATAATTCTTTATTGCGAGGTTGTCTACAAAACTTGGAGAAATTAAATTCATGTGACACATCACCAAAATGAACACTGACGGTTTCTCTCTTGCAATCTATCTTAGCATTGACGGTGTTCATGATAGGTCTACCAAAGATAATGGGACAAAAATCATCTTGTGGGGAACCAAGAACTAGAAAATCAGTAGGATATTTTATTTTCCCACACAAGACTTCAACATCTCTAACAATCCCAAGTGGTGTGATGGTGTCTCTATTAGCAAGTTTAATAGTATCATCAATGTCTTCTATTTCAGCATGTGCTATGTCATTCATAATGTCTTGGTATAAGGTAAAAGGAATAGCACTCACACTAGCACCCACATCACATAAACCATGATAGCAATGATCTCCTATTTTAACTGAGACAACAAGCATGCCAACTACGGGTCTATGTTTATCTTTTTCATCGGGTTTGGCAATTCTAGTAGCTTCATCACAGAAGTAAATAACATGCCCATCAATATTTTCTACCAAGAGATCTTTAACCATAGCAAGACTAGGTTCTACTTTAATTTGTTAAGAGGGTTTAGGTGCTTTAATATTACTTTTGTGAACCATAGTTGATACCTTAGCATGTTCCTTTATCCTAACAAGGAAAGGTGGTTTTTCAATATAAGCAGTAGGCACAACTGGATCGACATTGTAAATGATAGTTTCATCTTTAGCTATGATCGGTTCATTAATTTCTTCTTTAATAGGGGGATTATATTCAAACCACTTCTCCTTAGGGAGATCAACATGAGTAGAAAATGATTCAAAGAAAGAGGCTACTATCTCTGAGTCAAGTCCATATTTAGTGCTAAACTTGTGAAAAGCATCGATATTCGTAAAAGATTTAACACAATGAAACGTAAGCTTAATACCTGACTCATTACCTTCGTCGAGTTCCCAATCTTCAGAGTTGCGTTTAATTCTTTCTAAGAGATCCCACTTGAATTCAATATTCTTCTTCATAAAAGAACCAGTACAAGAAGTATCGAGCATGGATCGATCATTATGAGAAAGCCAAGCATAAAATTTCTGAATAATAATTTCTCTCGGGATATCATGATTGGGGCATAAATATAACAATGACTTAAGCCTGCCCCAAGCTAGAGCGATGCTTTCTCCTTCACGAGGCCAAAAATTATATATATAATACCGATCACGATGAACTATATGCATAGGATAAAACTTTTTGTGGAATTCTAATTGCAATCAATTCCAGTTCCATGATCCAATATCATCACATAGCCTATAACATGCCAATGCTTTTACCTTCAAAGATAAAGGGAAAACCTTCTTCTTAACTTCATCTACGGATAAACCTGCAAGCTTAAATAATCCACAAATTTCATCCACATGTATTAGATGCATATCCGGATGTTCAGTTTCGTCTCCTGCATAAGGATTTGCTCGCAGTTGTTCTACCATACCCGAAGGAATTTCATAACCAATATTTTCAGTACGTGCAGTCGGTTGAGGGGCAACTAATTGTGGTTCCGGTCGAGGTGAAGATACCCCGAACAAATCCCTCAAACAATTGTTTTCCATAGTAGCAAGTGACAATAAATTTCAGCATGTAGTATAAGTTTTTCCTTACCGATTTCCACTTACCAAGAGCAATTCACTACCCGGCAACGGCGCCAGAGAAGAGCCTTGATGACCCACAAGTATAGGGGGTCAATCATAGTCCTTTCGATAAGTAAGAGTGTCGAACCCAACAAGGAGCAAAAGGAAATGACAAGCGGTTTTCAGCAAGGTAATTTCTGCAAGCACTGAAATTGTAGGTAACAGGTAGTTTGATAGCAAGATAATTGCTAACGAGCAAGTAACGGTAATGGTACATAAAGTGCAGCAAGATATCCCAATCCTTTTGTGGCAAAGGACAGGCCAAAACGGTCTCTTATAATAAGCAAGCGTTCTTGACGGTACACGGGAATTTCATCTAGTCACTTTCATCGTGTTGGTTTGATTTGCGTTTGCTACTTTGATAATTTGATATGTGGGTGGACCGGTGCTTGGGTGCTTTTCTTAGTTGAAGAAACCTCCCACTTATGATTAACCTCCTCGCAAGCATCCGCAACTATGAGAAAAGTATTAAGATAAAATCTAACCATGGCATTAAAGATTTGGATCCAAATCACCCCCTTACGAAATAGCGCATAAACTAGGGTTTAAGCTTCTGTCACTCTAGCAACCCATCATCTAATAACTACTCCAAAATGCATTCCCTTAGGACCAAAGATGGTGAAGTTTCATGTAGTCGACGTTCACTTGACACCACTAAGGGAATCACAACATTCATATCATCAAAATATCAAACACATATGAAATTCACATGATTACTTGCAACATGACTTCTCCCGTGACCTCAAGAACAAAGGTAACTACTCACAAATAATATTCATGCTCAAGATCAGAGGCGTATTAAATAGCATAATGGATCTGACCATATAATCTTCCACCAAATAAACCATATAGTAATCAACTATGAGATGTAATCAACACTACTAGTCACCCACAGGTACCAATCTGAGGTTCCGATACAAAGATTGAACACAAGAGATGAACGAGGGTTGCAGAGGAGATCGTGTTGTTGATGATGTTGATGAAGATTGGCCTCCCAAAGATGAGAGGGGTGTTGGTGATGATGATGGCTTCGATTTCCACCTCCAGGAGGGAAATTCCCCTGGCGGAATCACTCCGTCGGAGGGCAAAAGTGCTCCTGCGCAAGTTCCACCTCGAGACGGTGGCGTTCCATCCCGAAAGTCTTCCCCTTATTTTTTTTGTTTGTCGAAAGACCTTAAGTATCAGAAGATTGGCACCGAAGGTGGGCTGGGCTGGGCACAACACACCGCCTGGGGGGCCTGGCGCGCACTGGTGTCTTGTGGTCACCAGGTGCCCCCCCTCCGATAGTTATTTGCTCCAGTATTTTTTATATAATCCAAAATAATTCTCCGTGTAGTTTCAGCTTATTTGGAGATGTGCAGAATAGGTGTCTCTGATATGCTTTTTAGGTCCAGAATTCCAGCTGCCGGCATTCTACCTCTTTGTGTAAACCATGCATATTATGAGAGAAAAGGCATTAGAATTACTCCATAAAGCATTATTATGCATAAAAACATTATAAAAAACAATAGGAAATCATGATGCAAAATGGACGTATCAACTATCAAGTAACTTCGCGCAAAATTTCATTCACTTTTTTTTTATTTCTTGTTATATTTAGTTTGTCTCATAAAAATCAAAAAATACAAAAATATTTATATTTGCTAGTTACTTGTTTGCTTCTAGTTTTCTTTACTTGCTAGTTTACTTGTCTTGCTTGTTTTGCTTGTGTGGTCAGCATGTCTCAAGATACTAGAAAGTTATGTGATTTCTCAATTACAAATAATAATGATTTTATTAGTACTCCTATACCACCCATCACTAGTGCAGACGCATTTGATATTAATGCCGCATTGCTCAATCTTGTCATGAAAGATCAATTTTCGGTCAGTCCTAATGAGGATCCCGCATCACATCTTAATACCTTTGTTGAATTATGTGATATGCAAAAGAAAAAGGATATGGATAATGATATTTTGAAATTAAAATTATTTCCTTTTTCACTAAGAGACAAATCTAAAGCTTGGTTTTCATCTTTACCTCGTAATAGTATTGGAAAGTGGGATAAGTGTAAAGATGATTTTATTGCCAAGTATTTTCCTCCTGCTAAGATTATCTCCCTTAGAAATCAAATAATGAATTCTAAACAGAAAAATCAAGAACATGTTCCTCCATCTTGGGAGATAATGAAATTGATGATAAGAAATTGTCCAACTCATGGCTTAAACTTGTGGATGATTATCCAAAATTTATATGCTGGACTAAACTTTGTGTCTAGAAATCTTCTAGATTCTGCCGCTGGTGGTACCTTCATGGATGTGACCTTAGGAGAGGCCACAATAATTCTGGACAACATTATGACAAATTATTCTCAATGGCATACAGGAACAGCTCCAACTGGTAAGAAAGTAAATTTTGTTGAAGAAATTGCTACTTTGAGTGAAAAAGTGGATGCTCTTATGAATATGGTTGCTAATAAAAATGCTAATGTTGATCACAATGATATGCCTTTGTATACTTTGGTTGAGAAAAATAATGATGCTAATGATGTGAACTTCATCTCGCGAAATAATTTCAACACAGTGCTTATAGAGGAAATTTCAATGCTAGACCGTATCCTGGTAATTCCTCTAACAACTATAGAAATTCTTATGGTAATTCATATGGCAATGCTTCTACAAATTATAATAGGTTACCTTCCTATCTTGAGAACACAATTAAATAATTTATTAATTCTCAAAAGGTTTTCAACACTACAGTAGAAGAAAAGTTGCATATGATTTATAGTTTGGCTAAAAACATGGATAGAATTGCTCTTGATATTGAAACTCTTAAAAACAAGTCCTTTCCACCCAAGAATCATGTTGAAAGTAAGGAGAGGACCGCTAAGTAGAGAGCTAAGCGAGAATTCTTAGAAAAGCTCTTCCACCCGGTTTTTATCGCAATCATGATGAAGATCTTAAAATGATTGGTGTTTCTCCTATTGAATCTTTTTTTACATCTCTGAATATAGATGATAAAGAGACTGGAGATGAGTCAACTTTCGTTAAGGAGCGTCCCGTTTGCTTGGAGGGTGATGATTCTAATGCTAAAACTGAGAAAAGTGGGTTTGGAGAGGTCAAAACTTTAACTAGTGATATGCCCACTATCTTGGATTACAAGGACTTTAATTATGATAAATGCTCTTTAGTAGAATGTATTTTCTTGCTGCAATCCATTATTAGCTCACCCAATTCTTATGAACAAAACAAAGCTTTTACCGAACATATAGTAGAAGCTATGATAAAAGTTTATGATGAGAAACTTGAGCTTGAAATTTCTATTCCTAGAAAATTGCATGATGAGTGGGAACCTACTATCAAAATAAATATAAATAAATATGAATGCAATGCTTTGTGTGACCTTGGTGCTAGTGTTTCAACTATACCCAAAACTTTATGTGATGTGCTTGGTCTCACTAAATTGAAGAGTTTTCCCTAAACATGCATCTTGCGGATTCTACCATCAAGAAACCTTTAGGTAGAATTAATGAAGTGATTATTATTGCAAACAAAAATTATGTGCGTGTAGATTTCATTGTGCTTGATATTGATTGCAATCCTTCTTGTCCCATAATACTTGGAAGGCCATTTTTACGAACTATAGGTTCAATTATTGATATGAAAGAGGGAAACATAAGATTCCAATTACCATTAAAGAAAGGGATGGAACACTTCCCTAGGAATATAATTAAACCACCTTACTAATCAATCATGAGAGCTACCTACGGGTTGAGTGTCAAAGATGACCACACTTGATAGCGCTTGTTGGGAGGCAACCCAGTATGTATCTTTATTTTTGTTTTTACTTTCTTTTTTTGTGTGATAACATGATTGTTTCCTCTGTAATGATTGTGCTTTTATGTTTTAATGAGTGTTTGTGCCAAGTAAAGCCTTTGGAATGACTCACAAGATGAGTAGAAACGATGTTGAATCTGAAACATAAACTTTGACTCCAGTGCAGGAATTTTAATTTCTTACTGGAGTGTGATAGTGATCTCAAATTTTAACACTGTATTTATATACAAATTATTTACGTTGTCCTAATTTTTCAGAATATTTAGAGTTACAGAAGTATGGGCTCTTTACAGATTTCCACAGTCTATTCTGTTTTAAACAGATTCTTTTTTGCTTGCATAGTTTGCTTGTTTTGATTATGCCATGGACTATATCAGGGGGTGTAAGCCATGGGGAAGCTAGAATAAAGTATCTATTATGCAAAAATGAATTTGAATAAATTTATCACAGTACCTCAAGTATGCAATATGTTTCTTATACTAACGGATCTCACGAAGTTTTGTTGAGTTTTGTGTGATTGAAGTTTTAAAGTTTTGGGTGTGATCACGATGGACTACGGAATAAGGATTAGAAAGAGCCCAAGCTTGGGGATGCCCAAGGCACCCCAAGTATATTTATAAGGAGACTCAAGCATCTACGCTTGGGGATGCCCTGGAAGGTATCCCCTCTTTCGTCTCAATCCATCGGTATGATACTTGGAGCTATATTTTTATTCATCACGTGATATGTGTTTTGCTTGGTGCATCATTTGCTTTTATTTTATCTTACTTTCAGTTTGTCGCAATCATCGTTTGCTGGACACACCTATTTGAGAGAGACAAACCTTCATGATAATTTGCTAGAATACTGTATGTGCTTCACTTATATCTTTTGAGCTAGGCAGTTGCTCTAGTATTTCACTTATATCTTTTTGAGCACGGTGGCGTGTAGATTTTATAGAAATAATATGCTCTTGTTCTTCACTTATATTTGTTTGAGAGCTGAGTAATAGTGACGGTAATTTGCATGGGTCATAAGACTAGTCCAAAAATATTAGGTATTCAATGAATGATAATCAAAACCATGGTTTAGCACATATAGAGAAGTTGTGGGTTAATGACATTGATGTGGCAATATGAAAAAGGTGTGAGTCCAAAATTGTTGATTCGTAGAAGTGTCGATATTAAGAGGTGTTAACTTGTCATTCATCTAAAAATTAAAGAGGCATGGTGATGATGTGTGAGCATTTATATTCCTTGTTGACATCCTAGTGTTGTTTTGAGTCGGGGGCGCGCGATGGTTAACTCTTACCAACCTCCTCCCTCGGGGCATGTGAGGAGTACTTTGATTTGTGATAAAACTAATAAAACTTTGAAATAAGTATGTGAGTTCTTTATGACTAATGTGACACCATAGACATACGCATCTTCACCTTCTCATATTTGCTAGCCGCTTCGGTACCGTGCATAGCCCATTCTCACCTCGAGGATCAGTGCAAATATTCGCCGGTGCATTCAAACCCCATGACATGATACGCTCTGTTGCACATAAGCCTCATTATATGTTCCTCAAAACAGCCACCATACCTACCTATTATGGAATTTCCATACCCATCACGAGATATATTTCGATGCAAATTCCATCGTCACAATTCACATGACTAGTTCGTTCATCATCATAATGCTTTGCATGATCGTATAGAGATGACATAGTATTTGTGGCAAAGCCACCTTTCTTCATATTTTTGATACATGTAATGCTAGAGTATTGCACATCCTGGTACACTGCAAGAGGCATTCATACAGAGTCATATATTCCTATCAGTTCTTCATGTTGAGTTGTAAGTAAATAAAAGTGTGATGATCATCATTATGAGAGCATTGTCCTAGTGGGGGAAGGATGATGGAGACTATGATTATCCCACAAGTCGGGATGAGACTCCGGACGAAAAATGAAATAAAAATGGGGGAGGCCAAATGAGCCCACCATATAAAAAAGGAGAAAATGGGGGAGGAAAAAAGAAAAAAAGAGAAAAGCCCACTGATACGTCTCCGTCGTATCTATAATTTTTGAGTGTTTCATGCCAATACACTACAACTTTCATATACTTTTGGCAACTTTTTATACTACTTTTTGGGACTAACATATTGATCCAGTGCCCAATGTCAGTTCATGTTTGTTGCATGTTTTTTGTTTCGCAGAAAATCCATATCAAATGAAGTCCAAATGGGATAAAAACTTCCGGAGAATTTTTTTTGTAATATATGTGAATTTTGGGAAGTGGAATCAACAGAAGGCGGTGCCCTAGGGGCCCACAAGCCGCAGGGGCGCGCCCAGGGGGGTTGGAGGCGGCCTGGAGGCTTGTGGTCACTCCGTAAGGCGGTTGGTGCCTGTCTTTCGCCGCAAGAAAGCTAATATCTAGATAAAAATCGTGTTAAAATTTCAGCCCAATCGGAGCTATGGATCTTCGGGAATTTAAGAAACGGTGAAAGGCCAGAATCTGAGAAGGCAGAAACAGAAGGAAACAGAGAGAGATATCCAATCTCGGAGGGGCTCCCACCCCTCCGCTGCCATGGAGGCCAAGGACCAGAGGGGAAACCCTCCTCCCATCTAGTGGGGAGGTCAAGGAAGAAGAAGAAGGAGAGGGGCTCTCTCCCCCTCTCTCCCGGTGACACCAGAACGCCGCCGGGGCAATCATCGTGTGACGGCGATCTACTCCAACAACTCCGTCATCTTCACCAACACCTCCATCACCTTCCCCCATCTATCTACAGCGGTCCACCCTCCCGCAACCCGCTGTACCCTCTATTTCAACATGGTGCTTTATGCTTCATATTATTATCCAATGATGTGTTGCCATCCTATGATGTCTGAGTAGATTTTTGTTGTCCTATCGGTGATTGGTGAATTGCTATGATTGGTTTAATTTTCTTGTGGTTATGTTGCTATCCTTTGGTGCCCATCATATGAGCGCGCGCATGTATCATACTATAGAGTTAGTTGTATGTTGATAGGACTATGTATTGGAGAGCAAGGGTGATAGCAGCTTCAGCCTAGCATAGAAATTGATGCATACGGGATTGAAGGGGGACCAATATATCTTAATGCTATGGTTGGGTTTTACCTTAAGGAACGTTAGTAGTTGCGGATGCTTGCTAATATTTCCAATCATAAGTGCATAGAATTCCATGTAAGGGATGACATGCTAGCAGTGTCCTCTCCCACATAAAACTTGCTATCGGTCTAGTAACGTAGTCAATTGCTTAGGGACAATTCCGTAACTCCTACCACCACTTTTCCACACTAATTAAACTAACTTAATTGTTACTTTATCTAAACAGCCCCTAGTTTTTATTTACGTGTTCTTTATTATCTTGCAAACCTATCCCACAACACCAACAAAGTACTTCTAGTTTCATACTTGTTCTACATAAAGCGAACGTTAAGCGTGCGTAGAGTTGTATCGGTGGTCGATAGAACTTGAGGGAATATTTGTTCTACCTTTAGCTCCTCGTTGGGTTCGACACTCCTACTTATCGAAAGAGGATACAACTGATCCCCTACACTTGTGGGTTATCAAGACCTTTTTCCCGCACCGTTGCCGGGGAGCAATACCGTGGGGTGAATATTCTCGTGGGTGCTTGTTTGCTTTATCACTAAGTAGATTTTATTTTCTGTTCTAAGTTGTTCTCTATCTTTAGTTATGGATATGGAACACGAAATACCAAAAATATTAGTTGAACCTACTACACCAATGGTTGAAGAACCACCCAAAATCTATCACACTGTTGAAGCTTTTTACTTGGATCATCTTCGATCCGTTTGTGCTCGTGCTGAAACCCCAACTAGCTTAGTTGAGGGAAAATCATTAAATGAGCATGCTTATTATGTGCGACATCGCTTATCTCAAAAAGGGAAACTTTTATGGCATCATATTAATACTTTGCAATGCTATGCTTGGAATTTATGCGAAATTTATGATTTTACTTGTTGTTCTGAAGACCCTAAAACACACCTTCCCTATCAATGTGAGTTTAAGGATAATGGAATCGTATCTTCTTATGCCAAGGGTGTTTATAATTACTATGATATTGAGCAAATTGAAGAATTTGTTGCTTTTAAGGGTGCCTATGAAATTGCTTCTTTGATTTAAAAGTATGATGCTACTCTTTACAAATCTGAAAGTTTTGCCATACTTAAATATTGCTATGAAAACTATGCTTCTAATGCTTATGTTAAGCCATATATTGAGGACTCCTCTGCTGTCCAAGAGGAGACTAATATCTTGCAGGAAACTATGGAAGAAGAAAATGATGACACTGTGAGCTCATTTGATGAAAAAGATGACGAGGAGAGCGAAGAACAAAAGGAGGAAGAGCGGACTAGCTACCCGTGCCCACCTTCTAATTAGAGTAACTCTTCAACTCATACATTGTTTAATTTCCCTTCGTGCTTACCGAAGGATGAATGCTATGTTGATTGCTATGATCCCTTGGATTCATTTGAAATATCCCTTTTTGATGAAATTGATGCTTGCTATACTTGTGGCCATGATGCAAATATGAATTATGCTTATGGAGATGAACTTGCTATAGTTCCTTATGTTAAGAATGAAATTGTTGCTATTGCACCCACCCATGATAGTCCTATTATCTTTTTGAATTCTCCCAACTATACTATATCGGAGAAGTTTGTGCTTATTAAGGACTATATTGATGGGTTGCATTCTACTATTGCACATGATGATTTTGATAAATATAATATGCATGTGCTTGCTGCTGCTACTTGCAATTATTATGAGAGAGGAACTACATCTCCGCCTCTTTATGTTTCCAATACGATAAAATTGCAAGAAATTGTTTATACTATGCATTGCCTTTACTTTGTGTGCATGAATTGTTCTTTTATGACATGCCGATGAATAGGAAGAGAGTTATACTTCGTTGTTGCATGATATATGTTACTTTGTGCTCACTACTAAATTACAAATCATTGTTAATTAAAATTGGCTTTGATATACCTTGGGATCCGGGTGGATCCATTCGGATCCCAAGGTATATCAAAGCCAATTTTAATTAACAATATAGTATAGTTGGTGCCCATCATATGAGCACTTTATGCCTAGCTTAATGGCTTTAAAGAAAGCGCTGCCAGGGAGACAACCCGGAAGTTTTAGAGAGTCATTTTATTTTGTTGTGTGCTTTTATATAGTTCAAAAACAAAAAAATAAAGAGGGGAACCTAAAACTTTTTCAAAATGAGAAGTGAAAGTAAGAAGGACGAGCACCATTGAAGTGGGGGAGCTCCTTGAACTTTGTTCATGCCCATGGAAACTTTGCGAATCCTAATTACAGAAACTTTTCAACAAAAATAATTATCCCCTTGTATAAATCCCTTGTATTATAAAAATAATGTGCCAAGATTTGCCTTTAGGATGATTAGATTGCTTGTTTGGTGTGCGCAGTGCAAAAACAGAAACTTTGGCTGTAGTGCACGAATTTACATTTTTTACTGGAATGTCAAAAGTTTCTGAAATTTTTACAAAGTACTGATACGCAATTTGATTAATTTGTCCTAAGTTTTCAGAATTTTTAGAATTACAGAAGTATAGTAAATGTTCAGATTGCTACAAACTGTTCTGTTTAAGACAAATTATGTTTTTGATGCATTGTTTTGCTTGTTTTGATGAAACTACCAATTGTATCGGTGTTATGAGCCATAAAGAAGTTATAATACAGTAGCTACAATGCAAAAACAAAATATGAATGGCTTTGCAACAGTACTTAAAGTGGTAATTTGCTTTATTATACTAACGGATCTCACGAGGGTTTTGTTAAGTTTTGTGTGATTGAAGTTTTCAAGTTTTGGGTGAGATCACGATGGATGAAGGAATAAGGAGTGGAAAGAGACTAAGCTTGGGGATGCCCGAGGCACCCCAAGGTAATATTCAAGGACTCCCAAGAAACTAAGCTTGGGGATGCCCCGGAAGGCATCCCCTCTTTCTTCTATCAACCATCGGTAATTTTACTTGGAGCTCTATTTTTATTCGTCACATGATATGCGTAATTCCTGGAGCATCGTGTGCTTTTGATTTTTCTTTTAATAATGCACCATGCTGGTATGAGAAAGTCCTTGGTTGATTTATAGAAGGCTCTTTGCACCTCACTTATATCTTTTGAGTATGGCTTTATAGAATGCTTCATGTGCTTCACTTATATCATTTGAAGTTTGGATTGCCTGTTTCTCTACACATAGAAAACCGCCATTTGTAGAATGCTCTTTTGCTTCACTTATATTTGTTAGAGTGTGGGCATATCTTTTGTAGAAATAATTAAACTCTCATGCTTCACTTATATCGATTTAGAGAGTAAACAGGAGTTGGTCATTCACATGGTTAGTCATAAAATCCTACATAAAACTTGTAGATCACTGAATATGATATGTTTGATTCCTTGCAATAGTTTTGCAATATAAAGATGGTGATATTAGAGTCATGATACTGAGTAATTGTGGATTGGTAGAAATATTTGTGTTAAAGTTTGTGATTCCCGTAGCATGCACGTATGGTGAACCGTTATGTGAAGAAGCCGGAGCATGATTTATTTATTGATTGTCATCCTTTGTGTGGAGGTCGGGATCGCGCGATGGTTAACTCCTACCAACCCTTCCCCTAGGAGCATGCGTGTAGTACTTTGTTTTGATGACTAATAAATTTTTGCAATAAGTATGTGAGTTCTTTATGACTAATGTTGAGTCCATGGATTATACGCACTCTCACCCTTCCACCTTTGCTAGCCTCTCTAGTACCGCGCAACTTTGGCCGGTGCATTAAACCCATCAAATTCCCTTCCTCAAAACAGCCACCATACCTACCTATTATGGCATTTCCATAGCCATTCCGAGATATATTGCCATGCAACTTCCACCGTTCCGTTTATTATGACACGCACCATCATTGTCATATTGCTTTGCATGATCATAAGATAGCTAGCATGATGTTTTCATGGCTTGTCCGTTTTTTGATGTCATTGCTACGCTAGATCATTGCACATCCCAGTACACTGCCGGAGGCATTCATATAGAGTCATATTTTGTTCTAGTGTCGAGTTGTAATTCTTGAGTTGTAAGTAAATAAAAGTGTGATGATCATCATTATTAGAGCATTGTCCCATGTGAGGAAAGGATGATGGAAGCTATAATTCCGTCACAAGTTGGGATGAGTCTCCGGACTTTACAAATAAATAAAAGAGACCAAAGAAGCCCAAATAAAAAAAAGAGGCCAAAGAAGCCCACCAAAAAAAACAAAAAAAATGAGAGAAAAGAGAGAAGGGGCAATGCTACTATTCCTTTTTCCACACTTGTGCTTCAAAGTAGCACCATGATCTTCATGATAGAGAGTCTCCTATATTGTTACTTTCATATACTAGTGAGAATTTTTCATTATAGAACTTGGCTTGTATATTCCAATGATGGGCTTCCTCAAATTGCCCTAGGTCTTCGTGAGCAAGCGAGTTGGATGCACACCCACTTAGTTTCTTTTTGAGCTTTGATACACGTATAGCTCTAGTGCATCCGTTGCATGGCAATCCCTACTCACTCACATTGATATCTATTGATGGGCATCTCCATAGCCCGTTGATACGCCTAGTTGATGTGAGACTATCTCCTTCTTTTTGTCTTCTCCACAACCACCATATTCTATTCCACCTATAGTGCTATATCCATGGCTCATGCTCATGTATTGCGTGAAAGTTGAAAAAGTTTGAGAATACTAGAGTATGAAACAATTGCTTGGCTAAAACTAGGGTTGTGCATGATTTAATACTTTGTGTGATGAAGATGGAGCATAGCCAGACTATATGATTTTGTAGGGATAACTTTCTTTGGCCATGTTATTTTGAGAAGACATGATTGCTTTATTAGTATGCTTGAAGTATTATTGTCTTAATGTCAAATGATAGACTATTGCTTTGAATCACTCGTGTCTTAATATTCATGCCATGATTAGATTATATGATCAAGATTATGCTAGGTAGCATTCCACATCAAAAATTATCTTTTTTATCATTTACCTACTCGAGGACGAGCAGGAATTAAGCTTGGGGATGTTGATACGTCTCTGTCGTATCTATAATTTTTGATTGTTTTATGCCAATATTCTACAACTTTCATATACTTTTGGAAACTTTTTATACTACTTTTTGGGACTAACATATTGATCCAGTGCCTAGTGCCAGTTCCTGTTTGTTGCATGTTTTTTATTTCGCAGAAAAACCATATCAAACGATGTCCAAACGGGATAAAAACTTACGGAGATTTTTTTGGAATATATGTGAATTTTGGGAAGTGGAATCAACAGAAGGCGGTGCCCTAGGGGCCCACAAGCCGCAGGGGCGTGCCCTACGGGGTAGAGCGCGGACTGGAGGCTTGTGGCCACCCCGTATGGTGGTTGGTGCCCTTCTTTCGCCACAAGAAAGCTAATATCCGGATAAAAATCGTGTTAAAATTTCAGCCCAATCGAAGTTACGGATCTCCGGGAATTGAAGAAACGGTGAAAGGCCAGAATCTAAGAAGGCAGAAACAGAAGGAAACAGAGAGAGAGGTCCAATCTCGGAGGGGCTCCCGCCCCTCCGCTGCCATGGAGGCCAAGGACCAGAGGGGAAACCCTTCTCCCATCTAGGGGGGAGGTCAAGGAAGAAGAAGAAGGAGGGGGGCTCTCTCCCCCTCTCTCCCGGTGGCGCCGGAACGCCGCCGGGGCAATCATCGTGTGACGGCGATCTACTCCAACAACTTCGTCATCTTCACCAACACCTCCATTACCTTCCCCCATCTATCTACAGCGGTCCACTCTCCCGCAACCCGCTGTACCCTCTACTTGAACATGGTGATTTATGCTTCATATTATTATCCAATGATGTGTTGCCATCCTATGATGTCTGAGTAGATTTTTGTTGTCCTATCGGTGATTGGTGAATTGCTATGATTGGTTTAATTTGCTTGTGGTTATGTTGCTGTCCTTTGGTGCCCATCATATGAGCGCGCACGTGGATCACACCATAGGGTTAGTTGTATGTTGATTGGACTATGTATTGGAGGGCAAGGGTGATAGCAGCTTCAGCCTAGCATAGAAATTGATGCATACGGGATTGAAGGGGGACCAATATATCTTAATGCTATGGTTGGGTTTTACCTTAATGAACGTTAATAGTTGCGGATGCTTGCTAATAGTTCCAATCATAAGTGCATAGAATTTCAAGTAAGGGATGACAAGCTAGCAGTGGCCTCTCCCACATAAAACTTGCTATCGGTCTAGTAACGTAGTCAATTGCTTAATTAGGGACAATTCCGCAACTCCTACCACCACTTTTCCACACTCGTTAAACTTAATTAATTGTTACTTTATCTAAACAGCCCCTAGTTTTTATTTACGTGCTCTTTATTATCTTGCAAACCTAGTCCACAACACCTACAAAGTACTTCTAGTTTCATACTTGTTCTACGTAAAGCGAACGTTAAGCGTGCGTAGAGTTGTATCGGTGGTCGATAGAACTTGAGGGAATATTTGTTCTACCTTTAGCTCCTCATTGGGTTCGACACTCCTACTTATCGAAAGAGGCTACAACTGATCCCCTACACTTGTGGGTTATCACCCACCATAAAAAATAAAAAAAAGGAGAGAAAAGAGAGAAGGGACTTTGCTACTATCCTTTACCACACTTGTACCTGAGAGTGGCACCATGTTCTTCATATAGAGAGTATCCTATGTTGACACTTCTATATGCTAGTGGGAATTGCCTTTTCATATGATAAACTTGGCTTGTATATTCCTATGACGGGCTTCCTCAAATGCCCAAGGTGTTCATGAGCAAGGAAGTTTGATGC
This sequence comes from Elymus sibiricus, assembly GCA_039707655.1. Classification (NCBI taxonomy): domain Eukaryota; kingdom Viridiplantae; phylum Streptophyta; class Magnoliopsida; order Poales; family Poaceae; genus Elymus; species Elymus sibiricus. The sequence goes on from CM077669.1 coordinate 139,502,020, forward strand.
ACACCCCACTTAGCTTCAATTGAAGTTTCATACACTTATAGCTCTAGTGCATCATTTACATGGAAATCCCTACTCCTCGCATTGATATCTATCGATGAACATCTCCATAGCTCATTGGTACGCCTAGTTGATGCGAGACTATCTTTTCCACTTTTTACCCGTTTGATACCTACCACCATATTCTATTCCACCTATATGCTATGTCCAAAGGTTCACGCTCATGTATTGCGTGAAGAATAAAAAGTTGATGCATATTGAAAAAGTACGATCCAATTGCCTAACATCGACACCGTGGTGCTTAACATTTATCGATGTGGTGAAGACGGAGTCATGCCTTGCTAATATAATAAGATGAATAGGGGTAAAACATTCTTTTAGGATCATATACTTTGAAAAAATAACGATTTTGTTTCTTATACTTATAAATATTACTATGTTGTTGTTTGTTAACTCGTCATTTCTCAATGAGCATACATACCAAAGGTTATATAATGTGTAGCATGCCAAATCAAAAATTCTGTTTTTATCATTTATCTACTCGAGGACGAGCAGGAATTAAGCTTGGGGATGCTGATACGTCTCCAACGTATCTATAATTTTTGATTGTTCCATGCTAATATATTATAATTCTAGGATACTTTTTGGGTATTTATTTACCAATTTATAATATTTTTGAGCACTAACCTATTGACCCAGTGCCTAGTGCCAGATCCTGTTTTCTGCGTGTTTTTGCCTTTTTAGAGTTACAACACCAAACGGAGTCCAATTGCCATGAAACTTTTTGGTGATTTTTTTGGACCAATACAGGACCTAGAAGCATCGGAGGAGGGCAAGGAGATGCACCAGGGGCCCACCACATATCTGGCCGCGCCCCCAGGGGGGGGCGCGGCCAGATATGTGGTGGCCCCCTGGAGCGTCCCCTGATGTCGTTCTCTGGCCTATAAATTCACATCTACCCTAAAAACATCAGAAGCGCTCCCGAAACACTTTTTCCACCGCCGCAAGCCTCTGTTCCGATGGGAGTCCATCTACACCTCCGTTCCGGCATCACGGAGGGCCTCTTCATCAAAGTTGCTTCCCTCACCATGATGCGTGAGTAGTTCACCGCAGACCTATGGGTCCATAGGTAGTTCCTAGATGGCAATCTCTCTCTCTTTCTATGGATCTTCAATACAATGTTCATCGCATCTTTGCCTTGATCTATCCGATGTAATCCCTTTGTATGGTGTGTTTGTTGGGATCCGATGACTTGTGAGTTTATGTTCAAATTATTCTTGAAAAGTATTTGAGGCAAACTTGATTACTATGATTCTTATTTGCATGATCATCATAGCTTCGTAATTCTCTCCGATTTATTGAGATAGTTTGGCCAACTAGATTGATATTTATTCGGTGGGAGTGGTGCGTTGTAGTAGGTTCAACCTGACGAGTTTCTATATCCCAGTGACAGAAGGGGACAAGTTGCGTCTTTGTGTTGTTTCTACTAAGGATAAAACGATGGGGTTTATTCATATTAGTTGAGTGTACTTTGTCTACGTCATGTCATCGTTCTCCAAGCATTACTGCATTTGTCATGAACTTAAGACGTAGAGAGGCAAGCATAGAAGCGCTCTTGAAGTGGAGTAATAGTAGTAGGTGCTGGTAGGAGTCGGCCTATTTGCTTATGGACGTGATGCCTATATACACATGATCATTGCCGTGAACATCGCATAATTTCGCTTTTCTATCAATTGCCCAATAGTAATTTGTTTAGCCACCGTATGCTTTGCTTAAGAGAGATGCCACTAGAGAACTCTACGGCCCCCGGGTCTATTCACTTATAAATTCACAAACGGTATCATTACCTTGATGTTATTTATTACCTTTTATTTTATTTTTCACTTACTACTATCTACAATTATCTACACAACTCACTTGCTTGCAAATAACGAGATCAAGGGGATTGATAACCCTCTTGCCGGCGTTGGGTGCAAGTTGTTTGTTCTTTTTTGTGCAGCCGCTGAAGACGGTTGAGGATTGGTATTCCTATTGGTTCGATAAACGTTGGTTTCATAACTGAGGGAAATACTTACCCACTTTATGCTGCGATTACCCGTTCCTCTTCACGGAAAACCCAACGCAGATCACGAGTATCAATGGTCATATTGCCTGTAATCCCTCTTGGAAGAAGATTCAATCTGTGAAGTAGACGAACGGGCGTAGTCGAATGAATCCTCACACTCCAACTCATTATCGGAACTCTAGCGAGAAGAAGTGAAACCGGAAAGAAACAAACAACACAAGGTAAACATACAAGCATAATCATGACATGATGCACAATGAAGTATTATGCATGTCCATTTAAAGATGCATGACATGGCAAAGTGCAACAAACAAGTACTACACATTAAGTGAAGCGCAATATGCAACAAGTTGCATATTGACGAAATTCCATATTCGATTCTTTAGTTCATTCCATATTCGATTCTTTAGTTCATTCCCGTTTATGCTACACATCAATATTTAATATTGGTAAACATGGCAAGATATGAAGCATGATTAAATTACCCATCTAGGCAATTTAAATGAGGGCGAAAACAACACATAACAATTCCGAAAAATCCCCATATGTAATTTCCTAAATTGGTACTGTTCTGCCTAAACAAAATTTTAGATTTGTTAAACAGGAAAAGTGAGTGCACCATGATATTCTACACATTTTTCTAGTCAAGTTACATATATAATTTATTTAATTCAGAGCTACGGTTATTTAGTTATGAAATAAACCATTATAGCATGGCATTTATGCAAATTAATGCAAAAAACATGTTTAACCATTGGTAACTTGCATGAAAGTTGGATATTGTGAAACTACAGGGAATTCTAAGCATTTTACATATATGAATCATTTTAATCCGACGCACAGTTATTTAGATATTGGCATTTTATCATGATGGCGTTCCTATAATTATGCATGCACTGGATATTTAGCAAAATTGTTCCACGTAAAAAACATACTACGGGCCGAAACTGGTCTGAAACAGGCCTAACAGATCGAGTGCAGCATAGCATGTAATGCCTACGAGCGACGGATAGGCATGGCGGGCACTTACCTTAATGGGCTTAGCTCGCTCGGTGGAGGCGCAGCTAGGCTGGCAGCGCGAAGTGGTGTAGCTGCGGTTGGGCCTTGCATTGGTGCTCGGGCGAGCGACAGGAGGTGTCTTGGTCGAGGCGAGCGATGGAGGTCGAGCTGTGGCCAACGGCGGCTGGCGGTGGCGTGAGGCCGGGAACAGGGCAACGACGATGGGGATCCGGCGGTTCCGGTCGAGCACATGGGCGGACGAGAGCTCGAGGAGGAGATGCAGACGCGGAGATTGATAACCCACAAGTATAGGGAATCAGTTGTAGCCTTTCTCGATAAGTTAGAGTGTCGAACCCAACGAGGAGCTAAAGGTAGAACAAATATTCCCTCAAGTTCTATCGACCACCGATACAACTCTACGCACGCTTAACGTTCGCTTTACCTAGAACAAGTATGAAACTAGAAGTACTTTGTAGGTGTAATAGGATAGGTTTGCAAGATAATAAAGAGCACGTAAATAAAAACTAGGGGCTGTTTAGATGAAGAAACAACTAAATTAGTCTTAGTAGAGAGCTTTTTGTCACAAGAAAGTTATTTGTCCCTAGGCAATCGATAACTAGACCGGTAATCATTATTGCAATTTTATATGAGGGGGAGACATAAGCTAACATACTTTCTCTACTTGGATCATATGCACTTATGATTGGAACTCTAGCAAGCATCCACAACTACTAAAGATCATTAAGGTAAAACCCAACCATAGCATTATAAGGTATCAAGTCCTCTTTATTCCCATACGTAAACAACCTACTTACTCGGGTATGTGCTTCTATCACTCACGCCACCCACCATAAGCGAATCATGAACATATTGCCAACCCTACAGTGGGGATCCCTCACGATTGCCCGACACGGAGAGCACCATACGACAGCACCAATAATAAAACAAGCAACTCAAACCAATCATGATCATCAATCAACCCATAGGACAAAACGGATCTACTCAAACATCATAGGATAGCCATACATCATTGGGAAATAATATGTAGCATTGAGCACCATGTTTAAGTAGAGATTACAGCGGGGAGAAGAGGTGTTACACCGCTGCATAGACGGGGATAGAGTTGGTGATGACGGCGGCGAAGTTGTTGGTGTAGATCGCCATCACGATGATGGCCCCGGCGGCGTTCCGGTGCCACCGGGAGAGAGGGGGAGAGAGCCCCCTCCTTCTTCTTCTTCCATGACCTCCCCCTAGATGGGAGGAGGGTTTCCCTTCCGGTCCTTGGCATCCATGGCGGCGGAGGGGCGGGAGCCCCTCCGAGATTGGATCTCTCTCTCTGTTTCCTTCTGTTTCTGCCTTCCAAATTCTGGCCTTTCACCGTTTCTTAAATTCCCGGAGATCCGTAACTCCGATTGGGATGAAATTTTAACACGATTTTTATCCGGATTTTAGAAGGGCACCAACCGCCTTACGGGGTGACCACAAGGGTCCAGGGCATGCCCTACCCCCTGGGGCGCGCCCCTATGGCTTGTGGGCCCCTCGGGCATCGTCCCGCGTTGATTCTTTTCCCCAAAAATCACATATATTCCAAAAAAATATGTTCGTAAGTTTTTATCACGTTTGGAATTCGTTTGGTATGGATATTCTATGAAACAAAAAACATGCAACAAATAGGAACTGGCACTGTGCACTGGATCAATATGTTAGTCCCAAAAATAGTATAAAAAGTTGCCAAAAGTATATGAAAGTTGTAGAATATTGGCATGAAACAATCAAAAATTATAGATACGATAGAGACGTATCAGAGATCTAGGGGCGGGGGCGCCATGGGCGTTTCCCTGCAGAAAAGTAGAAGAGGGAGCGAGTTGAGCGACGGGAGGGAGAGAGAACTCCTGCAAATGAGAAAGAGGGGAAAGACGCAGGGGCACACGGGGCTGCGGGTGGGCCGGCGATAACCGGCGCTAGAAATGGGGTGAGGTGGCTGGTTCGAGAAAATCTTGTGCTAAACGAACCTTCTCTTGGGGCAGAAGGGGTCGAGCCATACGGGGTCGGGGACGAGAGGAGCTCTTCTCCTCGTGGAGCTCCTGGCCAGGGAGGGCAGAGGGGTCTGACGGTCCAAGTTCAGCCGGAGGTGGGGATGAAGCTCCGTGGCCTCGAGCAGAGAGTAGGTAGGAGACACGCGGGGCTCTTGCCTCTAAGCATCTGGGTTCGAGCGTGAGGTTGGTTGCATCCGCGGGAGACAGACGCGTCCAGGATTGGGTGGATGGATCGGGCATGAAATTGGATGTGAGAGATGGCGGCCATGGGTGGGTCTGCTCAAGATCCCGAGGAGGGCGATAGGACGGGGGGTGGCGGCGGCGCTTATCAGACAAGGGAAGAATTTTTAGGGTTGTGCAAAAATGGACTAGGGACTGCTTAAATAGGTAGAGTGTGATTTAGGGTTTGCTTTGCTCAGTTTTCGGACCCTCCAAATCGGACTGTCGAGGTTTATGCTTGGAGTGGTCTAATCCAAAGAACGGAAGATGTTTATGGTAGATCAGGGTTGATCCGGATCCATCGGTCTTGACCCAGCGATTCCAATTTGGTGAAGTTATCGGGAACGCGTGAGCGGTATGTATACTGTGCAGAGGGGTTAGCATTTAGAAGAGATGGAAAACGCGGGCAGCTCGGCAACACATTTTATGTACGAAAAAGGTGTGATAGTTATTCGTTGGGTATCAAACAAACTCTGAATGTACCGAAATTTAGCAGGCAGTCTACATACAATATATTAAGACCACTTGCCACCTTTCAACCCATTCCGAGAACCTTTTATTCCCACTTATAAAAAAATTAAAGATGTCGTGGGTGCGTGCAAGTGTGTTTGGTCTCGAAACGGTCAGTGACAAGAATGAGGAGAACTGGCAACTAAAAATGGATGCAAATTTTGAAAAAATGATGGCAACCGAGTGGCGATGCAATGCGGATGATGCGATGGTGAATGTGACAAACAAATCAAAACCAATGGCGATAATGAAATACATCAAAGGCATCTGGGGCGTTGGTCTCGGGCTGTTACAACTCTCCCCCACTACAAAGAGATCTCGACCCGAGATCTTAGAATGAGAAAGTGGAAGAGGTAAAAACTCAGTTGCTTCTCTAACAACAGTGAAACCAACATATGTTGGGATGGCAAAGAGATGAATTGAACTCAAGGGCAAGAAGGAATTGAAATCACTCCGGTTGAAACGAGATAGACAAAGAATGAGACAAAAGAAATTTTTTGGGCAGCACTTCGGCTGAGACATATGCAAAAATTGATAAGATGAAAAGAACTTGAAAAGAGGACACAACACTCCGGTTAAATGGGTAGCAAGGAAAATAACATGATCTTGACAAAACGAGATGATGGCTCGAAGAGAGCAACATCACAATGCCTTAGGAACAAAAAATATAAGCTAGATACTTGCAAAGAAAATGATAGAGAAGAAAATGACAACTTCTACCACAACTAAATTTGAAAGCATATTATAAAGAAGGATTGAATGGAGTTGTTGGAGAATCAGCAACGAAAATAATAAGCTTGTTGTGGGCTTATGGAACACATCTCAAAATTATGAGGTGCCCATTAACGAAAACAAATGATTTGATTGAGATCAATAAATATATAAATAGTTCTTTCACCGAGAGGATAAAAGAACACTTGGATCATTGATAAGCACCATAATAGCAACAATACTTAGGAAAAGCTTTAGGTGAACTCTCATCCAACATAGCTCCAAGGAGAAATGATGCAGTGAAAAGATCTCATGATCGAAGAAATTGATGGGTTTAAATATCTCATTCTTGACAAATTCTCTTCTAGAATCCTCTTAAATCAAGAATGCTATAAAACCATCTCAAAAGATAAGGGAGAAAGAATTGCACTTTAGAATGCATGACGAAGAATGCTTGAACTCCTCAGCCAAGAATCTTTAAAACAACTTCGAGAATGAATTAAATCCTAAACGAGCCACCATGCATGAAGAACATCTTGGATGAACTCTGGGAATGAAAGGATGCTAGAAAAGAATTGAAGGTTGCAAAAGAACAACATGAAAGCCTTGCAAAGATTTAGATGTAGCTTCATGATGAGTGTGACGCCCGGATAATTAAGCTACAACAAACCCAGGCTAATATGCCATGTCATCATATTTTCATATTTAAGATGCAATTAAAGTAGTAATTCAACTCAAAAATTAAATTGAAATAAAGTGCAGAAAATATTTCTTCAAACACTTAATTAAGAGTGTTAATAATTTTTACAAATAATACAAAAGTATTTATGTTAAGGAAAACAACGTCACCCATTTCCCCAATTTGACCCTAGTAATATTTAGGTGGACTAACCACATTTAATTAAGCCATTCTAAGTCAAATAAATTATTACTTCAATCTGTAAAAGAAAAATCTTGGTTGGGTTACAGATATTCTCTAAGTAATTTTCATGTTGAAACCAACATCATTTGACTCACAGATAAATCCCTAGGTAATTATTAAATGGTCCAACAGCAACTAACTTGAGCTTTTCAATTTTGAAAAATATTTAAACTTTACTAAATACTCTGAAACTTTTTGTGCAACACCACAATATTGTGCATGATTTATGTACCAAGTTTGATAGACAACAAAATTCATTTGGTGGGTCAACTAATTGCAAAACAAAGGAGTTACAAAAGATACAGAAAAGAAAAAGGAAATACTAAAACATTATTGTGCAGATGGGCTCTATGCTGCTACAGTGCTTTTGACCCAGCCCACCCTGGCCTTTCTCCTACCTACGTACAGAGGAGGCAGAGGCCATGGCGTGGAGGCCATCCACGGCCACCACAGCTCGATGCCCTCCACGTCGCCTTCCTCGACCTATAAAGGCGTCCATCCGAAACCCTAGATCGAGCTCGTCCAGTTCCCCCTCGAACCCCCATCATCCCCCTCCTCTCTGGCTCGAATTTGAGCTCGCAAGCTCGCGCGATCACCACTGCCCCGTCGTTGTTGTCACGGCCACCGACGTCTCCGGCGGGCGGGAGCACGTCCAGGAGGTCCGTCGCGGCCGGATTCATCTGTTCCGGGGGACCGCTCAAGCCAGGACGGTTTATGTACTCGCCATCGAGCTCTTCTCCGCCATGGACGCCACCATCTCGTCGTCGTTGCCGCTGCTCCGGGCCGCCCCCGACCTCCTAACCTCGTCCACGAGAACCGGGGTGAGCTCCTCTTCCAACCCCCCTCGTTCTCGTCCTCGATCCGTCGTCGTAGCTGCCGTCCCCGAGCGCGCCCGAACGTACGCGTACGCGTACGTACGCGCGGGCGTGTGCATGGCCTCGCCTCTGCCCGTGCAGCTGCTGTGCGCCCCGCTGTTGCCAATGCTCCCCTGCATCGCTGGCCGCTGCTGCCCCCGTGCACTTCTGCTGCCGCTGCTCGTCTTGCCGTTGCTCTGCTCTGCTGCGTAGCTGTGCTGCTGCTGGTGCCGAGCCATGCTCTGCTGCTTGCTCTACTTGCTAGTTGCTACTGCGCCGCTAGCTGCTGCCCACGGCTACTGCTGTGTGCTGGGTGCGGCTGCTGCTTACTGCTTGCCGCTGCTGGCTACTGCTGCTGCTCCTGCTCCAGCTAAGCTGCTGCTGCATTCCTAGCGGCTGTTGGCCATGGACATGTCCATGGCCGGCCAGGCCGGGCGTGTGTGTGCAGCGTGTGTGTTGTGTGTGTGTGTACGCGCCGTGTGCACGGCAATGCGTGTGTGTGTGGCCGGCTGTGGCAGCCACAGCCGTGTGTGGCCGGCTGTGGCAGCCACAGCCGTGTGTGGCTGGCCCGTGTTTTAATTAGTAGTACGTTTAGTTTAGGGTTAAATTAGTACTAGATTAATACACTAGCAAATGACATGTGGGTCCCCCTTTAATTAGATTAAATAAATTATTTTAGAAATTTATTAAAACCCTGACATGTGGGACCCTCAACCCTGTTCACTTTGACCAGTCAATTTGACTTGGTCAATTCAGTTTAATTAAATATAATAATTCTAGAAATTCCTGAATATTGATTAATCATTGTAAAATCATATAAAATAAACCGTAAGTCCGATGAAAATAATCTATACATGAAAGTTGCTCAGAATAATTCTATGGTTCCAAATACGCAGTCTGTTAGTCTGTCACATGCCTCTAGCATAGAAAACATGGAACTTTTCCATCGTTTTCGTCTGTCCGGTAAAAGCCAGAGACCCGGGAAATATCGTCAGATATTCTTCCGACCCATCTGCGACGTGTAATACTGCGTTTAGTGCATGCCTAGCCCTGCATATTGCCATGTCATGCATCGTGTTGCATCTGTGCTTTATATTTATTGTTTCTTCCCCCCTCTTCTCTCCGGTAGACCCCGAGACTGACTGTGCTGCCGGGTACGACTACACCGCTGACGATCAGGCCTTTGCCGCAGAGCAGCAAGGCAAGCAACGCCCCTTGAGCATTCCGATATCGCCCATTCTCCCCTCTTATTCTTGCATTAGATTTTGCTACTGTATTAGTTAGCTCCTATTCTAATGCATAGCCTGCTTTTGATAAACTGCTACAATACCTGGAATCATATCAACTGCTTAGTATAGGTTGATCAATGAAACCCCAGTGACCCCTTAGTCCCAGTTGCCCCTGCTTCTTTATCGACGACTCGAAGACTTGGTCAACCGACAGACAAGCCAGGCCCCTCACATCACTGCACCCCCCTTATCTGTACGACTCTGCAGCGCTACTATCGAGTACCGAGGGTGACACCTCGTGAAGTACTCATGATGCTAGCTCTGTGGTGCAGCTAGTTGGTCGTGGTTATCGAGGGTGATTCCTCCTTCACCACTCCCGACGATGACTCTGTCGTGCAACCCCTCAAGTGTGGGACCCTTGAGGGTGATTCCTCTAAGTCCACCTTGACGGTTTCATCGAGCGGGACCCTTTGAGGGTGATTCCACAGGTTCCGTCTTGATGTTTTATACACACAGTTACTATGACCTGGTTACAGAAACATGTTGGTGATGGGTCGACCCTGAGGGGTACCCATGGTTTGATGATGATGAGGCGTGGACGGGCAGGAGAGGCCCTTGCCACACATCCTCGAGACGGGGCGACGGGACCGCAATTTATGGGTCACGCTTTCCCCGCATTAATAAAATGTTAATGGGTTGGGTATTTGATCTGAGTTGGTCGTTGGCCTTATTGCGCACCAAACCATCACGTGGGAAAGTTATGGGCACTCAGCGTCGTTGTATCAGCCGAAGCTCTTCGGATGTCAGCAATGGAGCGGCACGCGCCGGATTGGACTGGACGGTGCAGCTCTTGGACTGGAGTGTACTAGGTCTGCTTCCGGCCGCCCACGCATCGTGCAGGAGCGCAAGGGCAAGTGGGCCCACGAACCTGCGCACTTAGGATTTAGACCGGCGGGCTGGCATCTTCGTTGAGCCTACGTGGGGCGACGACGTGCTGCTATCCCGAGGCCGGGCAGGACCCAGGAAAGTGTGTCCGGCCGGAGGTGATCAGGCGTGTTGGAGATGCGGTGCACCCCTGCAGGGATGATTAATCTATTCGAATAGCCATGTCCACGGTAACAGGACGACTTGGAGTTGTACCTTGACCTTATACAACTATAACTGTGATTTAAATTTGAAATGAATTGTGGCTCCGAGATTGCTTCCTCGCAGGGAGTCGGGGAAGAATCTCTGGGCGTGGTTACTTAATAAAATTGCTACAATAATATGACTATATATGAGATACCAGTCTACTCTCTTCTAATGCTGCAAGATGCTGAAGATGCTAGTCTTCGATAGGACTAGGCCTTCTCCCTATTCTTGCTTTCTGCAGTCAGTCCAGATATAACCCCTCCCCTTGATAATGATGCATACTTAGCATAGTTCTGATGTCAGTCTTGCGAGTACTTTGGATGAGTACTCACAGCTACTTTGCATTCTTTTTTTCCCCTCGATACGATTTCCGCGTTCAGACGATGGAGCCCAGGAGATGGAGTACGCCGGAGACGACTACTACACCACCGCTGGAGCCTACTACTACGTGGAGAACGCCGACGCTCAGGAATAGTTAGGAGGTTCCCAGGCAGGAGGCCTCGCCTCTTTCGATCCGCTGCTTATGTTTGTGCTAGCCTTCTTAAGGCAAAACGTGTCTAACTTATGTCTTTACTCAGATATTATTTGCTTCCGCTGACTCGTGCTTTGTCGAGCTTTGTATTCAAGCCCTCGAGGCCCCTGGCTTGTAATATGAAGTTGTATGACTTTAATTTGTGTCTAGTGTTGTGTTGTGATATCAATCAGTGAGTCCCTAATCTTGGTCGTACGCATTGCATGTTTGATTAGCGTACGATCGAAATCGGGGGCGTCACAAGTTAGTATCAGAGCCGACTGCATGTAGGTAGCCCCCTTTCCAACTCCTTGGCCGAAGTTGAGTCTAGTCATTGAAAAACTTTTACTAACATAGTTGTGTGGCTTACGGGCCCACATCTCAATCGGGTGGTATTAGGATCTTTTATTCCTCGTCTATACTCTGGGTTCTGATCTCTCTTCTCTTTTGGGTTAAAGATTTTATTAACTCTAACTCTAGGTTCTTGTAACTACTTCCCCCGGAGAGCACCTCATTCTAGACGATGATTTGATTCGTCAGAAGACTTCGAAGATATTCTCTGATGTTCTCTCGAGAACTTGTGCTCATCGCCTTTGCGATTTCCTTCCTCCGTCAACCCCTATGGATGAATACATGCAATTGTCGCTCATACTTTCATATCCAGTTGCTCTTGTTATTACAAGGTACATTGAATTATCTTACCGGAGATTCGTTCTCCCTCGGTTGATCATGGGTTTCACAAAATCCTTTGAATTGCTATTCGATCTTCCAAATCCTCAATAGCCTTTGACTCTTGACCTGTCTCATCTGCTTGCATTATGATTAATTCCATATAGCTAGCAATATTCATTAAGTCCTTTGTGATTGTCATTTGATTTTATTGATTCCACCTGTGTGTGGATGCATGCAGTCATCAGTTGTTTCTCATGGATTATCTTTCCGGCTCAGACGTCTTTCCAACATGAATTGGTTCTCGACAAATCAACCTTGTTTGATTGTCCATATAAGTCCGCTTATCTTGCTTGTATTTGATCGGAGCATCTGATTCTGATACACCAAACTTGAAATCACAATTCCTTTGGTATTTAAGCATCAAAATTATTTGGCTATACTATAATCTGATGCCTTGCATTTTTTCTCCCTCTGATTGAGTACCGATACTCACATCAGGTCCTTTGTGGACCGCCAGACCCAATGTTGGGTTATTATCCGACAGCATCCTTCACATTCAAAATTCTTGCGAAGTTCTTCCCCTGATACATGATGCCATTGGTAAATTGTGTCTTCTCCCTCTGGTAAGTTGTATCCTATGCTTTTGTCAGCCATGCTCTTTTGTCAAGCATGTGTTAATTACTCTTGAAGCTTGTGGTATATGTTCCTAAGATGCCTCGATGGGTTGAACCTATGCCTTCCTTAATTCGTCTGAACTCAAGAGTTTTCACGAGTCCTACTCTTCTGGTGTTTTGCCGGATAATCTTTCAAAGCTACAACCTGATTTGATACTTTACAACCATGGTTCCGACCATGATTGTTCTTCTTTGATCCCATTTTTAGACCAGTTTAAGCACTTGTCTTCTGCGGATCAATACATCGGTCCAAGCTTTAATTCTGATCTACATCTGAGTATTACCCCTGGTATCTCGTGAAAATCATGGAGCTACATAGCTTCTTATAAGCTCCTCATCAGCTATGTTTTCCTCCATTGATTCCAGTTTTCCTCGTGTTCTGAGTTGTTGGACACTCAAGGACACCGATAATTGAATCGAGTCCGCATTGCGATTCAACAACTCTTCCTGCTTATGAGTTTGTGCTCGATCATGTCTTTCCAAGCTGTTTGGCTACATCATCATCGTCATGCTAAGGCTTGACCATGCAATTTATATCCTTCATCCCCGGAACACAATTCCAACAGTGCTCTAAGCTTACATCGAGTTTGCAACGTCATGTTGGTTGTCTTGAAGGCAATTTCGACTCTGAACTAGCACTCTAAATTGGGGTTCCGACCACCCTATGCTTCATCATTTCTTTGCTTGATGTCGTCGCTAATCGATTACATCTTCAAGAGACTTCTCGGCAAATGTGTCGTGATCCTCATCAGCATTCTGGGGTCTTCCAGGATATCAATTAAATTCATGATGAGAGTAGCATCCTTGTCCGTGGTAATTGGTCTTGTCGTTGGAGACACCCTTGCCATCACCTTTCATTTCTTTGTTCCCGTGTGGTTTCTAACCGGAATACTGACAAATGGAATGTGATGTGTAAATTCAATAATTATGGCATACCAACTCTATCACCTTGGAGTTAATGAACAATAAGTCCATTCTTAGTGTATTGACTGTTGAGTCAGCACTCTAACATTGGTCGTGTTACTTAGTCTGTATTTCGGGTGCACCTATCGATTAATGTTTAATTGAGGATGTTTCCCTCGGGCATACCTCGATATATCATCTGGTTTTGTTCATTCAATCGTGGAGATCCTTCTTTGTGGGAATCTCGACGAATTGTTGCTGAGCCCACCAGCCACATCCTCTTCTCCCTGGTGGTTCATCATGCACATTGAAGCTAGTGTTGGAAACCTTGAAAGCGTTATCTTTGTGTCTAGCTCATGAAGAATATGTTTGATAAAGGAAGTGTTTCCTCTAAGTTCACGTGCATTTTACCGCCGTGATTACGAGAAAAATTGTCTCACTTCCTCTGGAATCGTTCCAATTCATTCTTGCATGTGCGAAGTATCCTATGGCTTGATAGATTTGCTACCTTCACCCCATATGTAATTCCTAGCACGCTGAGCCATTGATTGTTTTGATCGGGGAAGAGAAGTTCCTCGTAAGAGCTAATCCAGACTTACCCATGGAACTTTGATATCCTCTATGATGGTCCCCAACCAGAACTTGATTACATTTCATTCTAGAAAATTTCCATGTGGGCACGATTGTCTTGACCTTGTGTTCAGATGTCTTGTAGTCTGGCTAATGATTCAAGTCTTGCTTCTGTCGTTCATTCCGAGGTTCTTGCAACATCATCTCGTAGGTCTGTGTTGCATCCTTTTCTCCTCAGGCCTTCTTTGTCTGAAGTATCCTGACACCAACCAGATCTGAATCTCGGACAGATATGATGGTTGGAACATTATCAAGAATTATAACTTTGGTCTTTATTACTCGGTAAGGTGATGTTGTAGCTAGCACACCTGGCCGGATGACCTATTGTTATAATGCTTTGTTCAGCTAGGGTTGCCATTCTTCCATGTGGGAATTGTAAGACTTATTTTATAAGTTGTTCCTACTGGATCCTTTGTGTATCCAAACTCCACCCTTTACTCGAAACACCATATCATTGCTATCCCGAAGCATGGATGTGGTATATCGATCATCAAAAGGAATAATGTAAGCTCAATGCTAATTGTTTCTTGATCAATTATTCAAACCCCATTGTATGGGCATGTCATGGATTTTTCTCGCCCCTTTTACCTAAATGGTTATCTACTTGCTAATTCTATCATGTATATCATTCCTCGAGTAAGGGGGAAAGTTTGGTTGCGAAAATCTAACGAGTATTCTCGTTCTTGGCTGCTCTCACCGAAGAGCTCGGTCCTTCTTGTAGAGGTATCCATTACTCTGATTTAGGTCAATCTGATGGAGTCGTCATCCTTCCTTCGGGATACGTTCTTCCAGAGTTTTCCCTCTAATCACATTCGTAGGACGATGAAGATCCCGAAGGAAGGATGACGACTCCATCAGATTGACCTAAATCAGAGTAATGGATACCTCTACAAGAAGGACCGACCTATTCGGTGAGAGCAGCCAAGAACGAGAATACTCGTTAGATTTTCGCAACCAAACTTTCCCCCTTACGTCTACCTCTTAATTCTCGGGACGAGAATTTCTTTTAGTGGAGGAGAATTGTGACGCCCGGATAATTAAGCTACAACAAACCCTTGCTAATATGCCATGTCATCATATTTTCATATTTAAGATGCAATTAAAGAAGTAATTCAACTCAAAAATTGAATTGAAATAAAGTGCAGAAAATATTTCTTCAAACACTTAATTAAGAGTGTTAATAATTTTTACAAATAATACAAAAGTATTTATGTTAAGGAAAACAACATCACCCATTTCCCCAATTTGACCCTAGTAATATTTAGGTGGACAAACCAGATTTAATTAAGCCATTCTAAGTCAAATAAATTATTACTTCAATCTGTAAAAGAAAAATCTTGGTTGGGTTAAATATATTCTCTAAGTGATTGTCATGTTGAAACCAACATCATTTGACTCACAGATAAATCCCTAGGTAATTATTAAGTGGTCCAACAGCAAATAACTTGAGCTTTTCAATTTTGAAAAATATTTCAACTTTACTAAATACTCTGAAACTTTTTGTGCAACACCACAATATTGTGCATGATTTATGTACCAAGTTTGATAGACAACAAATTTCATTTGGTGGGTCAACTAATTACAAAACAAAGGAGTTACAAAAGATACAGAAAAGAAAAAGGAAATACTAAAACGTTACTGTGCAGATGGGCTCTATGCTGCTACAGTGCTTTTGGCCCAGCCCACCCTGGCCTTTCTCCTACCTACGTACAGAGGAGGCAGAGGACATGGCGTGGAGGCCATCCACGGCCACCACAGCTCGATGCCCTCCACGTCGCCTTCCTCGACCTATAAAGGCGTCCATCCGAAACCCTAGATCGAGCTCGTCCAGTTCCCCCTCGAACCCCCATCATCCCCCTCCTCTATGGCTCGAATTTGAGCTCGCAAGCTCGCGCGATCACCGCTGCCCCGTCGTCGTTGTCGCGGCCACCGACGTCTCCGGCGGGCGGGAGCACGTCCAGGAGGTCCGTCACGGCCGGATTCGTCCGTTCCGGGGGACCGCTCAAGCCAGGACAGTCTATGTACTCGCCATCGAGCTCTTCTCCGCCATGGACGCCACCATCTCGTCGTCGTTGCCACTGCTCCGGGCCGCCCCCGACCTCCTAACCTCGTCCAAAAGAGCCGGGGTGAGCTCCTCTTCCAACCCCCCTCGTTCCCGTCCTCGATCCATTGTCGTAGCTACCGTCCCCGAGCGCGCCCGAACGTACGCGTACGCGTACGTACGCGCGGGCGTGTGCATGGCCTCGCCTCTGCCCGTGCCGCTGCTGTGCGCCCCGCTGTTGCCAATGCTCCCCTGCATCGCTGGCCGCTGCTGCCCCCATGCACTTCCGCTACCGCTGCTCGTCTTGCCGTTGCTCTGCTCTGCTGCGTAGCTGTGCTGCTGCTGCTGCCGAGCCATGCTCTGCTGCTTGCTCTGCTTGCTAGTTGCTGCTGCGCCGCTAGCTGCTGCCCACGGCTACTGCTGTGTGCTGGCTGCGGCTGCTGCTTACTGCTTGCCGCTGCTGGCTACTGCTGCTGCTCCTGCTCCTGCTGCGTTCCTAGCCGCTGTTGGCCATGGACATGTCCATGGCCGGCCAGGCCGGGCGTGTGTGTGCAGCGTGTGTGATGTGTGTGTGTGTACGCGCCGTGTGCACGGCAATGTGTGTGTGTGTGGCCGGCTGTGGCAGCCACAGCCGTGTGTGGCCGGCCCGTGTTTTAATTAGTAGTACGTTTAGTTTAGGGTTAAATTAGTACTAGAATAATACACTAGCAAATGACATGTGGGTACCCCTTTAATTAGATTAAATAAATTATTTTAGAAATTTATTAAAACCCTGACATGTGGGACCCTCAACTCTGTTCACTTTGACCAGTCAATTTGACTTGGTCAATTCGGTTTAATTAAATATAATAATTCTAGAAATTCCTGAATATTGATTAATCTTTGTAAAATCATATAAAATAAACCGTAAGTCAGATGAAAATAATCTATACATGAAAGTTGCTCAGAATAATTCTACGGTTCCAAATACGCAGTCCGTTAGTCTGTCACATGCCTCTAGCATAGAAAACATGGAACTTTTCCATCGTTTTCGTCTGTCCGGTAAAAGCCAGAGACTCGAGAAATATCGTCAGATATTCTTCCGACCCGTTTGCGACGTGTAATACTGCGTTTAGTGCATGCCTAGCCCTGCATATTGCCATGTCATGCATCGTGTTGCATCTGTGCTTTATATTTATTGTTTCTTCCCCCCTCTTCTCTCCCGTAGACCCCGAGACTAACGGTGCTGTCGGGTACGACTACACCGCTGACGATCAGGCCTTTGCCGCAGAGCAGCAAGGCAAGCAACCCCCCCCCCCCTTGAGCATTCCGATATCGCCCATTCTCCCCTCTTATTCTTGCATTAGATTTTGCTACTGTATTAGTTAGCTCCTATTCTGATGCATAGCCTGCTTTTGATAAACTACTACAATACCTGCAATCATATCAACTGCTTAGTATAGGTTGATCAATGAAACCCCGGTGACCCCTTAGTCCCAGTTGCCCCTGCTTCTTCATCGACGACTCGAAGACTCGGTCAACCGACCGACAATCCAGGCCCCTCACATCACCGCACCCCCTTATCTGTACGACTCTGCAGCGCTACTATCGAGTAACGAGGGTGACACCTCGTGAACTACTCATGATGCTAGCTCTGTGGTGCAGCTAGTTGGTCGTGGTTATCGAGGGTGATTCCTCCTTCACCACTCCCGACGATGACTCTGTCGTGCAACCCCTCAAGTGTGGGACCCTTGAGGGTGATTCCTCTAAGTCCACCTTGACGGTTTCATCGAGCGGGACCCTTTGAGGGTGATTCCTCAGGTTCCGTCTTGATGTTTTATACACACAGTTACTATGACCTGGTTACAGAAACATGTTGGTGATGGGTCGGCCCTGAGGGGTACCCACGGATTGATGATGATGAGGCGTGGACGGGCAGGAGAGGCCCTTGCCACACATCCTCGAGACGGGGCGACGGGACCGCAATTTATGGGTCACGCTTTCCCCGCATTAATAAAATGCTAATGGGTTGGGTATTTGATCTGAGTTGGTCGTTGGCCTTATTGCGCACCAAACCATCACGTGGGAAAGTTATGGGCACTCAGCGTCGTTGTATCAGCCGAAGCTCTTCGGACGTCAGCAATGGAGCGGCGTGCGCCGGATTGGACTGGACGGTGCATCTCTTGGACTGGAGTGTACGAGGTCTGCTTCCGGCCGCCCACGCATCGTGCAGGAGCGCAAGGGCAAGTGGGCCCATGAATCTGCGTGCTTAGGATTTAGACCGGCGGGCTGGCCTCTTCGTTGAGCCTAGGTGGGGCGACGACGTGCTGCTATCCCTAGGCCGGGCATGACCTAGGAAAGTGTGTCCGGCCGGAGGTGATCAGGCGTGTTGGAGATGCGGTGCACCCCTGCAGGGATGATTAATCTATTCGAATAGCCGTGTCCACGGTAACAGGACGACTTGGAGTTGTACCTTGACCTTATACAACTATAACTGTGATTTAAATTTGAAATGAATTGTGGCTCCGAGATTGCTTCCTCGCAGGGAGTCAGGGAAGAATCTCTGGGCGTGGTTACATAATAAAATTGCTACAATAATATGACTATATATGAGATACCAGTCTACTCTCTTCTAATGCTGCAAGATGCTGAAGATGCTAGTCTTCGATAGGACTAGGCCTTCTCCCTATTCTTGCTTTCTGCAGTCAGTCCAGATATAACCCCTCCCCTTGATAATGATGCATACTTAGCATAGTTCTGAGGCCAGTCTTGCGAGTACTTTCGATGAGTACTCACAGGTGCTTTGCATTCTTTATGTGTTCAGATGATGGAGCCCAGGAGATGGAGTACGCCGGAGACGACTACTACACCACCGCTGGAGCCTACTACTACGTGGAGAACGCCGACGCTCAGGAGTAGTTAGGAGGTTCCCAGGCAGGAGGCCTCGCCTCTTTCGATCCGCTGCTTATGTTTGTGCTAGCCTTCTTAAGGCAAAACTTGTCTAACTTATGTCTGTACTCAGATATTATTTGCTTCCGCTGACTCGTGCTTTGTCGAGCTTTGTATTTGAGCCCTCGAGGCCCCTGGCTTGTAATATGAAGCTGTATGACTTTAATTTGTGTCTAGTGTTGTGTTGTGATATCAATCAGTGAGTCCCTAATCTTGGTCGTACGCATTGCGTGTTTGATTAGCGTACGATCGAAATCGTGGGCGTCACAATGAGATACTTGAGAAACCTTGGACCTCCAGGTTGATAAGATGAACAACTTGAAACCAAGGATTTCATATCATGAACAATTCCGAAAGATTGAATTAATCCCCTCGATGAAACAAGAATAAAAATTTATGATATACTTATCCTTCATCAACTTAAATTGATGATAAGCAACGGATTTGTATATTACTTATTCTTCTTGAGACGGGAATGAGAGATAAGACGAACTTGAAGAAATCTTGCACAAAACATCGGTAAGAATTTGAAGCGAACGAGGATACTTTGAATGAATGGGGATACAAGAGAACGAAGAGACCACAAGTTTACTATGAGAAAATTGAACAAACCCCCGGTAAGAATATAGATACGAACGAAGAAAAAATATCGAACGAACGAAGAGACATCAATTTAGAAGAATTGAAGAACGAGAGTTGAAAGGTGAGAGCGAGGAAATATTCGGAAATGATAGCTTTCAGAGGATCAAGAATGAAAATAACTCAGAAATGCTCCAGATAGACAAGAAAAAAAATTCTCATGAATGGAAAAATTTGAGAGGATTGCATCAGCATTGAACCATGAATCTTCATGAGAATGGATAAAGATTTAAGAGAAACTCTCCTTCCATCTTCCAAGCTGAGACTAATCATGAGGAACACCACCATGAATTGTTGAAGCATTCCGGACAAATGACTAAGAAAACTTTGACTCCAGTGCAAGAATTTTAATTTCTTACTGGAGTGTGATAGTGATCTCAAATTTTAACACTGTATTTCTATACAAATTCTTTATGTTGTCCTAATTTTTCAGAATTTTTAGAGTTACAGAAGTAGGTGCTCTTTATAGATTTCTACAGTCTGTTCTGTTTTAAACAGATTCTTTTTTGCTTGCATAGTTTGCTTGTTTTGATTATGCCATGGACTATATCAGGGGGTGTAAGCCATGGGGAAGTTAGAATAAAGTATCTATTATGCAAAAATGAATTTGAATAAATTTATCACAGTACCTCAAGTATGCAATATGTTTCTTATACTAACGGATCTCACGAAGTTTTGTTGAGTTTTGTGTGATTGAAGTTTTAAAGTTTTGGGTGTGATCACGATGGACTATAGAATAAGGATTAGAAAGAGCCCAAGCTTGGGGATGCCCCGGAAGGTATCCCCTCTTTCGTCTCTATCCATCGGTATGATACTTGGAGCTATATTTTTATTCATCACATGATATCTGTTTTGCTTGGAGAGTCATTTGCTTTTGCTTGCTTTTACTTTCAGTTTGTCACAATCATTGTTTGCTGGGAAGACCAATTTGAGAGAGACAAACCTTCATGATAATTTGCTAGAATACTCTATGTGCTTCACTTATATCTTTTGAGCTAGGCAGTTGCTCTAGTACTTCACTTATATCTTTTTTAGCACTGTGGCGTGTAGATTTTATAGAAATAATATGCTCTTGTTCTTCACTTATATTTGTTTGAGAGCTGAGTAATAGTGATGGTAATTTGCATGGGTCATAAGACTTGTCCAAAAATATTAGGTATTCAATGAATGATAATCAAAACCATTGTGTAGCACATATAGAGAAGTTGTGGGTTAATGACATTGATGTGGCAATATAAAAAAGGTGTGAGTCCAAAATTGTTGATTCGTAGAAGTGTCGATATTAAGAGGTGTTAACTTGTTATTCATCTAAAAATTAAAGAGGCATGGTGATGATGTGTGAGCATTTATATTCCCCGTTGACATTCTAGTGTTGTTTTGAGTCGGGGGCACGCGATGGTTAACTCCTACCAACCTCCTCCCTCGGGGCATGCGAGGAGTACTTTGATTTGTGATAAAACTAATAAAACTTTGCAATAAGTATGTGAGTTCTTTATGACTAATGTGACACCATAGACATATGCATCTTCACCTTCTCATATTTGCTAGCCGCTTCAGTACCGTGCATAGCCCATTCTCACCTCGAGGATCGGTGAAAATATTCGCCGGTGCATTCAAACCCCGTGACATGATACGCTCTGTTGCACATAAGAATCATTATATCTTCCAATAAACAGCCACCATACCTACCTATTAGGGCATTTCCATAGCCATCCCGAGATATATTGCCATGCAAATTCCATCGTCACACTTCACATGACTGGTTCGTTCATCATCATAATGCTTTGCATGATCGTATAGAGATGACATAGTATTTGTGGCAAAGCCACCGTTCTTCATATTTTTGATACATGTAACGCTAGAGTATTGCACATCCTAGTACACTGCAAGAGGCATTCATACAGATTCATATATTCCTATCAGTTCTTCATGTTGAGATGTAAGTAAATAAAAGTGTGATGATCATCATTATGAGAGCATTGTCCTAGTGGGGGAAGGATGATGGAGACTATGATTACCCCACAATTCGGGATGAGACTCCGGACGAAACATGAAATAAAAATGGGGGAGGCCAAATGAGCCCACCATATAAAAAAAGGAGAAAATGGGGGAGGCAAAAAGAAAAAAAGAAAAAAGCCCACCATAAAAAAATAAAAACAAATGAGAGAAAAGAGAAAAGGGACTTTGCTACTATCCTTTACCACACTTGTGCCTGAGAGTGGCACCATGTTCTTCATATATAGAGTATCCTATGTTGACACTTCTATATGCTAGTAGGAATTACCTTTTCATATAATAAACTTGGCTTGTATATTCCTATGACGGGCTTCCTCAAATGCCCGAGGTCTTCATGAGCAAGCAAGTTTGATGCACACCCCACTTAGCTTCAGTTGAACTTTCATACACTTATAGCTCTAGTGCATCATTTGCATGGGAATCCCTACTCGTCGCATTGATATCTATCGATGAACATCTCCATAGCTCGTTGGTACGCCTAGTTGATGCGAGACTATCTTTTCCACTTTTTACCCGTTTGATACCTACCACCATATTCTATTCCACCTATATGCTATGTCCAATGGTTCACGCTCATGTATTGTGTGAAGAATAAAAAGTTGATGCATATTGAAAAAGTACGATCCAATTGCCTAACTTCGACACCGTGGTGCTTAACATTTATCTATGTGGTGAAGACGGAGTCATGCCTTAATAATATAATAAGATGAATAGGGGTAAAACATTCTTTTAGGATCATATACTTAGAAAACATAATGATTTTGTTTCTTATACATATAAATATTACTATGTTGCTGTTTGTTAATTCATAATTTCTCAATGAGCATACATACCAAAGGTTACATAATGGGTAGCATGTCAAATCAAAAATTCTGTTTTTATCATTTATCTACTCGAGGACGAGAAGGAATTAAGCTTGGGGATGCTGATACGTCTCCAACGTATCTATAATTTTTGATTGTTCCTTGCTAATATATTATCATTCTGGGATACTTTTTGGGTATTTATTTGCAAATTTATAATATTTTTGAGCACTAACCTATTGACCCAGTGCCAAGTGCCAGATCCTGTTTTCTGCGTGTTTTTGCCTTTTCAGAGTTACAATACCAAACGGAGTCCAATTGCCACGAAACTTTTTGGTGATTTTTTGGACCAATACAGGACCTAGAAGCATCGGAGGACGGCAAGGAGATGCACCAGGGGCCCACCAAATATCTAGCAGCGCCCCCTGGGGGGGCGCGGCCAGATATGTGGTGGCACCCTGGAGCGTCCCCCGACGTCGTTCTCTGGCCTATAAATTCACATCTATCCTAAAAACATCAGAAGCGCTCCCGGAACACTTTTTCCGCCTCCGCAAGCCTCCGTTCCGATGGTAGGCCATCTACACCTCCGTTCCGGCATCACGGAGGGCCTCTTCATCAACCTTGCCTCCCTCACCATGATGCGTGAGTAGTTCACCGCAGACCTACGGGTCCATAGGTAGTACCTAGATGGCAATCTCTCTCTCTCTCTCTCTGTCTATCGATCTTCAATACAATGTGCATCGCATCTTTGCCTTGATCTATCCGATGTAATCCCTTTGTGTGGTGTGTTTGTTGGGATCCGATGACTTGTGAGTTTATGTTCAAATTATTCTTGAAAAGTATTTGAGGCAAACCTGTTTACTATGATTCTTATTTGCATGATCATCATAGCTTCGTAATTCTCTCCGATCTATTGAGATAGTTTGGACAACTAGATTGATATTTCTTCGGTGGGAGTGGTGCGTTGTAGTAGGTGCAACTTGACGAGTTTCTATATCCCAGTGACAGAAGGGGACAAGTTGCGTCTTTGTGTTGTTGCTACTAAGGATAAAACGATGGGGTTTATTCATATTAGTTGAGTTTTTTTGTCTACATCATGTCATCGTTCTCCAAGCATTACTCCATTTGTCATGAACTTAAGACGTAGGGAGGCAAGCATAGAAGCGCTCTGGAAGTGGAGTAATAATAGTAGGTGCAGGTAGGAGTCGGCCTATTTTTCTTATGGACGTGATGCCTATATACACATGATCATTGCCGTGAACATCGCGTAATTTCGCTTTTCTATCAATTGCCCAATAGTAATTTGTTTAGCCACCGTATGCTTTGCTTATGAGAGATGCCACTAGAGAACTCTACGGCCCCCGGGTCTATTCACTTATAAATTCACAAACGGTATCATTACCTTGATGTTATTTATTACCTTTTATTTTATTTTTCACTTACTATTATCTACAATTATCTACACAACTCACTTGCTTGCAAAAAACGAGATCAAGGGGATTGATAACCCTCTTGCCGGCGTTGGGTGCAAGTTGTTTGTTCTTTTTTGTGCAGCCGCTGAAGACGGTTGAGGATTGGTATTCCTATTGGTTCGATAAATGTTGGTTTCATAACTGAGGGAAATACTTACCCACTTTATGCTGCGATTACCCATTCCTCTTCACGAAAAACCCAACATAGATCACGAGTATCAATTGTCATATTGCCTGTAATCCCTCTTGGAAGAAGATTGAATCTGTGAAGTAGACGAACGGGCGTAGTCGAATGAATCCTCACACTCCAACTCATTATCAGAACTCTAGCGAGAAGAAGTGAAACTGGAAAGAAACAAAAAACACAAGGTAAACATACAACCATAATCATGACATGATGCACAATGAAGTATTATGCATGTCCATTTAAAGATGCATGACATGGCAAAGTGCAACAAACAAGTACTACACATTAAGTGAAGCGCAATATGCAACAAGTTGCATATTGACGAAATTCCATATTTGATTCTTTAGTTCATTCCCATTTATGCTACACATCAATATTTAATATTGGTAAACATGGCAAGATATGAAGCATGTTTAAATTACCCATCTAGGCAATTTAAATGAGGGCGAAAACAACACATAACAATTCCGAAAAATCCCCATAGGTAATTTCCGAAATTGGTACTGTTCTTCCTAAAAAAAATTTAGATTTGTTAAACAGGAAAAGTGAGTGCACCATGATATTCTACACATTTTTCTAGTCAAGTTACATATATAATTTATTTAATTCGGAGCTACGGTTATTTAGTTATGAAATAAACCGTTATAGCATGACATTTATGCAAATTAATGCAAACAACAAGTTTAACCATTGGTAACTTGCATGAAAGTTGGATATTGTGAAACTACACGAAATTGTAAGCATTTTACATATATGAATCATTTTAATCCGACGCACGGTTATTTAGATATTGGCATTTTATCATGATGGCATTCCTATAATTATGCATGCACTGGATATTTAGCAAAATTGTTCCACGTAAAAAACATACTACGGGCCAAAATTGGTCTGAAACAGGCCTAACAGATCGAGTGTAGCATAGCATGTAACACCTACGAGCGACGGATAGGCATGGCGGGCACTTACCTTAATGGGCTTAGCTCGCTCGGTGGAGGCGCAGCTAGGCTGGCAGCGCGAAGTGGTGTAGCTGCTGTTGGGCCTTGCGTTGGTGCTCGGGCGAGCGACAGGAGGTGGCCTGGTCGAGGCGAGCGATGGGGGACTGCATCGTCTCTGTTCGACGCACAGGAGGTTGAGTTGTGGCCAACGGCGGCTGGCGGTGGCGTGAGGCCGGGAACAGGGCAACGACGATGGGGATCCGACGGATCCGGTCGAGGACATGGCCGGACGAGAGCTTGAGGAGGAGATGCAGACGCGGAGATCCAGGGGCGGCGGCGCCATGGCGTTTCCCTGCAGAAAAGTAGAAGATGGAGCGGGTTGAGCGACGGGAGGGAGAGAGAACTCCTGCAAGTGAGAAAGAGGGGAAAGATGCAGGGGCACAAGGGGCTGCGGGTGGGCCGGCGATAACCGGCGCTAGAAACGGGGTGAGGTGGTTGGTTCGAGAAAATCCGGTGCTCCAACGAAGCTTCTCTTGGTGCAGAAGGGGTCGAGCCGTACGGGGTCGGGGACGAGAGGAGCTCTTCTCCTCGTGGAGCTCCTGGCCAGGGAGGGCAGAGGGGTCTGACGGTCCAAGTTCAGCCGGAGGTGGGGGTGAAGCTCCGTGGCCTCGAGCAGAGAGTAGGCAGGAGACGCGCGGGGCTATTGCCTCTATCCATCTGGGTTCGAGCGTGAGGTTGGCTGCATCCGCGGGAGACAGACGCGTCCAGGATTGGGTGGATGGATCTGGCAAGAATTTGGATGTGAGAGATGGCGGCCATGGGTGGGTCTGCTCAGGATCCCGAGGAGGGAGATAGGACGGGGGGTGGCGGCAGTGCTTATCAGAGAAGGGAAGATTTTTTAGGGTTGTGCAAAAATGGACTAGGGACTGCTTAAATAGGTAGAGTGTGATTTAGGGTTTGCTTTGCTCAGTTTTCGGACCCTCCGAATCGGACTGTCAAGGTTTATGCTTGGAGTGGTCTAATCCAAAGAACGAAAGATGTTTATGATAGATCAGGGTTGATCCAGATCCATCGGTCTTGACCCGGCGATTCCAGTTTGGTGAAGTTATCGGGAACGCGTGAGCGGTCTGTGCACTGTGCAGTGGGGCTAGCATTTAGAAGAGATGGAAAACGTGGGCAGCTCGGCAAGACATTTTATGTACGAAAAAGGTCTGACAGTTTAACCGGCGATAGTGCCGCTATAGTTATTCGTTGGGTATCAAACAAACTCTGAATGTACCGAAATTTAGCAGGCGGTCTACCTACAACATATTAAGACCACTTGCCAACTTTCAACCCATTCCGAGAACATTTTATTCCCACTTATAAAAAAATTAAAGATGTCGTGGGTGCGTGCAAGTGTGTTTGGTCTCGAAACGGTTAGTGGAAGAATGAGGAGAACCGGCAACTAAAAACGGATGCAAATTTTGAAAAATGAAGGCAACCGAGTGGCGATGCAATGCGAATGATGCGATGGTGAATGTGACAAACAAATCAAAACGAATGGCGATAATGAAATACATCGAAGGCATCTGGGGCGTTGGTCTCGGGCTGTTACAACTCTCCCCCACTACAAAGAGATCTCGACCCGAGATCTTAGAATGAGAAAGTGGAAGAGGTAAAACTCAGTTGCTTCTCTAACAACAGTGAAACCAACGAATGTTGGGATGGCAAAGAGATGAATTGAACTCAAGGGCAAGAAGGAATTGTTACTCCGGTTGAAACGAGATAGACAAAGAAGGAGACAAAAGATATTTTTTGGGCAACACTTCGGCTGAGACATAGGCAAAAAATGATAAGATGAAAAGAACTTCAAAAGAGGACACAACACTCCGGTTAAATGGGTAGCAAGGAAAAGAACATGATCTTGACAAAACGAGATGATGGCTCGAAGAGAGCAACATAACAATGCCTTAGGAACAAAAAATATAAGCTAGGTACTTGCAAAGAAAATGATGGAGAAGAAAATGACAACTTCTACCACAACTAAATTTGAAAGCATATTATAAAGAAGGATTGAACGGAGTTGTTGGAGAATCAGCAATGAAAATAATAAGCTTGTTGTGGGCTTATGGAGCACATCTCAAAATTATGAGGTGCCCATTAACGGAAACAAATGATTTGATTGAGATCAATAAATATATAAATAGTTCTTTCACCGAGAGGATAAAAGAACACTTGGATCATTGATAAGCACCATAATAGCAACAATACTTAGGAAAAGCTTTAGGTGAACTCTCATCCAAGATAGCTCCAAGGAGAAATGATGTAGTGAAAAGATCTCATGATCGAAGAAATTGATGGGTTTAAATATCTCATTCTTGACAAATTCTCTTCAAGAATCCTCTTAAATCAAGAATGCTATAAAACCATCTCAAAAGATAAGGGAGAAAGAATTGCACTTTAGAATGCAAGACGAATAATGCTTGAACTCGTCAGCCAAGAATCTTTAACAACACTTCAAGAATGAATTAAATCCTAAACGAGCCACCATGCATGAAGAACATCTTGGAAGAACTCCAGGAATGAAAGGATGCTAGAAAATAATTGAAGGTTGCAAAAGAACAACATGAAAGCCTTGCAAAGATTTAGATGTAGCTTCATGATGAGATACTTGAGAAACCTTGGACCTCCTGGTTGATAAGATGAACAACTTGAAACTAAGGATTTCATATAATGAACAATTCTGGAAGAAGGAATTAATCCCCTCAATGAAACAAGAATCAAAATTATGATATACTTATCCATCATCAACTTAAATTGATGATAAGCAACGGATTTGTATATTACTTATTCTTCTTGAAAAAGAATTGAAGAGAGATAAGACGAACTTGAAGAAATCTTGCACAAAACATCGGTAAGAATTTGAAGCGAATGAGGATACTTTGAATGAATGGGGATACAAGAGAACGAAGAGACCACAAGTTTACTATGAGAAAATTGAACAAACCCCCGGTAAGAATATAGATATGAACGAAGAAAAAATATCGAACGAACGAAGAGACATCAATTTAGAAGAATTGAAGAACGATAGTTGAAAGGTGAGAGCGAGGAAATATTCGAAAATGATAGCTTTCAGAGATCAAGAATGAAAATAACTCAGAAATGCTCCAGATAGACAAGAAAGGAAAATTCTAATGAATGGAAAAATTTGAGAGGATTGCATCAGCCTTGAACCATGAATCTTCATGAGAATGGATAAAGATTTAAGAGAAACTCTCCTTCCATCTTCCAAGCTCAGACTAATCATGAGGAACACCACCATGAATTGTTGAAGCATTCCGGACAAATGACTAAGAAAAGTTGAACAAAAGACAAAAATAATTCGAAGGCGATCTTGGAGAAGGAAATGACTTATGGAATTCATTCTTACGTCAGACTTGAAGAAGGATTTGAGAAGAAACTCCGGAAAAAGATCAACAAGGCCACGTAGGATCCTGGAGAAGAACCTGTGCGTTATGGGCCCACAAAGGAAAACTCTACTGACATGATTTCTTAGAAAGAGAGATTGCACCGGTGCAACTTAAAATTTTGATGAGGTTGAGAGCCTCAAAATTTGAAAGGATTTTGAACGGAAACACGAATCTTCTGAGATATCTTGCCACTCCGAATAGAATGGATAGAGGTGAATAAATAAGAGAGGCTTGGATAAGAACTTCCGACATGAAAAGGATTTAACAAATAAAAAAGATATGATGAACACTGAAAAGTTGAATTGAATTCACCAGAGAAGAAAACGAGAACAAAGAATGATGAACTTAACACATGAGCATCTTCGCAATGAATCACAAGATACAATATGGAAGAAAAGATAGCAGAAGCATCACATGAATAGAAAAGGGACTTGATTCGAGATGTTTGGCTCTGAAAGAAAAAGGGTGGGAGGGTGGGGAAAAACAAAGACAACTTAGGACGGATGAAATGATCTTCGATGAGAACACAAAGATTGATCTTGCACATATTGAAAAGGATTGCATTCACTTGAAGAGAAGCACACCGGTTGGGAAAATAATTGACATGAAAATTCGGATATATTTAAGAGAATTTGCACTCCCATAGAAATATGAGAAAATTATTTAGAAATCATATGAAATCAACACTTGAAATTGAAGCAACTCGGATTACCATAACCAACATAACAAAGGATGAGGCTTGCAGATTAAGCCAGAAACAAATTCATGACAGTGATTTCGTCTGATATTTTTGTGGTAAGGCTCGCATGGGCTCGATCTTACAGTAGCCATCATGTACAAGGCAATGCACATGACATATGAAGCGTCCCTGAATCATAGAAAGCTACATGGACTCTTTAAGACGCAACGAGAACCGTTGTAAGAAAAATCTTGAACAAGAGAACCACTAGATGTTGAACCCCAACCTCACATCAGGCATCTGTTGGAACATAAGCCTAGGTAACTATTTGAATTCCCACCTAAGAACTCCCGAAATCTTTCGGTCATGCAATCTGGTCCAATGGATACACGAATTAATTCCCATCGCTCAACTCCTAGCATGATACTACTCTCCAATGTATCACATTCGTCATTAAATAATGAGGGACCTCGGAAACCCATCTACTCAGCCCTCGAAATTGCAATCACTACTAGAATCTGATAATTTGCCATCTGCTGCCTCTTTGCCGTCTGCCAGCTGAAGGCAAAGGCAGACTTTGCCGTCTGTTGTGAGAAAGCGGATGGCAAAGAAAGGACTGATGGCAAAATTCAATTATGCCGTATCTCCTTTCTTTGCCGTCTGCTAGCGGACGGCAAAGATGCCAATGGCAGACGGCAAAGAGGATGGTGGGCCCCACGGGGGCACGGCGTTGGCTAGGTCACCCCTTTGTCGTTTGCTAACAGAGGGCAAAGAGGGTCCCCTTCTTTGCCGTCTGTTAGTAGACGGCAAAGAGGGCGTCCCCTTAACGGTAAGCCCGCGCCCCACCGTTCCCCACTCCCCCCCCCCCCGTGCGCTCATCTCTCTCTCCCTCTCGTTCTCGCCGCAGCCCCCGTCGCCGCTGCCCCGCGCCCCCGCCACGCCGCTGCCCCGCCCCGCTCGTGCCCTTGCCTCGCAGCTCCGCCGTCGCCGCTGCCGCCCCGCGCCCTCTGCTCCGACGCCCCGCCGTGGCGCCCTCTGCCTTGACGCCCCGCCACGGCGCCGCCCCGACGCCGGCGGCCCCGTAGTCGGCCGCCCGACGCCCCTTGCCCCGCCCCCCCCCCCTCTGGTGAGCTCCTGCCCCGACAGGGCTCTCCCCCTTTTTTCCTGTTTCTTTTTTCTGTTTTTTAATAGATGTTTATTAGTTAGTTTATTTAATAGATGTTTTTAGTTAGTTTAAGTAGATAGTTAGTTTTTTAATAGATTTTTATTAGTTAGTAATTTCCGTACAAGTAGATAGTTAGTTTATTAGTTAGTTCATTTAATAGATGTTTTTATATTTTCTGTTAAATTAGATAGTTAGTTTATTAGGTAGAAAAAACTTAGATAGAAAAGAAAAAACTTAGAAGAATAGAAGAAAAGAAAAAACTAGAAGAAAAAATAAGAAGAAGAAGAATGAAAAGAAGAAGGAAAAGAAGAATAATGAAAAGAAGAAGAATGAAAAGAAGAAGAATGAAAAGAAGAAGGAAAAGAAGAACGAAAAGAAGAAGAATGAAAATAAGAAGGAAAAGAAGAAGAAGGAAAAGAAGGAAAAGAAGAGAAAGAAGAAGAAGAGGAGGAGAAGAAAAGAAGAAGAAGAAGAAAAGGAAGAAAAGGAAGAAGAGGAAGAAGAAGAAAGGGAAGAAGAGGAAGAAGAAGAAAAGGAAGATGAGGAAGAAGAAGAAAATGACACCCTGTTACCCCGACACGACGCCCCGACACCCCGACACGACGCCCCGACACAACACCCCGACACCCCGGCACGACACCCCGCGCAGCTGTTAAGATGCCGCCCCGGCGCCACTGACCCCCGACCCCCGACACCTCTTCGGCCTCCTATTGACCGAAAAGGTGCTCTTCGGCCTTCTAGAGGCCGACGGGATCGTAGTTTTGTAAATTATGAGTTAGGTCATATATGTTTCGATTTTGTTATGAAAAACATCATATTTGTGTTGATCAGGTGGATTTCAATGTGCAGTTCTTTCGTCGCTGCGAGGGTCTGCTGTTCGACGACCTCCCCGTGCATTGGACGAGCTCCGCCCCTGCGTTCGTGGCTGAGCACAAATGACTTCTCCTCCTCCCCCTTAATTTGCTCTGTTCCGGTCTTCGTGCCGATGAAACTTGCTAGCTATAGGTGTCTTCAATCATCAGTATGCGTGACCAGTATGTGTCTCCCGTTTGAAAGGGCGGCATCAATAAATATGCATGTCTTTGCATATTTATAACCGCAATCCTTTAGAATTGTCTAACGTTATCCATGGACAGCCCGAGTATGTGTAGATTGGGTTCGTTTTCCCATATGCTTTGCTCCGGATCCGATGCATAATTTCGTCAGTGCCTCCCTGTTGTTCTCCGGGTACACATCCTCTCTGTTCATTGCCGAGACGTGTATCAGGAGAACATCGGGGAGGTGCTGCCAAAATTCTACGTCGGATCCGGAGCAGAGCATGGGAAAACGAACCCAATCTACACATACTCGGGTGGGATTAGGACCTATCTTTACCTATTAGCGTGTAGGTTGCATGGACGTAATTAAACTGACAAACTTGATTAAGTGATGAATATATATGCTGAATTATATATATATATTTCTTGTGTGTCCAGTAGCTAGGCAAGATGAGTGATCGTGCATGGATGTACACCGGTCACACTAGTCAGAAAGACATGACCAATGAATGTTTTACAAAAACCAAGGGGTTTGTGAGAGCCGCATTTGCAAATGGCCAGGAAAGAACCTAGTGCCCCTGTGTCCGGTGCGACAACTTTAAAATGAGGACAGAGGGTGTAATGGGTAAACACCTGCAGAAGTGGGGTTTTACGCCTGATTATATGGTGTGGACTTTTTATGGTGAGTCTGACCAACGTGCCAGAGCTGAGGTGGTTCATCGTCGCCCCGATGAGCATGGTACCGGGATCGAAGACACGGTGCAATACTTTGATGATGCTCGGGATTCGGACGATGAGATGGAGGAATCTGCAAAGGCCTTTTATGAAATGTTGGAGTCTTCAAAATGTCCTCTCCACGAGCACACTAAGCTTTGTCAGCTGGATGCCATCGCGCAAGTAATGGCTCTGAAGGCTCAATTCAACCTGGGAAGAGAATACTACAACGCGATGATGACAATATTTGGACGCTTTCTACCCAAAGGCCATGTACTTCCTGCAAACCTGTACCAGTCGGACAAAATCCTCCGTGTACTTAAGATGCCCTATGAGAAGATAGATGCCTGTGAGAATGGATGTGCCTTATTTAGGCTTGAGTATGCGGACTTGAACTATTGTCCCATTTGCAAGTCTTCCAGGTATATTGTGGTAGACAACGGTATGGGTGAAAAGATTCAGACCAAAATCCCTGTTAATGTTCTTCGGTATATGCCAATCGTACCAAGAATTCAACGTCTTTTCATGGTCGAAGAGACGGCCAGGCACATGACATGGCACAAATTGGGCAAAAGAACCGAACTAGATGCAGATGGGAATCAGATGTTGGTACACACTTCAGACGCTTTTGCGTGGAAGCACTTCGATGCATTACATAAGGATAAAGCGGCAGATCCAAGGCATCCTCGAGTCGCCATCAGCACGGATGGGTTCAATGTTTTTGGTATGACGGCAACCCAATACAGTTGTTGGCCTGTATTTGTCATTCCACTCAATCTCCCCCCCGGACAGATTATGCAAAGAAAGAACATTTTCCTGACGTTGATAATTCCAGGGCCCAACTATCCGGGGAAGAATATGAATGTGTACATGCAGCCACTTAAGGATGAATTGCAAGAAGCTTGAGATAATGGGATCAAGACATACGACGCCTCTACAAAACAAAACTTCATGATGCACGTGTGGTACATGTTCTCGATGCATGACTTGCCAGCGTATGCGCTATTCGTTGGCTGGTGTCTGCATGGAAGGTTCCCGTGCCCCACATGCAAGGCAGCTCTTCAGTTCCGTTGGCTGCATGCGGGTCGCAAGTTTTCTTGCTTCGACTTGCATAGACAGTTCCTGGATCCTTATCATAAGTTCAGAAAAGACAAGAAGAATTTCATCAAAGGTAGAGTTGTCAAAAACTCTACACCACCTGCGTTGATAGGCCAACAGACCCTGGATCAGTTAAACGCTCTCGAGCCTGATCCAGAGCGTCTAGGGTATTTCAAAGGGTATAATTCGGAACACGCCTGGACTCACAAGACATGCTTATGGGATCTGCCTTACTTCAAAGACCTCCTTGCCCACACAACATCGACGTGATGCACACTTTAAAGAATATCGCTGAGGCCCTTTCTGGTACATTGTTCGGCATATAGGGGAAGTCAAAGGATAATCCTAAGGCTAGAGTTGATCATGAGGCTCTATGTGATAGACCGTTGCAAAACATGCGACAACCAAAAGGAAAGCAGAATTGGACGAAGCCAAAGGCATGGTTCAATCTTGGAAGGCCAGCTATGAGGGAAATGATCTTGTGGGTGAAAATGCAGTTGATGTTCCCCGATGGGTATGCAGTGAATCTAAAGAGGGGAGCGTGTCTTGACAAATTGAAAATATTTGGTCTCAAGAGTCATGATTGGCACATATGGCTTGAGCGGGTAATGTCGGTGATGTTGCGTGGCTTTATCCCTGAGGATGAATGGGTAGTGCTGGCAGAGCTGAGCTATTTCTTCTGTTCTCTTTGTGCGAAAGACCTATCGCATGGCGTGCTAGATGAAATGGAAGAGTTGGCGCCGGAGTTGATCTGCAAGTTAGAGAAGATCTTTCCACTGGGCTACTTTAATCCAATGCAGCATTTGATTTTGCATCTCCCAACCGAGGCAAGATTGTGGGGGGGCCCGTGCAAAATCGTTGGTGCTACGCAACTGAGAGGATGCAGAAGACGCTTCGAGCAAAATGTAAAAATAAACGTAGAATTGAAGCATCGATGGCCGAGGCATTCATTACTGAGGAGGCAGCAAACTTCGTGACCGCACATTACGAAGCCAAAAATCGTCATTTGCATAATCCGAAGCCTCGGTACAATGCTGGCGACCCTAAAAAAGGTCAATCCAACCTCAGCCTATTCAAAGGGGAGCTCGTACCGACCGGTGCTTCGAAAGCTATAGCATTGGATGTCAAAGAATGGCGGACCATTTCGTTGTATATCTTCAACAACCTAACAAAAGTGTGGTCGTACATCGAGTAAGTTCTCGATACATTGTTTCACAACTTCTAATTCCTTTGAGCTTCTCTTATTCCCGGATATTTGATATGGTCGATACGTCGCCAAATTCTCGGATGGAGCGGTGATCCAAAAGGATTCCATCAAAGAGTATGAACTTGTGGCAAAGCATGGAGGCGGCTATCCCGGTTTCATCTCTTGGTTCAAACAAACGGTAATTTCCATTAGACCATTTTATTTCTTCGTCTAATTTGTGGCTAATGCAACAATCCTTTCGTATGAAACTTGTAGGCTAATTCAGAGTCTATGAACGCCGAATTGAGACAAGTCGCTAAAGGTTTTGACTATAAGGTCCGTTCATTTGACAAATATGACATCAACGGGTATCGCTTTCATACCTTTGGCAAAGAGCTATCTATGGCCGACCAAAAGTCTACAAATTGTTGTGTGTCTGCTATCGGCAAAGGAGGTACCGAGTATTATGGAAAAGTTGAAGCAATTTATGAACTTCTATTCTATGGTGAAATCCCACCGAACGTCGTAGTCTTCAAATGTTATTGGTTCCAGCCGAAGGAGACTAGAAGGACTCATGAACATATAGGGCTAGTCGAAATCAAACAAAGCACCCATTTAGATGTTCCCGATGTCTATATTACGGCTCAACAGGCGACCCAAGTTTTCTATCTACCCTGGGCCTGCCAAACTGATCCAAATCTGAACGGTTGGGATGTCGTTTATGAAGTGTCGCAACGTTTTAGACCACCTCCCCTCAATGAAGAGGATTATGAACCTCACATTAACCCAGACACATATGAAGGAGAATTCTTCCAAGAAACACGTCTTTCCAAAAAAATGTTTCAAGAACCGCTCTACTTCACCCCAGAACATTGAAGTAGACAGCGACAGTGAATCCGACTTCACCCCTGAGCCGGAACAAGAAGAGCCGGAGAAGAAGAGGTTACTGCTGCGGATGACCTGTCAATGCTTGACCGATTACATAAAGGAGGCCTTTCACATGTTGTTCCCGATAGTGATGATGATGATGCATTTATTGATGATAGTGATGATGATGATGCATTTATTGATCCCAGAGCATATATAGACGATCAAGATTATTATTAGTTCATGTCAGGTATTCAATTTTTATTATATACATGATAATGATACACTTAAATTATATACATATTATTATTCATGTCGGTATTCAATTTTTTTATGTTGTACTAATTTCGTTTACTCTTTGTCATGGCAGGTGTTAAAAGATGGTGGGCGCGGGTCCAGAGCGATCCGCGGCTTCTTTGTCGGCGCGTGGTGGGATGGGTACTTCCATTCCACTCGATTCTCTCCGGAGAGCATTGCTCGCCAGTTTGCACACACAGGCGGGCGCTTCTTCGTCGGCGCCGGTGCCCACCATGAGAGAAGGTCGGGGAAGAAGAGAGGAGGAGGTAGAGGTGCACCTGCCCGCGGGAGACGTACGGAGGCTGATACGCCTTCCTCGCCACCACCGCCAGCTGATTCACCCAAGCACAGGACTTCTAGGGTGGAGGCGTCCGAGGTGGAGGCTACGCGGACTCCTGTCCACGAGCGTCGGGTCGACGAGCCTTCGACCCATGAGACTCCTATCCCAGACGCTTCGTCCCACCAGACTCCGAAGCAGAGCAGGGATGGGGCTACGTCCCAACAGACCCCATGGGATACCTTGCCGGATCTGCGTCAGCAGCAGCCGAGTGGCCATGCTAATGGTGGCGGGGATAGCGAGGACGAGGTGGTTGAGGGGGCCACCGTCTACCAGCGTGGTAGTACACGGCTCCCGCCTGTGTCGGCGACCCGCGAGCAGAGGCTGGTGATTAGGCCTAATGGGGAGAAGGAAGTGCATTTACTCTTTTTAACCTTTTTCCTTCACATTTCTTCAAATATCTAATACGTTGGATTTGTCATACTGCAGGGGTTGGGATCACACCGAGGGAGTCCGCAGGCCCAACAACGTCCTTGGTGTGCTTTGCCGGCACAACTTCCCGGGGTTTGTCATGTTGCTCGGTGAGGGTCAGCTTCCAGAGCTAGGATTGACCTGGGAGCACTACTTGGCTACCCCGGCCCCGCCGGAGGAGATGATCGATGGTGTCTTGTGCCACACGAGGGCCGACATGGTGATCAGACAGTTTTGGGTAATTTCTCCTTTACACAATTAAAAATCAACAATAGCTAGTTATTGTACTAATCATTGTTGTCTCGTTTGATTGCAGACCTTCTACAGGTGTTAGGAGGGACACGAGGCGGGCGGAGCAAAGGTTATCGATGGCGAGTGCAGGCGCCTACTATAGAACTTACGACACGAGGCTCGGCCGCAGGCTGTTCGAGACTACTACGCCTCGCGTGGTGTTAAGAAGGACAAGTCGTCGTGCCGCGGAAAGTTTTTGCAGAAGGAGCAGTAAATGAAGGTAATTACCTATTCTTAAAGCCTTGTACTTAGTTTGCTTGATTTGATTCGTGGGCATACCGCTCAAATTTCTCTTTACTAACTTAGGCGCCCCTGAGATGGTGTGCGGATAAGATGGATTGTTGGGAGGCATTGGTGGATGAGTGGTGCTCAGACGAATGGCGAGCCGTCCACGACAATGCCTAGAACCGGCATGCCAAAATGGTTTGTGTGCCACACCATCAAGGCAGCGCCAACTTATATCAGTTCGGGCGGAACTGGGTATGTGGTTTGCTTCATGATTCATGCAATCCATTCTTGATGCTAGCTTGAGCCCTTTACTAATACTTTGTTCCTCTCTTTTAGGCGCACTACAATAACACGGAGGTGCCAGAGGTGTACAACCTCTATGCCATGGCCCATAGTGCCTCGTACAAGAAGGCCAAGGCATTCTCTGAGTCTGGCCTCGAACATCCCGAGAACTTCACCAACATCTCCTCCCACCACAAGCTCGTGAGGTACAGAGATGAGGGGAAGGCGAAGAAAGGGGAGGACTTTAACCCGATCCAGCATCCTATTGATCCAGAGCTGGTGATGATAGCTGGCGGCGGGAGGCCCCATGGCTCGATAGCCATTGGAGATGGACTTATACGGTCTTCTAGCACTCTCCGGGAGATCAAGGCGTGCCAAACGAGCTCCTGTCCTGAGATAAGGCCTCGTCCACGGCTAGTCGAGCTCGCCATCAAGGTTAGTCATACGGACTCAGATAGCTTTCCTCCATTACATCGTGTGCGTGAATAAAGATGATTACAATGCTAACGAGGAGTTGTTTTGCAGGCTGCTCTTAAGAAAGAGAGAGAGGCATACTAGGCGCTTCTGGAGGATAGGGACCGGCAGGCGGCGGAGAAGGAGATGGAGTTGGAGGAGAGGACGGCTAGGTTGTTGGAGGAGGAGAGGGCACG
This sequence comes from Elymus sibiricus, assembly GCA_039707655.1. Taxonomy (NCBI): domain Eukaryota; kingdom Viridiplantae; phylum Streptophyta; class Magnoliopsida; order Poales; family Poaceae; genus Elymus; species Elymus sibiricus. The sequence goes on from CM077669.1 coordinate 139,539,798, forward strand.
GAATGACGCGTCTCATCGGGCCATTTACGAGCTACTCGTGGTAAGTTTCTTCTTCATATTAGCCAAATCATGCATGTAATGTTTGTTTCATTAATAACTAATATGATTGACTTGTCAAAACCAAATGGGCAGTCTATGTGCGAGAAGTCCGGCCAGAGGGGCCCTCCGCCGATGCCAGTCATTACCACGGCGGGAACGGTGAGTTTCATTTGAATGGTCATTAGTTACTAGTCTTAACATTTCAGTGTCATCATGCTAACAAGACATTGCAAATGATCTTTGGTGCAGCATAACTCCCGAGCCGCATCGCACGATCCTTCTCAAGGTGAAACTGGCCTGAGCAACCCCAGTGCTTGACCTCCGTGATGACGAGGACGGTAAGCTTACTTAGCTCCAAAATGACCTATTTTACCTAAGTTAGCTCTAAAATGACTTATACTAAGCTTTGTTTCCTCCACAATGACATAATAAGCTTAGTTAACTCAAAAAGGCATAATTACCTAGGTTAGCTCAATATTGACTTGTAATTAGCTTACTTATGTCACAAATGGCATAATTAGCTTACTTAGGTCAAAAATGGCATAATAACCTTGGTAACCTCATAAATGTCATATACTTAGCTTATTTTCTTGGAAAATGACACAATAAGCTTAGTTAGGTCAAAAATGGCATAATTACCTAAGTTAGCTCTAAAATGACCTATACTTAGCTTCTTCTTCTTCTTCCTCTTCTTCTTCTTCTAGATCTTCTTCTTCTTCTTCTAGTATTCTTCTTCTAACTTTCTTATTTCCCATTTTGCAGATTTGATTCACATCACGGAAGCTTGCATTGATGGAGTTATTGTGTTTACTTTCTGTTTTGATTTCGTATCGAAGAACAATGTGAAACTTGCTACCTATGGATGAAACTATGCGTGTATGGATGAAACTTGCACTTTTGATTTGGTATGTTTGTTGGATGATCATATCCATATAGCAAGGATATAGTTTCTGTGAAATATATATATATATATCATATATTTCCTTGTGAAAATGATTGGATATAACAAAAAATAGAATAAAAAGGGGCAATACAGCCTCTTTGCCGTCTGCCACTGACGGCAAAGGCCTCTTTGCCGTCAGTCACAGACGGCAAACGTGCCACGTGGCAGCAACCTGTGCAACCTGGGAGCACCAGGTCTCGGCCATTTTATCACTTTGCCGTCCGCTGGCAGACGGCAAAGGAGCTGCTCACTTTGCCGTCAGCTGGCAGACGGCAAAGAAGGTCATCTGTCCAGCTGGCCCATCCTGCCGCTTTGCCGTCTCTGGCAGACGGCAAAGGAGCTGCTCACTTTGCCGTCTGCCAGCGGACGACAAAGGATGCCGTTAGCCACCTAACGGGGCTAACCTGCTTCCTGTGCTATCAACTGGCTTTACCATCTGCATGCCCTGGATGGCGGACGGCAAATATCTTTGCCATCCGCTATTGCAAAGCTGACGGCAAAGCCCCCCTTTACCGTAGTTTTCTGTGCCGGACGGGGGGCCGTCTGCTGGCTGACGGCAAAGGGTTTTGCCATCCGCATGCCTATCCTTTGCCGTCCGCCATGGCAGACGGCAAAGTACCTAATTCCTGTAGTGAATGATACTAAATATGGCAGTACTTCTGATCGCACTCCCCAATACTGGGTGGCGCCAGACTCCTCTCACCGAAAATAGTATTGAAGCGATTTCGAAAATCTTCATCCTTAGATACTAAGGAAACTGAACGATAGAGAGTGTGACAAGAAAACCTTGGAGCTCAACTGCCCAGGACACTACCACAACCCCAAAATGTCAGGAGGCACCACGAACAGAATTCTATCACACCGACATCGTAGACGTTCCAAAATACCCGCGTTATCCTAAAATTTTTGAGTGAGAAGAGGGATAGAATTATAATTACTATGTCACGATTCCTATCAATAGCGACGATGGGGATGAGAAATAGAAAGAATTCCTACTCTCCGATATATAACTAGACTCAAAATATATTTTTCTAGATTCGACAATGGCCAAGTTTGATCAGTCAAGGGGGATCCTAGGTCGGTATGACTCTGATACCAACTTCTCATGCCAAATATGTGGTAGCCTTGAGATGGCTTGAGGGCCTTGATAAGGATAGATGCGCATTTCGGGTCACTTTTCAATAATGGAAATCGTCACAATACATGTAAAGAAGAGATGAGTTTATGGAGTTGGCTTCCACTCGCCATGGGATACAACACAAATATCTCAATACATCAATACATAGGAATCATCATACTAAAGAGGAGGATCCGACTACGGATGAAATCAAACAAAAAAGAAGACGACGTCCACCCTGCTAATTCCAGGCTGTCGACCTGGAACCCATCCAATGTTCGATGAAGAAGAAGAAGAAGAAGAAGAAGAACTCTAAACAAGCCTCACTCTCACATCAAAGCATCACATCACCCGTACATATACCTGTTGTTGTAGTAATCTGTGAGACATAGGGACTCAGCAATCTCGTTACGAAGGGTAGCAAGACTAGCAAAGGTTAATGGGTGAGGTATGGTTCAGTTGTGAGGTTGCAACAGCACTAATCATTTTATCTAGCTAACTTATGAGTACAAGAATAAGAAGAATGATCTACGCATAAACGGACGTGAGCTAGTAACATTGTTTCAAATAGCGAAGATAACATCCGCTATTGCGTCCGCAATAGCGCTAGCGCAATAGCATCTGCTACTGCTCAAATTAAATGTAATTACTATTTCTTAATGATATTGAAATATACACAATAATCTAGTATTTTTACAAATCCGCTACGAGGACATAGCGTCCGCAATATCACCCGCTATCCGCATTCCGCTACACAGACCCCAATCCGCTACCAGCCCACTATCCGCTATTTCAAACCATGGCTAGTAATGATCAAGAAGTGATCCTGAACACCTACTTACGAGTCAAACATAACCCCACCGTGTTCTCTTCTTGGCTCAAACCTCACAAGAAGAGATGGTCATAGTTACGCACACGGTTGGTGTATTTCAAATGGGTTTACTTCAAGTTTTCTATAACCGGGTATTACAAATTTTTGCCACATAACCGTGGGCACGGCTTTCAGAAAGATTTAACCCTATAGGCGTGCTCCAACTCATCCATCCCAAACTTGCCACAAGTTGTGGTGGAAAACCTCAACCGCGGGATAGCCCGAAGTGTCCTCGGAATCCCCGTGCACAAGACATTCGTTAAAGGTAAAGAAAATCCAGCAAGACTGTCGGCAGGCCAGATCCCGATAGGAGCCGCACGTATCTCGTTCTCAGGGCACTACCAGATGGGACTAGCTACGAGTTACACCAATCTTCGAGTTTCCCCAAGGTGGGCCCGCAGGCAGCCCATTTTGGACCAACATTCATGAGGAGCACTGGCCCGGATTGTTGATTAATTAGCCAACGGGTTGATCATTACCTATGCAAGTTTTATTACTTAAGAAAATGTAGTACCAATGTTGGGCCTTGCCGAAAGAGTTTTATCCTAAAACAAATTATCAAGGGGGTCCCCATAACAACCCCAAGCATGTTAGGAGCGTTCAATATGTAACATAACACCGCTAATAAAAAACTAAGGCGGCAAGACTAGAACAAAACACCAAGAAAAATGTCGAGCCTTCCACCCTTTACCAAGTGTATAGATGACTTAATTAAATAGCAATAATAATGTGATATCCCAAGATATCCATGTCCCAGCATGGAACAAACTGCACCTGCAACTAGTAACGCTATAATAGGGGCTGAGCAAGCGATAACGTAGCCAAACACCGGTTTGCTATGATGTGGCGGGGTTAGAGGCCTATCATGGCATTTTGGGAGTCTTGACAAACAAGTGCTAGGTAGCAAGACATAGCGATAGAAACAAGATAACTAGCATAGCAATGATAGCAGTGATATCGAAGGTAATGGTAATCTTGCATGTAATCCCTCTTTGAAGAAGATTGAATCCACGAAGTAGACGAACGGGCGTAGTCAAAGGAATCCTCACACTCCAACTCGTTATCGAAAGTCTAGGGAGAAGAAGTGAAACCAGAAAGAAGCAAACAACACATGGTAAACACAAAAGCATAATCATGACGTGCACAACCAAGTATGACGGATGTCCATTTAAAGATGCATGACATGGCGAGTGCAACAAACAAGTACTACACATTAAGTGAATCGTAATATGCAACTTGCATATTGACGAAACTCCATATTCGATTGTTTAGTTCATTCCTGTTTATGCCACTTATCAATATTTAATATTATTAAACATGGCAAGAGATGAAGCATGATTAAATTACCTATCTAGGCAATTTAAATGATGTCAGAAACAACACATAACAATTCCGAAAATCCTCATATGTAGTTTTTGAAATTGAAATTGTTCTGACTAAACACAATTTTAGAATTGTTAAACAGCAAAAGTGAGTGCACCACGATATTCTTCACATTTTTCTACTCAAGTTACATATATAATTTATTTAATTCGGAGCTACGGTTATTTAGTTATGAAATAAATTGTTATAGCATAGAATTTATGCAAATAAATGCAAACAACAAGTTTAAACATTATTAACATGCATGAAAGTTAGATATTGTGAAACTACGGGATATTATATGCATTTTACATATATGAATAATTTAATCCGACGCACGATTATATAGTTATTGGCATTTTAACATGATGGCATTCCTGTAATTATGCATACATTTGATATTTAGCAAAATTGCTCTGAAACAAGCCTAACAGATCGAGCGCACCATAGCATATAACGTGTACGGGCGAAGGATGGGCTTGGCGGGCGCTCACCTTAGTGGGCTTAGCCCGCTCGGTGGAGGCGCAGCTGGGCTGGCAATGTGAAACGGTGCAACTGCTGCTGGGCCTTGGTCCTGGTGCCCAGGTGAGCGACAGGAGGTGGCCTGCTCGAGGCGAGTGATGGGGGGCTACATCGTATACGCTCGATGCAGAGGAGGTCGAGCTGCGGCCAATAGCGGCTGGCGGTCGTCGCGAGGCCTGGAACAGGGCAACGGCGATGTGGTTCCGACGGATCAGGTCGAGGACGTGGCCGGAGGAGATCTTGAGGAGGAGGCACGGACTTGAAGATACAGGGGCAGGCCATTCCCTGCAAAAAAGTAGAAGAGGGATAGATTTGAGTGATGGGTGGGAGAGAGAACTCATGCGAAGAGATAGAGAGGGGAAGGAAGCAGGGGCACATGAGGCTGCAGGTGGTCCGACGATCATCTGCACTGCAGACGGGTGAGGTGGCCAGCGTGAGAAAATCCAGTGCTCCAGCGAAACTTCGGATGGGCAGAGGGGGTCGATCCATAAGGGGTCGGGGACGAGAGGAGCTCTTCTCCTCGTGGAGCTCCTGGCCGGGAAGGCTTGGGGCAGAGGGGTCCGATGGTGCATTTTTAGCTGGAGGTGGGGGCGAAGCTCCATAGCCTCGAGCAGAGAGGAGGCAGGAGAAGCGCAGGTATGTTGCCTCGATCCATCTGGGATCGAGCGCGAGGTTGGCTGCATCTATGGGAGTCAGACGCGTCCAAGATTGGGTTGATGGACTCCCTTGTCGCACACATAGGGAAGACGAGGGTTTAAAACTACGAAGCGGAAAGGGATTAAAAACTGTTGGTGTAGGACCCGCCTGCACTAGTGCTCCTTCCTACCCCCACACCTTGACATACCTTTGACAGTAGCTCAAACTGCGCTTCGAATTGGGGGTGATGTCATTGTGTGTGTCGTGTGCTCCGTGAAGACGCCTTCTAGGTAAGTCGTGGTCTAGGGTGAGTGGTGGTGTTCTTTGGTTTGGTGTGGTCTGGTGTGGAGGCGTATGTTGTGACGGTGGCGAGTGGTGCTCGGCCTCGTTGCCGTCTTTTCACCTTGACTTCCCCTGGTAGCTTTCCTTCTTTAGTTGGGTGTCCATGGGTGGTCGCAATGTAGCTGGCATTGTGTGCTTCTTGCTGCAAGCAGGTCTTGTGATGTGTTATCTCTGTGTGGTCATAAGTCGGTTCGTCTCCTAGATCTTGGGTGAGTGTCTGATGTTGCGGCATTAGAGAAGGAAGGATTTGTCTTTGTCTTCTCAGCCAAGTGGGGCAACCATAGTCTTGATCTACCCTGTAGCAATTGGTTGATCCTCTACCACCTCCTTTGCTTGTTGTTCTTGGACCTGAGTGTAGTCAGCATCGACATTCACAAGTTATGCTCTTTAGTCTTATGTGTGCATCAGGGCCTAGTCAGCAAAATTAAGTGCCTTGTGCGAAACTCTTAAATGAGACCATATTTCATACGAAAAATTGAACTAACAAAAAATTCGAATGTATATGTTTACATACTTTTTATCTTGTACTTCTGGGAACCAGACTAATGTTTCCCATGATGATTCAAATATGTACTCTTGAAACACAAGAGACACAGATGAATAAAATAAAATTGAACTATTGAAGAATAACGGAATTGCTACTTATAACTCACCTAGTCTAAACATCGATCATCAATCCAGAAGTCCAGAACCAGCCGCTAGGCACTAGGGATTCCTGCCATCAGTAGCGAAAATTAATCAGAAATTTAGTCAAGATTTAATAGTCATAAGAGGATCGACTCACCACGCACCGGATTGGAGATCAGAAATTGAAGTGTCGCGTCTTTCGTGTCTTCACTCGCTGAGTCGCCGTCGCCCACTGCTTGCGCTAGAAGGCGGACCATTGTTTTGGAATCAGGAGGTCTGTTGCCGTCGCTTGCCGTTGGTCGTCGCTCACCCTGGTTCGTATGGAATCGGATCGCCGCGAATCGCGACCTGGCGCTATACCGGGAGTCGGGTTCTCAGGGACGGAACCATTGGCATCTCGTGATCGAGTAGCGACGCACACACATTTTTTAGACAAAGCGATGCACACGCCTGATACGCCCATCATCTAGTTGTCCTGCAGAATCGCAAACGCGACCTAGTGCCTAGTGGGATGCAGCCAAGCGTCCATATTCCAGAAACTAGCACGATTCGCTTCGAATTGCTAGTAGGCCTATATAAATTTTGGGCCCCCAAATTTATGGCCCCTATGTAGGCCGAACAGTTGGCATACCTATGGGCTGGACCTGGTGTGCATGTTAGTGTGTGTAAGCTTCTCATTGAACTCCTTGTATCTTCTAGTTGTTTTTTCTTGTTGAACCCTTGTAATTCCTGGCCAGCTGATGACTTTATTAGGTCAAAGTCGGGCTTTCTTGAGCCTTCGGTCTAAAAATATACTTTCAATATGTCTTGAAATGAGTATTTGGGAAAATTTGGACGTTTAAAGAGTTAAGAATTTGGAGAAGGGTTTGGTGCAAAAAGTTTCAACTGTTAAAGTAATAGCAGGTATGCTATTTTTTTTTTTTGTGTGTGTGTGTGTGTGTGGGGGGGGGGGGGGGGGGGGGGGGGGAGGTGAGCAGGGGTCGTCTAAGTAGTTAAAAAATGGGGCGAAAGCCAGAGAAGACCTTATAATGTCAACATTTCTCCTTTTGACAGAAAAAAATTACGGTGATCAAACAAAATGAATCGTCCTTTTCATATGGCTTTCGCAATATTAGCTAAGAACACGTCCCCTCCAGATTTGTTGACGAGCTTGTGGATTAACCTTCCATTTGCATGTGCTCCGAGAGCCGTTGACAGGGAGAATTTGGGAGAGAAAACCCGATGGCTCAACTCAGACTAGTAGTTTTGGCTAGGGTTTTAACGCCCCCACTAGTATTTTCGCCCGCTCCACCCCACCCACCCCCACCACTACACACCTCTCTGTCTCTCTCTCCTCCACCACCTTTTTAGCCTCAAGCCCTCAAGGCACGCACAACCCTCTGTGCTGCAAAGATACATACATCCGGCTCCTTGCTTTCTCACCCATCACGCGCGTGACCCACCTTTCTCATCCGCGCGCGGGACAGCCGGCCAATGATGAGCAGCAGGCTAAACGTCGGCACGATGGCACCGATTAGCGACGTGGTAGACTTCGGTTATGCTTCCATGCAATCCTACCCCAACTTTGAGTCGGCCGGCCTGGCCTTGCCCGGGGACCGGCAGCCGCCGTTCCAGCACCACCACCTCTACGATAGCCTCGACTTCACCTCTGCTAACTTCTCGTGTCAAGACCCGGCCGCGCTCTTCTCCGGCGGCTCGGCGCTCAGCAACCAGCTCCAGCAGCCCTCCGTCCAGTCGCAGGTCACCATGCCCACGATGGCGTCGTCGTCGCTGCTGCAAATGCCGATGATGACGCTGCCGGGCATGCTGATGTCTTCCTCCTCGTCGCTGGCGGCGCCGGACGCATGCACCTTCGGTGGCGGTGGAGGGTTCCTGAAGCGGGAGGACGGCGGGCCCTTCTCGGACATCGGCGGTGGCGGGAGAATCGGGCTGAACCTCGGCCGCACGACATACTTTTCCCCGGCGGACGTGCTGGCCGTGGACCGCCTGCTGATGCGCTCCCGCTTCGGCGGAGCCGGCCCAATGGGTATGCTCGGGCTGGGGCTCGGCGCTGCCCACCACCACCAGCCCCCGCGGTGCCAGGCCGAGGGCTGCAAGGCTGATCTCTCCTCTGCCAAGCACTACCACCGCCGCCACAAGGTCTGCGAGTACCACGCCAAGGCCCCCACCGTCGCAGCCTCCGGCAAGCAGCAACGCTTCTGCCAACAATGCAGCCGGTACGTACGTTTATCCTCTGCACAATTTTCCACTTCATGCACACACCAGCATGGATGGGTCATGGATGCATGCAAAGCTAGCTAGGAGACGAAATAACCAGCAGTAGAAAGGTTTTGAGCTTTCCATCTAGTAGCGCTGACGGTAGCACCTATATGCTCTGATCATATCAAGTCAACATGTCATATATCAGAAATAACGCACATCCGATCAGATCTTCATTTCTCGTAGCGTATCGGCATCATCACATTACCCAATTTATGTACGTAGCAGCACCCCGGCAGCATTGCATTGCATTCACTAGTGTTAAAAACGCTCTTATATTATAGGACGGAGGAAGTAATAGATTTCGATTAGATAGCCTGTATATATGTACATCTGTACACATGTGTGTGCATGTATCGTGTGAATAATTGTTTTCTTTTCTGGGTACGTTTCTTGGGCTAGGTTTCATGTAATCGCTGAATTTGACGAGGCCAAGAGGAGCTGCCGGAAGCGGCTCACAGAGCACAACCGGCGCCGCCGAAAGCCCCCCGGCGCGCAGGCGGGCAAGGACTCGCCACCTCCTACCAAGAAGCCAGACGCTAGCATCACCAGCTCATACACCGGTGATCACAGGAGTAAGCCCGCTCCTCTGATACATGTCTAGATCTAAACACTGTATATATGCTTATTATTCCCTATTTTTGAAACATGATCAGTTCAAGTTGGCCCAGAAAGCTAGCTAGCATAGAAATACGCCCAATCTTTGTTAGGGCTTAGCGAGTATTATAACTATGTTCATCGCAAAAAAAGAAGAGTATTATAAGTTATAACTATGTGAACTGAATAAAGAACAACAACATAAAGTAGTTTGTGTAATTCGCAATTGTCTGAAGTTTTCGTAAATATATATGTGTCTTGAAATGGCCATCACTAAAAGCTAACCTAATACATACTACTAGTATCTAACTCAACTGAAGCAACATATAACTGCAGTTTTGAGTTAATTGGTGATATGAAGTGAGGTGTCGACAGTGGTCGTTGTACGGTGTCCTAAACGGCTATAAGTGTGACTGAACTTCAAGTAGATGAAATCATGTCTTGTAAATACGAAACCCCCAAAAATTTACGAGAAAAACAGTGCACTACGCTCCAGTCCAGACCGGTAATACTATGCGCGCGCCAGCAAGCACGTTAATTACAACGTTCGACTAGATAGAAACTAGTCGTACACGACATGACATACCTAGATGCTACTTCTAGTAGGTTTTGGTCGGCCGATCTGACGTACGTACCTACTATATATATTGCTCAGCTCAATTAAACATGGTGTACACCAGTACACGTATGTCGCCAAAACATCTAACATACATAGGTGTACTACAATCGTACTATACCCTTGTTGGTAGATCCGTAGATGCAATTCCTGCTACATACATGTGGCCGTCAAATCTTGCAGTCTTGTCTGACGACGCGAGGTGTATATGATCAGCCAACAAGTCGGCGACGGGGGCAGCCTTCTCGCCGACCGCCAGCGGCTTCAGCTGCTTTCAGCAGCACCATGAGCTCGACAACGGCGGCCAATCGAGCAACGCCACGCCAGCGTCGGCGCCGCCGACGCTGTCCCTGGCGGCGCCACCATCACCGCCTCAGCAGAACGACGGCGACTTCAGCTCCGGCCTTGACACCATGCTGCTGATGCAACCGCGGCAACATCTTATCGAGCTCGACGACGTCGGCGTCGGATCAGCGTCACCACCACAACGACGGCGACAGCTGCTGCAACGGCAACAGCATGCAGCATTTCTTCGAGGTGGACTTCATGTAGTGCGACGCATGAATGCATTGCATGAATGAACCTGGCCTAGCCGTGCCTAGAGGTGGTTTGACTGCATGAACTGAAAGAAAGAATCGTGTGAGGTGTGTGCATGAACTGAAAGAAACAAGCTGGTTGCATGCACTAGGCTGTGCACTGCATAGAGTATAGCTGTGTAGGCGTGCAGCCTTTTTCTTTTCAGATTTAATTTCCTGACTTTTTCTGCTTACTGTGTCGTTTGCTTGTAGTACTTTCCTCAGTGTTACCCTGTTACAGGGGGGAATAGTGTATGTACTCCTGTATGCTTTTCTATTTGGTATAATGTAATTATGTTAGTATTCATGCTTTCTAGTATTTTTTTAATACATATATGATAAGTTGCCGAAGCATTTTATTTTATTCAATATATGTCGTTGAAAAGTCATTCAGACAACTATATATCTGCTACTGCAATGACATTGAACATATAAATGTCGCTAGGCTCGTAGGCAGAACGAAGGCGTCCACGTCGCCCTATAAACGCTATGAATAGTGCTCGTGCCACCGCCTGTTAATTCGGTACCACGCCGAGGGCATTTTCATCATTTCACGCATCGGAGTATAAAAGGGAGCCGCTCCTGTGGAGAAGACCTAGCCGCTGCTCCTCCCGCACTCGCGCCGCCCCCTCTCCTCTTCCTCCTGCCTCACCTCTCTCTCTCCCCCTCGACCCGCGCCCGCCTCCCTGCCCCGCCGCCATCCAGATCCGTCTCGACGCCGCCGTCATCTCCTTCGCCCAGCCGGCCGCCGCCGCACCGCTCGAGGTCGACTCCGGAGGCTCCTCCCCATCTCCTCCTTCGCCCCCACGCACGGCTCCGCGCTGCTCCGCCCCGCCCGGCCCTTCTCTTCCCCGCCTGATGAGCGGATGTTGCCGCCTGCGCCGCTGCTCCACCGGAGGAGCGCGTGGACTGCGGCACTCGTCTCTCCTCCCCGACAGTCACCAAGCCTAGAAGAGGTCGGGCGCGAGCTGCCGGCGAACCGCACCAGAGGGCGCTGCCTAGGTGAGCCTCCTCCCCTTCATGGTTTTGACCAAGGTTCGCCTCTCTGTCGCTCTCTCACCGCTGCTCCTCCCATCTCCTATCCTGCAGTTCGTCGCTCTCGCGGAACCGCACGAGGTCTCCGGCCAGCCCACTGCATAGCTTGTAGTCCAGAGCCACGCAAAGAAGGTGATGCCTAGGCCGCTACAAAGCTGGAAGAGAACGCAGGCCAGCCGACCACCTTTCTGCCGTCTAGGTCGTCGCCGATCTATGCATTCAGAGGATTTTTGTGACGATGCTGCAGGTTTGTGTTTTTGAGTTTTTCTCTGTTCGTTTCTTCGTTCTGGTGTGGCGGATGAGCTGATTTGGGGCTTAATTGCTTATGTGACGATGAAGAGAGGCACAATACTAGATAGGCGTGATCTACTTCCTGACGTATCGCTAGGACAAGTTCGTATGTTCAGTACATTCAGTTGGTTGATTAGTTTGATTTACTCCCTTAGGTTAATAGAATTTAATTGCAGTTTTTGTACAGATGTCTCATTCTACTTAGGGATAAAAGTGCAATATAAAAGTTCATTGAACAATCTGAACTTAGAGCTGACCATTTAGGTGCTGAATTTGTCTATCTGAACTTTAGTTGTATAGAAATTATCTAGATGAGTGATATCCACTGATGTATGATATGCTTTCGATGTTTCTCTGCAGGAGCAGCTTGCACCTTAGTTGGGTGGTGAGGTTGCCGAGCAGCCAAGCGAGCACCATTATTTCTACCGTCTTTGCATTGGCGACTACTGCACCGAGAACTGATGCTATAACCACCTTCCCTGTCATGTTATGGTATATAACATCATCATGTACTTCCATTTAGTGTCATATAGATTGTTCACACATTGTCAAAGCCTTAATTTGTTCTTTCACAAACTTTGTTTTTACTGGCTGCATCTCAAGTAATACGGTAGGTTTGTCAGTTATGATTCAATCACCTCTCAAGATATAGCATAACACACAATAGATTTACCATCGTAGGTGATAAAAGTCTGTTCCACTCCGTTTTTTTATGATATGAACATTCACTAATTTTGCATCTAATATAAAACCACTATGGAAATAAGATCATGTCCTGAACATGTTTTTGACAAATCCTGTCTTTTTATAAAGACCTCGAGCATGTTTCACTTGTTTAAAGTTTGAGGCAACCAGCTGGGCCCATATATACACAGAAAAAGGGTCGTTTACTTTGTTCCATACCTGATAAACAACGTGCACGGCTGACCTAAATTTTTTTGGTTCACTTCTCTGTTTCGAACAGAGCCCGGTGGTGCTAGAGGAGGCGTCGTTCTACTACGAAGCTCCGGTCAAAAAGCTATCTCCAAGAAAATGTATTTTCCTTCCATTCTTTCGTGATTCTGATGTACTGCTCAAGGTATGTAGATTTTTCGTGATTCTGTGATATACTTGCATGCTTCATTCTTAATTAAGATAATGCTTTGTTGCTGATCCTTCGCTCGCTGGACGTGCCCTGAGATGCACAACGTGCTCGCCAGCAAGACGCTCCAGCAGGGGCTCAAGGAGTACTCCAGCTGGCCCACATGCCCGTGGCTCTACATCGACAGCGAGTTCTTTGGCGGCTGGGACATCACCGTCAGTACATATGTATGTGCTTTCTGCTTTTCCTTCTCCCATGAATACAGTTCAGGACTTTGAGACCCTCTATTAGCAGTACACACGCATGGTATCGGAATATGAATCTGATCTGTGAGACCCTCTGTTAGCAATTCATTCATTAATCTGACACTTATGTTCAGTTCAAGATGACAATGGAAGATTTGTTTTGTTTTGTTTTGTTTAGCATCAGTGCCTTTCCATGTGGCTCTCCTTTATGGTGCTGATTTGGTGTGTCGTTGCCGGTGAGAGTGGGCAGGATGAGAAGGAAGCAGAGAGGCACCTGCTACCTTTCGAAGATATACGGAGTCACGGACGTGCACCTCTACGGCGACCCCAGCGACGCAGCGGAGGAGGAAATGCCCTGCTTCAGCTTCCCAGCAAGGTAACTTCTTCCCAATCCTTGCTCTCCTCCAGTCCCAATGCTTGCTGTTGCATGGGTGCTTGACTGCTTGCTGGCTTGCTGCTGCTGGGCGCTGGGCTTCTGATGGCCTCCATGAACGACCTCGTGACGTTGCAATGAGTGACATATTTTGTTTTTGAGACCTGCTTCAGAGAAAAGAATGAATGGAAGAATTTTCCCTCTTGTTTGCTTATAGGGACCTTGCCAAGCTTCTGGTCGCATGAGCGCGCGTTGTGGAGTACGGTGGAGGCCATGGCCGAGCTCGGGCGTCTCTTTCTCCGATGGCTCCTGCGCGTGCCGCCCCAGCTCCTCCCACGGTAAGTCTGTTTGTTCCACAATACCATCTTTTTGTCCTGATGTGTTTTTACTGACGGTGACCTCTCCAATTGGTACGCGGAGGGATGGTCGCGTTTGCGGTGAAGGGGTCGCTGCGAGCACTCAGGTTTTTTGAATTTTCCCTTCACAGTACTGCAGTATTCAGGCTGGTTTTGCTGGCATTATTGTAGAAGATCAGATATTCACTTCAAGTAATAATAACCTCCTTAGCTTTATTTGTTATGCTTGACATCGTTCGTGCTCGTCGGCGGGACGGTGCAAGGCGCAACTCCGACGCGGTGGCGTGGTGTATGTGCGGTGTAGGAAGCGGCCTCTCCGGTTGGACAGCGTTCAGGCGCAACCCCGGCGCCCGCTGAGTACTGCCTCGGCTACAACCTCCCTCGGTGAGCTCCATCTTACTCCTGCTCCTCTGCTTCGGCTACTGTCTGGGACATGGCCGTGGCTATATTGATGTGGTGCTCGTTTGGTTGATGCACAGCTTGTTGAAAAAATCAGTGCCAAAGTTGATGATAAGATGCTGATTGACCCACCTCTCCTTGTGACCTCCCAGGTTCTCGATCTAGAGCGGGAGGAACAGACGAGGCTACAAGCGCCGGTGCCATGGTCCACAGCGCCGTCGCCGTCGTCCTCGGAAGTAGGAGCGTGGGCTGCTGAGAAGGCCGGCTCCGTCCTGCTCTCGCGCCACCGTCCATCCACCCGAGAAGCCCGTCCACACACCCATCATCCACGCCCAGGCAGATGAGCTCCTGCTTCCTCTCTCTGTGTCCCTTTGATTTTTTCTGCTGGTGCTGTACTGTGTGCTTGTACTGTTGCTTTGTGAGCTATGGCTGCTACTTGTGTTGCTAGATGTGTGTGCTGCTGGTTCTGGTGCTGCCAAGCCTGGCTGCTACTTGTCCTGACGCTTTGTGCTACTAGCTGCTGCTGGTTGCTTGTGTTGCTGGTATGTGCTACTACCTGCTGCTGGTTGCTTCCTTATTTGATTATTTGTGAAACTGAAAAGTCTTTGTGAAAAGCAAAGATTGAAGAGAAGGCTATGAGCTAATGGATGACCTTCATTTTCAGTTTTTTATTTAATAATTGATGAAGGATATGTCATATATTCAGTTGCTAACATTTTCTCTATGGTGTATGTACCTGTTGTTCATTGCATTGGAGGGAGAGGACAACAAGAGGAAGAGAGCCTTGGGACGCGAAGGCAGTAGCACGCCGCTTCCTTCCTTGCTTGGCTGCTTGCCAGGTTAGTGGTTCATCTCTTATTCCTTTTCATAGAAACCTACATCTGTCAAGAGTGGAATGACAGCCAGGCTAATGTAGTGACAATGGAATACACTTATAATTATTTTGCTCTGATCGATTAGTCATGGATCAAATAGCTTAATGTCAAGCTTGTCGTACATGAAATTGTTATTATTTAATTCATTCGTGTGTGCTACATATGAGCGAACCAACACATCTGTTTAGTTTTGTTCCCTTGTATTCTTGCAAGATGTGGTAACATCTTTCCTGCCGTCCCCTGTTCGATGAAATGCCTGTGAGCTGAAACATTTTGCGTTGCATGTTTCTCTGCCTGTGCAGGTTCTTTGTTGGTTCATTCGACCATGCCATTAACCAACAAGGTTAGATCTGCTCAGATTGCCTTGGGTTATTACTTCTTGATAATATAGGCCATGAACTCCTGCATTGGTGCGGCTAGGTTGCCTGTCTATGTGTTTCGGGGTTCACCTATTTTGTTTGCCGTGCTTTGTATGTGTTGTCCTTCAGATCTTGTTAGAAAAAAATGTGTTTTTGTTTACTTATGCTTGTCCTGGTGGTTTTCTTCCTGGGTGATTGTGTGCTCATATGCCATTGGTCGATATCCATGTTTATAGAGGATGCCCACTTTTCTTAGTTTCATACCGATTCTTAATAGTCTTGCAATGCCTGCTCGGGTTAGTTCTTTGAATGAAATTTATGCAGCAGGTAATAGTTGATGCTTGCTAATGAATAAAGGAAAACTAGCTATAGAGATAATAAATGTATGGGGGTTCCAATATCAAGTGTACCACCTGGTTATTGCTTACCCAACTAATACGTGCTGCTTGGTGATAAAGGAAAAACAGCTAGAAAAATAATTAATAAAGTGTACCATCTGCTTATTGTTTTATACACACTCGCTTGATTCTTTTTGTTCCTCTATAGGCCTCTGATCCTGTCTGCAGTGTGTGGCTAGGTTGTTCGTCCGCCTGGGTCGTAGGTTCTTTCCTTCCTGCCGACGGCAGGTACAAGACTCGAGCAATGGTTAACGGGCAAGCACTATATACACCATCCATCTATGCTAATATAGCCTGTCTTTTAAAGCCAATGTATGCTATTACCAAGTGATATGAATATTTTCTTTTAAGCATCAAGCTTTCATGTAATGGAATATAAGTATCTTTAAGTTGATTCTAAATCAATCTCATACACATGCTTTGAATGCTTGGCTCGCTCTCGCTTTTTGCGCCATGGTCAAACGTGCAGCGATGACTCTGTCTAATGTTTATCACTTCATAGCGCCTATATGTTGTATCTCTGACTATCTACTTTCTTTGCTAATAACATTGTAAATAATTAATCGTAAGCTTCTTAGAACACTATGTACCATCACTAAGCATCTATCTACCAGCAATAGGTACTTATTTTCATATGTTTCAATATGTGTCCGAATAATATTAATGTACACTCTTTCAATACATGGCTTGCTCTCGGCCTTTGCGCCATTGGCGCAACGAGTCATCTAGTAAAAGTCAAGCACGACATAAGAGCATCTCCAACGCAACGCGCGGCGCGCAAAAAACAGTTATAGCGCGCGCAACTACCGTTTTTTAGCGCGCAGCACAGCGCTGGCTCCAGCGGCCGCCGCAAAATTTAGCGCGCGCGCGGCGCTCCAGCAGGCGCTGCAAATACACATGTACAAACAACATATGCACTCCAAAAATAAAACCAAAAGATCAAACAATCAACAATAAATAGTTTAATTTTATTATTACAACTCAAACAAATAGTTTATCATCCAATACAATAAATAGTTCAACAATACAACATCAAACATACAACATCAAATAACCAAATCATCATGCGTTCTGTCGGCCATTCCATTCCCACCACTCCTCGATGAGACCGTTCTGAAGATCGTCATGCCTTTCGGCACGCCGAATAGCATGATAGGAAGCAACAAATCGGGCCACCCTCGCAGCACTCCGCCGCACTCGCACGGGATGTCCCAAGAGCTCGTACTGAGAGTAGTCTAAATCTTGGCCACGTTCATTCTCGATGATCATGTTATGCATGATCACACAAGTGTGCATGATGTACCAAAGGATCTTTTGATACCAAAATCTAGCCGGTCCTCTCACAATAGCAAATTGGGCTTGCAAAATCCCAAATGCTCTCTCCACATCTTTCCTAGCCGCCGCCTGAGCATTGTGAAAATCTAGATTTTTCTTACCTTGCGGTTTTTTCAATGGCTTCACAAATGTTTGCCACTTTGGATAGATGCCATCCGCAAGATAGTAGCCATAGTTGTATGTATGGCCATTTGCTACGAACTGTATCGGTGGCAGATCACCATTTGCAATCTTATTCATCAGTGGTGACCGATTAACAACGTTGATGTCATTCAAAGATCCAGGCATTCCAAAAAAAGCATGCCAAATCCAAGTCTCTTGATCGGCCACCGCTTCAAGGATTATAGTGGAACCCTTTTTCGCGCCGTGGAATTGTCCATGCCATGCCTTAGAACAGTTTTTCCAACTCCAATGCAGGCAATCTATTGAGCCAAGCTTACCTGGCAACCCGTGAGCTTTGTTCATCTCCAAAAGCCTTGTGGCGTCTTTAGCATTGGGAGATCTCAAATACTCTGGGTCAAACACTTGCACAATTCCGACTGCAAAGCGCTTGACACACATGATGGCTTGACTCTCACCCATGGCCAAGTGGTCATCAACTAGATCAGCCGGAATATTGTATGCTAACATACGCAAAGCGACTGTCACCTTTTGAAAGGTGCTATGCCCGAGTTCTCCGGCGGCATTCCTCCTTTGCTGAAAAAAACGATCATGACTCGCTAGTTTCTCTGCAATGCGCCTGAACAACCCGGTGCTCATCCTAAAACGGCGTCAGAAATACGACTCGGGGTATGTGGGATTCTCCACAAAATAGTGCCTCATCAATCTGTTGTCGGCATCGATCTTGTCCCTCCAAATTTTCTGCCGACCCATAACCGAACCACCGTGCTTCTGTTTTTTATTGATGTGCATAGCTACGATGATTGCAAGGTCCTCTTCCTCTTCCATATCAAATTCTTCTTCTGAAGAATTATATGATGAACTCATCTACAATATTGAATTTAAACTAGTATATAAAAACTATGAACAACAAGCATCAAATAAATGTAAAAAATGTGTACTTTGAGCAATATATACCTTGTGGACGTTCTGTCGAACACCTTGTGGGCGCCGAGCGGCGGTGGGCAGCCGAGCGCTTTTCACCGGAGCAATAGCGCGCGCAAGGCCCGACGGCGACTAGGGGGAGGGGGGAGGAAGCTGCAGACGCGCGGGGATAGGTCCGGGAAAAGCCTTCGGGTCCCGGAGCAAAGGGGTGGCACGGCAGCGGCGCGGGCGCTGGGGTGGAGGGAGGTGGGAGACGATGCGCGAGTGCTCGAGTGGTTCCGCGCGCAGGAGCGGGCGCACCAAATAAGCGGCGTGCGATGCTGTTTCGCTCCGCGCGCGGAAGCACTTATGCCGCTCCGCGCGTTTTTTGGGCGGCCGCTGGAGCGCCCGGTTTCGCTGCGCGCGCGCTAAAACGCGAAAGTTTGCAGCGCGGGTCGTTTTTGGGGCGCCTGTTGGAGATGCTCTAAGGCCAACGTCAACATGCCGACTCAAACAGACGTGGAATTTGTTCGTTTTTTGTCTGTTTGGACGGCCAAGAAGGTCGTACATTTCTGGACAGTGCGCCTAACCGGTCGACTCATTTGGCCTGCATCGCCGGTATTTTTTTGGCGGATTTTCTCTATTTGACATTCTATATACATATAAATCTACTAAATAAATAACAACAAAATACATGACATGGTTAAACGGATAAGTGACATATGTTTTACAACACACTAAATAAAAATTTCATAGTTACAACCAAGTAAATTTAAAATGATAGCAAATACATTGAAAGAAAGATAGCAGATATATCTATTGGTTTTGTATGTGAGTTCAACTATGCTGAACCAAATCATTTTCAAATTGAACGTGTGTTGCCCAATGTGGGGACCCCGACTCATAGGTCGTGATCATCGAATGCACGTGTACAGTGATCCCGAAGATCAATGCTCACTGAACACACAGAAGCTGAATAACAAGAGTCTTACATCCATACATACCGTCTTATACAAATTATGACCATTATGGGCAAGTCTTACATAGATTGGGCCATGAAGGCCAAACAACAAACATCAACTCGCAGCGGAGATGTTGAAAGATAGTGTAGGCCCATGCCATCTTCCTTAACCCTACACGCATTCTGACTAGGAAGTGTCCGAATTCGCATGTTCATCACCAAGGTACTCTTCACCATATTCCTGTTCTTTCATGCCTGGCCAAGTAAATAACCAGTGGCTAGTCAATGAGTACTTTGAATGTACTCGCAGGCAACCCATGTTTGGAACAAGGTACAACAATGCATGATATAGCACTAAATAGGTAATTTTGTGGAAAGCTAATTTGAGTTCAAAGACTTGTCCTATCAACTTGTAAGCATGCATCATGAGGTTACGGTATCCATGTGAACAGGTTACAGATATCAATATGAATAGAGGTTGAACATCTCATGTTCAATCATCACGTCAAGTCATCCGACTCAACTGAAGTATTCTGTTCGCACACACACACCAAGTTCAGTGTAACAGAGGACGTAGTTTAAGCAGCACCACCCAACTGTCCTTGACCATGGACACGGCTATTGGAATAGTTTTACACTCTGCAGAGGTTGCACACTTTACCCACAAGACTCGGGAAACTTCCTTGTCAAGCCACGACCAGAGATAAGTACCCGAACAATGCCTCTCCCCTGACGATACTAACAAGGAGTCCACTCGTTGGTACCTAGCCCGCATGATGTACATCACAAGTACCATCCATGAGAGGACCAACGGTGTGCCCGGTGTCTGTGAAAACAGCCCATGGTCATCCTTTCCGGCATGACCCCGTATCGAAAGTGACCACGTCACTCCCGTCACTAGTAATGTGGACTCTCTGCTAGCATTGACCAAAGTAATCAACAAAGCCCCGTCCCATAAGGGGTATCGTGGTTGTACATGTAAGGTTGGGAAAGGTCGACAAATCTTAAATCTAATCTGTTTTCGAAAGCACGCACACACAACTTGCTTCGGTACACCACTTCTTTCTTAAGTGGTTACCTAGATAATCCTGTCCCTCGGGCATTGTGGCACCCAACGGGGTTTTCAAAAAGTCTTTGAAAATACTTTGTTTCCAACACCATGCATATTCTCATCCCACTTGCGTTGCCACTACTTTAGCATCCTACCTACATCCCACTCACACAAATCTAAGCGGAAAGCAAAGTCATTCCAATGCAAGTATCAACGAGGAAGTAACGGAGGCAACCCATTAAGGTGGTCACCATATCATCATGATTCTGATGCATCAATTTAAAGTGCTATATGACATGCATAAAAAGGTTTTTTAGATATGGTCCTCGGGGGCTGCTTGCCTGGCTCAACAAAGTCCTCGGGGTCTTCAAATTCTTCTGGTCCAACTTCTTCTTCAACAACGCAATCTATCGTCGCATTATAACGGGTAAAAATAAGACCACGGCAAAAACAAGGAAAATACATCACTCCTAAAACTGTCAAACCACTTTTGTAAAATACTAGGTTGAAAACTAGAAATACCAAAATTATTAGTTTCTGGTTTTGGAGTGTCAAAAATGGTGAAAAGCATTTTAACAGAGATTTAAAATGTTGTAAAAAGGGTTTTAAATAAAAAAGTACATAAAACATTTTCAAAATGATGCACAAGTGGCATAATCAAATAGGTTGGATTATACTCAGAATTTAGGAATTGGAATATTTGGATTTGGATCAATATTTTGAGCAGTAGAATTATTGGAAGAAATGCCAGAAAATAAAAATAAAAA
This sequence comes from Elymus sibiricus, assembly GCA_039707655.1. Taxonomy (NCBI): domain Eukaryota; kingdom Viridiplantae; phylum Streptophyta; class Magnoliopsida; order Poales; family Poaceae; genus Elymus; species Elymus sibiricus. The sequence goes on from CM077669.1 coordinate 139,560,853, forward strand.
GGACATTATTTGCCCTAGGCCAAAACTGGCCGCAGCTAGGTCGCCCTGGAGCCATAGTGGCCCAGCCGAGCCATGCTCGCGCGCGCCGCCAGGTTTCAAACCTGGCACGCGGGGCCCAGCATCAAAGACACAAAGGGGCACGGGAGAGGGATTGGATGCTCACGAGAGGGCCCCACGAGGGTCGTCGTCAACCTTCGGACAGAGGGGGCAGCTGCGCACAGGAATGGGCTCGGGGAGTCGTTTCCTATCGGCTGGAGGTGGAGGGAGTAGCCGAAGAGGCCCTGGTCGCCGGCGACGAGAGGACCGCGGTGAAGGACCGTCGGTGATGACCGTCCTAGACGCCTAGAGTTGTAATTCAAGCGGGGAAGAGAGGGAAGAGGGTCAGGAGGTCTGTGCGGTTCCGGATCAGGCGAGAAGAGGGGTGGAGGATCCCCCTACCGCGCGTACTCTGGTGAGCCGAGGCGGCAGAGCCTCGGTCGATCCCGAGCACATAGAGGTCCGGGGGCTCTACAGGAGGTGCAGGGGCTAGATTGGGAGTGGGAGAGGGTGACCAGAGGGGAGAGAGTGGCCCGGGGCGGCTTTTATAGGAGTGGCGAGGTGCACCATGGACCCGTGCGCCGGCGAGGTCGCAGCCGTCGCAGGAAGCCATGGGAGGGCTCGGCCTCGAGTCGGGGGAGTTCCTGGGGGTGGTCTAGGCACGGGGGAAAAAAGAAAGAGAGCGGGGGAGTGCCAGGGGCGTAGCGCATGCGACGCTAGCGGCTGGTCACTTCGGGCGGCGTCAGGCATGCGTGACAACGGTCGCCGGAGGGAGAGAGAGGAGGGGCTTGACTATTTGGAGGGTTGCGGACGTTGAGGGAGGCTCGGGGGACAAGGTCCTGTATCCCAATGTGGTCAGGGGCCTCGGGTTGCTCTAGCTACAGTGCGGTTGGGCACTGTAGCGCGCTCCAGAGCATTGCCTTTAGCATGCCATGGCATGCTCTTGGCGCATAAGGCGTGGCCACTCATGTCCAGAGGATCTAGGGGGAGTAAACAAAGTTGGGGAAGGCATAGGATGTTCTGGAGGTCGCCGTGGTTGAGAAGGAAAGCTGAGAGGGAGAGTGAAGATGTTGTCGAGAGGGTAAAAATGGAGTTTGCACCCCCCCCACCCCAATCGTTGAGCTGGGGACTTGGGGTTCTCACTGGGGTTAGAAGGTGACTGGTAAAAGCTCTGGTTAAATTTTGAAGTGAAATAGAAGAGTGGAAGGGGTCAAAACAACAGTTCTACCAATCTACCAAAAGGATTTGACAATTGAATTGGGGAAGATAAAATGCTCTACTTGCTATGATAATTACCAAGATAGAATAGAAGATAAAAATGAGGTTGTTCACCAAGTTTGAGTTTATTTGAAGAAAGTTGACGATGCAACTTTTATAAACCCTAGAAATAAACAGAAATAGGTTTCTTTAGATCTAATCATGCTAAGCTATTCTCCTTGATGCTCCACTTGGTTTGGTGGCATCATTTTGGAACTAGAGCATTTCCACAAAATTTCAGATCAAAAGGAGAAAGTTGGCAATGTGGAGTTGCTCAATTTTGTATCTGGGCAGAGAGGGTTTTGGGGCATTTTGGTGAACCAAAAATATTGGGATTGAGATGGAACTTGGCAAGATCATTAAATATGGCATATGTTACATGCCATTATTTTCCTGGATTTATTTGATAATATTTCTTATAGAAATATTTCAAATGCTTGAAGTAGGCAAAAAGGTTTTGGAGGGTTTTGTCCAATATTTTGAACATGACCATGTGTTGAAACTCATATATATGGAAAATATATGTCCACTTAGTTTCCCTAAAGTTTCTCAAATATTTTGAAAACATAAAATAAAATTTCCCTAATAAAGACAATTTCTGGCATTAGAAAAAGTCATTTATATAAAATACAAAAGTAACTTCTAAAAATATATTTTTGTGGTTTTGGGATGTCTTATATATAATAGGATCCAAATAAAATAGTTTAGGCAAAATAATTTTCCTAATTTGAGGACTTGTAGTACAAACCTCAACTGAGGGGGTTTTTAAAACGCAAATCAAATAAATGCTTTCTGGTGAAAATATTATCTTATAAAAATAGTTTTATGTCCTATACACATGGCATGATCATTGGGAAAGGACTTGTATCAAGGATATGAGTTTTGAGAGAATAAGGAGTTTTGTAAATTAAACACAATCAAGCAATCAAAGCAAATAGCAATCAACTCAACATACACAATTGGTCCAAATTTTTAAACTCATAATCATAGCAAAGTGGTACAAACACAGGGTGTGACAGACCTACCCCCCTTACAAGAAACTCGTCCCCGGGATTCCTAAGCTAGGTGCTAAAGAGATAAGGGAACTCGGATGTAAGGTAGTCTTCACGCTCCCAGGTTTCTTCTACTTCGGTGTGGTTGCTCCATTGGACCTTGAAATAATTGATGGTGTGGCTTCGGGTGCAACACTTGGCTTCATCCAAGATGCGAACTAGTCTTTCACGATCGCTTGGCTTCATCTGTCTGAAGGTCGATGGCTTCATGATCGATGTCCTTGTAGAGGTCGGGGCGGTCGGGAGCCTGGAGACACTTCTGGAGTTGCAACACGTGGAATAAGTTGTGCAGGTCAGATAACTTGAAAGGTATCTCTAGTTGGTAGGAAACTTCTCCTCGTCTTGCGGTGATCTTGAACGGGCCGATATATCTTGGTGTAAGCTTTCCCTTGACGTGGAAACGCTTGGTTCCTTTAAGAGGTGTGACTCAGAGATAGACATGACCTCCAACGTTGAGGTTCACCTCTCGGCAGTGGGAGTTGGAGTAGCTCTTCTGTCTTGACTTGGCGGTCTCCAAACACTCCTTGACTAGTTGAACTTGCTCTTCGGCTTTGCGGAGAATGTCCGATCCAAAGACTAGTTCTTGTCCTTCTCTGGTTTCTGACAAATTGAGGGGAGTGCGGCACTTGCGTCCATACAACACCTCAAATGGCGCCATCTCAAGACTCGACCGATAGTTGTTGTTGTAAGAGAACTCAGCGAAAGGTAAGCAATCTTGCCACTTGGCTCCATATGCCAAAATGCAAGCACGAAGCATATCTTCGAGTATCTTGTTCACTCGTTCCGTTTGTCCTCCGCTTTGCGGGTGAAAAGTAGTGCTCAAAGATAAATTGGTTCCCATAGCTTCTTGAAGCTTCTTCCAGAACGTCGAAGTAAACTAGGTACCTCGGTCTGACAGAATCTCCTTTGGAATTCCATGGAGGCTCACGATACGGTTGGTGTAGAGGTTGGCTAGCTGGCTTCCATCATAGGTGGTCTTGACGGGAATGAAGTGCGCTACTTTGGTCAGGTGATCGACAATGACCCAAATGGAATCATGTCCCTTGCTTGACCTTGGCAATCCAGTGATGAAGTCCATCCCGAGTTTGTCCCACTTCCATTCAGGCACTTTGAGAGGTTGTAACAATCCAGCGGGTCGCTGATGCTTTGCTTTGACTCTCTAGCATATGTCACACTTAGCGACAAATGTGCTTATCTATCTCTTCATGCCATGCGACCAGAATCTTGCCATGAGGTCTTGATACATCTTGGTTCCTCCAGGATGGATGGAATATGAAGTGTCATGAACTTCTTGCAAGATCAAGTTCTTGTGCTCAACTTTATTGGGCACGCAAATGTGATTTCCAAACCATACGACTCCTTGTTCATCCACTGAGAATCCTGGGGCCTTGCCTGCCTTGATCTTCTTCTTGATACCTTCAATACTTTCGTGTCCCTTCTAAGCTTCCTTAATAATATCGTCCATTGATACATCCATTTTGCATCATGATTTGCCACTGTTATTTAATTTGTTTTGTTGAACAATAATGCTTTGGGGAGTGATTCTATTGCCTTTTCTCTCATAATATGCAAGGTTTACACAAAGAGGGAGAATACTGGCAGCTGGAATTTTGGACCCAAGAAAAGCAAGTCAGAGATACCTATTCTGCACAACTCCAATGCGGTTGAAACTTTACGGAGATCATTTTTGGAATTAATAAAAAATACTGGAGCAAAAATATATCGGAGGCGGGCCACCTGGTGAGGAGCACCCACCAGGGCGCGCCGGGAACCCCCTAGCGCGGCCTGGTGGGTGGTGCTCACCCTGGCCCACCTCCGGAGCCCGTCTTCTGGTATATATTCCCAAAAAACCTAAAAAAATTAGGAGGAGGACTTTCGGGACGAAGTGTCGCCGCCTCGAGGCGGAACTTGGGCAGGAGCACTTTTGCCCTCCGGCGGAGCGATTCCGCCGGGGGAACTTCCCTCCCGGATGCGGAAATAGAAGCTATCGTCATCACCAACACACCTCTCATCTTTGGGAGGCCAATCTTCATCGACATCTTCAACAACACCGTCTCCTCTCAAACCCTAGTTCATCTCTTGTGTTCAATCTTTGTACCAGAACCTCAGATTGGTACCTGTGGGTGTCTAGTAGTGTTGATTACCTTGTGTAGTTGATTACCATATGGTTTATTTGGTGGAAGATTGTATGTTCAGATCCATTATGTTATTCATTACTCCTCTGATCTTGAGCATGATTATTATTTGTGAGTAGTTACCTTTGTTCTTGAGGTCACGGGAGAAGTCATGTTGCGAGTAATCATGTGAATTTGATATGTGTTCGATATTTTGATGATATGTATGTTGTGATTCCCTTAGTGGTGTCATGTGAACGTCGACTACATGAAACTTCACCATTCATGGGCCTAAGGGAATTCATTGTGGAGTAGTTATTAGATGATGGGTTGCTAGAGTGACAGAAGCTTAAACCCCAGTTTATGCGCTACTTCGTAAGGGGCTGATTTGGATCCACATGTTTGATGCTATCGTTAGACTTTGTCTTAATACTTTTCTCGTAGTTGCGGATGCTTGCGAGGGGGTTAATCATAAGTAGGTTGTTAGTTTGAGTAAGAACAACACCTTAGCACCGGTCCACCCACATATCAAATTATCAAAGTAGCAAACACGAATCAAACAAACATGATAAAAGTGACTAGGCGAAATTCCCGTGTATGCTCAAGAACACTTTGCCTATTGCTAGTGATTGTTCTGGCCTATCCTTTTCCTCAAAAGGATTGGGCTACCTTGCTGCACCTTGTTTACTGTTACCGTTACTTGCATGTTACTAATTACCTTGCTATCAAACTATCTGTTACCTACAATTTAAGTGCTTGCAGAGAATACCTTGCTGAAAACCGCTTGTCATTTCCTTCTGCTCCTCGTTGGGTTCGACACTCTTACTTATCGAAAGGACTACGATTGATCCCCTATACTTGTGGGTCATCAAGACTCTAGACAGTGCTCAACGAAACTATGGTACTACTGAAAAAGAATTTTTAGCAGTTGTGTTTGCTTGTGATAAATTTAGATCCTATATTGTTGACTCCAAAGTTATTGTTCATACCGATCATGCTGCTATAAAATATCTTATGGAAAAGAAAGATGCTAAACCTAGACTAATTAGGTGGGTTCTTTTGCTTCAAGAATTTGACTTACATATCGTTGATCGGAAAGGAGCTGAGAACCCCGTAGGTGATAACTTGTCTAGGTTAGAAAATATCCTTGATGACCCACTACCTATTGATGATAGTTTTCCTGATGAACAACTAGCTGCAATAAGTGTCTCACACAACACACCTTGGTATGCTGATTATGCTAATTACATTGTTGCTAAATATATACCACCTAGTTTCACATACCAACAAAAGAAAAAATTCTTCTATGACTTGAGACATTACTTTTGGGATGACCCACATCTTTATAAAGAAGGAGTAGATGGTATTATTAGGCGTTGTGTACCTGAGCATGAACAGGAACAGATCCTACGGAAATGTCATTCCGAAGCTTATGGAGGACATCATGCGGGAGATAGAACTGCTCATAAGGTATTGCAATCCGGATTTTATTGGACTACTCTTTTCAAAGATGCTCGCAAGTTTGTCTTGTCTTGTGATGAATGTCAAAGAATTGGTAATATCGGTAAGAGTCAAGAAATGCCTATGAATTATTCACTTGTTGTTGAACCATTTGACATGTGGGGTTTTGATTACATGGGGCCTTTTCCTTCCTCTAACGGGTACACTCATATTTTAGTTGCGGTTGATTATGTCACTAAGTGGGTAGAAGATATTCCAACTAGTAGTGCTGATCACCACACTTCCATTAAAATGCTTAAAGAGGTTATCTTCCCGAGATTTGGAGTCCCTAGATATTTAATGACCGATGGTGGTTCACACTTTATTCATGGTGCTTTCCATAAGATGCTTGCTAAATATGTTGTTAAAAATAGAATCGCATCACCCTATCATCCTCAATCTAGTGGTCAAGTAGAACTTGGAAATAGAGAAATAAAATTAATATTACAAAAAACTGTCAATAGGTCTCGTAAGAAATTAGATGATGCACTTTGGGCCTATAGAACAGCTTATAAAAATACTATGGGTATGTCTCCATATAAAATGGTATATGGAAAAGCTTGTCATTTGCCTCTAGAATTAGAACATAAAGCATTTTCGGCAATTAAAGAACTCAATTATGATTTCAAACTTGCTGGTGAGAAGAGGCTATTTGATATTAGCTCACTAGATGAATGGAGAACCCAAGCGTATGAAAATGCCAAGATATTCAAAGAAAAAGTTAAAAGATGGCATGACAAAAGAATCCAAAAGCAGGAATTCAAAATAGGAGATTATGTTCTTTTATTCAACTCTCGTTTAAGATTCTTTGCAGGAAAACTTCTCTCCAAATGGGAGGGACCATATATTATTGAAGATGTTTATCATTCTGGAGCTATCAAGATTAATAACGCCGATGGTACTAACCCGAAGGTGGTCAATGGCCAAGGAATTAAGCATTATATCTTAGGTATGCCTATTAACGTTGAAAGCAAGGTTATCCAAACCATGACACCGGAGGAGCACATAAAAGAAACCTTCCGGAACACTCCAGAATACTTAAAAATAGGAGGTACATGATACGGTAAGTAAACGGACTCCGAAAAATCCGCAAAAATATTTTCTGTCAGTTTTGGAATATTTTAGAATTTTAGGAATAAAAAAATTAAACCAGAAGGTGATCGAGGTGAGCACGATACACCAGGGCGCGCCAGGCACCCCTGGGCGCGCCCTGGAGGGTGCTGCCCACCTCGGATGCCTTCCCGACTCCGTTTTCCTTCCAAATACTTGTTTCCCAAGAATAAAAATTCTCTACCCCCGTCTGTTTTGACGACCATATCGTAGAAAAATCCCTTGTTCTTGTTTCGTGCATTGTCCTGACAAATCTGAAAATATGTCGTCTCAAGACTCAGATGGGGAGAGCCATGTTGATCCCTATGTTCCAGACCCGAAGATCTTTAGGGAGATTTACCCCTATCTATGGACCTCGGAGGAGGAACAAGATTATACCATGCAGGAAACAAAAGATGATAGCTCTGAGGAAGAGGATGATCCATTGCCTCAACCCGGAGACATGGATGTGGAATTCAAGAAGTCAAGCCTCCCTAGAAGATACAAAACTAAGGTCCAATTTATCCCGTCTCGTTTTCTGCAGGAAAGCAAGGAGGCCTTATGCCAAAGGATATTAAAGCTTGAATTGGAGAATGATGATCTAAGGGAGGAAAACTTTATGCTTAAATATAAGTTGAAGAAGATGGCTTCTTCAACACCTCCACCTTCTTCATCACCACCACCAAAGGAGACTTGAGTACATGGGTATGGGCACTCCCCTTGGCTTGACCCAAGCTTGGCGGAGGTGCCCCGTTAACGTATCACCACCACTTTTATTCACCTTTACCTATTCTAGTTTTATCTTTAGTTTCTCTTTGCCTTAGTCGAATAAAAGTTTAGCGAGATCTATTTTCGTGTGTTAGTTTTGTGGTCTACCTATCTATGTAATCATGTGAAAGTTATATAATAAAGTTTAGTTTGAGTTTTTGCTTCTCTACCTTCTCGTTGCAATCAAATAAAAGAGGGACACATAAATGAAAAGAATCATATGCTAATCTTATGGTGAGTAATGAGTAGTAAAATTTATTGGAGATTGACAAACATAGCATTGGTCCATGATGCAATTCATGAAAGAATTAATTAGGGAAGAGAAGATTCACATGCAAATACACTATCTTGGACATCTTTTATGATTGTGAGGCCCCATCAAATATTATATGTCAAAATTGTTGACGTTGGACAAGGAAGACAACATAATGATTTATGTTTGTTCATATCCACATAGAAGTTATATTGTCACAGATCCTTTAACATGTGGTGCTTGCTCAATATCTTTGCTAGCCAAAAATTCCGCACTAAGTAGAGATACTACTTGTGCATCCAAAAACCCAAACCCAAACTCTTTCCTTGAGTGTCCACCATACCTACCTATTGACCGAGAAAGATCCTTCAAGTAAGTTGTCATCGGTGCAATAAGGCAATAAAAATTGCTTCTAAAAGTGTTTTGATCAATTAGTGTAAGAGAAAATTGAGCGTTATACAAACTTATGATGGCAAAGTAATAAAAGCGACGGACTGCATAATAAAGGTTGCTATCATAGGTGGCAATATAGCGTGACATTCTTTTACATTAAGGGATTGGGCATAAAAACCAATAAGCTCATGACAACCTCTGCTTCCCTCTGCGAAGGGCCTATCTTTTACTTTTATGCACTTACTTTTATGCAAGAGTCAAAGTATTCTTCCCTATTCCTTTTTACTTTTTCTTTTGCAAGCATCATATGGTGAGGAAAGATCTAGGCACATATATCCAGTTGGATATGGGTGGGCATGAGTTATTATTGTTGACATCACCCTTGAGGTGAGTGAGTTGGGAGGCAAAACTATAAGCCCCTAACTTCCTATGTGTCCGGTTGAAACTTTTTGTTCATGGGTATGTCGTGAGCATTAGCAATCATAGAAGACTAAATGATGGTTGAGTATGTGGACTTGCCAAGAGGCTCCGACATGAGACCCTTCCTGAAAATATTATGAATTGTAGTTGCAAAGTTGACTGAGAACACACTTTGTTGGTTTCCAATAAGGTTTATGCTTCATACTTCTTTGTTGTGATGAATTGTTACTTGTTCATGAGAAGCTTTATGATAAAAATATATTGAAATAAGTTCTTATGTTAGAGTTTGTTGTTGTTATGTTAATAAGCTTGATGCTTCTATGTCCATATTTTGTTTTTATCGACACCTCTCTCTCAAACCATGTGGACATGCTTTTCAATATCGGCTTTCGCTTGAGGACAAGCGAGGTCTAAGCTTGGGGGAGTTGATACGTCCATTTTGCATCATGATTTCCTACTGTTATTTACTTTTTTTATTAATAATAATGCTTTGGGGAGTGATTCTAATGCCCTTTCTCTCATAATATGCAAGGTTTACACAAAGAGGGAGAATACCGGCAGCTGGAATTTTGGACCCAAGAAAAGCAAGTCAGAGATACCTATTCTGCACAAATCCAATGAGGCTGAAACTTTACGGAGATCATTTTTGGAATTAATAAAAAATACTGGAGCAAAAATATACCGGATGGGGGCCCACCTGGTGAGGAGCACCCACCAGGGCGCGCCAGGCACCCCCTGGTGTGGCTTGGTGGGTGGTGCTCACCCTGGCCCACCTCCGTAGCCCGTCTTCTGGTATATATTCCCAAAAAACCTAAAAAAATTAGGAGGAGGACTTTTGGGACGAAGCGCCGCCGCCTCAAGGAGGTACTTGGGCAGGAGCACTTTTGCCCTCCGGCGGAAAGATTCCGCCGAGGGAACTTCCCTCCCGGAGGGGGAAATCGAAGCTATCGTCATCACCAACACCCCTCTCATCTTTGGGAGGACAATCCCTAGTTCATCTCTTGTGTGCAATCTTTGTACCGGAACCTCAGATTGGTACCTGTGGGTGACTAGTAGTGTTGATTACCTTGCATAGTTGATTACTATATGGTTTATTTGGTGGAAGATTATATGTTCAGATCCATTATGCTATTCATTACTCCTCTGATCTTGAGCATCATTATTATTTGTGAGTAGTTACCTTTGTTCTTGAGGTCACGGGAGAAGTCATGTTGCGAGTAATCATATGAATTTGATATGTGTTCGATATTTTGATGATATGTATGTTGTGATTCCCTTAGTGGTGTCATGTGAACGTCGACTACATGAAACTTCACCATTCATGGGCCTAAGGGAATGCATTGTGGAGTAGTTATTAGATGATGGGTTGCTAGAGCGACAGAAGCTTAAACCCTAGTTTATGCGCTACTTCGTAAGGGGTTGATTTGGATCCACATGTTTAATGCTATGGTTAGACTTTGTCTTAATACTTTTCTTGTAGTTGCGGATGCTTGCGAGGGGGTTAATCATAAGTAGGTTGTTAGTTCAAGTAAGAACAGCACCTTAGCACCGGTCCACCCACATATCAAATTATCAAAGTAGCGAACACGAATCAAACCAACATGATAAAAGTGACTAGACGAAATTCCCGTGTACCCTCAAGAACACTGTGCCTATTGCTAGTGATTGTTCTGGCCTGTCCTTTGCCTCAAAAGGATTGGGCTACCTTGCTGCACCTTGTTTACCGTTACCGTTACTTGCTCGTTACAAATTACCTTGCTATCAAACTATCTGTTACCTACAATTTCAGTGCTTGCAGAGAATACCTTGCTAAAAACCGCTAGTCATTTCCTTCTGCTCCTCGTTGGGTTCGACACTCTTATTTATCGAAAGGACTACGATTGACCCCCTATACTTGTGGATCATCATCCATCAAGGTAGGATTTGTTTCGAGGTTGGCCAGAAATCCTGGTGTCACCAGTTCCAAACCGAAGCTTTCAAGTTCTTCATACAAGGAGGGTAGCCTTTCCTTAATCATAGCATTCAAGGAACAAGGCTTTCTGCTTAAGGCATTTTCTACCACGTTAGCCTTTCTAGGGTGGTATTGAATACTAAGGTCATAGTCCTTGATCAACACCAACCATCTTCGCTGCCTCATGTTCAATTCCTTTTGAGTCAAAATATACTTCAAACTCTTGTTGTCTGTGTAAAATCTCACATCGCTTCCCTAGAAGGTAATGTCTCCATTTCTTCAAGGCATGACTGCTGCCAACTCAAGATCATGAGTAGCGTAGTTCGCTTCGTGAGGGCGTAGCTGTCTCGATAGATATGCTACGACTCTGGCTTCTTGCATCAGAACACTTCCAAGCCTGATCCTCGATGCATCACAGTATATCACAAACTCCTTGGAAACTTTCCTCGCACTTCATTGTCCAATCGAACTTATTGTCCTTCTTCAAGAGCCGAGTCATGGGTCTAGCAATGCTCGAGAATCCTTCGACGAACTTGCAGTAATATCCCGCCAGTCGGTGGAAGCTTCTGACTTCCGTCACATTGCTTGGGGATTTTCATTCAGTCACGGCTTCAATCTTGGCTGGATCCACTGACAATCCTTCTGCAGTCAACACATGTCCCAATAATCCAACTTCATGCAGCCGGAATTCGCATTTGCTGAACTTGGCATAAAGATGGTACTCTCGAATCTTATCCAGGACCATTCTCAAGTGTTGCTCATGCTTTTCTTCAGACATGGAAAAGATGTGTATGTCATCGATGAAGACGACAACAAACTTGTCCAAGTACTCCATGCAAACTTTTTTCATGAGGTACATGAAGTAGGCAGGGCCATTGGTTAACCCAAATGACATGACCGTGTACTCGTACAGGCCATACCGGGTTACAAATGTTGTCTTCGAAATATCTTGGGATCTCATCTTCAGTTGGTAGTACCCAGACCTAAGGTCAATCTTGGAGAACACCTTGGCTCCTTTCAGCTGATCAAACAGGTCTTCAATCTTGGGATGTGGGTACTTGTTCTTGATTGTGACTTATTGAGAGATCGGTAATCGACACAAAGTCGAATAGTACCATCCCTTTTTTCCACAAACAGAATAGGTGATCCCCAAGGAGAGGCACTAGGGCAGATAAATCCTTTTCTGAGCTACTCAGCCAGTTGCTTTTTCAATTCAGCCAACTCTTTGGATCCCATCCTATAGGGTTTCTTATAGATAGGTCCTGCCCCGGGCATTAGCTCAATGATGAACTCAATGTCACGGTCAGGAGGCATTTCGGGCAGCTCATCAGGACAGACATCTGGGTATTCACATACCATTGGCACTTGGTCCAACTCAACCCCTGACAGACAATTGACCTGAGGGGCTTGAGCGGAAGGAGGGTTGGGGACATACTTGACTTCAACTACTTGGCTATTGGTCATGGTAACAGTCCGCTTGGTGCAACCTAACAAGCCTTGGTGCTTGGTTAACCAATCCATGCCTAGGATCACATCCACGCCTTGCAACTTCAGGATGATAAGGTCTACTAGGAATTCTACTCCATTGATGACAATCCCAACTCCTTTACATCCTATCTTGGTCCTGAAAACTGAACCCGGGGTGTGTACCAACATATGACTACCCAGAAGTTTAGGCTTCATACCACTCTCTAGTGCAGACTTTTGGGTAACAACAGAATGTGAAGCTCCACAATCAAACATAACGGTTGCTGGGGTTGAATTGACAAGGAACATACCCAGTATGACGTCCGGATCTTCCTAGGCTTCCTCAACGGTGACGTGATTCACACGACTGATATGTCTCCAATATATCTATAATTTTTGATTGTTCCATGCTGATATATTATACTTCTAGGATACTTTTTGGGTCTTTATTTACCAATTTAAAATATTTTTCAGCACTAACCTAGTGACCCAGTGCCCAGTGCTAGTTGTTGTTTTCTGCATGTTTTTTACTTTTTAGGTTTACAGTACCAAACGAAGTCCAATCGCCACGAAACTTTTTATGATTTTTCAAGACCAAAGAAAGACCAGGAAGCTTCGGAAGGAGGCCGGGAGGCACACGAGGGCCCCACCACACATCAGGGAGCATCCTAGGGGGCGCCCTGATATGTGGTGGCCCCCTCGTGGCTCTCCCGACGCCCCTCTCTGGCCTATAAATTCTCTAATTTTGCAAAAAAACAGAACCAGTCCCGAAACCATTTTTACGCTGCCACAAGTCTCTGTTCTGTCGCGAGGACATCTGGAGCTCCGTTCTGGCACCCTACCAGAGGGGGGATCGATCATGAAGGGCCTCTACATCAACCTTGCTGCCCTCATGATGATGTGTGAGTAGTTCACCACAGACCTACGGGTCCATAGCTAGTACCTAGATGGCAATCTCTCTATCTCTTGATCATCAATACAATGGTCATCGCATCTTCGCTTTGATCTATCCGATGTAATCCTATTGTGTGGTGTGTTTGTTGGGATCCAATGAATTGTGGGTTTATGTTGAGATTATTCATGAAAAGTATTTGAGATACCTCTAGTCTATATTGTCTCTTAATTGAGATACCTCTAGTATTTATTGATGTGCTTGGGCGAAGTAGATCGATATTTCATCGGTGGGAGTGGTGTGTTCTGGTAGGTTCAACCCAATGAGTTTCTACATCCCAGTGACAAAGTAGGGGACAGGAGGCGTCTTTGTGTTGTTGCTACTAAGGATAAATTGATGGGGCTCATTCATATTGCTTGAGTTTACTTTGTCTACATCATGTCATCGTTCTCCATGCATTACTCTATTTTACTTAATACTCTATATGCATGCTGGATAGCGGTCGATGAGTGGAGTAATACTAATTGGTGCAGGCAGGAGTCAGCCTATTTTTTTATGGACGTGATGCCTATATACACATGATCATTGCCATGAAAATCGCATAACTATCCGCTTTTCTATCAATTGCCCAACAGTAATTTGTTACCCGCCGTATGCTGCCTACATGAGAGATGCCGCTAAGTAAAACTATGGCCCCCGGGTCTATTCGCTTATATATTTACAAACGCTACAATTACCTCTCTACCTTTATTTACTTTTTATTTTAGTTTTCAATTTACATTTATCAACAATTATCTACACAACTAATTTGCTTGCAAATAACGAGGTCAAGGGGATTGACAACACTCTTGCCCGCGTTGGGTGCAAGTTGTTTGTTCATTTGTGTGCAGTCGCTGAAGACGGTTGAGGATTGATATTCCTATTGGTTCGATAAACCTTGGTTTCATAACTGAGGGAAATAGTTACCTACTTTGTGTTGTGATAACCCGTTCCTCTTCACGGAAAACCCAACACAGATCACGAGTATCAGGAAGGATTTCTAGCGCCGTTACTGGGGAATATCATCATCCACTACCAAGTAACTTCACACAAATTTTCATTCACTTGTTCATCTTTTTATTTGCTGTTATATTTAGCTTGTCTCATAAAAATCAAAAATACAAAAATATTTGTCTTTGCTTGTTACTCGTTTACTTCTTTGCTTGCTGGTTTACTTGTCTTGCTCGTTACTTTGCTTGCTCGGTCACCATTGTGGCACCCCGGCTCAGAGAAGACCGGAACGCCCCGTATTCCAGCCCAAGGACAAGTCTTCTGGAATACGGCACTGTTGGCATAGAACAAATCAGCTCTTTATTACTATGGATAAAATTACAAGGGTACCTGGATTACATCGACATGGCTATACTACGCCTACCTAGGTTATCTCTATGCTAACAGCGGAACAATCTGAGGAAGCAGAGTACTCTTGGCAGCGGAACAACGACTGCGGTGATGGACTCCACTCCGCACGGACTCTAGCTGGAACGCTTATCCTAGCTCGCAAACTCGACATCCACGACAAGCAAGCAAATCATGGCATGACCTTCAAACTGGCATGATACGCCAGGTGAGTACTTTGAATGTACTCGCAAGCTCACGACAACCAAACAATGCAGCAAACAATAGCATGGCAAATATCATATTAAATACTTAAGTGCTTCACTTACTGTTACCAGTCATCAACTTACTCTCAATCGGGTTGTCCCACAACCCTCGGAATACTCATAAGCCATCGAGTACTTCCGATCATACGAAGAGTTCTTCCAACATTACTAACATTGATACAGTTGACCATCTACTGAGGTCAGGACGGGCTGTCCAATACCGTGGTCGCGGCTATTCGAATAGATTTTTACACTCTGCAGAGGTTGTGCACTTTACCCACACGATGAAGCACCTGGCCCTGTCCTCGAGATCCCACTTGGGTGGACCAACGTTGCTTCAACAAAACCTGCCTGACCCGTGACTCTATCATCGTACCACCGGCACTCTTCCTCCCCCGGAGGTCAGCCTTGGGTGGCCCCTGTGTCCTCATGACACCTGCCATCATCGTCGCCAAACTATGTAGACCCAAACGGGGACTCCCAGTTTAAACAACTCAACTGGGCTCACAAGGTTATCGCCGCCTACCGGGCCAGGGTAGCGCGCGCGCATAACCTTCCCTCTTTGGAGGTACCGGTGAAAGGGCACGCGATCAGACCAAGTCAAGGCCGTCCCATACCGGCAAATGTGGTTGCACGAGTATGCCTGGACAGGTGACTCAAGATCAACCACTAAGTTCATTTAATCAATATAGTAGTTTATCACCGTACTAGGATGGCAGCAACTGGGCATTTAACTTAATTACTATGAATTATCATATAGCAAGTAAATGAAAGTAATTCATTTGTAATTGCAAGCAATTCAATTAAATATGTAACGCTATTGAAATACTACATGGAATGGGTGTCCTGGCTTGCCTGGGATGAAGGATCCACCGGAAAGGAGTGCGGAAAGGCCGCGGAGGGATTGCCGGAAATAGTTCTCTCTCGGAGGGGGACTGTTTACGGACAAGGGCAAAGTGGTCATTTCCACTATGTCAAGGCATTATGGAAATGGTACCACCATGACGGGCTCGAGGAGACGAAGAATTGGGCTTTGGAATCACCTCGATCGGAGTTATAGAGAAAAAGATATAGGGGTTTGACTGCCAGGGACTAATATGAAAATAAATATTTAGAACCAGGTCCCTGAGCAGTGCGGCTGGGCAGAGGGCGAAAGCGTATTTTAGAAAATACGCCTTCGGTGAATGGGAAGCGCACTTCGGGGAGTGCGTTTCCACTTAACTCAGCTGGCACCCCTTTCTCTCACCGACAGGTGGGTCCCGCACCCCTTCTCTCTTCTCCCTCCATCTCCTTCTTCCTCCTTCTCTCGTGCACCCGACCGAAGATAGGGGGCTCACCCCGACGGCGACTGCCGGCGATTCCGGCCGTCTCCCGTGGCGTGTGACCTACCCACATGTTCAGTGGGACGAGCCGCGTCGGTGGGTGAGGGCCTCCATCGCCGAGGTGCTTCGGAACGGCGGCGTCTGCGCCCGCGGCGGAGGACGGCGTCGGTCGCCGGTGTGCTCGTGGCTAGAGGCCACCGAAGGGAGGGAGGGATGCCGGGGTGGCTCCAGGGTGGAGGTGGAGGCCTCAGGCGGCGGTAGGGCGGAGAGAAGAGGCCGGCCGAGCTCCAATTTTGGAGAGGGTCGCCGGCGGCCATGGTTGCAATGGAGGACGAGGAGGGCTCCGGGAGCTCGGGAGCAAAGCTGGGAAGGGGAAGAGGAGAGCGGCAAGGGCGATGAGCCGCTCGGGAGGGGCTCGGGGCCTTTAAATAGGCGGGGAAACGCCAGGCTCGGCCACGGCCGCGGCGACGCGTGCACCATGCGCCGGAGCTTCGGGAGTCCGCCTGGAGGAGGAAAGAGGCTTCCCGAGAGATCACGGAGGGAAAGAGAGAGCTCATGCGAGGCTAGGAAGGATCGGGAGGGCTCGGGACAGCACAGGCAACCGGACACGGCGGTGGCAAAACCGGCCATGTCACGGGCGCGGTTACTGCACCACGTAGGAGGAGACATGAGAGGGGGAGAGGGGTCCAGGCGAAGGAAGACGACGCGGGGAAGCTGCTGGACATGGCTAGACGTCGAGGGGGAGAAGAAACCGACGAAACCGAGGGCTCCACTTGCCAGAGCACGCATATGGCTTGGCTGCCCCGTGGTCACCACGCATATGGCGTGCTGCCGAAGTCTTCTGCCCGTCTGAGCTTGTCAAACAGCTCCCTCACTGCTCAAATGGATGAGACATGCGACTGGAAGAAGCTAGATGGCTCTGGGATGAGAGAGACTTGCAAGAGAGGATCCTGACAGCAAGGTGTTTGGAGTGGGGGGGGGGAAGATTCAGCTGGGGATTGACTGTGATATTTGGCTGAGGGAGATCACATACTAGGGTGATCATCTCTGCAAATTTTCAGCTCATCTAGATGAAAATAGATAGCACTTGCAGTACAATGGGTACTACTGGGCAGAAATGCTAATCTGGATGTGGCACTCACACCACAATAGGTATGGAGCTGAAATTTGGAGGAGGCAGGGATTTGGTCATATGGGGAAGCTCTAAAAATTTCATACCATTCGCATGAGCACAAATGGTACTTCCTTCATACAGCATCCCTCTGAGCAGAATCTTAGGAAAATTCCTAAGGAAAAATGGCTAGATAGAATGATCCCAAATTTGGAGGTGATGGATTATATGAGTAGGGGAATGCTCTGGTAAATTTCCAGCAATTATGAAGCAATATAAAATATAGTTGCTTCACAAGAGGGAAATATGACCTGAAACAAAGATTTGATGCTGAAGTCACATAGAAGATGGGATGATGCTCAAATCTTGAGGAGAATCATTATTTGAGCATATGGAGATGACTGCAAAATTCCAACTCATTGGCATACTCTTAGCTAGCACTTGCTTCACAAAGCTTCCTCTGGATCAGAAACTTTGGAAATTTGCCAAGAAATATTTGCTAGCCAATTTGAGTTGAATTTTGTCATGTGGCAATGATCTGGATAGGAAAGAGTTCCCAAAAAGTTTGGGAGCAAGAAAGAAAAGATAAATGGCACTTGCTTCACAAAATGCCATCTGGGGCAGAATAGGAAAAGGAATATTTGAGGAATATTTTTGAACATGGAAAGGATAGGTTTTGACAGATTTGAGGAAGATATGACCCAAACAATTTATGAGAATTATTTGGGAATTTTTGGAATGATAGAAATGTGGGTTGCTTCACAACCCAAGGCAGATAGGGTTATTCCTTTGATAGAAAAAGGAATATTCCCAAGAAAAAGAATATTGGGATTGGCTCAAGATGGAGATGACAAGGTCTTGGGATGGGTTTGGAGGTTGGCAAGCCACTAGGGAAGAGAAATCAAGGGTGATCCTTCCAGGTTCAAGATTACCAGCCAACGGAAAAGCAAAACCAGACCAAAATCAAAAGAAAAAGAAATGGGCAAAAATCCAGGGTGTTACAAACCTACCCCCCTTAAAGAAATCTCGTCCTCGAGATTTGGTTGATCAAGGGTTAAACATAAATATCCCCACTTGAGGAAACCGTTTCCAACTCGGGTTTCCTTTTTGCCTTTGTACAATGCTCCCACTGGATTTTATCTGACCCACTGCCTAGCTTTGGTGTGGTTTGTTTCACGGGATCCTCTTTCTGACAGGTCTTACCTCATATATTACTCTGAGTTCTATCCTTTTATGTCTGCTGACCTGTCTGGGGTGCAATGGATTATCCTGTCTAAATACCTGTCCTTCTCGCAAGTCTGGGAGTTGTTCCTCATGGACGTGTTGTGATGAAGTCCAATACGGACGACCGTCTATTGAGTTGTGAACATATTCTTTCGGTGGACACGAAATCTTTTACTCTTTGCATTGGGTGACTTCCAATGGCTGTGTGCCTTCCACACTCAACTGGTGCTGTGAATCATACCATTTCTCCTGGTGGAATCGAACTTCTTGCAGGGGTTACGGAAACATCTTGGCTAGGTTCACTGCCCTTAGCATCATATCTGTACCAACGACTTGACTGTAGCCTGTCGTGACCAGCGTAAAGGGTACGACTTTATAACGGTATTATCTGCAGACTTGCCTGACGGTGGTCCTAACAGGAAGATCTTGTCCCCAGCAGGTTGTCTTTTGACCGGTTTCCCTAGATGAGGTCACATGCTTTGAGGCAGTTATCATTCTTCTGATCGTTCCATCTGACAGGCTTGAATATCCCCTTCTGATGATTCCGAGAGTGTATAGCTGGCTGAGCGGGTTGACTTGATACGGGGTCCTTGCAAATGGAATAAACCCCGTGGGTGTGTACCCATTGTGATTGGTGTCGAACTAGACTGTTTTGAGTATCTGTACCATGTTGATCTTGCAACCATTATCATACCTGTATGGCCAATCTTGCTCCTTCATTATGGTTCTCTTTGCCTGGATCCTTAGCTGAAAGAGCTTGGCCTGATGGGTTCTGAATTCTTCGGATGACCATGGGTACTGCCAGGTACAATATTCTGGCATGCAAATTACTTGACAAGTTGTAGCTGTAGGGTAACAACCGTCTGAACCCTTGGATGAAGCCAGCAAATAAACCAGTAGCCACCAGAACGGTCTTTACAACTCAGATCTGGGACATTACTGGAGTAACTCAACCCCGACTCAAGACGGCTGAAAATCAGCTCAGAGCATGAGACGGTGTTGATAAGAAGAAAGTAGCAGTTCCCTAAGACGGCCGAAAAACAGCTCAGAGCATAGGGTCGCTGCTACGGAAAGAAATTCAACAGCTGCCCGAGACGGCCGAAAAGCAGCTCAGAACACGGGCCAGTTGCTGACAAGAGAAATAAAAGTCGGCATCCACCCCGGACGGCCGAAAACAGCTCAGAACACAGGCGTGGTGCCGTCACCAAAGAAAGACAACAAGGGTTCATCAGTGTCCCATACAGCTTATCCATGGGTTGTTGGTCATCTCACTGAAATGTATAACTGGCGTTCTTCTTCTTCTTATATAGCTCATGCCATAGTCGGATTCTCACCGGGCTGGCATCATTGTATGACTAATATGGCTTTGGCAGCATGTCCACCATATCTATTAAGTATATTCGGCTGAGCGTTTGATTCCTGAAGCAGGCTTGTGTCCTGACTTACTTTTGCCTTCTGACCAACTGTCGCGGATCTGATCCTTGGAATGCATGGTCATATGCTGCCGACTTTCGGTGGAATAGCGTGTACTGATGTCGATGAGATACCTTGCTGACGAATATTGCATAGCTTGTGCTGGAAGCCATCGAGATTATCTTGCTGAAGAAGACTGAATTGCTCGTGCTTGAACTTTTTGTCAAAATGGATTCCTAAAGAAGACTGGGTACCATACCTCAGAAGCTTTCCCTCTCAAAGACTTGCTAGGGAAGTCTCGGTACCTTAGGCCAGAAGCTTTTGCGGTGGCTTACTGAAGAAGCCTGAGTATCTTGCACTGGAAGATATCCATGTGCCGTATCGGGGAAGACAGAGGGACCTTGCATCGTAAGCTTCTCTGATAGCTTACAGAGAAAGACTGGGTTGCTCATATCTAAAGCTTTCCTTTTTGCCATATGCAAGCTAAGTGCATATATATATATCCCTTAATGTTTCTGCTGTCGGTTACTTGTTGTATGCAACAGGGTATTCAACTATCCTTCTTGCTGAGCACTAAGTTCATAGCACATTCTGACTTGCTTCCAGGACATAGCAGGGTTCAAATTGTACTCATAGCAGACTTAATCCGTGTATATGTATCATACCTTTGATACGAAACATACTGTGGATCGGGCACACAATCTATCGTCTTGCTGATGCAATCATTACTGCTGTTAAGGTTGCACTGATGTATACTTGATGCTGATAACCAATCTAGCCAGGATATCATTTATTTTCATGCCCGATATTCCCAATGTAACGCAGTCTGCTGAAAGTTCTGTATTGCTGAGCTGAGCTTCCAAAGGACTGCCTTTACTGATTTCTGGGGGTCCAGTGTCGGTGAGCAACTTCCATAAGGGAAATAATGTAACACCAAGGGCCCAAAGTAAAAAGCAAAAGAAACGAAAAACACACAACGCAGCAAGATCACACACAAGCAATAATATGCATTCCTACTTAAGCACAAAAATCTCGCAAGAGCTCTGGTACTACGGTCTAACATGCTGTGGCGGTGTGCACGAAAGTGAATTCATGTGTGGAAGGAGTTGGTGTAAACAAAGCTACACCAAACAGGGGCTTACACCGGTTCCATCTGGATAGACACGGTGGCGAGGACGATTTGGTGATCGTGGGTCGGAACACGGGGGTCATGACCACATCATTACCAAGCGTACGGAGTGGAAACCGTACCTGTCCAGAGGATGGATGGCAGGAAGGGATGATGAAAAGAAGTCTTGCGGGCATTGCCCTGTTCTGATAACTAAGATCAGTAAGGATTGCCCAAAGCGATGAATGGGATGGCACAATCCGGGATAGAAACATGTCTATCACCGAAACAATAGAGGTGGCTGAAGAGAATACATTGGTGTGGTACCGGTGCATCAATCCGGCAAGGGATCGACACTACCAGGCACCTTGGCATCACTCCGATGGGACGGAGATAACACGACACCAAGGAACAGGCATGCAAACTGAAGAGCGCAGGTGGTGAATCGAAACCGATGCCACCTACACTCACCAGATCCATCGTTAGTGATAAGATATCTAGTCTATATGCATGCTATGCACAATCAAATGCAACAAACAAGTGCAGCAAACCAACTGGATCCTATACTATCGGTTACTAACGCTTGCGCGGTCTAGGGCGTCCTATAGCCAAACCTCGCTCTGATACCAACTCTTGTGGCACCCCGGCTCAGAGAAGACCGGAACTCCCCGTATTCTAGCCCAAGGACAAGTCTTCTGGAATACGGCTCTGTTGGCATAGAACAAATCAGCTCTTTATTACTATGGATAAAATTACAAGGGTACATGGATTACATCGACATGGCGATACTACGCCTACCTAGGTTCAATGTTCAAGAAACCGTTAACTGGTAGCTGCTCGGTCGGTTTAGGAGTAGCGATTAATCGGTGAATCGGCCTATTAATTGGATTAATCGGCCGACCATTAATCGGTAGATTGAATAGGAACCTACCAACATATATCTAGTTTTTTTCATGTATTATACCTTACTCTCATGCTCCCAGCTATGTAATACACGAAAACATGCTACCCTACACATATAAAAAGCATAGAGAGGAGGTAAAATTATTAATCCTAGCTATTAAGGAGCGGGATGGGGCTAGAAGGGGTTACGAGCCAAAAATTTGGGCTTTGTTTGCCCACCCGCTAATGGGCCAGCAGGGATTAATCGGCATGACAACTGATTAATCGGTCTAACAGGCCAATTAATCGGTCTTACAAGTTAACGCGATGAATAGGTGTTATTCGATTCGGCCACGCAATGAGTAGCGATTAACTGGCCCGTTAACTGATTAATCGGGTGAATTCTTGAACAGTGCCTAGGTTAGCTCTATGCTAACAGCGGAACAATCCGAGGAAGCGGAGTACTCTTGGCAGCGGAACAACGACTGCGGTGATGGACTCCACTCCGCAGGGACTCTGGCTGGAACGCTTATCCTAGCTCGCAAACTCGACATCCACGACAAGCAAGCAATCATGGCATGACCTGCAAACTAGCATCATACGCCAGGTGAGTACTTTGAATGTACTCGCAAGCTCACGACAACCAAACAATGCAGCAAACAATAGCATGGCAAATATCATATTAAATACTTAAGTGCTTCACTTACTATTACCAGTCATCAACTTACTCTCAATCGGGTTGTCCCACAACCCTCGGAATACTCATAAGCCATCGAGTACTTCCGATCATACGAAGAGTTCTTCCAACATTACTAACATTGATACAGTTGACCATCTACTGAGGTCTGGATGGGCTGTCCAATACCGTGGACGCGGCTATTCGAATAGATTTTTACACTCTGCAGAGGTTGCGCACTTTACCCACACCATGAAGCACCTGGCCCTGGCCTCGAGATCCCACTCGGGTGGACCAGCGTTGCTTCAATATAACCTGCCTGACCCGTGACTCTTTCATCGTACCACCGGCACTATTCCTCCCCCGGAGGTCAGCCTTGGGTGGCCCCTGTGTCCTCATGACACCTGCCACCGTCGTGGCCAAACTATTTAGACCCAAACGGGGCCTACTGTCCCAAACGGGGACTCCCGGGCTAAACAACTCAACTGGGCTCACAACGTTATCGCCGCCTACTGGGCCAGGGTAGCGCGCGCGCATAACCTTCCCTCTTTGGAGGTACCGGTGAAAAAGCACGCGATCAGACCAAGTCAAGGTCGTCCCATACCGGCAAATGTGGTTGCACGAGTATTCCCGGACAGGTGACTCAAGATCAACCACTAAGTTCATTTAACCAATATAGTAGTTTATCACCGTACTAGGATGGCAGCAACTGGGCATTTAAATTAATTACTATGAATTATCATATAGCAAGTAAATGAAAGTAATTCATTTGTAATTGCAAGCAATTCAATTAAATATGTAACGCTATTGAAATACTCCATGGAATGGGTGTCCTGGCTTGCCTGGGATGAAGGATCCACCGGAAAGGAGTGCGGAAAGGCCGAGGAGGGATTGCCGGAAACAGTTCTCTCTCGGAGGGGGACTGTTTACGGACAAGGGCAAAGTGGTCATTTCCACTATGTCAAGGCATTATGGAAATGGTACCACCATGACGGGCTCGAGGAGACGAAGAAGTGGGCTTTGGAATCACCTCGATCGGAGTTACAGAGAAAAAGATATAGGGGTTTGAGTGCCAGGGACTAATATGAAAATAAATATTTACAGCCAGGTCCCTGAGCAGTGCGGCTGGGCAGAGGGCGAAAGCGTATTTTAGAAAATACGCCTTCGGTGAATGGGAAGCGCACTTCGGGGAGTGCGTTTCCACTTAACCCAGCTGGCACCCCTTTCTCTCACCGACAGGTGGGTCCCGCACCCCTTCTCTCTCCTACCTCCATCTCCTTCTTCCTCCTTCTCTCGTGCGCCCGACCGGAGACAGGGGGCTCACCCCGACGGTGACTGTCGGCGATTCCGGCCGTCTCCCGTGGCGTGCGAACTACCCACATGTTCAGTGGGACGAGCCTCTTCGGTGGGTGAGGGCCTCCATCGCCGAGGTGCTTCGGAACAGCGGCGTCTGCGCCCGCGGCGGAGGGCAGCGTCAGTCGCCGGTGTGCTCGCGGCTAGAGGCCACCGAAGTGAGGGAGGGATGCCGGGGTGGCTCCAGGGTGGAGGTGGAGGCCTCAGGCGGCGGTAGGGTGTAACACCCCAAAAATTTGAATTTGGTTTTTGCCAGCAAATTCTTATTTTTGTTTTGGAGGAGGTCATTTGAATTTTTTTTTCCAAGAGAACCTCCTTCTAAATAAATTTTGATGGCAATCCTTTTTGAGACCTTTCTCAAATTTGGTTCTGGTCTTAAGGGTTTTTCATCTTGTGATTGTGTCAACACAATTACTCTTGGATTCTTTTACTTTTTCTTTTATTAAAAGAATTCTTTTATTTGGATTTATTCCTTTCTTTTTAAAAAGAATACTATGTCATTCCTTTGCCATAATCTTTCCTAAAGATCTTTCTTCCAAAATCTATCCTATCCACTTTGGATCAAGTCAAGCATCCATTTCCAGCAAGTTTCAACCTATTTTTGATTTTTATTCTATTTAATTCTTTCTCAATTCTTTTCTGTCTTTTTCCTGGACTCCTTTGATTTACAAAGGAAGTACCAGATTTCTTTGATCTTTGACCCCAAGAAAATTTTCCCCAGCTTCTCCTTAGAACCCTCAACCTAGATCACCAAAAATATCCTGGTCCACAGTTCAAAAATTTCAAATTCTGTCCACTGCAAGTTTGGACCAGATTTGCAAATTTGGATGGAATTCATATTTTCTTTCTTCCAAAAATTCTGACAAACATCTGGGAGCCTCTAGATGCATCAAGAGACCCCCTCACCAAGTTTCAGCTCCAGATAAATTTCCCTCGTGCCAAAATCATTTCATCGAGCAGGTGCAGTGCACTGTTCCTGTCAGTCTCAGAAAAGTTCAGTAGGTTCAGAGAGGAGGCAGTATCGTTTCTGACAGAGTTCGTCGTCCATCTCGCCAGTAGCTTCGTTGGCACCTTGCTCACTGCTCCTCCTTCTTATCCTGAGCGCCGCACGGTCGGTTGGCCGGATGTGAGCGTCGGTGGTGAGCCATCCCATCATCTCCGGCGAGTACCGCGGCGACAGAACCTCCCGCTGCGGCCGCCAGAGAGGTGCAGCGAAGATCACCGCAATCCAGCACCGCCCAAACCTCCAGGAGCTTCCGCGTGGCCATCTTATCTTCAGAGCGCGCTAAGGGACACTCGCCGTGGCCTGGGAGGCGCAGAGCACGCTCCCTGCCGCCGACGAGCCCGTGAGGCCGTTCCGTTCAATTCCCGAGCACCAGGCCAAATTAGGCCGAGCTAATGCATTGAATGGAACCTGGGGTCGAATCCGAAGCTGCCGACATCTGCAAACCGCCTGCTAAGCCACTGCCTCGCCGTAATCGCTCGCCGGACTTATCCCGTCTATAAATAGAGCCCCAGCCCCTCCACTCGCTCCAGCACACCTCCTCCTACTCCCATAGCCCCGCCAAGCTCACCAGAGGGACTCGGGGAAGTCTTCTTCTCCGACTCCGGCCGCCCCGATCCGCCTCGGGCTCCCGGTCGATTCGCTCTGGTTAGTGCATCCCTGCCGCCCAAAACTTGCCAGTAGTAATATTTTCCACCGCCCGTTCTAACCCGCGCGTCAATTCGGTGAAAGCAGACCTCTCCGTCGAGATCCAACTTCACCCGACGCCGCCGTCCCCCGGAGAGGAGCAGGTCGTCGCCGTGGTGCTTCCCGTCGACTCCTTCCACTTCTCACCGACGCGGTCCATTCCCCTGAGCATGCCGGTACCCTTCTTTCCCTCTAGCTCGCCGTGGTTCGTCGCCGGCGATCGCCGTAAGCTCTCTGGCGCCGGCGAGCCGTTTTCAAACCTGACAGGTGGACCCCCCCTGTCAGCCTCTCTTCTTTTTTTCGAACCGTTTTCTGTTGGCATATTCGGGCAGAGTACGTTTTCTCTTTGAGCTGGCGTAGTTTCCCCGAAACGTTTTCTGTTCTTTTCAATCTAGCCCCTGGGAAACTTTCTGTTTATAACAGATTAGTCCCTGGATTTGTTTTCTTTATAACTTTTAAACTAAAACTGATTTGGAGTTGATTCTTTTTCTGTCACCTTTATTTTTCTGTCTAGTGTTTTATAGTATTTATTTGAAAAATATTTGGAACAACTTTTTGTCACGCGCGGTATTTACGTTAGAATTTGTATATGTGATTTCGTAGATACCGAGGAAGGAGACGGTGCCGTCAACTTCACCGAGTTAGACTCCGACTACTCCGAACTAGGCAAGCATGTTTGAACCTTTGATATGACGAGTGTTTTGCATGATGTTTTGCATGACATGGTTATGGAAGTATTTGAAATATGTTTTATTTCATACATGATGGGTTACAAGTGAGCCACAAAACTTGATGAGATATGAGGCAACCTAGTCATGTTGTGGCATGATAGGTTGTACGCCGGTATTGTTGGAGCATGCCGGTATTAACAAAGAAAACTGTTTAAACTCCAGTGTTGACATAGATCGAGTCTTGTCCCCGTTCACCTTCTTTTCGTGCTACCACATGTTTTCTGCAAAGAATACGGTTTAGTAAGTTGCAAACCTCTTTCCATGTACACACCAAATAGAGGGGCCGTGATGAAGGTACCATGGCCCTGGATAAAGCCAGTCATCCGGTCAGGGGGCATGGGTGTTTCCGGTTGGACCGAGAAGGGGGCACCCCTTAGAGCGCGCGATATAAATTTGATCCCATGCTATTCGAGGTAGTGGCCTCCCCGTCTTAAGGTTTTTCTGGAACGTTGCCTAGGGTGATTCCTGGCAGCGGGATGAAAAATGGGTGTGTACTGGTCAGATGTGTTTTCTTCTAAAATACCGTAGACGGAACTAGTCCTTTGTGACTACTGAAATCCGTTGACTGTGGGTAAAGAGTACAACCTCTGCAGAGTCAAAACTATTCGAGTAGCCGTGTCCACGGTCAAGGACGTTGGTTGATAGGTCAAGTGTCGGTCTCAGTGTCAGTCTCTGGAGAACTAATATGTTAAACAACAGAAGTGAATTTGGCTGAATGTTATTCTTGTGGATGG
Source organism: Elymus sibiricus (assembly GCA_039707655.1). Lineage (NCBI taxonomy): Eukaryota > Viridiplantae > Streptophyta > Magnoliopsida > Poales > Poaceae > Elymus > Elymus sibiricus. Next base: position 139,587,932 of record CM077669.1, read on the forward strand.
ACTAACCTGTTTATTATTATGATATGCCGAGTATTCCTTGGGATGGTGTTACCTCCTGGATTACTCGTATTTTTAATGATACTGATATAAGCCCTTTCTGTGATGTCGCTCAGACGTCCGACTGTGGCATGCTTGTCATTTACTTTTCAATATAAGCCCTTTCTGTGATGTCGCTCAGACGTCCGACTGTGGCATGCTTGTCATTTACTTTTCAATATAAGCCCTTTCTGTGATGTCGCTCAGACGTCCGACTGTGGCATGCTTGTCATTTACTTTTCAATATAAGCCCTTTCTGTGATGTCGCTCAGACGTCCGACTGTGGCATGCTTGTCATTTACTTTTCAATATAAGCCCTTTCTGTGATGTCGCTCAGACGTCCGACTGTGGCATGCTTGTCATTTACTTTTCAATATAAGCCCTTTCTGTGATGTCGCTCAGACGTCCGACTGTGGCATGCTTGTCATTTACTTTTCAATATAAGCCCTTTATGTGATGTCGCTCAGACGTCCGACTGCGGCATGCTCGTCAGTTATTTTTATTTTGACATAAGCCCTTTATGTGGTGTCGCACCGACGCCCGACAGAGGCACATCTTCTATTTTTTTTTACCTTTCGAGGCGTCGCTTCAGACACCCTATCGGTCTTCTTCTTATTTTATTGGGATTTCGGGAGGACTACCGCCCGACTTCCTTTCTTTATTTTTACTGTGCAAATTTTAAATACCTGTGTGTGTATTATAAATCCTGCTCATGTGCATCATGCTTGCATTTGTTATATCTTATGTCCAAACTATTTGCGAGTACATTCAAAGTACTCACTGGCTTGTCCCTGGCTATTGTTTTGGCCAGATGTTGACGAAGGCGATCTTATGGATGAAGAGTACGATAGCGAGTCCGACGCCTAGAGGAGTCCCAGTCAGTCTCTTGCGATCCTGGAGTTTGTCACTTGTATTATATACGCTTCCGCCACCCAAATAAAATCATCAAGCCTCACCCCGACGCTTGATGCGCTGTAAGATATTAGAGTTATGTCACTCTCACCACTGTGACATATCCACCTTTTTATTTTTTTTACGAGTCAATAGTTATGCCACCACATCCATTGTGACATATCCGCCATTATGTGTAATATTGGCGTGCTTGTAATAAATTGTTGAGCAGCCTCAGCTCAACCCTGTAATATATTCAGTACTACTGGACTTTTGTATCAAGGATTTGTCTACCAGTAAGAAGGATTTTCCGTACTGGCCGGACTATCAGGACGGTTTTTCAATAAAGGTTTTGTTGGAAAACCGGCCCTGACATAGGGCGGAGAGAAGAGGCCGGCCGAGCTCCAATTTTGGAGAGGGTCGTCGGCGGCCATTGTGGCAATGGAGGACGAGGAGGGCTCCGGGAGCTCGAGAGCAAAGCTGGGAATGTGAAGAGGAGAGCGGCAAGGGCGATGAGCAGCTCGGGAGGGGCTCGGGGCCTTTAAATAGGCGGGGCAACGCCGGGCTCGGACACAGCCGCGGCGACACGTGCACCGTGCGCCGGAGCTTCGGGAGTCCGCCTGGAGGAGGGGAGAGGCTTCCCGAGATATCACGGAGGGGAAGAGAGAGCTCATGCGAGGCTGGGAAGGATCGGGAGGGCTCGGGACGGCGCAGGCAACCGGACACGGCGGTGGCAGAACCGGCCATGTCACGGGCGCGGTTACTCCACCACGTAGGAGGGGACTTGAGAGGGGGAGAGGGGTCCAGGCAAAGGAAGACGACGCGGGGAAGCTGCTGGACATGGCTAGACGTCGAGGGGGAGAAGAAACCGACGAAACCGAGGGCTCCACTTGCCAGAGCGCGCATATGGCTTGTCTGCCCCGTGGTCACCACGCATATGGCGTGCTGCCGAAGTCTTCTGCCCGTCTGAGCTTGTCAAACAGCTCCCTCACTGCTCAAATGGATGAGACATGCGACTGGAAGAAGCTAGATGGCTCTGGGATGAGAGAGACTTGCAAGAGAGGATCCTGACAGCAAGGTGTTTGGAGTGGGGGGGGGGGAAGATTCAGCTGGGGATTGACTGTGATATTTGGCCGAGGGAGATCACATACTAGGGTGATCATCTCTGCAAATTTTCAGCTCATCTAGATGAAAATAGATAGCACTTCCAGGGTACTACTGGGCAGAAATGCTAATCTGGATTTGGCACTCACACCACAATAGGTATGGAGCTGAAATTTGGAGGAGGCAGGGATTTGGTCATATGGGGAAGCTCTAAAAATTTCATACCATTCGCATGAGCACAAATGGTACTTCCTTCATACAGCATCCCTCTGAGCAGAATCTTAGGAAAATTCCTAAGGAAAAATGGCTAGATAGAATGAGCCCAAATTTGGAGGTGATGGATTATATGAGTAGGGGAATGCTCTGGTAAATTTCCAGCAATTATGAAGCAAAATAAAATATAGTTGCTTCACAACAGGGAAATATGACCAGAAACAAAGATTTGATGCTGAGGTCACATAGAAGATGGGATGATGCTCAAATCTTGAGGAGAATCATTATTTGAGCATATGGAGATGCCTGCAAAATTCCAACTCAGTGGCATACTCTTAGCTAGCACTTGCTTCACAAAGCTTCCTCTGGATCAGAAACTTTGGAAATTTGCCAAGAAATATTTGCTAGCCAATTTGAGTTGAATTTTTTCATGTCGCAATGATCTGGATAGGAAAGAGTTCCCAAAAAGTTTGGGAGCAAGAAAGCAAAGATAAATGGCACTTGCTTCACAAAATGCCATCTGGGGCAGAATAGGAAAAGGAATATTTGAGGAATATTTTTGAAGATGGAAAGGATAGGTTTTGAAAGATTTGAGGAAGATATGACCCAAACAATTTATGAGAATTACTTGGGAATTTTTGGAATGATAGAAATGTGGGTTGCTTCACAACCCAAGGCAGATAGGGTTATTCCTTTGATAGAAAAAGGAATATTCCCGAGAAAAAGAATATTGGGATTGGCTCAAGATGGAGATGACAAGGTCTTGGGATGGGTTTGGAGGTTGGCAAGCCACTAGGGAAGAGAAATCAAGGGTGATCCTTCCAGGTTCCAAGACTACCAGCCCACGGAAAAGCAAAACCATACCAAAATCAAAAGAAAAAGAAATGGGCAAAAATCCAGGGTGTTACAACCATGTCTCAAGATACTACTAGGTTGTGTGACTTCTCAAATACTAATAATAATTATTTTATTAGTACTCCTATACCACCCGCTACTAGTGCGGAGGATTTTGATATTAATCATGCATTGCTAAATCTTGTCATGAAAGATCAATTTTCGGGAAGTCCTAATGAGGATCCCACGTCACATCTTAATACCTTCGTTGAATTATGTGACATGCAAAAGAAAAAGGATATGGATAATAGTATTATGTAATTAAAATTATTTCCTTTTTCATTAAGAGATAAAGCTAAAGCTTGGTTTTCACCTTTACCTCATAATAGTATTGGAACATGGGATAAGTGTAAAGATGCTTTCATTGTCAAGTATTTTCCTCCTGCTAAGATAATCTCCCTAAGAAATCAAATAATGAATTTTAAACAACAAGATCAAGAGCATATTGCACAAGCTTGGGAGATAATGAAAATGATGATAAGAAATTGTCCAACTCATGGTTTAAACTTGTGGATGATTATCTAAAACTTCTATGCTGGACTATACTTTGTGTCTAGAAATCTTCTAGATTCTTCTGCAGGTGGTACCTTTATGGATGTGACCTTTGGAGAGGCCACAAAACTTCTGGACAACATTATGACAAATTATTCTCAATGGCATACCGAAAGTGGATGCTCTTATGAATATGGTTGCTAGTAAAAATGCTCATGTTGATCCCAATGATATGCCCTTGTCTACTTTGTTTGAGCAAAATAATTATGTTATCGATGTGAACTTTGTCTCGCGAAATAATTTCAACAATAATGCTTATAGAGGAAACTTTAATTCTAGACCGTATCCCGGTAATTCCTCTAACAACTACGGAAACTCTTATGGAAATTCTTCTACAAATTCTCATAGGATACCCTCTGATCTTGAGAACACAATTAAAGAATTTAATAATTCTCAAAAGGTTTTCGACACTATGGTAGAAGAAAAATTGCATGTAGTTGATACTTTGGCTAAAAACATGGTTAGAATTGCTCTTGTTGTGGAAACTCTTAAAGGCAAAGCTTTGCCACCCAAGCATGATTTTAATTATGCTATTAAATCTATCCAAATATCTATTAATGAAAGTAAGGAGAGGACCACGAAGTTGAGAGCTAAGCGGGAATTCTTAGAAAAAGCTCCTCCACCCGGTTTTTACCGGAATCATGATGAAGATCTTAAAATGAAATATACTTATCATATCGAATCTTTATTTAACTCTCTGAATATAAATGATAAAGGGACTGGAGATGAGTCAACTCTAGTTGAGAAGCGTCCCATTTTCTTGGAGGGTGATGATTTTGATGCTAAAACTGAAAAACTTGGGTTTGGAGAGGTCAAAACTTTAACTAGTGATGTGCCCACTATTTTGGATTACAAGGACTTTAATTATTATAATTTCTCTTTAGTAGAATTTATTTCCTGGTTTCAATACATTACTATCTCACCCAGTGCTTATGAACAAACTAAAGCTTTTACCGAACATATAGTAGAAGCTATGATAAAAGCGTAGGATGAGAAACTTAAGCTTGAAGTTTCTATTCCTAGAAAATTGAATGATGAGTGGGAACCTACTATCAAGATTAAGATAAATAAATATGAATGCAATGCTTTGTGTGACCTTGGTGCTAGTGTTTCAACTATTCCTAAAACTCTTTGTGATGTGCTTGGTCTCACTAATATTGAGGATTGTTCACTTAACTTGCATCTTGCGGATTCTACCATTAAGAAACCTTTTGGTCGAATTAATGATTTGCTTATTATTGCAAATAAAAATTATGTGGCTATATATTTCATTGTTCTTGATATTGATTGCAATCCTACTTGTCCCATAATACTTGGTAGACCTTTCCTACGAACTATAGCTGCAATTATTGACATGAAAGAAGGAAACATAAGGTTCCAATTCCCATTGAAGAAAGGGATGGAACACTTACCTATAAAGATAATTAAACCACATTATTAATCAGTCATGATATCTAATTATGGGTGGAGTGTCAAAGATGACAATACTTGAAACAATGCATTATGCCTGGCTAGGGGCATAAAACAATAGCGCTTGTTGGGAGGCAACCCAATATTTATATTTAAATTTTTGCTTTAAACTTTCTGTTTATTTTTGATAACATGATTATTGCCTTTGTAATTATTATGTTTTTGTGTTTAAATTAGTGTTTGTGTCAAGTAAAGCCTTTGGGATGACTCACAAGATGAGTAGAATCGATGCTGAAACAAAACATAAACTTTTGACTCCAGTACAGGGATTTTATTTTTTTACTGGTGCTTGATAATGATATGAAATTTTTACACAGTGTTTATATACAAATGTTAGAGGTTTTCCTAAGGTTTTAGAATTTTATGAGTTATATAAGTATAGGTTCTCTACAGATTGCTACAGACTATTCTGTTTTAGACAGATTCTGTTTTTGCTTGCATAGTTGCTTATTTTGATTATGCTATGGATTTTATCGGGGGGTATAAGCCATGGAGAAGTTAGAATACAGTAACTATTATGAAATTATGAAATAATAATAAATTTATCACAGTACCTCAAGTATGCAATATATTTCTTATACTAACGGATCTCACAAAGTTTTGTTGAGTTTTGTGTGATTGAAGTTTTCAAGTTTTGGGTGTGATCACGATGGACTACGGAAAAAGGAGTAGAAAGATCCCAAGCTTGGGGATGCCCAATGCACCCCAAGTATAATTCTAGGGATACTCAAGCGTCTATGCTTGGGTATGCCCCGTAAGGCATCCCCTCTTTCGTCTCAATCCATCGGTATGACACTTGGAGCTATATTTTTATTCATCACATGATATGTGTTTTGCGTGGAGCGTCGTTTGCTTTTGTTTGCTTTTACTTTCAGTTTGCCACAATCATTGTTTAATGGACACACCTATTTAAGAGAGACACACCTTCATCATAATTTTTTATAATACTCTATGTGCTTCACTTATATCTTTTGAGCTAGGCAGCTGCTCTAGTACTTCACTTATATCTTTTTGAGCACGGTGGCGTGTAGATTTCATAGAAATGATTTCAATCTCGTTCTTCACTTATATTTGTTTGACAGATAATGAATAGTGATGGTAATTTTCATGGGTCATAAGACTAGTCCAAAAATATTAGGTATTCAATGAGTGATAATCAAAACCATCAAGTAGCACATATAGAGAAATTGTGGGTTAATGATATTGATGTGGTAATATGAAAAAGGTGTGAGTCCATAATTGTTGATCCGGAGAAGTGTCGATATTAAGAAAGGTTGACCTTTTTGTTCATCTAAAAAATTAAAGAGGCATGGTGATGATGTGTGAGCATTTCTATTCCTCGTTGAAATCCTATTGTTGTTTCGGGTCGGAAGCGCGCAATGGTTCACTCCTACCAACCTCTTCCCTCTGGGAATGCGAGTAGTACTTTGATCTGCGATAAAACTAATAAATTTTGCAATAAGTATATGAGTTCTTTATGACTAATGTGAAACCATGGACATACGCAATCTCACCTTCTCATATTTGTTAGCCTCTTCGGCACCGTGCATTGCCCATTCTCACCTCGAGGATCGGTGCAACTTTTGCCAGTGCCTCCAAACCCCGTGACATGATACGCTCTATTGCACATAAGCCTTATTATATCTTCCTCAAAACAGCCACCATACCTACCTGTCATGGCATTTCCATACACATTCCAAAATATATTACCATGCAAATTCCATCGTCCCTTCACATGACTAGTTTGTTCATCATCATATTGCTTTGCACGATTATATAGAGTTGACATAGTATTTGTGGCAAAGCCACCATTCATCATATTTTTGATACATGTCACGCTAGATCATTGCACTTCCTGGTACACTGGAAGAGGCATTCATACAGAGTCATATCTTCATATCAGTTCTCCATATCGAGTTGTAAGTAAATAAAAGTGTGATGATCATCATTATTAGAGCATTCTCCCAGTGAGGAAAGAATTAAGACTATGATTCTCCCACAAGTCGAGATGAGACTCCACACAAAAAATAAGGATGGGGGAGGCCAAATGAGCCCACCATTCGAAAGAAATGAGAGAAAATGAGAGAAGGGACTTTGCTACTTTCTTTTACCACACTTGTGCCTCAAAGTGGCACCATCCTCTTCATGTAGAGTCTCATGATATGCCACTTCCATATGCTAGTGGGAATTACCTATTCATTATTACAAACTTGGCTTGTATATTCCTATGGCGGGCTTCCTCAAATGCCCGCGGACTTCATGAGCAAGCAAGTTGGATGCACACCCCACTTAGCTTCATTTGAGCTTTCATACACTTATAGCTCTAGTGCATCATTTGCATGGCAATCCCTACCCCTCGCATTGACATCTATCGTTGGGCATCTCCATAGCCCGTTGGTACGCCTAGTTGATGTGAGACTATCTTCTCCACTTTTTACCCCTTTGATATCTATCACCATACTCTATTCCATCTAAATGCTATGTCCAATGGATCACGCTCATGTATTGCGTGATGAATAAAAAGTTGATGCATATTGAAAAAGTACGATCCAATTTCCTGACTTGGACACCGTGGTGCTTAATATTTGTATTAATGTGGTGAAGATTGAGGCATGCCTTGCTAATATAATAAGATGAATAGGGGAGGGTTAAACATTTCTTAAGGATCGTATACTTTTAAGGATTAATGATTTTGTTTCTTACACTTCGAATATTGTTGTGTTAATATTTATTGATTCATCTTTTCTCAAAGAGCATACATGCATAAGATTACATAATGGATAGCATGTCACATCAAAAATTCTGTTTTTATCATTTACCTACTCAAGGAAGAGCAGGAATTAAGCTTGGGGATGCTTGATACATCTCGAACGTATCTATAATTTCTTATTGTTCCATGCTGATATATTATCATTCTAGGATACTTTTTGGGTCTTTATTTACCAATTTATAATATTTTTGAGCAGTAACCTATTGACCAAGTGCCCAGTGCCAGTTGCTGTTTTCTGCATGTTATTTACTTTTTCAGGTTTACTGTACCAAACGAAGTCCAATTCCACCAAACTTTTTGATGATTTTTTCTGGACCAAAGGAAGACCTGGAAGCTTCGGAAGGAGGCCGGGAGGCACACGAGGGCCCCACCACACATTAGGGCGCGCCCTAGGGGGGCCGCGCCCTGATATGTGGTGGCCCCCTCGTGGCTCTCCCGACGCCACGCTCTGGCCTATAAATTCTCTAATATTGCAAAAAAAAACCAGAAGCAGTCCCGAAACCCTTTTTCCGCCGTCGCAAGTCTTTGTTCCGTCGCGAGGCCATCTAGAGCTCCGTTCCGAGACCCTGCTGGAGGGGGGATCGATCACGGAGGGCCTCTACATCAACCTTGCTGCCCTCATGATGATGTGTGAGTAGTTCACCATAGACCTACGGGTCCATATCTAGTACCTAGATGGAAATCTCTCTATCTCTTGATCTTCAATACAATGGACATCACATCTTCACTTTGATCTATCTGATGTAATCCTATTGTGCGGTGTGTTTGTTGGGATCCGATGAATTGTGGGTTTATGTTCAGATTCTTCATGAAAAGTATTTGAGATACCTCTGATATATATTGTCTCTAAATTGCATGATCATTATAGCTTCGTAATGCTCTCCGATTTATTCATGTGCTTTGGCCAAGTAGATTGATATTTCATTGGTGGGAGTGGTGCGTTGTGGTAGGTTCAACCTGATGAGTTTCTATATCCCAGTGACAAACTAGGGGACAAGATGCATATTTGTGTTGTTGCTACTAAGGATAACACGATGGGGTTCATTCATATTGCTTGAGTTTACTTTGTCTACATCATGTCATCGTTCTCCATGCATTAGTCTGTTTTACTTAATACTCTAGATGCATGTCCGATAGCGGTCGATGAGTGGAGTAATAGTAATAAGTGTAGGCATGATTCGGACTATTTGTTTATGGACGTGATGCCTATATACACATGATCATTGCCGTGAAAATCGCATAACTATCCGCTTTTCTATAAATTGCCCAACAGTAATTTGTTACCCACCGTATGTTGCCTACATGAGAAATGCCGCTAGAAAAAACTATGGCCCCCGGGTCTATTCACTTATATATTTACATACACTACAATTACCTTGCTGCCTTTACTTACTTTTTATTTTATTTTCAATTTACAATTATCTACACAACTCATTTGCATGCAAATAACGAGATCAAGGGGATTGACAACCCTCTTGCCCGCGTTGGGTGCAAGTTGTTTGTTCATTTGTGTCCAGACACTGAAGATGGTTGAGGATTGATATTCCTATTGGTTCGATAATCCTTGGTTTCATAACTGAAGGAAATACTTACCCACTTTGTGCTGCGATAACCCGTTCCTCTTCACGGAAAACCCAACGCAGATCACGAGTATCCACGACCCTTTCCATTATTGGGCTGGTTGCGAGGATCTTGGTTCCTTGGTGGCGCTTCACGACCTTTACCTTGGTTCAGCGCATTGGGGTGCGGTGCATCTGGCTTCTTGTTGGGGCACTTCCTATAGATGTGCCCAGGCTGACCACATCCAAAGCAAGGGACTTGGCCTGAGTTGGTGTTGTTCTTGCCGCCATTGTTGTTATTGGGTTTGTTGTAGGCAGGCCTGGGATTGGCATACTGCTGAGGCTGGTAGCTCGGACGATGTGCAGGTCTCCTGGCTTGCTGAGGCTGATAAGTTGGCCTAACTGGGGCTGGCTGCCATGGGCGAGGCTTCTGGTTGCTGGAACTACCCTTACTGATCATCTTGCGCTTGCGAGTGTCTTCCATGGTAGGACGCTTGTCTTCGAGCTTGAGAGCCTTGTTAACTAGGTCGAAGAAGGTCCGATAGTCACAAACAATGAGCTAATTATGTAGGGCTTGCTGGAGTCCTTCCATGAAGCATTCCATCTTGGTTGCCTCAGTGTTGACATCTTCAGGGGCATACCTCGACAGGTGGTTGAACTTTTGCAGGAACTCCTTGACAGAGCCACTTCCTTGCTTCAGCGCTCGGAACTCATGCTTCTTGATAGCCATAATCCCAGAAGGAATGTGGGCCTTGCGGAAACCATCCTTGAAGTCATCCCAAGTGATCACATGGTCGCCTTGCATGACCTTGAATCCATCTCACCATGCTCTGGCGGTACCTCCAAGGAAGTGAGAGGCATAAAGCATCTTCTCATGATCCTCATTGCATTGACCAGTGCAAGAAGATCCTTGATGGTGTGGATGCACTCAGTGGCATCCAATGGTTCAGCAGTCTCGGTGAAGGTTGGGGGCGAATTCCTCATGAACTCTAACAGAGTGGAGCGGACATTGTCATTCCTTCCTTGTTGCTGGTTGTTCATAAGGACCCGAGCCATCTACCGGATAGCGGTAGAGTTGGCTTGGCGTTCCCCCCGGAGAACTTGGAGAAACTGAGCAATGGTCATGTTCTTCGGTGGAGGTGGTGGCGAGGGAATGTCGCCTTGTGGCTGCTCCTGGTGACCTCCGGCCTGAGCAGACCCACCAGCTCCCTGCTGCTGGCTAGGGTTACCGGCGTCGATGTTGCCAAAAGTGTTGGTGGGGGTTGTAGTTACCATCCTGTTTGGAGCAGCCAAGTCAAAAAACTAGGGTAGAAGAGACGGGGGAGCAAAAATAGAGGAAGCACGCCTAAGGCGATTGGTTTAGTGCAACTGTGATCAAACCGAGGTTGAAAGACCAACACATAATATTAAGATAAGATAGATGTTTCAGTCGCTCACATGTTGCCTCGGTCAAAAGCACGACTTGCATCAGGACACAAACAACAAAAACAAATAACAAGCACGCATGGTTTCATATGTACCATTACATGGACTCGACTTCGCATGAGGGGTACATGACTTACCCTGCCCTAGGGGTTCTCGGACTCAAGTGGTGGAGTGCTCGGTCTCGTACTCACGCTCCTTTGGGTCTTCCTCCTTGTCATCATTCATACAGGTGGTGTCTCCGGTCGAGGGGGTTGGAGAACGAGGAGGTCCATCCAGACGACGCTTCGTCGGTGGCTCGGCAAAGAGGACACGATACTCCTTTGCAATCATGTGACGACGACAAGTGGGAGCGTCTCTAGCTAGGGGTACTCCTCCTCTGTAATCGATAGCTGGTCGTCCCTCGAGGGATCCATCACTCTTGATCTTGTCTGGCGTCATCTTGGCTTGACGAAGTAGCTCTCGGGTGTGGTGAAGTCCCTTGCGGAGCTTCACGAACTCCTTAATCAGGTTGTGAGCCAGATTGTCGGTGGAGAGGCTGAGGTAGGTCTGGAACCTGAGTGGTGTTCCACCTCCTTGGATGGGACCAACATGCAACTCTCACCAATATCATCCTTCCTGAAAGGTAGGTGGCGAGTAGCTGGCTGGTCAGTAATCTCGGGAATGATGTCTCGAAGGTGGATAAGTGCCTTCCGTGTAGCCGTCTCAACTGCGATCACCAAGGTCTCCATGTCTGGTACTTCAAAGAACCAACTCGTCAGGGAGTCGTTTGCCTTCATGACCACATCAACGTGGTAATTATTCATGGTGGCATCGACCCAGTGCCCGTGGAAGAGGAAAACGGGTAGTCAGCGAAACTGGCACTTCTCCAGGCTATCCTCAAGGAGTAGGGGAAAGCCGGATTCTAGGAGGTCCTCAGGTAAGACGACAATCTACAAAGATTTCAGGGAAGGGATGTCAGTGAAGTTTGAAATGAGACTAGGAGAGATAAGACATGCAGAAATTCCTAAGTATAGGTACTAGGTATAGTTTTGAAAAGGATTTTATCCTAACTAACATCCATTCTAACTAAGGCTTCCTACGTCGGGATGGCTCTGATACCAGCTCTGTGGGTACCCCGACTGATGGGTCGTGATCACCGAATGCACGTGTATAGTGATCCCAGATATCAATGCTCACTGAACAAATAGAAACTGAATAACAAGAGTCTTACATCCATACATACTGTCATACACAAATTATGACCATTATTTTCAAGTCTTACATAGATAGGGCCATGAAGTCCAAACAACAAACATCAACTCACAGCACAAATCTTGAAAGATCGTGTAGGCCCATGCCATCTGGCTTAACCCTACAGGCCTTCTGGCTGGGAAGCGTTCAAATTCACATGTTCGTCACCAAGGTACTCTTCACCATATTCCTATTCTTCCATGCCTGGCCAATTAAATAACAAGTGGCAAGCCAATGAGTACTTTGAATGTACTCGCAAGCAACCCATGTTTGGAACAAGGTACAACAATGCATGATATAGCACTAAATAGGTAATTTTGCGCAAAGCTAATTGGAGTACAAAGACATGTCCTATCAACTTGTAAGCATGCATCATGAGGTTACGGTATCCATGTGAACAGGTTACTGTTATCAATATGAATAGAGGTTGAACATCTCATGCTCAATCATCATGTCAAGTCAACCGACTCAACTCAAGTATTCTTTTCCCACACACACACCAAGTTTAGTAAAACACTGGACGTAGTTTAAGCAACACCACCCAACTGTCGTTGACCATGGACACGGCTATTCGAATAGTTTTGCACTCTCCAGAGGTTGCACACTTTACCCACAAGACTTGGGAAAGTTCCGTGTCAAGCCACGACTCACGGTATATTACATACCCGAGGTATGTACCCAAACAATGCCTTTCTCCTGACGATATATACTAACAAAGAGTCGACTCGTTGGTACCCAACCCGCATGATGTACATCACAAGTACCATCCATGAGAGGACCAACGGTGTGCCCGGTGTCTATGAAAACAGCCCATGGTCATCCTTTCCGGCACAACCCCGTATCGAGAGTGACGACATCACTCCCACCACTAGTAATGCGGGATCTCTAGTAGTATCGACCAAAATTATCAACAAAGCCCCATCCCATAAGGGTATCGTGGTTGTACATGTTAGGTTGGGAATGGTCGACAAATCTTAAATCTAATCCATTTTTGAAAACACACACACACAACTTGGTTCGGTACACCACTTCTTTCTCAAGTGGTTACCTAGATAATCCTCTCCCCCAGGCATTAGGGGCACCCGACGGGTTTTCGAAAAGTCTTTGGAAACACTTTGTTCCAACACCTTGCATATTCCCATCCCACTTCCGTAGAAACTACTTTAATATCGTACCTATTTCCCACCCACACAACTCTAAGCAGAAAGTAGAGTCATGACAATGCAAGTATCAACGAGGAAAGTAACAGAGGCAACCCATCAAGGTGGTCAACATATCATCATGATTCCGATGCATCAATTTAAAGTGCGATATGACATGCATAAAAAGGTTTCATAGACATGGTGAAGGGGCTACTTGCCTGGCTCAACAAAGTCCTCGGGGTCTTCAAATCCTTCGGGTCGAACTTCTTCTTCAACAACGCAATCTATCATCGCAATATAACGTGTAAAAATAAGACCATGGCAAAAACATGGAAAATACATCATTCCTAAAAATGTCAAACCACTTTTGTAAAATACTAGGGTGAAAACTAAAAATACCAAAATTATTAGTTTCTGGTTTTGGAGTGTCAAAAATGGTGAAAAGAATTTTAACAGAGATTTAAAATGCTTTAAAAAGGGTTTCAAATAAAAACAATATATAAAACATTTTCCCTGGGCCAAAGCTGGCCGCGGCTGGGCCGGCTTGGAGCCACAGTGGCACAACTAAGCCAGGCTCGCGTGCGCCGCCAGGTTGCAAACCTGACGCTTAGGTCCCAGCAGCAAAGACAGAGTGGGGCGCGGGAGAGAGATGGGAGTCTGACGGGCGGGCCCCACCTGGGTCGTCGTCAACCTCTGGTCAGAGGGGGCGGCGAGCTCACTGGGGGCATTCCCGGGTAAGGCAAGGGCAGATGCGCATAGGAATGGGCTCGGGGAGTCGTCGCCTATCGGTTGGAGGTGGAAGAAGTCGCCGAAGAGGCCCTGGTCGCCGGCGACGAGAGGATCGTGGTGGAGGAGTGACGGTGATGACCGTCCTCGATGCCTGGAGCTGCAATTCGAGCGGGGAAGAGAGGGAATAGGGTCAGGAGGTTGGTGCGGTTCCAGATCGGGCGAGAAGAGGGGTGGAGGAGCTCCCTACCGCACGTACTACGGCGAGCCGAGGCGTCGGAGCTTCAGTCGATCCCGAGCACAAAGAGGTCCGAGAGCTCTACAGGCGGTGCAAGGTCTCTATTGGGAGTGGGAGAGGGTGACCAGAGGGGAGAGAAAGGCCCGAGGCGGCTTTTATAGGTGGGGCGAGTTGCACCGTGGACCCGTGCGTCGGCGAGGTCACAGTCGTCGCTAGAGGCCACGGGAGGGCTCGGCCTCAAGTCAGGGGAGTTCCTGGGGGTGGTCTAGGCCCAGGGGAAGAAAGAGAGAGAGCGGGCAAGTGCCAGAGGCGTCGCTCGTATAAGGCCAGCGGTTGGTCACTTGGGGCGGCGGCGGGCATGCGCGGCAACGGTCGCCGGAGGGAGAGAGAGGAGGGGTCCGACCATTTGGAGGGTTGCAGACGTCGAGAGAGGCTCGAGGGACAAGGTCCCACATCCCAATGTGGTCGGGGGCCTCGGGATGCTCTGGCTACAGTGTGGTTGGGCACTGTAGCACGCTCCGGAGCACACCTTTGGCATGACATGGCATGCTCTTGGTGCATAGGGCGTGGCCACTCTTGTCCAGAGGATCTAGGGGGAGTAAACCAAGCCGGGGAAGGCATAGGATGCTCTAGAAGTTGCCTTGCTTGAGAAGGAAAGCTGAGAGGGAGAGAAAACATGTTGTCCAGATGGTAAAAATGGAGTTTTTACCCCCAATCATTGAGGTGGGGACTTGGGGTTCTCAATGGGGTTAGACGGTGACTGGTAAGAGCTCTGGTAAAATTTTGGAGTGAAGTAGAAGAGTGGAAGGGGTCAAAACAACTGTTCTACCAACCTACCAGAAGGTGTTTGATGATTGATTGGGGAAGATAAAATGCTCTACTTGCTATGATAATTACGAGGATAAACTAGAAGATTAAAATGAGGTTCAGCACCAAGTTTGAGTTTATTTGAAGAAAGTTGACGATGCAACTTTTATAAACCCTAGAAATCAACAGAAATAGGTATCTTTAGATCTGATCATGCTAAGGTATTTTCCTTAATGCTCCACTTGGTGTGGTGGCATCATTATGGAATTAGAGCATATCCACAAAATTTGAGATCAAAAGGAGATAGTTGGCAATGTAGAGTATCTCAATTTTTGATCTGGACAGAGAGGGTTTTGGGGCATTTTGGTGAACCAAAAATATTGGGATTGAGATGAAACTTCGCAAGTTCATCAAATATGGAGAATATTTCTTATAGAAATATTTCAAATGCTTGAAATAGGCAAAAAGGGTTTTGGAGGGTTTTGTCCAATATTTTGAACATGATCATGTGTTGAAACACATATATATGGAATATATATGTCCACTGAGTTTCCCTAAATTTTCTCAAATATTTTGAAAACATATTAATAATTTGTCCCTAATAAAGACCATTTCTGGCCTCCGAAAAAGGCATTTAATTAAAATACAAAAGTAACTTATAAAAATATATTTTTGTGGTTTTGGGAAGTCTTATATATAATATGATCCAAATAAAATAGTTTAGGAAAAATACTTTCCCTAATTTGAGGACTTGTAGTAGAAACCTCAATTCAGGGGGTTTTGAAAACCTAAATAAAATAAATGGTTTTTTTGTGAAAATATTATTTTATAAGAATAGTTTTATGTCCTATACACATGGCATGATCATTAGGCAAGGACTTGGATTAAGGAGATGAGTTTTGAGAGAAGAAGGATTTTTGTAAATTAAACACAATCAAGCAATCAAAGCAAATAACAATCAACTCAACAGACACAAGCACACAAAAAGTTTTAATTGGTCCAAATTTTTAAACTCATAATCATAGCAAAGTGGTACAAACACAGGGTGTGACACCTAATCATGTGTTTTTTTGATGAAATTGAGTGTACGGTGCAACCGTTATCGCTCCATATTCAGGCTCAACGTTTTCACCCCAATGTTTTGACCCTGAAAATCCAACCCTTGGTCAAAAAAGTCATCATGCTCAGCCTCTACGATCATGTTATGCAAGATCACACAACATGTCATCACCTCCCACATCCTTCGAGTCCTCCATGTTCCATCAAGGTGTTGAACAATAGCCCGTCGAGACTGGAGCACACAAAAAAGACGCTCCACATTCTTCCTATCTAGCCCTCTTCTATCCTACGGGCTTAGAGGTTGTCTTGACAATCGAGGACCACTGAGGATAGACAACATCAGCTAGCTAGTATCCCTTGTTGTATTGTTGGCCATTGATCATAAACTTGACACCTAGGGATTGCCCTACGCCAAGCCTCGCGAACACCAGACAACGTTGAAGCACATTGATGTCATTGTGAGAACTTGTCATGCTGAAACAAGAGTGCCAAATCTAGAGATTGTGATGCCACAACCTGAAGAAGGACCATGCTTATCTACAGACACACGAGGGGAACTCACACATGCGAAACTGAGGGAGAGAGATGACACATGTGATGTGACGGATGGCTCTTGTGCCCCTCTCTATCCCTCCTACGAGCGCCCCGGCCGCGGTGGTCATCGTTGCGCTCCCTCCCCACCCTCCTTCTCTGTCCCGAGCCCCCTCCCCTCCTATCCTCCTCCCCCTCACTCCCTACGCTGTCTTCGTTTGCATGGCTTCCTACCACGCTGGTGCGGGCGAATCGCTTCTGGGCTTTGGATGGGTCCTGGTCCGATTCGGGGTCTGAGTGCGATGATGCTCCTCCGGTGGCGGAACAGGTGGACGTGATGGCTCTGGTGGCACGTGTGGTGGGGTGGACCCATAAATTTGCTCCCGGCGATGGTTGGTCGCAGGTGGGACGTCGTGATCGACGCGTTGGTAAGTTCGTGTTTCCCTCCCCAGCCTCGGGATTTCTTCGTCTCGTGCCATTGTGTCTTGATAGGTTCTTGGAAGTTTCGGATCTGGGGTCACCAGCCTCCTCTGCCCTGGCCTCGCTGGCATCATGTGGCGGCCTGCTGGCAACGACATAGTTGGTGAGGGGTGGGACCCTAGAATCGGGGTGTGTCAGAGGCTGTGGTGAGTGGCACGGGTGGGCTGCTGGCTCGGCCTGTGGAAGATGGTGCGAGTGGGCTGGTTGTGGGCCCGATCTCTGTCTTTCCCCATGGCTGAATCCCCCTCTCTGGCCCAGGTGGTGAGCCGCCTAGTATGGGATGCGATGGGCCTGTGCCCCAGCCCAAGTGCTCCGTGCCTATTGGCTGAGTGCTGCTGGGGTTCATGTCGATAAGAAGGGGTGCGTGTGACCTGACCCCAGGGTTTCCGGCTTCTAAATCAGATGTGCATCGCTTCCCTTTCCTGAGCTGTCGTGTTGTGAGATCCAACCCCGCTTCTCCCCTCTTGCACTCATTCGTGGAAGTCATTGGTAGGGACATATGTCATGGGGTCTTCGTCGGAGGCGGTGTCTGGGGGCAAGCGGCGCCATGAGGGCTCAGTGGAGGCGGCCTTTTACCGAGAGTACGAGCTCTCCCTCTGCTCGAAGCTTGAGGCGCAGTGCGAGGTGCGCACGCAGGTGGATCAGGAGCATGAGGCATGGTCTGTTGGCCCAAAATGGCTCCAACAGGACGAGCATGCCCGCGAGGTGGCAGTGGTGGCGGATGCTAGCACGGGTGCTGGATACGGCAAGTTGCAACCTCCTGCGGCTGCTTGGTGGGGGAGCGCGGTGGCAGATCCATGGGAGGCAGCGGCTTCTAGTTCAACTGTGGCCCTGGTGGTGCCCAGATCTACAAGCCCTCTTGGTCCTATAGCGCCCCTCGCTCGGGCGCCGCTGGGCCTGGGGCTCGTGGTCGTCCGTTTGGTAGTGGTGGCGGTGGCGAGGGTGCATGCGGTGACTGTGGCCAGCAATTTCAGTGCGGGGGATATGACCCCTCCTCCTTCTCCTACAAAGCGTGCAAGATTTCTCTGTGTGATCCTGGCTGCTCCTCCGATGCAACCGGGGATGGCATCCTCCCCCTCTGTAGCTGGGTGCTCCGCCTCCAAACGGTTCCTCTTCCACCCTCATTTGCTTCGCTTGCCATTGCTCGGGGCACTCTCCTGATGCAAGTTTCCCCCTTTCTGCCTCATATGTCGCTACGAGGGCCACCTGACAGTAGATTGCCATGACCGCCATAGGTTTCCTGCGGTCAAGCAGTTCGGGCTTGGGTTGCCTTGTTGCTCCTTCTTCTCACTCCATGGTGATGTTCACATGGCTGTGGTGGCGCTTGCTCTTTCCAATGCGGCCATCATTTTGGTGTAATCTCAGGCAGTGTCATCACAAGTTATCGTGGATGAGCTCAAGGAATGGAGCCTTGAGAGCTGGGATTGGCAGGTCCACCAAGCCTCTGTATGTTAATTTGCGTTGGATTTTCCTTCAAAGGAAAGCTAGAAAATGTATGTCTTCGTGTTATAGCTTCACTATGCCCTTAACCAAGGTGTCGGTGTTGAAACCGGCGGATCTCGGGTTGGGGGTCCCGAACTATGAACCTAAGATCGATGGTAACAGGGGGCGAAGGAGACATTGTTTACCCAGGTTCGGCCCTCGTGAGGAGGTAAAACATGTCACACCCTGCATTTGTATCACTTTGCTATGCTTTGGATTTACAAATTTGGAACCAATTAAAACTTTTGAGTGCATGAGCTTGTTTGATTTGTTTGATGCTTGCTTGCTTGATTGAATGTGTTTGGCACTCATAGATTCTACTCCTCTCCATAGTCATCTTCCTTGATCCAAACATCTTGCCCAATGATCATACCATGTGTATAGTACCTAAAACTATTTTTATCAAAATTTATTTTGGCCGAAAGGAGTTATTCAAAATAGGTTTTCATAAACCCCTGAATTTTGGTTTGTACTACAAGTCCTCAAATTGGCAGGAGTATTTTACACGAAAGGCTTTATTTGAAACCCACTATATATATGACTTCCCAAAACCACAAAATATTATTTTTAAAGATTATTTTTCTATTTTATTTAAAGGCTTTTTCTTAAGGCCAGAAATGGTCTTTATAGGAAAAATATATTTTAATGCTTTAAAAATATTTGAGAAAATTTAAGAAAACTCAGTGGAAATATAGTTTCCATATATGTGAATTTCAACACATGGTCATGTTCAACATAATAGGCAAAACCCTCCAAAACCATTTCTGCTTAAATCAGGCATTTAAAATATTTCTATCGGATATATTCTCAATAAAATCCAGGAAAATTCCAGCAAGTCACACATGATAAATGTGATGATCTTGCAAAGTTTCATATCAATCCCAATTGATTTGCTCCACCAAAATATTCCAAAAACAGTCCTGACCAGAGTCATGTTTGAACAACTTTACATAGTGAAGTTTTCCAATTGACCCCAAACTTTGTGGGCATGTTTTAAACCCCCAAATAATGATACCACACCAAGTGATGGATTTGGGAGAATAGGATTGCATGCTTGGATCAACAGAAATCTGATTCTGTTGAATTCTAGGGTTTTCAAGTTTGTACTGTCAACTTTCTTCAAATCATCTCAAACTTGGTGGTCCACTCTATTTTTATCAACACTTTCATCCTGTAAAATCCCATGGCAAGAAAACTCCATTTTCTTGCCCAGATCAACATCAAACTCCTTCTGGTGATTTGGTAAACCCCCTGGTTTCACCCCTTCTACTCCTCTCCTTCACACCAAATTTTTACCACAGTCCATTGTCTGCATCATGTAACTCCAGTAGCTCTCCCTGGACAAGCCTCAATCATTGAAGGAGGTAAAACCCAATATATCTCTCTAGACAGCAGAACAGCAACACTTTCACCTCTCCCTCATCTACCCAGTGGCTTGCAGATCACTCAAAGCCCCCTACCAATTTCCTACTCCCCTAGATACCCTGGACATAAGTGGCCACGCCCAAAGTGCCACAGGCATGCCATGGCATGCCAAAAAGGGCGCTTTGGAGCGTGCTACAGTGCACCCGAGCACTGTAGCCGGCACCCATCCCGAGCCCCGACAGCCTTGGGAGGCGGGATCTTGTCCCCGTTGCCCCCTCGACGTACGCAAAGCTCCAAGTGGTCGGCCCCTGATACGTCCATTTTGCATCATGATTTCCTACTGTTATTTACTTTGTTTTGTTGAATAATAATGCTTTGGGGAATGATTCTAATGCCTTTTCTCTCATAATATGCAAGGTTTACACAAGGAGGGAGAATACCGGCAGCTGGAATTCTGGACCCAAGAAAAGGACGTCAGAGATACCTATTCTGCACAACTCCAATGAAGCTGAAATTTTACGGAGATTATTTTTACATTTAATAAAAAATACTGGAGCTGGAAACTACCGGAGGAGGCCCCCCAGGTGGGCACAACCCACCAGGGCGCGCCAGTGCCCCCTCGCGCGCCCTGATGGGTTGTGCTCAGCATGTCCAACCTCCGGTGACCATCTTCTGGTATAAGGTCTCTCTTGACCTAGAAAAAATCAGAGAAGAACTTTCGGGACGAAGCGCCGCCTCCTCGAGGCGGAACTGTGGAAGGAGCACTTTTGCCCTTTGGCGGAGCGATTCCGCCGGGGGAACTTCCCTCCCGGAGGGGGAAATCGAAGCTATCGTCATCACCAACACCCCTCTCATCTTTGGGAGGCCAATCTTCATCAACATCTTCAACAGCACCATCTCCTCTCAAACCCTAGTTCATCTCTTGTGTTCAATCTTTATACCGGAACCTCAGATTGGTACCTATGGGTGACTAGTAGTGTTGATTACCCTGCGTAGTTGATTACTATATGGTTTATTTGGTGGAAGATTATATGTTCAGATCCAATATGCTATTCAATACGTCTCTGATCTTGAGGATGTTTATTATTTGTGAGTAGTTACCTTCGTTCTTGATGTCACTGGAGAAGTCATGTTGCAAGTAATCATGTGAATTTGATATGTGTTCGAGATTTTGATGATATGTATGTTGTGATTCCCTTAGTGGTGTCATGTGAACGTCGACTACATGACACTTCACCATTCATGGGCCTAAGGGAATGCATTGTGGAGTATTTATTAGATGATGGGTTGCTAGAGTGACAGAAGCTTAAACCCTAGTTTATGCGCTACTTCGTAAGGGGCTGATTTGGATCCACATGTTTAATGCTATGGTCAGACTTTGTCTTAATACTTTTCTCGTAGTTGCGGATGCTTGCGAGGGGGTTAGTCATAAGTAGGTTGTTAGTTCAAGTAAGAACAGCACCTTAGCACCGGTCCACCCACATATCAAATTATCAAAGTAGCAAACACGAATCAAACCAACGTGATAAAAGTGACTAGATAAAATTCCCGTGTACCCTCAAGAACACTTTGCCTATTACTAGTGATTGTTCTGGCCTGTCCTTTGCCTCAAAAGGATTGGGCTACCTTGATGCACCTTGTTTACCGTTACTGTTACTTGCTCGTTACCAATTATCTTGCTATCAAGCTATTTGTTACCTACAATTTCAGTGCCTGCAAAAATTACCTTGCTGAAAACCAATTGTCATTTCCTTCTGCTCCTCGTTGGGTTCGACACTCTTACTTATCGAAAGGACTACGACTGATCCCCTATACTTGTGGGTCATCAAGACTCTTTTCTGGCGCCGTTGCCGGGGAGTGAAGCGCTCTTGGTAAGTGGAAATCGGTAAGGAAAAATTGATACTATGTGCTGAAATTTATTACTACTTGCTACTATGGAGAACAATCCTTTGCGGGGTTTGTTCGGGATATCTTCACCTCGACCCGAACCACAATTAGTTACCCCTCAACCTACAGCACCTACTGAAAATGTTACTTATGAAATTCCTTCGGGTATGCTAGAACAACTGTTGGCTAAACCTTATGCAGGAGACGGAACTGAACATCCTGATATGCACCTTTTATATGTGAACGAGATTTGTGGATTATTTAAGCTTGCAGATTTACCCGAAGATGAAGTTAAGAAGAAGTTTTTCCCTTTATCTTTGGAGGGAAAAGCATTGACATGGTATAGGCTATGTGATGATCTTGGATCGCGGAACTGGAATCCTTTGCAATTGGAATTTCACCAAAAGTTTTATCCCATGCATCTAGTTCATCGTGATCGGAATTATATATGTAATTTTTGGCCTCGTGAAGGATAAAGTATCTCTCTAGCTTGGGGGAGGCTTAAGTCAATGTTATATTCATGCCCCAATCATGACATTCCGAGGGAAGTTATCATTCAGAATTTTTATGCTCGGCTTTCTCATAATAATCAATCCATGCTCGATACTTCTTGTGCTGGTTCTTATATGATGAAGACTATTGAATTCAAGTGGGATCTCTTAGAAAGAATTAAACGCAACTCCGAAGATTGGGAACTCGACGAAAGTAATGAGTCAGGTATAAAGCTTGAATTTGATTGTGTTAAATCTTTTATGAATACCGATACTTTTCACAAGTTTAGCACTAAATATGGACTTGACTCTGAGATAGTAGCCTCTTTCTGTGAAGCATTTGCTACTCACGGTTATATCCCTAAGGAGAAGTGGTTTAAATATCACCCCCCTATTAAGGAAGAATTAAAGAACCAGTCATAGCCAAAGAAGAAACTATCTTTTACAATGTTGATCCAGTTGTGCCTACCGCTTATATTGAAAACAACCTTTCCCTGTTAGGATAAAGGAACATGCTAAGGTATCAACTATGGTTCGTAAGAGTAATATAAGAGCACCTAAACCCCCTGAGCAAATTAAACTAGAACCTAGTTTTCCTATGGTTAAAGATCTCTTGGTAGAAAATATTGATGCGCATGTCATCTACTTCTGTGATGAAGCTGCTAGAATTGCTAAACCTGATGAAAAAGATAAACATAGACCCATAGAAGGCTTGCCTGTTGTCTAAGTCAAAATAGGAGATCATTGCTATCATGGTTTATGTGATATAGGTTCTAGTGTGAGTCTTATCCCTTTTACCTTATACCAAGAAATTATGGATGAAATAGCACCTGCTGAAATGGAAGATATTGATGTTACCATTAAACTTGCTAATAGAGACACTATCACACCACTTGGGATTGTTAGAGATGTTGAAGTCTTGTGTGGGAAAGTAAAATATCCTACTGATTTTCAAGTCCTTGGTTCCCCACAAGATCACTTTTGTCCCATTATCTTTGGCAGACCTTTCTTGAGCACCGTCAATGCTAAGACAGATTGTGAAAAATAAGCTGTCGGTGTTAGTTTCGGTAATGTGTCTCATGATTTTAATTTTTCCAAGTTTAGTAGACAACCCTGCGATAAAGCGTTACCTAATAAGGATGAAATAATTGGTCTTGCTTCTATTGCCGTGCCTCCTACTGATCCATTAGAACAATATTTGCTCGACCATGAAAATGATATGCATTTGCGTGAAAGAAACGAAATAGATCAAATTTTCTTCGAACAACAACCTCTCTTGAAACACAATTTGCCTATTGAAACTCTTGGAGGTCCTCCTCCACCGAAAGGTGATCCTGTGTTTGAATTGAAACAATTTCCTGACACTTTGAAGTATGCTTATCTTGATGAGAAAAAGATATACCCTATTATTATTAGTGCTTAGCTTTCAGAACATGAAGAAATTATTAAAAGTTCTAAGGAAGCACCGGGCTGCTGTTGGATATACTCTTGATGATCTTAAGGGCATTAATCCCACTCTATTTCAGCATTAATCCTAAGATGAAGGAAGTGGTAAGAACTGAAATATTAAAGCCTCTGGAAGCAGGTATAATCTATCCCATAGCTGATAGTAGATGGGTAAGTCCCGTTCATTGTGTCCCTAAGAAAGGAGGGATTACCGTTGTTCCTAATGATAAGAATGAACTCATTCCACAAAGAATTGTTACTGGCTATAGAATGGTAATTGGTTTTAGAAAATTAAATAAAGCTACTAGAAAAGATCATTACCCTCTACCGTTCAATGATCAAATATTAGAGAGACTATATAAGCACACACACTTTTGCTTCTTAGATGGATTTTCTGGTTTCTCTCAAATACCTGTGTCACAATCTGATCAAGAGAAAACTACCTTTACTTGCCCTTTTGGAACCTATGCTTATAGACGTATGCCTTTTGGTTTATGCAATGCACCTGCTACCTTTCAAAGATGTATGACTGCTATATTCTTTGATTTTGGTGAAAAGATTGTGGAGGTTTTCATGGATGATTTTTCCGTTTACGGAACTTCTTTTGATGATTGCTTAAGCAACCTTGATCGAGTTGTGTAGAGACGTGAACAAACTAATCTTGTCTTGAATTGGGAGAAATGCCACTTTATGGTTAATGAAGGCATTATATTGGGGCATAAAATATCTGAACGAGGTATTGAGGTGGATAAAGCTAAAGTTGATGCAATTGAGAAAATGCCATGTCCTAAAGATATTAAAGGTATTCGAAGTTTCCTTGGTCATGCTAGTTTTTATAGGAGGTTCATTAAAGACTTCTCTAAAATTTCTAGGCCTCTTACTAATCTTTTGCAAAAGGACATTCCTTTTGTTTTTGATGATGATTGTGTGGAAGCCTTTGAAACACTCAAGAAAGCATTAACCTCTGCACCTATCGTTCAACCACTTGATTGGAACATGCCTTTTGAAATTTTGTGTGATGCTAGTGATTATGGTGTTCGTGCTGTTCTAGGGCAAAGAGTTGATAAGAAATTGAATTTTATCCATTATGCTAGTAAAACTCTGGACAGTGCCCAACGAAACTATGCTACTACTGAAAAAGAATTTTTAGCAGTTGTGTTTGCTTGTGATAAATTTATATCCTATATTGTTGATTCCAAAGTCCTTGTTCACACCGATCATGCTGCTATAAAATACCTTATGGAAAAGAAAGATGCTAAACCTAGACTCATTAGGTGGGTTCTCTTGCTCCAAGAATTTGACTTACACATCATTGATAGGAAAGGAGCTAAGAACCCCGTAGCTGACAACTTGTCTAGGTTAGAAAATATTGTTGATGACCCACTACCTATTGATGATAGTTTCCCTGACGAACAGCTAGCTGCAATAAGTGTCTCACAAAACACAACTTGGTATGCTGATTATGCTAATTACATTGTCGCTAAATATATACCACATAGCTTCACTTATCAACAAAAGAGAAAAAAAATCTATGACTTGAGACATTACTTTTGGGATGACCCACATCTTTATAAAGAAGGAGTAGATGGTATTATTAGACATTGTGTACCTAAGCATGAACAGGAACAAATCCTACGGAAATGTCATTCCGAAGCTTATGGAGGACATCATGCGGGAGATAGAACTGCTCATAAGGTATTGCAATCTGGTTTTCTTGGCCTACTCTCTTCAAGGATGCCCGTAAGTTTGTCTTGTCTTGTGATGAATGTCAAAGAATTGGTAATATCGGTAAGCATCAGGAAATGCCTATGAATTATTCACTTGTTGTTGAACCATTTGACGTTTGGGGTTTTGATTATATGGGGCCTTTTCCTTCCTCTAATGGGTATACTCATATTCTGGTTTCGGTTGATTATGTCACTGACTGGGTAGAAGCTATTCCAACCAGTAGTGCCGATCACCACACCTCCATTAAAATGCTTAAAGAGGTTATCTTCCCGAGGTTTGGAGTCCCTAGATATTTAATGACATATGGTGGTTCACACTTTATTCATGGTGCCTTCCGTAAGATGCTTGCTAAATATGATGTTAACCATAGAATTGCATCATCGTATCATCCTCAATCTAGTGGTCAAGTTGAACTTAGCAATATAGAAATAAAATTAATATTACAAAAAACTGTCAATAGGTCTCGTAAGAATTGGTCTAAGAAATTAGATGATGCACTCTGGGCCTATAGAACAGCTTATAAAAATCCTATGGGTATGTCTCCATATAAAATGGTGTATGGGAAAGCTTGTCATTTAACTCTAGAACTAGAACACAAAGCATTTTGGGCAATTAAAGAACTTAACTATGATTTCAAACTTGCCGGTGAGAAGAGGTGATGAATGGAGAACCCAAACCTATGAAAATGCCAAGCTATTCAAAGAAAAAGTAAAAAGATGGCATGACAAAAGAATCCAAAAGCAGGAATTCAAAATAGGAGACTATGTTCTTTTGTTCAACTCTCGTTGAAGAATTTTTGCAGGAAAGCTTCTCTCAAAATGGGAAGGACCATATATTATCGAAGAGGTTTATCGTTCTGGAGCTATCAAGATTAATAATAGCGAAGGTACTAACCCGAAGGTGGACAATGGACAAAGAATTAAGCATTATAGCTCAGTTACACCTATTAACGGTGAAAGCAATGTTATCCAAATCATGACACCAGAGGAACACATAAAGGAAACCTTCTGGAACACTCCAGAATACTTAAAAATAGGAGGTATGCGATACGGTAAGTAAACGGACTCCGAAAAATCCGCAAAAATATTTTTTGTCAGTTTTGGAATATATTAGAATTTTGGAAATTAAAAATAAACCGGAAGGTGATCGAGGTGAGCACGATACACCAGGGCGCGCCAGGCACCCCTGGGCGCGCGCCTTGGTGGGTTGTGCCCACCTCGGATGCCATCCTGACTCCGTTTTCCTTCCAAATACTTGTTTCCCAAGAATAAAAATTCTCTATATATACCCCCGACTGTTTTGATGACCGCATCACAGAAAAATCCTCTGTTCTTGTTTCTTGTTGTTTTCTTGTCAGAACTAGATCCCCATGGCTCCACCAAGCTCCTCCAAGGACAAGTTCTTTGAGAAGTACATCAACCCGTACTTGCCGGAGGTGATGAAGCACCCTCAAGCCATTGAGATGCGTGAGGGGGTGCTCCACATCCGTGACGTTCAGGGACCCAAGAAGACCGGAAGCGTGGATGCTAGGCTTGAGGCGGTGGAACTGGAAATCTTCAAGTACCAGAAGATGGTGGAGCGTGGACTTAGTGCCAATCACTCCATGATCACGGAATTCACCCGTGATCAGATGGTGGATGGCCGGTCTGTGAAGGACATCATCTCCACCCTCAACGAGCAAATTAAGTTTTTGTAGAGCGAAGTTTATGATCTCCAAAACCAAGTCTTCGAATATGAAGCGAGATTTAAAGGTATGAGTTTAGCTGCCAGTTGCAGAACTCAGGGGACTCTCGCGTCAACCTTTGATAGGAAGCCCTTACCCTGGAAGCTGGAGGACAAGCTTACTACATCATCACCACCACCTACATCAACACCTCCACCTTCTTCATCACCACCACCAAAGGAGACTTGAGCACACAGGTATCGGCACTCCCCTTGGCTTAAGCCAAGCTTGGGGGAGGTGCCCCGGTATCGTATCACCACCACTTTTATTCACCTTTACCTATTTTAGTTCGATCTTTCGTTTCCCTTTTCTTTATTTGAATAAAAGTTTAGCATGATCTATTTTCGGGTGCTAGTTCTGTGGCCTATCTATCTATGTAATCGAGTGAAAGTTATATAATAAAGTTTAGTTTGAGTTTTTGTCTCTCTACTTTCATGTTGCAATCAAATAAAGGAAAAGAAACAAATGAAAAGAATCATATGCTAATATTATGGTGAGTAACGAAATCACATAAGGAAAAGTATAAGTAGTAAAATTTATTGGAGATTGACAAACATAGCATTGGTCAATGATGCAATTCATGAAAGAGTTAATAAAGGAAGAGAAGATTCACATGCAAATACACTATTTTGGACATCTTTTATGATTGTGAGCCCCCATCAAATATTATATGTCAAAATTGTTGACGTTGGACGAGGAAGACAACGTAATGATTTATGTTTGTTCATATCCACATAGAAGTTATATTGTAATAGATCCTTTAACATGTGGTGCTTGCCCAATATCTTTGCTAGCCAAAAATTCCACACTAAGTAGAGATACTACTTGTGCATGCAAAAACCCAAACCAAACTCTTTCTTTGAGTGTCCACCATACCTACCTATGGATCGAGAAAGATCCTTCAAGTAAGTTGTCATCGGTGCAATAAGGCAATAAAAATTGCTTCTAAAAGTGTTTTGATCAATTAGTGTAAGAGAAAATTGAGCGTTATACGAACTTATGATGGCAAAGTAATAAAAGGGACGGACTGCATAATAAAGGTTGCTATCATAGGGGGGCAATATAGAGTGACGTTCTTTTACATTAAGGGATTGGGCACACAAACCAATAAGCGCATGACAACCTCTGCTTCCCTCTACGAAGGGCCTATCTTTTACTTTTATGCACATACTTTTATGCAAGAGTCAAAGTATTCTTCCCTATTCCTTTTTATTTTTTCTTTTGCAAGCATCATGTGGTGAGGAAAGATCTAGGCATGTATATCCAGTTGGATATGGGTGGGCATGAGTTATTATTGTTGACATAACCCTTGAGGTGAGTAAGTTGGGAGGCAAAACAATAAGCCCCTATCTTCCTACGTGTCCGGTTGAAACTTTTTGTTCATGGGTATGTCGTGAGCGTTAGCAATCATAGAAGACTAAATGATGGTTGAGTATGTGGACTTGCCAAAAGGCTCCTACATGAGACCCTTCCTGAAAATATGATGAATTGTAGTTGCAAAGTAGACTGAGAACATAGTTTGTTGGTTCCCAATAAGGTTTATGCTTCATACTTCTATGTTGTGGTGAATTGTTACTTGTTCATGAGAATCTATATGATAAAAATGTATTGAAATAAGTTCCTATGTTAGAGTTTATTGATGTTATGATAATAATAATGATGCTTCTATGTCCGTATTTTGTTTTTATCGACACCTCTCTGTCAAACCATGTGGACATGCTTTTCAATATCGGCTTTCGCTTAAGGACAAGCGAGGTCTAAGCTTGGGGGAGTTGATACGTCCATTTTGCATCATGATTTCCTATTGTTATTTACTTTGTTTTGTTGAATAATAATGCTTTGGGGAGTGATTCTAATGCCTTTTCTCTCATAATATGCAAGGTTTACACAAGGAGGGAAAATACCGGCAGCTAGAATTCTGGACCCTAGAAAAGCACGTCAGAGATACCTATTCTGCACAACTCCAATGAAGCTGAAATTTTAAGGAGATTATTTTTACATTTAATAAAAAATACTGGAGCTGGAAACTACCGGAGGAGGCCCCCCAGGTGGGCACAACCCACCAGGGCGCGCCAGGCCCCCGAGGGCGCGCGCCCTGATGGGTTGTGCTCAGCCTGGCCCACCTCCGGTGCCCATCTTCTAGTATAAGGTCTCTCTTGACCTAGAAAAAATTAGAGGAGGACTTTCGGGATGAAGCGCCGCCGCCTCGAGGCGGAACTTTGGCAGGACCACTTTTGCCCTCCGGCTGAGCGATTCAACCGGGGGAACTTCCCTCCCGGAGGGGGAAATCTAAGCTATCGTCATCACCAACACCCCTCTCATCTTTGGGAGGCCAATCTTCATCAACATCTTCAACAGCACCATCAGCTATCAGACCCTAGTTTATCTCTTGTGTTCAATCTTTGTACCAGAACCTCAGATTGGTACATGTGGGTGACTAGTAGTGTTGATTACCTTGCGTAGTTGATTACTATATGGTTTATTTGGTGGAAGATTATATGTTCAGATCCAATATGCTATTCAATACCTCTCTGATCTTGAGCATGTTTATTATTTGTGAGTAGTTACCTGCGTTCTTAAGGTCACGGGAGAAGTCATGTTGCAAGTAATCATGTGAATTTGATATGTGTTCGATATTTTGACGATATGTATGTTGTGATCCCCTTAGTGGTGTCATGTGAACGTCGACTACATGACACTTAACCATTCATGGGCCTACGGGAATGCATTGTGGAGTAGTTATTAGATGATGGGTTGCTAGAGTGACAGAAGCTAAACCCTAGTTTATGCGCTAATTCCTAAGGGGCTGATTTGGATCCACATGTTTAATGCTATGGTTAGACTTTGTCTTAATACTTTTCTCGTAGTTGCGGATGCTTGCGAGGCGGTTAATCATAAGTAGGTTGTTAGTTCAAGTAAGAACAGCACCTTAGGACCGATCCACCCACATATCAAATTATCAAAGTAGCGAACACGAATCAAACTAACATGATAAAAGTGACTAGACGAAATTCCCATGTACGCTCAAGAACAATTTGCCTATTACTAGTGATTGTTCTGGCCTGTCCTTTGCCTCAACAGTATTGGGCTACCTTGCTGCACCTTATTTACTGTTACCGTTACTTGCTCGTTACCAATTATCTTGCTATCAAACTATCCGTTACCTGCAATTTTAGTGCTTGCAGAAATTACCTTGCCGAAAACTGCTTGTCATTTCCTTCTGCACCTCGTTGCGTTCGACACTCTTACTTATCGAAAGGACTACGATTGCTCCCCTAGAATTGTGGGTCATTAGCCCCCTCTCCTTTCTCTCTCCAGCGACCTCCCGCACGCGCGCCGTGGCCGCCCCTCTCGGCCAACCACAGGCCTCGCACGCGCGCTCACCCCCGCTTCCTCTCTGGCTCCCCCTGGTCATGGACAATCCACAACAACGCTGCAGACCAGCCTCTGCTCCCTCCCGTGGCCACCAGAGCTGATTCCGCAGGCGCCGGTGAGCTCCGCCCACGGTGCACCACACCCCCAGCTATTTAAAGCCCCCGAGCTTGCCCTCTGCCCTCCTCTCGTTCTCACACATGCCCAAGCGCCCCTCTATACCACCCAAGCATCCCCCCGAGCTCCCAAAGCTCGGATCGGACCGGAGCTCCGCCGCCTCGGACGTCTGGCGATCTTGAGGTAGCAGGCCTCTCTGGTGCCCATTTTCCTTCCCTCGTTGTCCCCTCGCCTTCCTGACTCGATCCCCTCCATCTTACGCGCTCATTGCAAAGAGAATCATCGGGTTGGAGCTCGCCCGAGGCCTCCTCCGCCGCACTCCTTCGTCGTCGGCAATTCCGACTCCCCCAACGACCCCTTCGACCACCACTCGAACTGCAGCTCAATCCTGAGTCAACCCGTCCCTTGGAATGCCTCGCCGTGGCCTGGAACGCCGGCGGTGAGCCCCTGCCCCCTCTGGTCGTGGGGTTAGGGATGACAGGTGGGGGCCACCTTTCATCCCCACCTCTCTCCCACGCCTTCCCTCTCTCTCTGGCATACGTGGTTTGGCCCACGTGGCATAGCGGCCTTTTTCTTTTCTTTTTCTTTCTGTTTTCCGAAAAATTCCATAGAAATGAATGTTTGCCCAATTTCAAAAATTCCTCCACCACAAATCTGGCAATAATGTGTAGAATTTAACAGTGCCACTTGTGTAATTTTTTGAAAATGTTTTATGTACTGGATTTATTTAAAACCTAGTTTTAAATATTTTTAGCCTCTATTAAAAATAGTTTTCAAAATCTTTTTCGCTACAAAACCTTAGACACATATTTTTAGTTTTGTGTGTGGTATTTTTCAGAGTAGGGTAACATTTTAGAAGTGCAGTTTGTGCTCTGTTTTTGTTGTGATTCTTATTTTTGCCATTATTATCACGACGATAGATTGCGTTGTTGACGGAGGAGTTGGACTCGAAGACTTTGAAGACCCCGAAGACTTCGACCCAGGCAAGCAGCCCTTTGACCTTGTTAAGAAACCATTTTCATGCATGTCATATAGCACTTTATTTTGTTGTGTTGATGATGATGATGTGGTGACCACTTCGGTGGGATGCCTCTGATACTTTTTCCGTTGATACTTGCATCGTGCATGACCGTACCTCCTTATGAGGATTGTGCAGGTGGGAGTAGATAGGATGCTTAGTAGGTGCTATGCAAAGTGGGATGGGATATGCATGGTGATGGACACAAAAAATGTTTTCAAAGACTTCTCGAAAACCCTGTCAGGTGCCACTAATGCCCGAGGGAGATGAAGTTGAGCTAGGTAACCACTTGATAAAGAAGTGGTGTACCGGAGCAAGTTGTGTATGTGTGTGTTTTCAAAAATGGAGAGATTTCAGATTTGCTAACCGTCCCAACCTTACATGCACAACCATGATACCCCTTATGGGACGGGGCCTTGTTGATTACTTTGATGGGTAATAGCAGGGAGCCCGCATTATAGTGGCGGGAGAGTATGAGTTACTCTCTCGATACGGGTTCATGCCTGGTAGAGCGACCATGCGCTATCTTTATAGGCACCGGGCACACTGTTGTGTTCCTTCATGGATGGTACTATGGGGAGCGATGCTCGTGTTTGTACATCATGAAGACACGGACCAACGAGTGGACTCTTTGTTTAGTATCGTCAGGGGAAAGGCATTGTTCGGGTGCTTACCTCGGGTATGTAATTTGCCGCGAGTCGTGGATGACACGAAAGTTCCCCGAGTCTTGTGGGTAAAGTGTGCAACCTCTGCAGAGTGTAAAACTATTCGAATAGCCGTGTCCACGGTCATGGACAGTTGGAGGTCCTGCTTAAATTACGTCTGATGTTTTCACAAACCAGTGTGCGTATGTTGGTGACAAAGATGATACTTGAGTTAAGTCGGATGACTTGACATGATGACTGAACATGAGATGTTCAACCGCCCTTGCCTATGATGATATCTGTAACTTTTTCATATGGATATCTGCCAATTGTTGATGCATGCTTACACAAGTTATTTGGTCATGTCATTGCATTCAAAATTAGCTTTCTGCAAACTTACCTACTTAGTGCTATATCATGCATTGTTATACCTTGTTCCAAAACATGGGTTGCTTGCGAGTACATCCAAAGTACTCATTAGCTTGCCACTGGTTATTTAATTGGCCAGGCATGGAAGAGCAGGAATACGGTGAAGAGTTTGTTGGTGGCAAACAAGCAAACTAGGACGCTTCCCAATGAGAATGCATGTAGGGTTAAGGCAGATGGCATGGGTCTACACTTTTGATCAAGATTTCCGCTGCTAGTTGTGTTTGTTATTCGGCCTTCGCGGCCCTATCTATGTAAGACTCGACCTTCATGGTCTCTATTTGTGTAAGACACTAAGAATGGATGTAAGACTCTTATTATTCAGCTTCTGTGTGTTTAGTGAGCTTTGATCGCTGGGATCACTATACATGTGCATTCGGTCATTACGACTTATGAGTCGGGGTCCCCACAGAGCTGGTATCAGAGCCATCCTGACTGTAGGAAGCCCTTAGTTAGCATGGACATTAGTTAGGATAAAACCCTTTTCAAAAACTGTGCCTAGTTGCTAGGTGCAACAATTTCTGTACTTCACTTATCTTCTAGCCTATTTCAAACCCTTACTGACTCTCCTCCCTTCAAACCTTGTAGATGGCCATCATACCCGAATCCCTCCTAGCATCCGGCTTTCCCCTACTCTTTGAGGATAGCCTAGAGAAGTGCCAGTTTCGCTGATCACCCGTTTTCCTCTACCACGAGCACTAGGTCGATGCCATCACGAAGGAGTACCACGTTGATGTGGACGTGAAGGCAAACGACTCCACGACTAGTTAGTTCTTTGAAGGACCACAGATGGAGACCCTGGCACTCGCAGTCGTGACAGCTGCACGCAAGGCACTCCACCACCTGAGTTCGAGAACCCCTAGGGTAGGATCAGTCATGTACCCCTCATGCGAAGTCGAGTCCGTGTAATGGTTCATATGAAACCATGTGTGCTTGTTGTTTGCTTTTGTTGTTTGTGTCCCAATGCAAGTCGCGCGTTTGCCTTAGGCAACATGTAAGCGACTCCATCGTCTATCTTATCTTAATATATGTGTTGGTCTTTTGACCTTTGTTTGATCACACTTGCACGATACCAACTCCCTTAGGCGCACTTTCTCTATTGCTGCTTTTCCCTCCCCTTGTCCTTTTGTTTGACTTGGCTGCTCCAAACAGGATGGTGACTGCAACCCGCAAGACCTCCTTCACCAACCCCGAAGCTGGCAACTCCAGCCAGCAGCAGGGAGATGGTGGGGCAGCTCACGCTGGAAATCACCCTGAGCAGCCACAAGACGACATTCCCCCGCCACCACCTCCACCGGAGAACATGACCATAGCTCAGTTTCTCCAAGTTCTCCGGGAGGAACGCCAGGCCAACATTGCTGCTATCCAGCAGATGGCTCAAGTCTTGTGAACAACCACCAGCAAGGCATGAACGGCAATGGCTGCTCCACTCTCTCTGAGTTCATGAGGAATTCGGCCCCAACCTTCACCGAGACTGCTGAACCACTGGATACCTATAATAGCCCGGGACCGACTGCCCAGAAGATTCCCCTTCTATTCGATTGTCATCGGTGATTCGTTTGGTTGTCGTATTCATCATCGCATCATTTGCATCATCCGCATTGCATCGGTACTTCGTTGTCATCATTTTTCAAAACCGCATCCGTTCGTAGTCGCCGGTTCTCTCTGTTCTTGTCGTTGACCGTTTTGTGCCTACCACACACGCACGCGCCCGTGGCATCGGAAAAATATTGTTTGTAAAAGCACGTGAAAAATATTCTCGGATTGGGTCAAAAGTTGGCGTGCGGTCTTAATATAGTGTAGCTAGACCGCCTGCCAAATTTCGTCGCAATCAGAGGTTGTTTGTTATACGAACGGTCGACCGTAGCAGCACCGTCATCGGTTTATTTATCGGACGTTTTGGTGTTTTAAAACTCTGTCACGGGCCGCAAACTTCCCTCTCATCTCAGCCCAACACCCCTCTACACAGCCCACTAAGCCCAGCAAACCCACCTCTCCGACCGGAACCGTCCGATCGTGATCGGAGGGTCCGGAAATGCCCAAAAACCCCAACCCTAGGCATCCTTGCCTATAAATGGATATTCCCCACGTCCAAATCTGGCCAAAAAAAACCCTAGTCTAACCCTCCCCTAACCTCTAGCAGCCGCCACTTGTCCCTGCCTCAAAAACCGCGCCGGACCTCCACCACCTCGCCACTTGGCGCCGCCCAGCTAGCCAGCGCCGCCGCAGCCGGCTTCCCCAGCCAACCAGCGGGCGCCATGTGGCCTCCCCGTCGCGCCCAAGCCCCCCCAGCACCTCCACCAGCGCCGCCAGGCCCGCCGGGTCCCGAAGCAGGCCCACCCCGGGCCCGAACCGGGCCGCTCCAGCCCGAGGCCGCCCCGCCTCCTGCGTGGCTCCGCCTCGCCGAAACCCTTGCCACCGCCCCGGCCGGCCGACCCCGCCGCCTCGCCGCTGCTCGCCTCTGCCTTGCCCCGCATCCGGTGCCGAGTCCCGCCGCCGCGCAAGCCCGCTGCCTCGCCTTGGCCGCCCCGTGCCCGGAGCTCGCCGCCGCTCCGCGCGTTGCCTCCAGCCGCCGCCGCCATCGGGAAGGGACCGGCCGTTGCCGGATCCAACCCCTGCCGCCGTCGTCCTGCCGCTGCTCGCGTCGCCAGATCTGCCGGCCCTACCCCGACCTCGCCAAGCCCCGATCTGGCAGCCGCCGGCCCTGAGAACCCCCAGATCCGGCGAGGCACGTCGTCTCCGCCCCGTCCCCGGGCTTCTCCGGCCTTCCCCGCGCCAGATCCGGCCACCCCTCGCCCGCCGGCGCCCCGTCGTCATGGCCATGGCGCCACCGCCCTGCCTCACCGATCCGATCGGGAGGAGGAGGACGAGCGGTTGGGCCGCCTCCACCGCCATGTGGGCCACGCCTCCAGCGCCCGCTTCGGTCCCCAGCCGGCCCAGTCGGCCTTCCTCTCCTCCAGCCGGGCCTCTGCCCAGGGTGAGCAGCCGACCAATCCCTCGCCCGTGCATGACATAGTTACCCGACGCTCAGTCTAGATTTCTCTAAGTCATTTTCGTTTTGTGGAAAAAAAACGGTCATATATGCGTTTTCGAGCAATAGTAACTTTTAAACCGTGCATTGGATTTAAATGTTCATTATATGAAAAACGTGTAAAATTTCGTGTAGATTATTTATTTCTCACTTTCATGCATGATAAAAATATTTAACATGTTGTTTTCTTGTTAATTGCACAAATGGCATGATTTTTTGCATTGCGCATATATATATAACCGTGCATCGGGATCAATCAAACCTTGCATGTAAAAAGTGTAGCATTTTTATATGCCTTTTTCATGCATGCTAAAATATTTGTTGTGTTGGTTGCATTTATTTTGCATACATAACTTGCTAAATTGGGTTATGTCCTATTCTCGCATAATTGTGGTGCCATTTTTTTAATATAAAAACCCGCATATTATATATGTTTTCGGGGTAGAAAAATCCATGGAATTTATCTGTGCATTTAGTTTTGTCATTTGAGCAACTTTGTGTGCATGTCATTTTGGCTATGATGCTCTTTTGTCTATGATGTGTGAAT
The DNA here is from genome assembly GCA_039707655.1 of Elymus sibiricus. NCBI lineage: Eukaryota > Viridiplantae > Streptophyta > Magnoliopsida > Poales > Poaceae > Elymus > Elymus sibiricus. Next base: position 139,624,336 of record CM077669.1, read on the forward strand.
TAATCCATGCATATTTTGGAATAGTTGCAAACATGAGATATGCCCTTGGACATGTGTGCTAGGCCCTGGTAATTTTGGTTGCAATAGAAATCCATGTTTAGGTGTTATTTTCTTGTTGCCAACGTGCTATAAAATACTGCAGTTTTGGGAGATAGCTAAATTTCACTAAGTCTGAAACTGTTATTTTGTTGCCATGTTGCCATGTGATTTGCAATTGTTCTCGGAGTCTTTTGTGATTGCCACCAAGGAGTCTTTTGTTAAGCATGTTGTAGCCTATCATGTTGTGCCAATAGTTTGCATGAATAGGTTTAGCATCATAATTAATTCTGTTGTTCAATATGTCAATCTGTTAAAAACTGCTGCACATGTCTACTCTAAATTTCACTGTCTGAGAATTTGTTTTCTTCAAAATGCCATGTTGTGTTGATGCTAGCCACGTTTCTATGCGTAATTAGACCTTGCCACCATGGAATGAATTGTAGTGCATCATGTCCTCTACTATGATGTAACTTTTCATGCCATAATATGCCTTGTAGCATATAGTTTTACTGCTGCCAATATGCCTTCATGAAAATCTGCTATGCTAAAAACTGTTATTTTCACTAAGTCCTAATCTGCTATATTTTATTGCCATGTTGTGTGCTTCCTACCATGTGTTCCACGATTCTTTTGAGTATGATATGTGAAGATAAAATGAAGTGTGTGTTATATGCTACTGCCCCATGCTTAGTTTGTGCATTTTAGAATCTTGGAGCTTGTTGTTTTCATGTGTGCAATATGCTATCTTGCTGTTTTGGACAGATTTGAACTAAAACTTGTATTGGTGTTGTGGTTGAACCGTAGCTCCGTTTTGAACATGTTGCATATGTAACTTGACTAGAATTTCATGTAGTATCATAATATCTTGCTACATTCATGATTTGAAATGTTTGTGGTTGTCATTTTCATGCATTTTGTATTCATGTCATGTTCATCTTGTGATTGTCATATCTTTTAGACCGTAGCTCCATTTGAGATGTTCCATATATGTAAATCGACTAGAATGACGTGTAGAATCACATGGTCCACTTTATTTTGCTGTTTAATAAATATCAAACATGATTAGTTCAGATCTGGACTAATTTCGAAATTAACATATGGGGTCGTTTCGGAAATGCTATATGTTGTTTCCGGCCTCATTTAAACTTGCCTAGATGTGTAGTTTACTTATGCTTCACCTCTTGCCATGTTTAACAACAGTTAATATTGTCGTGTACCTAAACGAGAGTGAACTAAATATTCGAATGTGGAGTTCGTCAATATGCAACTCGTTGCATATTGAGCTTCACTTAATGTGTAGAAGTTGATTGTTGTGCTTGCCATGTCATGCATAACATGCATCATATTTGAAGTGCATCATCTCATGCATATGTTGTGGTGTTGATCATGTGTTGATTGTTGTTTTCGGATTGCTTCTTCTCGATAGAGTTTCGAAAGCGTTCGGAGTGTGAGGATTCGTTCGACTACGTTGGTTCGTCTTCTTAATGGATTCGTTCTTCTTCCAAGCGGGATCTCAGGCAAGATGATCATTTCCCTGGATACCATTACTATCATTGCCATGCTAGATGTCTCGTTTCTATCGCTTGTCTCGCTACCTACCACTTGTATGTCAAGCCTCCCAAATTGCCATGAAAAGCCTCTAACCTCTCCACATCCCATCAAAACATTGTTTGGTTATGTTACTGCTTGCTCGGCCCTTCTTATAGTGTAGCTAGTTGCAGGTGCAATGTTTCCATGTGCCAACATGGATGTTTTTTTTGATATATCACAATATTATTGCTATTTAATTTATTGCACATATATACTTGGTAAAGGGTGGAAGGCTTGGCCTTTTGCTCGGTGTTTTGTTCCACTCTTGCCGCCCTAGTTACCTTTGTACAGTGCTATGTTCCATAATTGAGCGCTCCTAACATGCTTGGGATTGTTATGGGGACCCCCTTGATTTTCGTTTTAGGATAAAACTTGTCTGGCAAGGCCCAACATTGGTACTACATTTGCCTAATAACTAATAAACCTGCATAGGGAGTAATTAACCCGAGGATCTTTAATCAACCCGGGCCAGTGCTCCTCATGAGTGTTGGTCCAAACTAGAGCCGTGTGCGGGGCCAACCCGGGGCAACTCGGGAGATGTCTATGAGGCCACTATACGCTGTGCTTATCCGGTCGTGTCCTGAGAACGAGATACGCGGCTCCTATCGGGTTCTTCGACACGTCGGGCGGTCTTGCTAGACTTGTTTTACCTTTCTCGAACGTCTTGTGCGAGGAATTCCGAGAATACTTCGGGCTATCTCGAGGTTGCGGTTTTCCAATGGAATTTCCAAGGAAATCACGGGATTCGTGGTTGAGGTTATTCCCATGGCGTGTGGTTAGTTTGTGATGGATGAGTTGGAGCACCCCTGCAGGGTTAAATCTTTCGGAAAGCCATGCCCGTGGTTACGTGGCAACTTGGAAAATTTGTTTAACACCCGGTCATAGCAAACTTGAAGTAAACTCAAATAAAATACACCAACCGTGCACGTAACCGTGACTGTCTCTTCTCGTGAGTCCTTATCCGAGAGAGAACATGGTGGGGTTATGATTGACGTAAGTAGGTGTTCAGGATCTCTTAGAGATCATTACTAGTTCACATCCGTTTATTCGACAATCATCCCCCTTTATTCTTGTACTCGTAAGTTAGCCACTCAAATAAATGCTTAGTGCTTGCTGCAGCCTCACCACTTAACCATATCTCACCCATTAAGCTTTAATAGTCTTGATACCCTTGGAAATGAGATTGCTGAGTCCCTGTGGCTCACAGATTACTACAACAACAGTCGCAGGTACAGGTAATGCGATGAATTGACATGAGAGCGATGCTTGTTTGATTTGGAGTTCTTCTTCTTCTTCTTCATCAATCTAGGATGGGTTCCAGGCGGCAGCCTAGGATAGCAAGGATGGATGTCATTTTATCGTTTGTTTTCGTTCGTAGTCGGACCCTGCTCTTCTGTATGATGTTTGGATATGTTGTTGTATTGATGTGATATTCATGTAGCTTGTGGCGAGTGTAAGCCAATTCCATATACTCATCTATTCTTTACATGTAGTTGTAATGATATCCATTCTTGCGAAATGACGAGATGCGCTTCTATCCCTGTCGAGGCCCTCGTGCCAAAATAAGGATAGGATCGCATCTTGGGCATTACAATGGCGATGACTGGATCCGCACCATCGAGGACCTCCTTGCACTGGTCAATTGCAATGAGGATCATGAGAAGGTGTTGTATGCCTCTCACTGCCTTGGAGGTACCGTCAAAGCTTGGTGGGATGGATTCAAGGTCATGCAAGGCGATCGTGTGATCACCTGGGATAACTTCAAGGAAGGATTTCACACCGCCCACATTCCTTCTGGGATCATGGCCATCAAAAAGAGAGAATTCCGAGCGCTGAAGCAAGGAAGTGGCTTTGTCAAGGAGTACATGCAGAAGTTTAACATGCTGTCAAGTTATCCACCTGAAGATGTCAACACGGAGGCCGCCAAGATGGAACGCTTCATCGAAGGACTTCAACAGACCCTGCAGTATCAGCTCATAGTCTGCGACTGTCGGACCTTCTTCGCCCTGGTGAACAAGGCCCTCATGCTTGAAGAAAATCGTCATGCCATGGACGACACTCGCAAGCGCAAGATGATCAGCAAGGGTAGTTCCAGCAACCAAAAGCCTCGCCCCTGGCAGCTAGCCCCAGCCAAGCCAACCTATCAGCCGCAACAGGCTAGACCTCCTGCACCTCGTCCGAGCTACCAGCCTCAGCAGGATGCCAAACCCAGGCCATCTTACAATAACCCCAATGACAAGAACGTCGGCAGGAACAACAGCCAAAACAACTACGGTCAGGTCACTTGCTTTGGGTGTGGTCAGCCTGGACACATCTCTAAGCAGTGCCCCAACAAGAAGCCAGATGCACCACGCCCCAATGTGCCCAACCAAGGTCACGGCCATGGAGCAGCACCAAGGAACCCAGCTCCACGCAACTAGCCCAACAATGGCAAGGGTCATGTGAATCACGTCACCGCTGAGGAAGCCTAGGAAGACCCTTACATCATACTGGGTACGTTCCTCGTCAACTCAACACCAGCAACCGTACTGTTTGATTGTGGAGCTTCGCATTCTTTTGTTACTCAAAAGTTTGCACTAGAGAGTGGTATGAAGCCTACAACCCTGGGTAGTCATATGTTGATACAAACCCCGAGTTCGGTTATGAAGTCCAAGATAGGATGTAAAGGAGTCGGGATCAACATTAACGGGGTAGACGTCCTAGCAGACCTCATAATTTTGGATTCACCAGGCTTGGACGTCATCCTTGGCATGAATTGGTTGACCAAACACCAAGGCTTGTTAGACTGTGCCAAGAGGACTGTCACCATGACCAATAGCCAAGGAGTGGAAGTCAAGTATGTTCCTAACCCTGTCTCTACTCAAGCCCCTCAGGCTAACTGTCTGTTGGGAATTGAGTTGGATCAAGTGCCAGTGGTATGTGAGTACCCGGATGTATTTCCTCATGAGCTGCCCGAAATGCCTCCTGACCGCGACATTGAGTTCATCATTGAGCTAATGCCCAGAGCAGGACCCATCTATAATAAGCCCTATAGAATGGGATCCGAAGAGTTGGCTGAATTTAAGAAGCAACTGGCAGAGCAGCTCCGAAAAAGATTCATTCGCCCTAGTGCCTCTCCTTGGGGATCACCTGTTCTATTTGTGTCAAAGAGGGGCGGAACTATCCGACTCTGTGTCGATTCCGTTCTCTCAATGAGGTCAGAATAAAGAACAAGTACCCACTCCCCAAGATTGAAGACCTATTCGATGAGCTGAATGGAGCTAATGTGTTTTCCAAGATCGACCTCAGGTCTGGGTTCGACCAGTTGAAGATCAAACCCCAAGACATCCCGAAGACGGCATTTGTAACCCAGTATGGCCTGTATGAATATACGGTCATGTCATTTGGGTTAACCAATGCCCCTGCCTACTTCATGTACCTCATGAACAAGGTCTTCATGGAGTACTTGGACAAGTTTGTTGTCGTCTTCATTGACGACATACTCGTCTTTTCCAAGTCGGAAGAAGAGCATGAGCAACACTTGAGATTGGTCCTAGACAAGCTTGGAGAGCACCAGCTTTATGCCAAGTTCAACAAGTGTGAATTCTAGCTGCATGAAGTTGGATTCTTGAGTCATGTGTTGACTGCAGAAGGATTGTCAGTGGATCCTGCCAAGATTGAAGCCGTGACTGAATGGCAATCCGCAAGAAATGTGAAGGAAGTCAGAAGCTTCCCCGGACTCGCAGGATATTACCACAAGTTCTTTGAAGGATTCTCAAGCATTGCCCGACCCATGACTCGACTTTTGAAGAAGGACAAGATGTTCGAATGGACGCTGAAGTGCGAAGAATGCTTCCAAGAGCTCAAGAAGAGATTGACTACAACCCCAGTTTTGGCCACCCCCGATATTCACAAGGAGTTTGTGATATATTGTGATGCATCGAGAACCGGGCTTGGAGGTGTTCTGATGCAAGAAGGCAGATTCGTAGCATATCTATCTAGACAGCTACGTCCTCATGAAGAGAACTATACCACTCATGATCTTGAGTTGGCAGCCGTAGTTCATGCCTTGAAGACATGGCGACATTACCTTCTGGGAAGCGATGTGAGATATACACAGACCACAAGAGTTTGAAGTATATTTTCACTCAAAAGGAATTGAACATGAGGCAGCGAAGGTGGTTAGAGTTGATCAAGGACTATGACCTCAGTGTTTAATACCACCCCGGAAAGGCTAACGTGGTAGCAGACGCCTTAAGCAGAATGGCTTGTTCCTCGAATGCTATGACTAAGCAAAGGCTACCCGCCCTGTATGAAGAGCTTGAAAGCTTTGGCTTGGAACTAGTTGCACCTGGATTCCAAGCCAACGACGAAGCAAAGCCTACCTTGATGGATGATATTAAGGAAGCTCAAAAGGGACACGAGAGCATTGAAGGCATCAAGAGGAAGATCAAGGCAGGCAAGGCCCCAGGATTCTCCGTGGATGAGGAAGGAGTTGTATGGTTCGGGAAGTGCATTTGCGTACCCAACAAGGTTGAGCTCAAGAATTTGATCTTGCAAGAAGCCCACGACACTCCATATTCCATCCACCCTGGAGGAACCAAGATGTACCAAGACCTCAAAGCAAGATTCTGGTGGCATGGCATTAAACGGGAGATAGGCACCTTTGTTGCTAAGTGTGACATATGCCAGAGAGGCAAAGCTGAGCATCAGCGCCCGCTGAACTATTGCAACCTCTCAAAGTGCCTGAATGGAAGTGGGACCAAGTCGGGATGGACTTCATCACCGGTTTGCCTAGGTCAACAAAGGACATGATTCCATTTGGGTCATTGTCGATCACCTGACCAAGGTAGCCCATTTCATTCCCGTCAAGACCACCTATGATGGTAACAAGCTAGCCAGTCTTTACATCGAGCGTATTGTGAGCCTTCATGGAGTTCCAAAGGAGATTGTGTCGGACCGAGGAACACAGTTCACCTCAAGGTTCTGGAAGCAGTTTCAAGAGGCAATGGGAACCAAGCTCTCCTTTAGCACCGCTTTTCACCCCAGACCAGTGGACAGACGGAACGAGTAAATCAGATACTCGAAGACATGCTTCGTGCTTGTGTTTTAGCATATGGAGCCAAGTGGGAAGATTGCTTACCCTTCGCCGAGTTCTCCTACAACAATAGCTATCAGTCGAGTCTTCAGATGGCACCATTTGAGGTGTTGTATGGACGCAAGTGCCGTACTCACCTCAACTGGTCAGAAACCGGAGAAGGACTAGTGTTTGGACCAGATGTCCTCCACGAAGCAGAAAAGCAAGTTCAACTCATCTGAGAACATCTAGAGACCGCCAAGTCAAGACCGAAGAGTTGCGCAGACTCTCACCGCCGAGAAATGAACTTCTGTGCTGGTGACCATGTATACCTCCGAGTCACGCCTCTCAAAGGAACCAAGCGTTTCCACGTCAAGGGAAAGCTTGCACCAAGATATATCGGCCCCTTCAAGATCACCGCCAAGCGAGGAGAAGTTGCCTACCAGCTAGAGCTACCTTCCGAGCTATCTGATGTGCACCACGTCTTTCACGTGTCACAACTCCGGAAGTATCTCCAAGTCCCCAACCGCCCCGACCTCTACAAGGACATCAATCATCAAGCCATCGACCTTCAGCCAGACCTCACTTATCTTGAGAGCCCAGTTCGTATTCTGGATGAAGCAGAGCGCTGCACTCGAAGCCGCACCATCAAGTACTTCAAGGTCCAATGGAGCAACCACACAAAAGCATAAGCAACCTGGGAGCGTGAAGACTATCTTAGATCTGAGTTCCCTTATCTTTTTAGCGCTTAGCCTAGGAATCTCGGTGACGAGATTCTTGTAAGGTGGGTAGGTCTATCACACCATGTGTTTGCATCACTTTGCTCTGCTTTGTATTTACAAATTTGGAACCAATTAAAACTTTTGAGTGCATGAGCTTGTTTGATTTGTTTGATGCTTGCTTGCTTGATTGAATGTGTTTGGCACTCATAGATTCTACTCCTCTCCATAGTCATCTTCCTTGATCCAAACTTCTTTCCCAATGAGAATACCATGTGTATAGTACCTAAAACTATTTTTATCAAAATTTATTTTGGCCAAAAAGGAGTTATTCAAAATAGGGTTTCAAAAATCCCTGAATTGTGGTTTGTAATACAAGTCCTCAAATTGGGTGGAATATTTTACACAAAAGGCTTTATTTGAAACCCACTATATATATGACTTCCCAAAACCACAAAAAATTATTTTTAAAGATTATTTGACTAGTTTATTTAAAGGCTTTTTCTTAAGGCCAGAAATGGTCATTATAGGAAAAATATATTTTAATGCTTTAAAAATATTTGAGAAAATTTAGGGAAACTCAGTGGACATATATTTTCCATATATGTGAGTTTCAACACATGGTCATGTTCAACATAATAGGCAAAACCCTCCAAAACCATTTCTGCTTAAATTAGGCATTTGAAATATTTCTATAGGAAATATTCTCAATAAAATCCAGGAAAATTCCAGCAAGTCACACATGATAAATGTGATGATGTTGCAAAGTTTCATCTCAATCCCAATTGATTTGCTCCACCAAAATATTCCAAAACCATTCCTAACCAGAGTCAAGTTTGAACAACTTTACATAGTGAAGTTTTTCCTATTGACCCCAAACTTTGTGGGCATGTTCTAAACCCCAAATAATGATACCACACCAAGTGGTGGATTTGGGTGAAAAGGATTGCATGCCTGGATCTACAGAAATCTGATTCTGTTGAATTATAGGGTTTCAAGTTTGTACTGTCAGCTTTCTTCAAATCATCTCAAACTTGGTGGTCCACTCTATTTTTATCCACACTTTCATCATATTAAATCCCATGGCAAGGAAACTCCATTTTCTTGCCCAGATCAACATCAAATACCTTCTGTGATTTGGTAAACCCCCTAGTTTCACCCCTTCTACTCCTCTCCTTCACTCCAAATTTTTACCACGGTCCCTTGTGTGCATCATGTAACTCCAGTAGCTCTAGCTCCCTTGCCAAGCCTCAAACATTGAAGGGGGTAAAAACCCCATTTATCTCTCCAGTAGCAGAACAACAACACTTTCACCTCTCCCTCATCTACCCAGTGGCTTGCAGATCACTCAAAGCCCCCCTACCGATTTCCTACTCCCCTAGATGCCATGGACATAAGTGGCCACGCCCAAAGCGCCACAGGCATGCCATGGCATGCCAAAAAGGGCGCTCTAGAGCGCGCTACAGTGCACCCGAGCACTGTAGCCGGCGCCCATCCTGAGCCCCGACAGCCTTGGGAGGCGGAACCTTGTCCCCCGTGTCACCCTCGATGTCTGCAAAGCTCCAAGTGGTCGTCCCCCTTTCCTTTCTCTCTCCGGCAACCTCCCGCACGCACGCCATGGCCGCCCCTCTCGGCCAACCACGGGCCTCGCATGCACGCTCACCCCCACTTTCTCTCTGGCTCCCCCTAGTCATGGATGATCCCCAGCATCGTCGCAGACCAGCCTCTGCTCCCTCCCATGGCCACCAGGGCCGATTCCGCGGGCGCCAATGAGCTCCGCCCACGGTGCACCGCACCCCAGCTATTTAAAGCCCCCGAGATCGCCCTCTACCCTCCTCTCGCTCTCACACCTGCCCAATCGGCCCCCTATACCACCCAAGCATCCCCCCGAGCTCCCAGAGCTCGGATCGGACCGAAGCTCCGCCGCCTCGGCCGTCCGGCGATCTCGAGATAGGAGGCCTCTCCGGTGCCCATTTTCCTTCCCTCATTCTCACCTCGCCTTCCTGACTCGATCCCCTCCATCTTCTGCGCTCACTACAGAGAGAATCGTTGGGTTCGAGCTCGCCCGAGGCCTCCTCCGCCGCACTACTTCGTTGCTGGCAAGTCCGACTCCTCCGGCGACCCCTTCGACTACCACTCGAACGGGGGCGCAATCCTGAGTCGACCCGTGCCCTTAGAACGCCTCGTCGTGGCCTGGAACGTCGGCGGTGAGCCCCTGCCCCCTTTGGTCGCGGGGCTAGGGATGATAGGTGGGGGGGGGCCTGTCATGCCCACCTCTCTCCTACGCCTTCCCTCTCTCTCTGGCATATGGGCCCCGCCCGTCAGGTTTAAACCTGACGCACGCGGGGGCACCGAGCCGCTCGGGCCGCCTACGCTGGCTGGGCCGGCTCGGCTGGCCGGTTTGGCCCGCGTGGCACATCGGCCTTTTTCTTTTCTTTTTCATTTTGTTATCCCAAAAATTCCACAGAAATGAATGTTTGCCCAATTTAAAAAATTCCTCCACCACAAATCTTGCAATAATGTGTAGAATTTAACAGTGCCACTTTTGTAATTTTTTTGAAAAAAAATTATGTACTGGATTTATTTAAAACCTAGTTTTAAATATTTTTAGACTCTGTTAAAAATAGTTTTCAAAATCTTTTTCACTACAAAACCTTAGAAAAATATTCTTAGTTTTGTGTGTGGTGTTTTTTAGAGTAGGGTAACATTTTAGAAGTGGAGTTTGTGCTCTGTTTTCGTTGTGATTCTTAGTTTTGCCGTTATTATCGCGACGATAGATTGCGTTGTTGACGGAGGAGTTGGACCCGATGACTTTGAAGACCCCGAAGACTTTGTTGACCCAGGCAAGCAGCCCTTTGACCTTGTTAAGAAACCATTTTCATGCATGTCATATAGCACTTTATTTCATTGTGTTGATCATGATGATGTGGTGACCACTTCGGTGGGATGCCTCCGATACTTTTTTCGTTGATACTTGCATCGTGCATGACCCTACCTTCTTATGAGGGTTGTGCTGGTGGGAGTAGATAGGATGCTTAGTAGGTGCTACGCAAAGTGGGATGGGATATGCATGGTGATGGACACAAAAAGTGTTTTCAAAGACTTTTCGAAAACCCCGTCGGGTGCCACTAATGCCCGAGGGAGATGAAGTTGAGCTAGGTAACAACTTGATAAAGAAGTGGAGTACCGGAGCAAGTTGTGTATGTGTGTGTTTTCAAAAACGGAGAGATTTAAGATTTGTTGACCGTCCCAACCTTACATGCACAACCACAATATCCCTTATGGGACGGGGCCTTGTTGATTACTTTGATGGGTAATAGCAGGGAGCCCGCATTACTAGTGGTGGGAGAGTATGAGTTACTCTCTCGATACGGGGTCATGCCTGGTAGAGCGACCATGCGCTGTCTTTACAGGCACCAGGCACACTGTTGTGTTCCTTCATGGATGGTACTATGTGGAGCGATGCTCGTGTTTGTACATCATGAAGACACGGACCAACGAGTGGACTCTTTGTTTAGTATCGTCAGGGGAAAGGCATTGTTCGGGTGATTGCCTCGGGTATGAAATATGCTGCGAGTCGTGGATGACACGGAAGTTCCCCGAGTCTTGTGGGTAAAGTGTGCAACTTCTGTAGAGTGCAAAACTATTCGAATAGCCGTGTCCATGGCAATCGACAATTGGAGGTCGTGCTTAAACTATGTCCGATGTTTTCACAAACCGGTGTGTGTGTGTTGGTGACAAAGATAATACTTAAGTTAAGTCAGATGACATGACATGATGACGGAACATGAGATGTTCAACCCCCCTTTGTCGGCGTTCTGGGAACGGGGGTACCCAGACCTGCCTGCCTGCGGCCCAGGGCATGGCCCACTTCATCAACCAAACACAGCCGGGCGGGGCCCCACTCAAGGCAAGGCCCTCGCGAGGGCCCAAGCCTCGTGAGGAGGAGCGGCGTCAAGACCAGCTAGGGATGAGCCTCCCCAGGCCCTCTCCGGAGGCAGCGGAGATCTCTATACAAGGCTTGGCCTCAGGAGTCAAAGATGACGCAAGGAAGGACAGGCGGGCGCCAGCGCGCCAGACGGCGCAGTTTCCTCTTTGGTGCAAAGGGAGCAAGGACGTACGCGGGTTCCCAAAGCATCCCCCAAAGGTTTCCATTCCGGTGCAACAAGACCGCAGCCACCAGCCCCGCAGGACGGACGTCATCGCTGAGCCCGTCCCTGCGCCGTCGACAGCTACTTTGCAGGCGAAGACCGCCTTTGGGCAGGGCGGGCACGTACTCCTGTCCCCCTTCAAAATTGGCCGTTGTGGGATCCCTTCCCGCCATTGCGATAAGGGAAGAGGACCCGAGCCACCGCTATATATAGAGGGTAGACTGCATCGTATAGGGGGATCCGAATCCGTTCCACCACTCATCCACCACCAAACCACCGAGGGCCACGAACACCTGAAGGGGAGCCCTCACGCGGCTCTAAAACACTGTACTAGTTCATCCACCCCACCTCCTCGAGAGGCATTCCACCAAAGCAGGAGTAGGGTATTACGCTTCGCAGCGGCCCGAACCTGGGTAAACGGTCGTGTTCATCTTCTTCCTCGTCATCGTGCGAGTTCGTTGCTGTGTTCATCGAGTAAGCAAGCTAGGTTGGGCGAAGCCGCTGGGGATCTTCGCACACGCCCCAGTGTTCGAATCTTAAGGGTTTTGCGGAGCCCGAAATCCGACATTTGGCGCGCCAAGTAGGGGGCGTGTCGGAGACTTCCTCAAGCCAAGATCTTCTCCCACCTCGTCGTTCAGATGTCTGACGCTCACCGAGCCCGCGCTGAGCGTCGAGCCACCCGTGTCGCTCAGACGGCGCCTGTGGGCCGCGCCGGTGCACGCAGGTCACCCTCGCCTGTGGTGAACACCGCCACTGGCCCCGACGCCCACGAGCAACAAGACTCCTCCTAGCCGGTCACCGCGCAGCGCGACGGCCACACCGCCACTCCGTCGATTGTCCCAGCTTCCGGGTCATCCTCCCATATTCGGCTCGGGCCGGTGCGCGGCCAGGGCGCGCTCGCCATGGCTAACGAGCTGTTTCGCTACCGCCCCGCCCCCGACCGCTACGACGACTGGCTTCGGCGCATCGCGGAGCTCGTCAGCGCTACCGGCGACGCTTCGGCACTCTCCTACTCGCTTCGACCCCAACCGTCCCTAGCGAACGACGTGGCACAAGACGCACAGCCTCCACCTCCGCGACGCGACGTTGACCCCGAGCCTAGGCGAGAAGCGCGCCCCCGCGACCAGCCTCACGAACCGCGGGCAAGGCAGGGAGATGAAGTATGCTGCCAGGTGGTTCCCCGGCCGCGCGTCGACGCGCACGCGTTCCCCGCGCTGCCGACCCAACGCCGCGACCGGGCACCACTCGAGGTGGCCCCGCAGGAGCGTCAAGACCAGGTCCCTCCCGCGCACGCAGCACCCGTCGAGCCGGTGGGGTGCCTCGCCATCGCCCCGGAGCTCTACCCAACCGCGTGGCCCTGCAAGTTCAAGCCTGACCTGCCCCCGCGCTACGATGGCACCCCAGATCCAGCCGAGTTCCTACAGCTCTATTGCCTGAGCATCCCGGCGGCTGGAGGAGACGACAAGGTCATGGCGTGCTGGTTTCCCATGGCACTCAAGGGGGCGCGCTGTCCTTAGGGGCCGGCCCTCCAGACTGCGGCATCCCCGCACCCTCGAGGGCAGGAGCGACCACTCCTGCAGGCATTGGGGGCTCAGGGGGCTTCGCGGCGACGACCGGGGAGGCTGCCTTGCGAGCCCCCTCGCCTTCAGGAACAGGCAACGGCGTGTCGGCAGGGGCAGGCGGCTCGTCGGAAGTCGCCTTCGGCTTGACGCCCGCCCTCTTCTTCCTCATCTTCAACGCGGCGGCATCCCTGATCACCAAGCAAAGAAAGCCATCAGTACACAAGCCATCGGCGGGCGAGCGAGCCGAGTCGGGTCGCTTACTCCTCAACGTCGACCCATTTCCTCTTCCTCTCCGCTCCGGTGAAGACAGGGGCACCCAAGCCTCCCACGGAGAGGGGACCACCACGCGGGGGAGTAGATGCGCTGTCCGCAGGGGCGGCCACTGAAGGGATCGCCATGGCCCCGCCCTCGCCCACCTTGCCTGCGAGTTGCGATTCGAGCGGGGGCGAGGCTGGCGCCTCAACCGTCTTGCCAGTAGAGGCAGGGCGCACCGGAGGAGACTCGGCTCCGCACTTCCGGGGAGTCGACACGCACGCGGACCGCGTGGCACGAGGGGCTGGCCCTAGCCCCCTAGAGGCCTTGGCGGCGCGTGAGGAGCCCGCAGCAGAAACTTCACCAACGACGTCGTCATCCTCAAGCTCGCGTAGAAGGGTGCCCTGCGACGGGGGGGACGCCCCCGCCGGGCCATCGTCGGCGGTCTTCTTCGAGTCCACCCCGCACGTGGTGTTGCCGGAGGACACCATCACCGGACCAAGGCCCTCATCTGGGAAAAGCCCCATTTCGTTGAAGACAGGCATCGCGGCAACTAGATCGGCCCCGTCGTCGCGGCAGTACAGCGGATCGTGAGCCTCGGGGAGGTCACCAGGGTCGCCGTTGAGCAGAGTCGCCATAGCCCTGCTCAGTTCCCCGGGGGTTATGCGCGCGGACCGAAGCCTGAGGTTGTTTACGCTGCCCTGATAGTCCCACAAGGGCCTAGAATGGGCCTGGAGGGGCGCCAGGAGCTGCACCAAGAACTCCTTCACTATCATCCCCCCAGTCAGCTTCCTGGCGCTGATATCGCGGGAGAAGCGCTCCAGGACGGGCCCGGCCCGGGGATCGGAGAGCTTCACGGAGCTCCATGCGGAAGTCTTCTCCGGCAGCCCCTTCGGCAGATCCAACCAAGGGTTGGTGTCCTTGAGATCCATGAGGACCCAGCGGTGCCTGAAGTTCTCCACCTTCTTCCCGGCCTTCAAGAGCATGTTGCCGCTCTGGACCGCGACGAAGGAGACGCACCCCGACCGTTCAGCGCCGTCGTGCAGGCACAAGCTGAAGAAATGGCAGAAGAGGGCCACCGAAGGCCGCACGCCCACGAAGGCCTCGTAGTAGAAGGCAAAGACGGACAAGAGCAAGATGGAGTTGGGTTGGAGATGAAGGGCCAGGATCCCATAGTGGTCGAGGATGGCGGTGAAGAACGCGGAGAAGGGCGGGACGAGCCCGGCAAAGATGCTATGGAGGAAGAAGGGGTAGACCGCCTTGGACAAGGGCCACTTCGCCGAGGAGCCGCCCCATATCAAGGTCCGCCCCTGCTCGTTGGACCCATCCGCCATCCATGGGAGCACCGGGAGGAGGTCCTCGTCCTTGGCAATGGTAGACCCCAAGAGCACCGGCGAGATGGGAACGGAGGCAGAGCTCTGCGCCTCTGGCTTCTGCTTGCCGGCGGGAGGCATCACGAAGCTCGCGGGGCCGAAGCAGCAAGGAGGAGGACGGAGCGGCGCCGGATCTGGAGAGGCGCCTGCTAGAGTGGGAGACCTGGAAAGCAAGAGCGGGTGCGCTAGAAGGGAAAGCGATAATGGCCCAGTGCTAGAAGTCAGGCTCTTGACAATTCGAGCGGTGAAGGGCGCCCGACATCAGCCGCACAACGCGCGCCAGTCCTGGCCGGCAGGAATATGGGGCCCGCGGCGCTTCGGGCCGCCCTCAGGGCTTCACCCAAAGGCCGGCTCGAGCGCGCCTTGGGCCCGGGGTCTACTGTCGGCGTTCTAGGAACGGGGGTACCCAGACCTGCCTGCCTGCGGCCCAGGGCATGGCCCACTTCATCAACCAAACACAGCCGGGTGTGGCCCAACTCAAGGCAAGGCCCTCGCGAGGGCCCAAGCCTCGTCAGGAGGAGCGGCGTCAAGACCAGCTAGGGATGAGCCTCCCCAGGCCCTCTCCGGAGGCAGTGGAGATCTCTATACAAGGCTTGGCCTCAGGAGTCAAAGATGACACAAGGAAGGACAGGCGGGCGCCAGCGCGCCAGACGGTGCAGTTTCTCCTTTGGTGCAAAGGGAGCAAGGACGTACGCGGGTTCCCAAAGCATCCCCCAAAGGTTTCCATTCCGGTGCAACAAGACCGTAGCCACCAGCCCCGCAGGACGGACGACATCGCTGAGCCCGTCCCTGCGCCGTCGACAGCTACTTTGCAGGCGAAGATCGCCTTTGGGCAGGGCGGGCACGTACTCCTGTCCCCCTTCAAAATTGGCCGTTATGGGATCCCTTCCCGCCATTGGTATAAGGGAAGAGGACCCGAGCCACTGCTATATATAGAGAGTAGGCTACATCGTAGAGGGGGATCCGAATCCATTCCACCACTCATCCACCACCAAACCACCGAGGGCCACGAACACCTCAAGGGGAGCCCTCACGAGGCTCTAAAACATTGTACTAGTTCATCCACCCCACCTCCTCGAGAGGCAATCCACCAAAGCAGGAGTAGGGTATTACGCTTCGCAGCGGCCCGAACCTGGGTAAACTGTCGTTTTCATCTTCTTCCTCGTCATCGTGCGAGTTCGTTGTTGTGTTCATCGAGTAAGCAAGCTAGGTTGGGCGAAGCCGCTGGGGATCTTCGCACACGCCCCTGTGTTCGAATCTTAAGGGTTTTGCGGAGCCCCAAATCCGACACCCTTGCTTATGATGATATCCTTAACTTGTTCATATGGATATCTGCCAATTGTTGATGCATGCTTACACAAGTTATTTGATCATGTCATTGCATTCAAAATTAGCTTTTTGCAAACTTACCTCTACTTAGTGCTATATCATGCATTGTTATACCTTGTTCCAAAACATGGGTTGCTTGCGAGTACATCCAAAGTAGGATTGCTATATCATTGACTTGCCACTAGTTATTTAATTGGCCAGGCATGAAAGAGTAGGAATACAGTGAAGAGTTCGTTGGTGGCGAACATGCAAACTAGGATGCTTCCCAGTCAGAATGCATGTAGGGTTAAGGCAGATGGCATGGGTCTACACTTTCGATAAAGATTTCCGCTGCTAGTTGTGTTTGTTATTCGGCCTTCGCGTCCCTATCTATGTAAGACTCGACCTTCATGGTCTCTATTTGTGTAAGACGCTAAGAATGGATATAAGACTCTTATTATTCAGCTTCTGTGTGTTCAGTGAGCATTGATCTCTGGGATCACTGTACACGTGCATTCGGTGATCACGACTTATGAGTCGGGGTCCCCAAAAAATTCTACGTCCTGCTTGATTGTATTGATGAGTGAGATGGTTACAGAGTTGATCTACCTCGAGATCAAAAGAGCTAAACCCTAGATTTGTTAACTCTCCCCTCTACGAACTAAGTCCCCTAGTTTATATAGACACCAGGGGTACCTAGGGTTACACATAGTCGGTGTCCATCCGGTCACAGATACGCCCATTCTTTCTTGGAGGACACACCAAGTCTTCGGGACTCCTCCTTCCGAACACGGGATCGTCTGGTAACTTGGCCTTCTAGTAATTGCTCCTGTGTGGCCCATCGTGTTGGCCCATCAGGGATGAACCAATGGCTCGAGGACCCCTTAGTCCCGGACTCCCTCAGTAGCCCCCAAACTTGCCTCAGACGCCAAGGTACTCCATGTTCGGCAGCTTCGTTTATCAAGGGTCTTCGGCTTGTGAGGCAAGTTCTCCTCTTTTCCGATTCACTAGACGGTAACCAGACCATGTTCTTCCTCACGCCCTCATGGCCCCCTTCCCGGTGACTAGGCCAGCTGTTCTGTCTCCCTCCTCTGGCTGCGCAGTTTTGAGACACAGGGATATCTTCCTGCTTCGGATCTGGTGCCCACTTGCGTAGGGTTGACATCTCTGGACGGCGTGGCTTTGGCGGAGAACATCCCCGCCCCCCGACCAAACGAGAGGGTATGCTTCACATCCTTCCTCCTACGAGGCCTAGGTTTTCCCATCCGCCCCTTCTTGAGGGGCCTTTTGGAGTTCTATGGGATCCAGCTCCACAACCTTACCCCCGGGTCCATCCTGCATATCTCGGGATTTGTCGCCCTTTTTGAGATGTTCCTTGGTTACGAGCCCCACTTCGATCTCCGGCGAAAATATTTCTGCCTCGTCCCCCGAACTCAGGGAGGAACAATTCGGGAAGTGGGAGGAGCCGAGGTTTGGCGCATAGCCAGGATGGGGTACCTCACCGGAACTCCGAAGAAGGAATCTGAAGACTGGGATTCGGAGTGGTTCTATATCAAAGACGTCCCCTTATTCGACCCAGCTCGAAGGGGTATTCCCGAATACTCCGAGGCTCCTTTAAAGAAGCGATTCAACTGGCGTCTGATGAGCGCTTCTTAGGAGGAGAGTGCCAAAGTAAAGTGCCTATCCGCCAAAGTGAAGCTGCTAGGTCACAGCAAACTGACCATTATCGACATGATGGCTGCTGCCATCACCCATTGCGTTCAACCCCTGCAACAGAGTATCCACCCCCTATGGTGCTTTAATGGGACAAGTGACACGACCCGTTGCTGATGACAAGGTCCTGCCAACCAAGCGGCGTTGGCGGTCATATTAGCCGACCTTTTCAAAGGAGAAAAGGAAGATTTCATTCGCCTGACGACCAGGGAAGGCTACTCGACTCATAACCCCATTGAATGGGTAACTCCATTGTTACTCCCCTCCCCCAGATCATCGATTCTTGATTTTATTGACCGAAAGTAAGTTTCTCCCTGAATAGCAACGGAGGCGTCAGGTCGAGACAGTTAAATGTCCCTCCCCACAACCGGGGGATTACTCCCATAGTGACGACCCCGGATTTCATGATGATCCGAAGCTTTCAATTGAGTTTGAGGACGGGACCTTCTATAAGAGGAGCGTTGATGGATCCAAGGTGGCCCTCCAAGCCGATCACCCTGGATCACTCCCTTCCTCTACGACCATCAAGAAGAAGGCTTCCTCTCGGAAAAGACGTTCGTCTCCTGTAATCCCGATCTCATCGACCTCTGTCCCCAAGGGCCGCCGGTCTACACGCTGGTTACCCTTGGAAACTACTCCATCAGTGTCCGCGCCTAACAATGGCCGGGCTCCCGAGTCGGAGACTGCGGAGCAAGTTTTACCGAACACCCCCCCCCCCACAAAAAGGTTTTCGACCTTGCAACTCGGTCTTTATTTTTGCTTATTCCAAATATTCATGCTTTCTAACTGACATTTTCAAGAGGCCAGTAGAGCCACCTCCGTCTGAAGACGTCGAGAAAGCGCCGGGCAATCCTCGGCCAAGGTCTTCGGTACACGCCGAAGTGAATGCGGGAACTCCTGCCACGGGCCAACATCCTGAAGACCCAGGGGATGTCTCAGCCACCAACTTCGAGGTTGAGAGTGCGATAAGTCACCGACGCCGGAGGGAGGCACTGCGTCACCCCATATTTTCCGACCAGGAGTTTAATGCCCTCAATTCCGTGGACTCATACCTCGGGGCCACTCGAGCGGGAATTGATGGAGCCGCTAAAATAATATCCGCCAGCCTGCAGGTAAATGGTCGGCCCGGAGGGGTGAGCATAATTCATAACCTAGTAGCCCCCGAACCTTAATTTGGTCGGAACGGCCGAATTCAAGGGTTTGACAACTATGTCCATGCATGTGTATGCTTCACAGCAACAGAACGAGAAGCTGTCTGCAAATCTTGAGTCATGTCGAGCAGAGCTGTAGGACATTAGGACCGAGCTGGAACAGGTGAAGAAATTCACCCGGGAGGCGCACGGTGAGTACCAAGTATTGCTTCTTGTACTAGAGTTATTTCAAGGACATCTCTTCTGACGAAAGATTGTTTCGTACTAGTCGAGTCCATAGGGCAATTGCAGAAGGATTTGGATGCTTCCCGAAAATCACAAAGGTATGCTGAATCCCAGCTAGAGGCCGGGCACCGCGTATTGACTCAAAGTCTGGAGGATAAGAGCCAGCTTAAAGTGGAAAATCAGCGATAGGCCGAAGAAATTAAGAGCTTGAGAGCTCAATTGGCACACTCTTGTGAAGAAAACCAGAGATTGAAGGGTGGCATGTACTGTAAGTGAAAATCTAACTTTTAACCCACCAAGTGCTTTGTATTGTGTTGGGTTTAAGGAGCATTGTTCATTTCCTGACCAGGATTCCTGACTGGGCGTCCCGAGGAAGAAGCCAGCTCGTATGGAGGGGACCTATTAAAGGAACTCTCCATTGTGCACGAGCAGGCCCGGAAGGCTATGAAGAGCATGATTAAAGCTCTATGGCCGGCTCAGACGCCTTCATAAGGGATGACAGAGCTGGCCGAGAAATTCAGGGGAGCTCGGAGTCGTTTTGAGCTATGGAAGACCTCTGCTTGCCAAGAGGGAGCCCGAGAGGCGTGGGCTATGGTCAAGACCCGCTTTACCAAACTCAACCCGGAGCATATGGCTCGGGTTGGGACCGTAGGGCCAGATGGTAAAGAGGTGCCAGTGAGCTTGGTTTACGACCAAGTGATGCCTACTGTTCGAATGTCACAGGAAGATTGTGCCCTGGACACCATAATAGACCATCTTGAGTGACAGCTTTTAGTTTTGAATCTATGTAATGACGTACTTTTTATCAAAACCCGCTATATCCATGTTGTAAACATAGTCTTAACCGGTCATCGACCTCTGCCTCCATCGCCGATAGCTCAGGAGTGTTCCGGACTATGCATCCTGTGATAATAGAGAATTGTCTCGGGGAACTAAGCAATCTGACCGTGTGGTGCAAACAGACGAAACATGCATGGGGAGGTATGTTATATTACTATTTAACATAAGAAACATCGTCCAAAGAAAATAGTTCCTCTATGGGTTCCTTTCTTTAGGCTACTACGTGAACCGTAGATGTCATAGTCGTGTATCAGTATTATGTGGATGATTTTGCTGTTTGGGGGGAACATCCCCCAAGTGCGGCGAAAAGCACCAACCCTACCTTTTTTTTTATGGCCGACCAATTTGTATCATAAGAATGCTAGCTTTCGGCTTTGCCCGTCTAAGGTACGTGTCTGGGTAACCCAGTCGTAGAAATCGCAGAGGTCCT
Organism: Elymus sibiricus; assembly: GCA_039707655.1. Classification (NCBI taxonomy): domain Eukaryota; kingdom Viridiplantae; phylum Streptophyta; class Magnoliopsida; order Poales; family Poaceae; genus Elymus; species Elymus sibiricus. The sequence continues at coordinate 139,644,745 of CM077669.1, forward strand.
CCCATTACCCCCTAGCCGAACAATCGGGAACGTAGGGGGTAAGCACAGGAGCGAGGCAACCTGGCTTGGCCCAATCTTCTGCCTAATTGGTGCATAAGTGGCGCGAGAATGATGTCGGAAGAGTGCAAATAGCCAGGTAAAATAAGATGGCTTCATGACGGAGCCCCCAAGTTGTTGTCAGGTAAAAAAATTACCGATGAAGTCACAGTTTGGTTTAAGCCGACCATACGTTTGGAGATGAAGTCTAGTCACTCCTAGAAGGGAAAAGAAGAAGAAAAAGAAAAGAAATAAAATACGATGGTTGATAGGGAACAAGGGGACACTAGTCTAGCCGTAGAAGCGCCGGAGGCGAGCTGCGTTCCATGGGTTTGGTTCGAGGCGATTGTCCTGCGGGTCACGAAGTAAGTAAGCTCCTTCGGTCAGTACTTTGTCGATTATGAAAGGGCCCTCCCACTTCGGTTTGAGATTTTTATTCTATTTCTCTAGGAGGCGTAAGACCAACTCGGCCACATTATAGACTTTAGCTCGAACCTCCCTGCTTTGGTACTGTCGAGCCTGCTGTTGATAGAAGGTAGATCGGGCCTGGGCTATGTCGTGCTCCCCCCCCCCCAAGGCGTCAAGGTTGTCCTGCCGATCTAGCTTGGCCTCTTTTTCCTCATACATGCGTACTCTTGGCGCGTCGTGAATTGATGACCCACAAGTATAGGGGATCAATCATAGTCCTTTCAATAAGTAAGAGTGTCGAACCCAACGAGGAGTAGAAGGAAATGACAAGCGGTTTTCAACAAGGTAATTTCTGCAAGCACTGAAATTGTAGGTAACAGATAGTTTGATAGCAAGGTAATTGGTAACGAGCAAGTAATGGCAACAGTAAATAAGGTGCAGCAAGGTAGCCCAATCCTTTTGTGGCAAAGGGTAGGCCAGAACAATCTCTAACAATAGGCAAAGTGTTCTTGAGGGTACACAGGAATTTCGTCAAGTCAGTTTTATCATGTTGGTTTGATTCGTATTCGCTACTTTGATAATTTGATATGTGGGTGGACCAGTGCTTGGCTGCTGTTTGTACTTGAACAACCTCCCAGTTATGATTAACCCCCTCGCAAGCATCCGCAACTACGAGAAAAGTATTAAGATAAAATCTAACCATAGCATTAAACGTTTGGATCCAAATCAGCCCCTTACGAAGTAGCGCATAAACTAGGGTTTAAGCTTCTGTCACTCTAGCAACCCATCATCTAATAACCAATCCACAATGCATCCCCTTAGGCCCATGAATGGTGAAGTGTCATGTAGTCGACCGTTCACATGACACCACTAAGGGAATCACAACATACATATCATCAAAATATCGAACACATATCAAATTCACAGTATTACTTGCAACATGACTTCTCCCGTGACCTCAAGAACAAAGGTAACTACTCACAAATAATAAACATGCTCAACATCAGAGGGGTATTGAATAGCATAATGGATCTGAACATATAATCTCCCACCAAATAAACCATATAGTAATCAACTACGCAAGGTAATCAACACTACTAGTCACCCACAGGTACCAATCTGAGGTTCTGGTACAAAGATTGAACACAAGAGATGAACTAGGGTCTGAGAGGAGATAGTGTTGTTGAAGATGATGATGAAGATTGGCCTCCCAAAGATGAGAGGGGTGTTGGTGATGACGATGGCTTCGATTTCCCCCACCGGGAGGGAAGTTCCCCCGGCGGAATCCCTCCACCGGAGGGCAAAAGTGCTCCTACCCAAGTTCCACCTCGAGGCGGCAACACTTCATCCCGAATGTCCTCCTCTTATTTTTTCTAGGTTAAAAGTGAATTTATACCAGAAGATGGGCACCGGAGGTGGGCCGAGGGGGGCACAACCCACCAGGGTGCGCCCAGGGGGCCTGGCGCGCCCTGGTGTCTTGTGCCCACCAGGGTGGCCCCCTCTGGTAGTTCTTTGCTCCAGTATTTTTTATTTATTCCCAAAATAATCTCCATTAAGTTTCAGCTTCATTGGAGTTGTGCAGAATAGGTAGCTCTGATGTGCTTTTCTCCGGTCCGGAATTCCAGCTGCCGGTATTCTCCCTCTTTGTGTAAACCTGGCATATTATGAGAGAAAATGCATTAGAATCACTCCCTAAAGCATTATTATTCAACAAAACATAATAAATAACAGTAGGAAATCATGATGCAAAATGGACGTATCAACTACCCCAAGCTTAGACCTCGCTTGTCCTCAAGCGAAAAGCCGAAATTGAAAAGCATGTCCACATGGTTTGAGAGAGAGGCGTCGATAAAAACAAAATACGGACATGGAAGCATCATGCTTATTATCATAACAGCAACAAACTTATCATAAAACTTATTCACATAATTTCATCATATAACTTCTCATGCACATGTAACAATTCATCACAACATAGAACTATAAAGCATAAACCTTATTGAAAGCCAACAAACTATGTTCTCAGTCAACTTTGCAACTACAATTCCTCATATTTTCAGGAAGGGTCTCATGTCAGACCCTTTTGGCAAGTCCACATACTCAACTATCATTTAGTCTTCTATGCTTTCTAACACTCACAGCATACCCATGAGCAAAAAGTTTCAACCGGACACATAGAAAGATAGGGGCTTATAATTTCGCTTCCCAACGTACTCACCTCGAGGGTGATGTCAACAATAATAACTCATGCCCACCCATATCGAACTGGGTATATGTGCCTGGATCTTTCCTCACCACATCATGCTTGCAAAAGGAAAAAGTAAAAAGGAATAGGAAAGAATACTTTGACTCTTGCATAAAAGTAAATACATAAAAGTAGAAGATAGTCCCTTTGCAGAGTTATGCAGAGGTTGTCATGCACTTTTTGGTTTGTATGCCCAATCCCTTAATGTAAAAGAATGTCACGCTATATTGCCCCCTATGATAGCAACCTTTATTATGCAGTCCGTCGCTTTTATTACTTTGCCATCATAAGTTCGTATAGCACTCAGTTTTCTCTTACACTAATTGATAAAAACACTTTTAGAAGGAATTTTTATTGTCTTATTGCACCGATGACAACTTACTTGAAGGATCTTACTCGATCCATAGGTAGGTATGGTGGACTTTCAAAGAATGATTTTGTGTTTGGGTTTTTGGATGCACAAGTAGTATCTCCACTTAGTGCGGAATTTTTGGCTAGCAAAGATATTGAGCAAGCACCACATGTTAAAGGATCTATGACAATATAACTTCTATGTGGATATGAACAAGCATAAATCATTACATTGTCTTCCTTGTCCAATGTCAATAGTTTTGCCATATAATATTTAATGGGGGCTCACAATCATAAAAGATGTCCAAGATAGTGTATTTTCATGTGAATCTTCTATTCCCTTATTAATTCTTCTATGAATTGCATCATTGACCAATGCTATGTTTGTCAATCTCCAATAAATTTTACTGCATATACTTTCCTTTATGTGATGTCATTACTCACCATAAGATTAGCATGTGATCCTTTTCATTTATTTCTCTTTCCTTTTATTTTGATTGCAACAAGAAAGTAGAGAGGCAAAATCTCAAACTAAACTTTATTATACAACTCTCACTCGATTACATAGATAGATAGGCCACGAAACTAACACACGAAAATAGACCATGCTAAACTTTTATTCAACTAAAGCAAAGGTAAACTAAAGATCAAACTAAAATAGGTAAAGGTGAATAAAAGTGATGGTGATACGATACCGGGGCACCTCCCCCAAGCTTGGCTCAAGCCAAGGGGAGTGCCCATACCCGTGTGCTCAAGTCTCCTTTGGTGGTGGTGATGAAAAAGGTGGTGGTGATGATGTAATCTTCTTCTTCAACTTATATTTGAGCATAAAATTTTCCTCCCATAGATCGTCATTCTCCAACTCGAGCTTTAATATCTTTTTGCATAATTCCGCCTTGCTCTCGTGCAGAAAACGAGATGGCATAAATTGGACCTCAGGTTTGTAGCTTCTAGGGTGGCTTGACTTCTTGAATTCCACATGCATATCTCCGGGTTGAGGCAATGGATCATCCTCTTCCTCAGAGCTGTCGTCCATTGTTTCCTCCATGGCAGCATCTTCCTCCTCATCTGAGGTCCATAGATAGGGGTAAATTTACCTAAAGATCTTTGGGTGTGCAACATAGTGATCCCCCTCTGAATCTTGAGACGAAATATTTTTAGATCTGCCAGGAAAAACATCACGAAACAAGAATAGAGAATTTTTATTCTTGGGAAACAAGCATATGGAAGGAAAACGGAGTCGGGAAGGTGTCCGAGGTGGGCACAACCCACCAGGGCGCGCCCTGGTGTATCTTGCTCACCTCGATCACCTTCCGGTTTATTTGTTTATTTCGAAAATTTTCTAATATTCCAAAACTGTCAAAAAATATTTTTGCGGATTTTTCGGAGTCCGTTTACTTACCGTATCACGTATCTCCTATTTTTAAGAATCCTGGAGTGTTCCGGAAGGTTTATTTTATGTGTTCCTCCGGTGTCATGGGTTGGATAACATTGCTTTCAACGTTAATAGGCGTACCTGAGATATAGTGCTTAATTCTTTGTCCATTGACCACCTTCGGTTTAGTACCTTTGGCATTATTAATCGTGATAGCTCCAGAACGATAAACCTCTTCGATAATATATGGCCCTTCCCATTTGGAGAGAAGCTTACCTGCAAAAAATCTTAAACGAGAGTTGAACAAAAGAGCATAGTCTCCTATTTTGAATTCCCGCTTTTGGATTCTTTTGTCATGCCCTCTTTTTACCTTTTCTTTAAATAGTTTGGCATTTTCATAGGCTTGGGTTCTCCATTCATCTAGTGAGCTAATATCAAATAGCCTCTTCTCACCGGCAAGTTTGACGTCATAGTTAAGTTCTTTAATTCCCCAAAATGCTTTATGTTCTAATTCTAGAGGCAGATGACAAGCTTTTCCATATACCATTTTGTATGGAGACATACCCATAGGATTTTTATAAGCTATTCTATAGGCCCAAAGTGCATCATATAATTTCTTAGACCAATTCTTACGAGACCTATTAACAGTTTTCTATAATATCAATATTATTTCTCTATTGCTAAGTTCTACTTGACCACTAGATTGAGGATGATAGGGTGATGCAATTATATGGTTAACATCATATTTAGCTAGCATCTTACGGAAAGCACCATGAATAAAGTGTGAACCACCATCGGTCATTAAATATCTAGGGACTCCAAACCTCGAGAAGATAACCTCTTTAAGCATTTTAATGGAGGTGTGGGGATCAGCACTACTAGTTGGAATAGCTTCTACCCACTTAGTGACATAATCAACAGCAACCAAAATATGTGTGTACCCGTTAGGGGAAGGAAAATGCCCCATATAATCGAAACCCCAAATGTCAAATGGTTCAACAACTAGTGAATAGTTCATAGGCCTTTCCTGATGCTTACCGATATTACCAATTCTTTGACATTCATCACAAGACAAGACAAACTTACGGGCATCCTTGAAGAGACTAGGCCAATAAAAACCAGATTGCATTACCTTGTGAGCAGTTCTATCTCCAGCATGATGTCCTCCATAGGCTTCGGAATGACATTTCCGTAGGATTTGTTCCAGTTCATGCTCAGGTACACAACGTCTAATAATACCATCTACTCCTTCTTTATAAATATGTGGGTCATCCCAAAAGTAATGTCTCAAGTCATAGAAGAATTTTTTGTTTTGTTGGTATGTGAAGCTAGGTGGTATATAATTAGGGACAATATAATTAGCATAATCAGCATACCAAGGAGTGTTTTGAGAAACATTTATTGCAGCTAACTGTTCGTCAGGGAAACTATCATCTATAGGTAGTGGGTCATCAAGAATATTTTCTAACCTAGACAAGTTATCAGCTACGGGGTTCTTAGGTCCCTTCATATCAACGATATATAAGTCAAATTCTTGAAGTCAGAGAACCCAACTAATGGGTCTAGGTTTAGCATCTTTCTTTTCCATAAGATATTTAATAGCAGCATGGTCGGTGTGAACAATAACTTTTGAGTCAACAATGTAGGACCTAAACTTATCACACGCAAACACGACCGCTAAAAATTCTTTTTCAGTAGTAGCATAATTTCGTTGAGCAGTGTCTAGAGTTTTACTAGCATAATGGATAACATTTAATTTCTTAACAACTCTTTGTCCTAGAGCAGCACTAACAGCATAATCACTAGCATCACACATAATTTCAAAAGGCAAGTTTCAATCAGGTGGTTGAATGATAGGTGCAGAGGTTAAGGCTTTCTTGAGTGTTTCGAAGGCTTCCACACAATCATCATCAAAAACAAAAGGGAGAACCTTTTGCAAATGATTAGTAAGAGTCCTAGAAATTTTAGAAAAGTCTTTAATGAACCTCCTACAGAAACCAGCATGACCAAGGAAACTGCAAATACCTTTAATATCTTTAGGACATGACATTTTCTCAATTGCATCAACTTTAGCTTTATCCACCTCGATACCTCGTTCAAATATTTTATGCCCCAAGACAATGCCTTTCATTAACCATAAAGTGGTACTTCTCGCAATTCAAGAAAAGATTAGTTCGTTCACATCTCTGCAAAACTCGATCAAGGTTGCTTAAGCAATCATCAAAAGAAGTCCCGTAAACGGAAAAATCATCCATGAAAACCTCCATAAGTTTTTCACAAAAATCAGAGAATATAGCAGTCAGACATATTTGAAAGGTATCAGGTGCATTGCATAAACCAAAAGGCGTATGTCTATAAGCATAGGTTCGAAAAGGGCAAGTAAAGGTGGTTTTCTCTTGATCGGATTGTGACACAGGTATTTGAGAGAAACCAGAATATCTGTCTAGGAAGCAAAAGTGTGTGTGCTTAGATAATCTTTCTAGCATTTGATCAATAAAAGGAAGAGGGTAATGATCTTTCCTAGTAGCTTTATTTGATTTTCTAAAATCAGTTACCATTCTATGGCCACTGACAATTCTTTGTGGAATGAGTTCATTTTTATTATTAGGAACAACGGTAATACCTCCTTTTTTAGGGACACAATGAACGGGACTTACCCATCTACTATCAGCAATAGGATAGATTATACCTGCTTCCAGAAGCTTTAATATTTCAGTTCTTACTACTTCCTTCATCTTAGGATTTAGTCATCGTTGGTGATCAACAGCAGGTTTAGCATCAGGTTCCATATTAATCTTGTACTGACATAGAGTAGGACTAATGCCCTTAAGATCATCAAGAGTATATCCAATAGCAGCCCGATGCTTCCTTAGAACTTTTAATAATCTTTCTTCTTCATGTTCTGAAAGGTTAGCACTAATAATCACAGGATATATCTTTTTCTCATCAAGCTAAGCATACTTCAAAGTGTCAGGCAATTGCTTTAATTCGAACACAGGATCACCTTTAGGTGGAGGATGACCTCCAAGGGTTTCAATAGGAAAATTGTGTTTCAGGAGAGGTTGTTGTTCAAAGAAAATTTGATCTGTTTCGTTTCTTTCACGCAAGTGCATATCATTTTCATGGTCAAGCAAATATTGTTCTAATGGATTAGTAGGGCACACGGCAATAGAAGCAAGACCAATTATTTCATCCTTACTAGATAACGCTTTATCCCGAGGTTGTCTACTAAACTTGGAAAAATTAAACTCATGAGACACACCACCAAAACTGACACCGACAGTTTGTTTTTCACAATCTATCTTAGCATTGACGGTACTCAAGAAAGGTCTACCAAAGATAATGGGACAAAAGTCATCTTGTGGGGAATCAAGAACTAGAAAATCAGTATGGTATTTTACTTTCCCACACAAGACTTCAACATCTCTAACAATCCCAAGTGGTGTGATGGTGTCTCTATTAGCAAGTTTAATAGTAACATCAATGTCTTATATTTTAGCAGGTGCTATTTCATCCATAATTTCTTGGTATAAGGTAAAAGGGATAGCAGTCACACTAGCACCCAAATCACATAAACCATGATAGCAATGATCTCCTATTTTGACTGAGACAATAGGCATGCCTTCTATGGGTCTATGTTTATCTTTTTCATCAGTTTTAGCATTCTAGCAGCTTCATCACAGAAGTAGATAACATGCCCATCAATATTTTCTACCAAGAGATCTTTAACCATAGCAACGCTAGGTTCTACTTTAATTTGTTCAGGGGGCTTAGGTGCTCTTATATTACTCTTACGAACAACAGTTGATACCTTAGCATGTTCCTTTATCCTAAGGGGGAAAGGTGGTTTTTCAATATAAGCGGTAGGCACAACTGGATCAACATTATAAATGATGGTTTCATCTTTAGCTATGACCGGTTCCTTAATTTCTTCTTTAATAGGGGGATGATTTTTGAACCAATTCTCCTTAGGGAGATCAATGTGAGTAGCAAATGCTTCATAGAAAGAGGCCACTATCTCAGAGTCAAGTCCATATTTAGTGCTAAACTTATGAAAAGTGTTGACATTCATAAAAGATTTAACACAATCAAACTCAAGCTTTGTACCTGACTCATTACCTTCGTCGAGGTCCCAATCTTCAGAGTTGCATTTAATTCTTTCTAAGAGATCCCACTTGAATTCAGTAGTCTTCTTCATATAAGAACCAACACAAGAAGTATCGAGTATGGATTGATCATTATGAGAAAGCCGAGCATAAAAAATCTGAATGATAACCTCTCTCGGGATGTCATGATTGGGGCATGAATATAGCATTGACTTAAGCCTCCCCAAAGCTAGAGTGATACTTTCTCCTTCACGAGGTGATACGTCTCCATCGTATCTACTTTTCCAAACTCTTTTGACCTTGTTTTGGACTATAATTTGCATGATTTGAATGGAACTAACCCGGACTGACGCTGTTTTCAGCAGAATTGCCTTGGTGTTATTTTTGTGCAGAAATAAATTTCTCGGATTGACCTGAAAATTTACGGAGAATATTTTTGGAATTAATAAAAAATACTGGCGAAAGAATCAACTGGAGGAGGTCCACCCATTCGCCACAAGCTAGGGGGGTGCCCCCCCCCCCAAGGGCGTGCCCAGGTGGCTTGTGGGCCCCTACAACTCCTCCGACCTCAACTCTAACTCCATATAACCCTATTCGGGGAGAAAAAAATAGAGAGAAGAGTTCATCGCGTTTCACGATACGGAGCTGCCGCCACCTCCTGTTCTTCCTCGGGAGGGCAGATCTAGGGTTCGTTTTGGGCTCCGGAGAGGGGAAATCGACGCCGTCGTCATCACCAACCATCCTTCATCACCAATTTCATGATACTCTCCGCCGTTCGTGAGTAATTCCATTGTAGGCTTGCTGGACGGTGATGGGTTGGATGAGATTTACCATATAACCGAGTTAGTTTGGTTAGGGTTTGATCCCTAGTATCCACTATGTTCTGAGATTGATGTTGCTATGACTTTGCTATGCTTAATGCTTGTCACTAGGGCCCGAGTGCCATGATTTCAGATCTGAACCTATTATGCTTTCATGAATATATATATGTGTTCTTGATCCTATCTTGCAAGTTGTAGACACCTATTACGAGTTATGATCCGCATTCCCCAGTGTGACAATAACTAGGATTCTTTCCGGTGATTACCGTAGTTTGAGGAGTTCATGTATTCACTAAGTGCTAATTCTTTGGGCCGGTTCTCTATTAAAAGGAGGCCTTAATATTCCATAGTTTCCATTAGGACCCCGCTGCCACACGAGGGTAGGACAAAAGATGTCATGCAAGTTCTTTTCCATAAGCACGTATGACTATATATGGAATACATGCCTACATTATATTGATGAATTGGAGCTAGTTCTGTGTCACCCTATGTTATAACCATTGCATGATGAATGCCATCCAACATAATTATCCATCACTGATCCGTTGCCTACGAGCTTTTCATATATTGATCTTTGCTAAGTTACTTTTTCGTTGCCACTGTTACGATTGCTACAAAACCGCTACTGTTGCTTTTGCCACCGTTACCGTTACTTCCATACTACTTTGCTACTAAATACGTTGCTGCAGATATTAAGTCTTTCAGGTGTGGTTGAATTGACAACTCAGCTGCTAATAATCAAGAATATTCTTTGGCTCCCCTTGTGTCGAATCAATAAATTTGGGTTGAATACTCTACCCTCGAAAACTGTTGCGATCCCCTATACTTGTGGGTTATCAAGACCCTTTTCTGGCGCCGCTGCTGGGGAGCATAGCTCTATTCTCTGAGTCACTTGGGATTTATATCTGTTGATCACTATGAAGAATCTGAAAGACCCAAAAACCAAGATCTATCCCTCTACTATGAGGGGAGGTAAGGAACTGCCATCTAGCTCTGCACTTGATTCACCTTCTGATATGAGTAAATTTGCGACACCACCACCTGCTATTGATTCTGATATGTCGCAAGTAATTGATGATGCCACTTCTGCAATGCATGATGCTTATGATGATACTTTGCTTGATAATACTGTGCCACTGGGTGAATTTCTTGATAAACAAATTGCTAGAGTCAATGATGAAACTGATGATATTATTGAAACTGAACACTATGAGACACCTGCTAGACCTAGCTCTCCTAGATATGAATTGCCTAATATACCTAAGGATTATGTTATGTAAGGAGAGGTAGCTAGGGACTTTCCTGCTTGTAAGGATAGAGATGATCTTAAGAAATTACTATGCAAGTGGAAGAAAAAATCTTTGAATGCTAGAATGCAATATGATCCTAAGTTTGCTACTTCACTTATCTTTGTTACTGATAAGGATTATGAATTCTCTGTCGATCCTGAGTTAATTACTTTGGTTGAATCTGATCCTTTCCATGGTTATGAATCTGAAACTGTTGTGGCACATCTTACTAAATTGAATGATATAGCCACTCTATTTACTCATGAGGAAAAAAATCAGTATTACTATATTCTTAAGTTGTTTCCTTTCTCATTAAAGTGTGATGCTAAGCTATGGTTTAATTATCTTGCTCCTGGTTGTGTGCGTAGTCCCCAGGATATGATATATTACTTCTCTGAAAAATATTTTCCTGCCCATAAGAAACAAGCTGCCTTGCAGGAAATATTTAACTTTGTGCAAATTGAAGAAGAGAGTCTCCCACAAGCTTGGGGGAGGCTTCTCCAATTACTTAATGCTTGCCTGATCATCCTCTGAAGAAAAACGAAATACTTGATATCTTTTATAATGGACTAACCGATGCTTCTAGGGACCACCTAGATAGTTGTGCTGGTTGTGTTTTCAGGGAACGAACTGTTGAACAAGCTGAACTACTATTGAATAATATATTGAGCAATTATAATGATTGGACTATTCCCGAACCACCTCCAAAGCCAATTCCGAAGAAAAGAGGTATTCTATTTTTCAGTCCTGAAGATATGCAAGAGGCAAAGAAATCTATGAAAGAAAAAGGTATTAAAGCTGAAGATGTTAAGAATTTACCACCTATTGAAGAGATACATGGTCTTGATACCCCAAAACAGTTAGTAAAGGTAAATTCTCTCCGAAGATTTGATGAAGGTGATATTCCTTATAATAAGTCTGCTAGCCAATGCTTGGATGAGTTTGATAACTTTATTGTTAAGAAAGAAAATTTCAATGCTTATGTTAGTAGACAATTGAAACATAATTCTTACATGCTTGATCGCTTAGGTGATTATATGAGTAGAACTATCAATGATCTTAAGCTTATTAGTAAACATGCTTCCATGGTAACTACTCAAGTAGAACAAGTACTTAAGGCACAAAATGATTTGCTTAATGAGATGAATGGTAAGAACAATGATCATTCTGTTAGAGTTGTGATTAGAGGTGGTAAAATGACTCAGGAACCTTTGTATCCTCAGGGCCATCCTAAGAGAATTGAGCAGGATTCTCAGAGAATTAATACTGATGCACCTAGACGTCCCAGTAATAAAAGGAAAAAGAATGATGATAGGACTCTGCATGCTGCTAGTGAACCTGTTATAGATATACCTGAGAACCCAAATGATATTTCTATTTCTGATGCTGAGACACAATCTTGTAATGAACATGAGCCTAGTGATAATATTAATAATGATGTTCATGTTGATGCTCAACCTAGTAATGATAATGATGTGGAGATTGAACCTGCTGTTGATCTTGATAACCCACAATCTAAGAATAAAAGATATGATAAAAGAGACTTTGTTGCTAGGAAGCATGGTAAAGAAAGAGAACCATGGGTTCAGAAACCCATGCCCTTTCCTCCTAAACCATCCAAGAAAAAGGATGATGAGGATTTTGAGCGCTTTGTTGAAATGCTTAGACCTGTCTTTTTGCGTATGCGCTTGACTGATATTATGAAAATGTCTCCTTATGCTAAGTATATGAAAGGTATTGTGAAAAATAAAAGAAAGATACCGGAAGCTGAGATTTCCACCATGCTTGCTAATTATACCTTTAAGGGTGGAATACCAAAGAAACTAGGAGATCCCGGAGTACCTACTATACCATGCTCTATTAAAAGAAATTATGAAAAAACTGCTTTATGTTACCTTGGAGCTGGTGTTAGTGTTATGCCTTTCTCTTTGTATCGTAGACTTGATTTGAATAAGTTGACACCTACTGAAATCTCCTTGCAAATGGCTGATAAATCAACTGCTTTACCCATCAGTATTTGTGAGGATGTGCGTGTCGTAGTTGCAAATGTTACTATCCTAACGAACTTTGTTATTCTTGATATTCCCGAGGACGACAGTATGTCTATCATCCTTGGTAGACCCTTTTAGAATACTGCAGGGGCTGTTATTGATTGCAACAAGGGCAATGTCACTTTTCATGTTAATGGTAATGAGCATACGGTACACTTTCCGAAGAAACAACCTCAAGTTCATAGTATCAACTCCATTGGAAAAATTCCAACGATTATTATTGGAGATTTTAAATTCCCTCTCCCTACTGCCAAAAAGAAATATGATATACTTATTGTTGGGGACATGCATATCCCCGTTGAGGTAACCTAGTGTTATTCGAAAATTCTCCGGTTCTGTGTCATTCGAAAAAAGTTTGTCAATAAGACTTGATCAACCTTATTGATGGACTCTTTTTGATGAGCATGAGATGGATGAATTTAGGAAGCACAACCTTCTGTACCCAACTTTTACTTTCTATTATTTAGATTAAATAAAGTAAAAATGCTATTATTTTTCTGTTTTCTGAATTATCCATGCAATAAAAAATTAACCTAAAAATAAATGTTCTCCAAATGCCCTGAAAATGTAGTATGATTTTATCTGGAATATTTAAGAATTTCTGGCACTGAGAACACATCAGGCGGCTGCACCAGTGGGCCACAAGCCCACAGGGCGCGCCCATCCCCCTGGACACGCCCCCCTGGTTTGTGGGTCCCACGTAGGCCCCCCTCACTTATTCCAGCACCCATCCACTTCGTCTTCCTCCAGAAAAAATCTCACCATTGCTCAAGCCCATGTTCTAGCTCATTTTGCTGCCATTTTCGATCTCCTTGTGCGAAGCTCCATTTGCAAAACTGTTTTGGGGGACTGATCTTCGGTATGTGACTCATCCAATGGTCCAATTAGTTTTTGTCTTAGTGCTTTATATATTGCAAATTTTTGCTGCTGTGGTGACCTTGTTCTTGAGCTTGCATGTTAAATTTGTATGGTCCCAAGTAGTTTTGATGCATGATATAGCCTCTAGACACTTGTGGGAGTAGTTGCTATAAGTTTTGTTGAGTTTTGCTCACCTTTATTTTGAGTCACTAAAAATTTCAGAAATTTTTCAGAGAAAGAAAGATGTTGAGGAGAATATACCAAGGTGGTTCCTCGAGCAAGAAGGCCCTGAGACTCGCGATACGTGAGCCCGACTTTGAACCACCGAGGGAAGCTCAAGTGCGGCCTTGTGAATGGCCGTCGGATCAATTCATGGTTCATGCCGGTTTCAAGGAAGAATTTTACGCGTACACACGAAATGTTGGCCTTGAAGATTTCGTTTCATACCAATGCAAGCAATATTATCAACTCACTAATTCCTTCATGCGGAGGAAAAACGGAGACACTTTATAACCAGAGAGGAGGCAAACGAGTACAAGAGAGAGGCGGAAGCCGCTCGCCTCCGCGCTGCAGCCGTTCAGGCGGTAGCCGCCGTAGCCTAGTATAACCTCAACTATGACTTTGGATATTATCCGGGCCAGCCATGGCCCTAGACCAACTTAGGCCAAAAGCCTAAACTTGGGGGAGTACGTATTTCTCACCGACATTACATTCATGTTCACACACTCATCTTAGTAGTCGGTGCTTATACTTTTTCATTGTATCATCCATGGTATTTTATTTCTTCTTTCTGCTTTCTCCTTGTGTGCTTAATTAATCTTGAGAAAATCCAAAAAAAATAGATCTAGCTTTACCTTTTAGTTTGTTTAGTTGTATCATTAAAAGAAAACTAAAAAAGATTTCTTGTTCTTCTTTTGCTTGTTGGGAGCTTTCCCGTGTAAATAGTTTTTCTCGTTCTTGTTTCGAAATTTCTTTTCCTTGGGTCGTAAGGAGAAGACCACAATGAAAATGTTGAGTGGCTCTCATATGCATTATTGTTTATCTTTCAGAGGGCCCATATTACCTTGTCTTCTCCTTTGAGTTATTGTTTGCAGATTCCAGCTTAGTCCAATGCACGTGCACTCATATTATTATTTACACCGTTCGGTCGTGCAAGTGAAAGGCAATAATGACGATATATGATGAAGTGATTGAGATGGAGAAAAGCTGGTATGAACTCGACCTATTTTGTTTTTGTAAATATGATTAGCTCATCGTTCTGAATTCAGCCCATTATGGATGAAACATGTTTGCAATGACAATTAGAGATTATAGTTACTCATGCCATGCTTAATTAGCTAAGAGTGTATAATGGTTTGTCTTGAGTGCCAACATGCATTTTAAAATGGTTGTGATGTAGTATGATAGGATGGTATCCTCCTCTGAATGATTCAAGTGGCTTGACTTGGCACATGTTCACGCATGTAGTTGAAACAAAATCAACATAGCCTCCACGATATTAATGTTCATGGTGATTTATATCCTACTCATGCTTGCATTCAATGTTGATTAATCTCAATGCATGTTTATGACTTTTGTCGCTCTCTAGTTGGTCGCTTCCCAGTCTCTTGCTAGCCTTCACCTGTACTAAGCGGGAATACTGCTTGTGCATCCACTTCCATAAACCCAAGGTTGTTCCATATGAGTCCACCATACCTACCTATATGCGGTATTTACCTGCCGTTCCAAGTCAATTAACATGTGCCAAACTCTAAACCTTCAAATAATATTCTGTTTTGTATGCCCGAATCGCTCATGTAGCGACTAGGGGCAGTCAGTATCTTCCATGCTAGGCGGGTTATTCTCACGATATGTGTTGATTCACTATCATTCACGAGAAAGTGGCTGGTATTCGGGATTCCCAGTTCCATGCTCAAAAATCAAATCAAAATATAATGAAACAAAACTCCCCCAGGATTGTTATTTGTATGGACGGTACCCGTGGATTCGGCTCGCCGTGGAGTGTGATTGATTGGTGGAGGGGGAGTAAAAACTTTACCATTCTGTTTGGGAACCGCCTATAATGTATCTAGCATGGAAAATACCGAGATCTCTTGGTTGTTATGTTGACAATGAAAGCATACCGCTCAAAATTATTATTCATCTCTGTTTTAAAAGCTTGAGCTTTGGCACCTTTGCAAATCAATGCTTCCCTCTGTGAAGGGCCTATCTATTTTACTTTACTGTTGAGTCATCCTCCTCTTATAAAAAGCACCAGTTAGAGAGCACCACCGTCATTTGTATGCTTTGTTATTAATTGATATTGAGTGTGATTGTGACTGGATCTCTTTTACCATGAATTACAATTTCCAGTCAGCCCTTGTTCTTTAGAGGTGCTCTGCATTTATGTTTTGCGGTGTCGGAAAGGGCTAGTGAGATACCATTATATCATATTGTATCATGATTGTTTTGATAAAATTGTTGTCATCTGAGATTTGTTATTATTGCTCGCTAGTTGATTATGCCATTGATATGAGTAAATGTGAGACCTAAATGTTATTGTGAATGTGGTTAGTCTATAATCTTTGCTGAAAACCTGAACATCAGTTAGGCATATTTACAACAACAAGATCAAAGAGAGTTTGTAAAAGTTTTTCTTTGTCACTTTCAGTTTGTCAACTGAATTGCTTGAGGACAAGCAATGGGTTAAGCTTGGGGGATTTGATAGGTCTCCATCATATCTACTTTTCCAAACTCTTTTGCCCTTGTTTTGTACTCTAATTTGCATGATTTGAATGGAACTAACCCGGACTGACGTTGTTTTCAGCAGAATTGCCTTGGTGTTATTTTTGTGCAGAAATAAAAGTTCTCGGATTGACCTGAAAATTTACGGAGAATATTTTTGGAATTAATAAAAAATACTGGTAAAAGAATCAACCGGAGAGGGTCCACCCATTGGCCACAAGCCAGGGGGCGCCCCCCCCTAGGGCGTGCCCATGTGGCTTGTGGGCCCCCTGCAACTCCTCCGACCTTAACTCCAACTCCATATAACCCTATTTGGGGAGAAAAAAATCAGAGAGAAGAGTTCATCGTGTTTCACGATACGGAGCCGCCGCTACCTCCTGTTCTTCCTCGGGAGGGCAGATCTGGGGTCTGTTTTGGGCTCCGGAGAGGGGAAATCGACGCCGTCGTCATCACCAACCATCCTTAATCACCAATTTGATGACGCTCTCCGCCGTTCGTGAGTAATCCCATCGTAGGCTTGCTGGACGGTGATGGGTTGGATGAGATTTACCATGTAATCGAGTTAATTTGGTTAGGGTTTGATCCCTAGTATCCACTATGTTCTGAGATTGATGTTGCTATGACTTTGCTATGCTTAATGCTTGTCACTAGGGCCCGAGTGCCATGATTTCAGATCTAAACCTATTATGTTTTCATGAATATATATGTGTTCTTGATCCTATCTTGCAAGTTGTAGACACCTATTACGAGTTATGATCCGCATTCCCCAGGGTGACAATAACTGGGATTCATTCTGGTGATTACCATAGTTTGAGGAGTTCATGTATTCACTAAGTGGTAATGCTTTGGTCCAGTTCTGTATTAAAAGGAGGCCTTAATATTCCTTAGTTTCCATTAGTACCCCGCTTGTCGTGGTATTTTCACGGCAGATGTCTTCATAGGACTTGATCTCGAAGCCATCGCGTAAGTAGCAGACCGAAGGGGTTAAACGAGGAACACGGGAGGCAAGGTTTACCCAGGTTCGGCCCCTCTCGTGAAGGTAAAAGCCTACTCCTGCTAGATGTATTGAAGATCTCGATTACAAGGGTTTTGGAACTTGTCTAGCCCTAGCTCTCGAAAGGTTTCAATGTGATCTCTCTAGCCCCAGGGCTCCCCCTTTATATATAGGCGGAGGTCCGGGGATTACATAAGAGTCCGGGTCGGGATAGCAATCCGAGCCCAACTCTCCTTTACTTGTTTCCTAAGTTATACCTCGAGGCGGTTTGCACATACCGCCTCTCACGGCGGGTCTTGGGCCGGCCCTTCGTTGGGCGCCTCTTCTTCTGGGCCTCTTGAGAACGCTCCGGCCCAACTAGCCTATCTTCAATAAAGATCCCCAGAACCCGGCCCTAAACGGGCGGGTCTCACCGAAAGATATTTCCCTGACATTAGCCCTCAGGTTGACTTGAACTGGTTCTAGACAACCTTGTCTTCATACAAAACTGTCTTTGACATTTGGCGAGTCTCCGCAGAACCCGCCACTTCTGAATATTTCTTAATTGTTTTTCTTTTAAACCTGTTCACCTTGTGACGTCACCGAATCTTTAAAACGGATATTTCCATGACATCATCCATATTTCAAATGAATCGATTAGGCACGAAAATCGGAGCGTCGGGGTACTGTAGATCCATAATTTCCGCCCCGACTCTTGAGCGTCCCATCCTCTTATGAATACCCCCTTGGGTCATTACTTTATCATTTCCTCGTCTTCTTCCTCCTGCCGCCCGAACCGTCGCGCCCTTGCGCCACCTCTCGAGCTCGCCGGCTACTGGAAGGAGAAGCAGCCCCGACGCACCGCCGTCGCCCATCCGCAACCGCGCTGCGCCGCCGTCAATCCAGGTAATCCCTGTCCCTTTTCATCTCTCTTAGGGTTCCTCCATTGTAGAGCTTCAACTCCACCTCGGCTTCTCCGCGGCTGCCGCCGCCGGCCTCATCTTAAGGCTTCCTCGGCATAGAAACGGCGCCGTTGAACTCCCCTTTATCCCAGGAATCAAATCTGCGTTAGAATAGATCTAAGAAAAATCCATCAGTGATGACTTGTTGCGGCTGGACGAACAGTAGCATGAACTGCTCTTTTCCTTATTTTTACAGGCTTCTTGATCCAAAATTTCACCTTCCTCGGTAGAAAACTGTTATCAAAGGCTTAGTAAAAAATTTCACCTCGCCAAGCAGCTCTCACTTGTGGCGACTTATGTAAGCCGCCGTATATATTCAATGATTTCTCCAACCATATGTCTCAGGCCCTAGGAACATAATCCAACTGTCGTCTTTCATTTCTTGTAACATCCCTTACTTTGTGCCGAAAGTCGCGAACTCAACTCCTTGCTCCATTAACTAGGATGACAAAGAAAACAATTGAATGCAACTGGGTTCCTTCTGAGATCACCAAAGATTTTCTCAAAAATGCCATTCAGACAGGCATACTGAAAGGGGCTACCAATACCCGACTTGGAAGAGGCGAATGTCCCCCAACGCCTAAAGAAGGAGAAGTTATTATATTCCTTGATCATGTGGAGAGGGGATTTTCCCCTCCCGGCTCCAAGTTCTTTAGGGTCCTTCTGAACTTCTATGGGTTGCACCCACAAGATCTTTCCCCCAATTCAATTGTCAACATGAGCCAGTTTGCAGTGATATGTGAAGCTTATCTTCAGATAGAACCTACAGTTCTATTGTTTCGGGAATGCTTCTATGTCAACAAACAAACTGAAACTGCCCAAGGCCGTCATCAAGAGCTTGGTGGCGTTTCTTTCCAGAAACGAAAAGGAGTCACCTTCCCCGGAGCTGATCTACTAAGCCACCCCAAGGGCTGGGGCAAGTCTTGGATATACTGTAAGGCGCCTGTTCCTGAAGGAGAGCACCCATTGCCGGGTTTCAGGCCAGGGCGCTTGGATCACAAAAAGAAATACCCTCCCAGGCCTACACCCGCGGAACAAGCAGAGCTGAAACCTTGGATGGATAAGATATCTGCCTTGGCCGCCAACGGCCTGGAAGGTGCCGATTTAATCCGTTGCTGGCTATCATGGAAAATCCAGCCACTGAGTCTCCGGAGTAAACTGATGCATGAATACTCCGGCTTACAGGATCCACAAAGGATCAGCGCTACAGACATCTCCGTGTCATCTGTAATCAATCAGATGAGAATTATTGTTAACTTGCCAGATAAATACACTGGCGAGTTTGGATTGGCGCCTTTCACCAGTACTAACCCGCCACCAGCAGTAAGAAACTTTCAAGCAATCTTTCATTTTTCTGCTTAAACTTTCATATCATGAAAACCTTTTCTCTGAAAAACCACAGGCGGATAGCTCCTTCTGGCAAGCGAGGCCGATGTTGAAAGAAATAGCTACGAAGGGCCAGAAGAAGACGGGGAAAAAAGCCGTCGCTAAGAAGAAGAAGCAGAATACCATCAATCCTTTAGAGGTGGATCCGTCCATCTTAGAATCCTCTAAAGATGAGTCAGAGGCAAGTATATAACTTGAATCAATCTGTCTTTCATCTGCAACTTTCTGCTAATAATTTTAATCTGTAACTTTCCAGGACGAAGAAGAAGAAGAAGACCAGGATGAAACTGAGGTAACTTCGACCTTGTCTGACTTCGACATTCGTAACCCTAAGAAAAACAGAGTAGCTGTGAGAAAATACCCTTTTTCTCATCCTTTTGCTCGTTTGGACCCAAATTATTCATGGAAGACGTCTCAGCACGCCGAACTCCTCCAAACTGATTGTGGCGGCTCTAGGACTGGTACGGGCGGGTCTGACGCCGATGCGGGCGGCTCTCATAAGCGCCCTCGTAAGGTACTTCTTCACCCGACTCTTCTATTTCCCAAAGCCGGCTTGTTTAAACGACCTCTAAATCCCGAAGATCCGGACTATCAGGACACATCCTCTGATGATGACGCCTCAGAGTCGCCAGATACGACTTTTGTTATTAAAGCAGGGTAAAGATATGATCACCCTTATTCTCACTCCTCTTACATAAAGCAAAAGATAGTAGTTATTGAGATCTTTGTCGAAAATGCAGGGTTACCTCCAAGAAACTAAAACCCACAACTTCTGCCTCGTCTCCGCCTCCTGAAGGTTCTGAAGACCCGGCCAAAGACACAGAGGAAAGGGCCAATGTTTCCACCGCTCCAGAAACTCAGATTTCTTTAGAACCAGAGACGGCAGCGCCAGCTGATAACATTGAACCACAGCCGGATACTATTATCCCCTCCTTCGATATTGAAGAGGGTACTGTTGCTACTGCCACTGCCACCGCCCCAGACTCGTCGGCGGCTTTGGGCAAATCTTCCTTTGAAGCCATGTCTTCTAAAGAGAAGAATAAATTAGATCTCTCCTCCTTGGAGAGCACTGATTTAAATGATCTTCATAAAGCCCTTCAGACTCGACTACTTGAGAGTCAGGAGATTGCCAAGACCTTGGCCAACAAACCAAAGGTGAGTCATAATTTACTTATGGCCCTTATTAGTCGCCCAAACCTGCATATTACTGATTTCATAGTTGTATGAAGGTTTGTAAGCTTGCATATTTGAAAATACGTAAATACACACATGCAGTCCCCAAGAGCCGGCTGTTTTCTTGAAACAGCCGGGTCTTACATGGAGCAAAGAACCACATGTAGTCCCCAAGAGCCGGCTGTTTTCTTGAAACAGCCGGGTCTTACATGGAGCAAAGAACCACATGTAGTCCCCAAGAGCCGGCTGTCTTCTTGAAACAGCCGGGTCTTAGAGCAAAGAACCACATGTGTCCAAGTCTTAAATGCTTCCAGCTATTCGATAATATTCCTTTGTAAAACTTCGGGATTGCATTAGCCCCCAAGTGCCATGTGGATTACTTGTAATCAATATGGAACTTCATCTGCATAAATAACTTGAACTTTTCCTTTCTTTCAGGTTCAAATAACTTCCCTTCACACCCAGCTGGCTGACAGTCAGAAAGAGCTGAAAACTGAGCAAGAGCTGAGAGTCGCCGCTGAAGAAAGGTTGAAGACATTGGAGGAAGCCGCGTCTGAAGCGGCCACCAAGCTGGCTGCTTTGACCGCTGAGCATGAGAAGGAGAAGCAGCTCCTTGTTCAACGTGCTAAAAACGCTGAAGGCCGCCTGAAGACTGCCTCCGATGAGCTCAGCGGATTAAAATTGCACATCCAGCAAATGAGAAGCGCCATCTTTGGTAAGTCGCCTGTTTATAATCCCTATTTTGATAATCTTGACAACTCTGACACTTTTCCCTTGCAGGTCCTAGAAGTGATAAACTGGCGAAAGAACCCGTAATGCAGCTCAAGGCGGCTTATGACTTCCTTGAACAGTTATACACTGGGAGTCGGCGGGCTATTCAAGCTGCCTTCTATGGAAAAGAAAACCCATCCACCATCAAGGAAGTCCTGAAGACTTTATCCACTCTGCCTGCTCAACTGCAGATCATGAAAGAGTCCAGCGCCCGCATCGCCACTATGCACACCATGGCCCGTGCTAAAGCTCATTACGAGGATTTAGAACTTTCAACTTTAGTTGGCGGCTTTCCCGAAACTTATAAGGGGCAAGCTCTTGATCAGCTTACCTATAACGCTTTGAAGAAGGAGACCTTTGTCCCCGCAAGCCAGTTGGTCCACGAGATGAAGCTTACAAGGTTTCAGTCAGCCTACAGCGAAGACGGAAAACGCGTAAAGCCCGGTCCTCTTCCGCCTCTCGATCTTACTCCTGAAGGCCGTAAGGACGAGTTTGCTCCGGACATTGATTCTTCAGATCTTATTGATGATGGAGAAATTTTTGATGCCTTTGCCACTGTTGACTGGGCTGCCGATCAAGCCAAGACAGATCCTTCAACAGACGCAGCCCAAGCCGGAGGCAGCAAGACCCGGGAGTAAAACCGGAACCTTGAAAGTCGCCAGTTGTTTAACTGTTTGTAATATATGTCTTGAACAATGATTCTGAAATGCCCTCTAGTGGCCCTTTGTAATAGACTTAGAAAAATTTCTGTTTAAATTCATACTGGCTTCCTTGGGAAGCAAGTCTGCTTCTTTTGCCTGAAGCTTCCTTATGAAAAGTTATTCTGGCTGCTTCTGGAAGAAATTGAAACCTTTGACGCTGGCGGCTCTTGGCCAAACATCAAGACAGTCATAAAGCATGATAAGATGTATAATTTATTCTTAACAAGTATTAAACCAATAACTAAAGCAGTCATGGCGGCTTATAACCAGTAAACTTGCAGATGCTTAAGGTGTAGCCAATATAATACAACTGGCGGCTCTTGGCCAAATACGAACACTAAAAAGAGCTCATAAGAGAGGTCATAAAACTCTTTAAAGCAGTATATCTTAAATAAAAGCTTTAGCAAATTTCTAAAGATTGCAAAGTCCCCAGTATGGTGGCGACTCTTGGATCACCCCCAACCAGATCAGTTATTTCTTTTCCTGTGTGGTGGCGACTTCTGGCTTGCCAGTTAGTTCGGCCCATAAGGTTGATTATTTCAAGATGGTAAAACCTTCTGGATTACTAGCAGGCAGCATCCCATCTAAATCGTTTGTGCCCGTACACGGATGAAGGTTCTGGATTACCAGTAACACAGCCCGTTTGTTAGGTCTTTTTCCCAATATGGCGACTTCTGGTTTACCAGTAAGTTTAGCTTCATAAGGGCTGAAGGTCCCAAGATGGTGAAGGCCTCTGGATTACCAGGAGGCTCAACCCACATGAGTCTTTTATGCCTGTACATGGATGAAGGTTCTGGATTACCAGGAACACAGCCCATTTTTTAGGTGCATGTACACCGATGAAGGTTCTGGATTACCAGTAAAACAGCCCGCTTATTAGGACTTTGACCCGATATGGTGGCGACTTCTGGCTTACCAGTAAGTTCGGCCCATAGGGGTAAGTGTCCTATGATGGTGAAGGCTTCTGGATTACCAGGAAGCTCATCCGAAGTGGGTCTTTTGTTTCTGCACTTTCAAAATATATGTATGATAAAGCACAAGTAATAATGTAATAAAACTTACTCATCATGTTGGATGGAAAACGACAGATACCCCGAATTTCAGGGCCGCCGGCTTTTATTGAGATCATCTAACAAGGTCTCTTGCTTTTCTGACTTGACCACAATATCATCCACATAGGCATGCACATTGCGGCCAATCTGTCCATGAAAACAATTTTGCACGCAACGTTGATAAGTCGCCTAGGCACTCTTGAGCCCGAAAGGCATAGAAACATAACAGAAGGCGCCAAAAGGTGTAATGAAAGCCATCTTCTCTTGGTCCTCCACTGCCATCTTGATCTGATGATAACCAGAGTATGCATCCAGGAAACATAACCTCTAACACCCCGCTGTAGCATCAATGATTTGATCAATGCGAGGGAGAGCAAATGGATCAGCTGGACAAGCTTTGTTAAGATCCGTGTAGTCAATACACATACGCCAAGTGCCATTTTTCTTCAGAACCAGCACCGGGTTAGCCAACCACTCCGGGTGTAAGACTTCTATGATAAACCCGGCAGCCAGAAGCCGGGCTATCTCTTCCCCGATAGCTTTCCGTCTCTCTTCATTAAAACGGCGAAGATACTGCTTGACAGGCTTGTACTTAGGATCCACATTAAGGCGGTGCTCGGCGAGTTTTCTCGGCACACCCGGCATGTCAGAAGGTTTCCATGCAAAGATGTCCCGATTCTCACGGATAAACTCGACGAGCGCGCTTTCCTATTTGGGGTCCATGTTGGACCCTATAGTGAACTTAGCAGAAGAGTCGCCAGGGGTAAATTCCACTTCCTTGGTGTCTCTGTGAGCCTGAAACTTGAGAGGCGGCTCTCCTTCTATAGAGGGCTTCTTGAGAGGCGTCATATCCGCCGGGTCTACATTGCTTGTGTAGATTTTGAGCTCCTCCGAGGCACAAGCTGCTTCAGCATAAGCAGCATCTCCTTCTTCACACTCCATGGCGACTTTCCGGTTTCCATGAACTATGATTGGACCCTTGGGACCCGGCATCTTGAGCTTGAGATGAATATAACAGGGCCTAGCCATGAATTTGGCATAAGCCGGCCGCCCGAAGAGAGCATGATAGGGACTCTTGATCCTGACTACTTCAAACGACAATGATTCACATCTGGAGTTATCCTCTGATGTCCCAAAGGCCACGTTCAACTTGATCCTTCCAACCGGGTATGCTGATTTGCCAGGTATAATCCCATGAAAAACTGTGTTAGATGGCGTAAGGTCTTTCTCCGTCAATCCCATACGTCAGAAAGTGTCATAGTACAGAATATTGATGCTGCTTCCGCCATCCATCAGAACCTTGGTGAGAGCATATCCTTCAACTTGGGGAGCTACCACAAGCGCCAGATGACCCGGATTATCTACTCTGGGCGGGTGATCCTCCCTGCTCCAAGTAATCGGCATCTCTGACCACTTCAGATACTCTGGAATAGCCGGCTCTACCGCATTAACAGAACGTCTCCTGACCTTGCGCTCCCTTTTATCTGCCCATGTAGTGAACACATGATACTGTCCACTATTCAACTGTTTAGGATTATTCTGGAACCCGGTCTGATTGTTCTGCTGTTGTTGAGAGTGTTGGCCGCTGTTGTATTGGTTTCCTTGAGGTTGCTGACCACTGTTATTCCCCTGGAAGCCGCTACCAGAACCGCCCGGGTGGTGCGACTGTTGATGAAAGCCGCCAGGAAAGCCTCCACCAGGTGGTCCGAACCCGGGTCCGGAACCCGGTCCGTATCCGCCACCCCCGCCACCCGGCGGGTTCTGGAAGCGCTAAGCGAAAGCATCCATAATGTAACACTGTTCCCAAGTATGCCTTGCTGGTCTCTCTTTGGTACCGTGCTTTGGACACGGCCCCTTGAGGAACTCATCGAAGATTTGTGGCTTAAAAGGTCTGTTACCAGAACCACCCTTCTGAAACTTAGCCCCTGCATTGGTATTAGCCACCAGCTCAGATCCGGCTTCTGGACCCTTACGCTTCTTATCATTGTTCTGCTGCTGACTCTTGCCACCAACAGGCTTTTTACCTTTTGGATCAGGAACCTCTGGCTCATCAACTCCTGGGTCCTTCGTAGGATCAGACTCAGCATACTTGGTGAGAGCATTCATGAGCTCCCCCATATCTTTGACACTACGTTTGAGCCGCCCTAACTTCTGCGTGAGAGGCTCATAGTGGCAAGCCTTCTCCAGCACCAAAACTGCTTGAGGGGCAGAGATATTATCTGAAGAATGAATGATCTCTGCAACTCGGCTGACCCAATGGTGAGCCGACTCTCCCTGCCGCTGAACACAATGCTAAAGATCAATGATAGTCTTCGGACGCTTGCAGGTACCTTGGAAGTTTTTGATAAAACGTTCCCTTAACTCGCCCCATGTATTGATGGAATTCGGGGGTAAATTCTTCAGCCACGTACGCGCTGCTCCTTCCAACATCATGGTGAAATATCTTGCACAAGCCTCATCGCTGACCCCCTGCATATCCATGGCAAACTCATAACTTTCTATCCACTGAGCCGGGTCCTGGTCTGGTGTATAACTGGACACCTTCCGCGGGCCCTTGAAATCCCTGGGCAGGGGTGCGCTGCGGAGAGCCGGGCTCAAGCAAGGCACTCCAATGGATCTTCCTGTTGGGGTGACTATTGTAGTCACGACTGGCGCGAGAGCCGCCTCCTGAGCCGCGAGAGCCGCCGCATGAGCCGCCTCCTGATCCGCCGCGTGAGCCGCCGTATGTGCTACGTGAGTCTCATGTACACCGTGGCCTGGGATCAAGGGATTTGGTGAATACGGCAAGCCCCCAGGCGCACCCCGATGATGGCGGGTGCTAGACACCACAGGGCTTTCAGCATGGCGGCTTCTGTTAGGAGCGGGTGTAGAATGCAGCCGCTCCCGACTGTACGAATAATTTGCTTGCTGGACCACGGCGGTTTTCAGTTTTGCAATTGCATTGCGAACCTCGATCTCAAGGGGCGTGTCTCCATTGATGGGCAGACGTGCCAGCGCCGTGGTAGCCGCGTAGAGGTTGTCCACAGGGTTCGTAAAGTGCCCTTGTGTGGTAAGCATCGGTACCTCTGGCCGCTCCCCATGACCCGCCGAGCGTCGGGTTCCCGGGTCTGGCGACCTCTGGGGAGTTCCTGTTGCTGGACCTCGAAGGCGTTCCCTGGCAGGGTGCTGAACTGCAGGGCCTGACCTCCAACCTCGGCCGTAAGCCGGCTCCGGTGTCGTCTGTGATGAACCGCGTCAGACTCCACCCGGCGCTGCTCCAGATGATAATTCTCCTATTGCAGACGTGCCGATTCTTCCCGTAACTCTCGTTCACGAGTCGCCAGACGGACGTTCTCCGCATCAATGCCAGCTTGAGCCTGTACCATCTGATCCTTGATCCTGACGATCTCTGCATTGAGCTCAGCCTGATTTTCCGCAGTGACCTGTGTGCCCAGCAGTGTAGTCAACGTAGCCGTCAATCCCACCAGGGTCTGTGCTGGCGAAACTCTTGACACCGCATTGGAGGTTCCAGCATCCGCTGCCGGGTCTGGTATATCAGCCGCCCCCGCCATGTAGACAACAGGGCGAGCGGGCGGGCCTAAAGAATCCTGCGCCGGCGAGTTCTGCTGAAAGCCCCCAAGATCCTCTTGGTGAAGAGAATAAAGCGACTCTCCGCCAGAGGAATAGCCACCATCAACGTAAGTCGCCGAGCCCTCCGTGGAAGCCGACGATCCAGAATACTCCACCCCTTGAGTGAAGCCAACGAAGACGTGCTCTCGCCTGGCGGGCTGCGTGTCCTGGACCGGCTTGAAGGTGTCGGTGAAGATATCCGGCCCAGATCCAGATCCGCCGGCCTGCACAGGAGCCGGAAGCCTAGGGGCGGCTCTCGCCACGGCGGGTTGCACGCGGCGGGACGTTTCAACGACCTCCGTGGAGGTGGCCGGCTTAGAGCCGCCGGCCTTCCCGATGAAGACATGAATTCCGCCAAAGGGGACCCGGTACCCGTACTCAAGAGAGTCGGCCTCGGGGCCCCAGCCTGAGTCGACGATGAGCAGGTTGCCGCGGCGACTCTTGGTCATCCGGCTAATCACGTATCCCTCGAGTCCTTGGGGAGGATCCTTCGAATACTCAACACCACCATGCGATAGCCCCACGGTGGGCGCCAACTGTCGTGGTATTTTCACGGCAGATGTCCTCATAGGACTTGATCTCGAAGCCATCGCATAAGTAGCAGACCGAAGGGGTTAAACGAGGAACACGGGAGGCAAGGTTTACCCAGGTTCGGCCCCTCTCGTGGAGGTAAAATCCTACTCCTGCTAGATGTATTGAAGATCTCGATTACAAGGGTTTTGGAACTTGTCTAGCCCTAGCTCTCGAAAGGTTTCAACGTGATCTCTCTCGCCCCAGGGCTCCCCCTTTATATATAGGCGGAGGTCCGGGGCTTACATAAGAGTCAAGGTCGGGATAGCAATCCGAGCCCAACTCTCCTTTACTTGTTTCCTAAGTTATACCTCGAGGCGGTTTGCACATACCGCCTCTCACGGCGGGTCTTGGGCCGGCCCTTCCTTGGGCGGCTCTTCTTCTGGGCCTCTTGAGAATGCTCCGGCCCAACTAGCCTATCTTCAATAAAGATCCCCAGAACCCGGCCCTAAACAGGCGGGTCTCACCGAAAGATATTTCCCTGACACCGCTACCACGGGAGGGTAGGACAAAAGATGTCATGCAAGTTCTTTTCCATAAGCACATATGACTATATATGGAATACATGCCTACATTATATTGATGAATTGGAGCAAGTTCTGTGTCACCCTATGTTATAACCGTTGCATGATGAATGCCATCCAACATAATTATCCATCACTGATCCGTTGCCTACGAGCTTTTCATATATTGATCTTTGCTAAGTTACTTTTCTGTTGGAACTGTTACGATTGCTACAAAACCGCTACTGTTGCTTTTGCCACCGTTACCGTTACTTCCATATGACTTTGCTACTAAATACTTTGCTGCAGATATTAAGTCTTTCAGGTCTGGTTGAATTGACAACTCAGCTGCTAATACTTGAGAATATTCTTTGGCTCCCCTTGTGTGACGCCCTGGATTTGCAACTACAGTAATCTCTGTAATCAAGCTACAGTAATCTGAGGATTATGCTAATCCATTTTGCTAATCCAGTTATGATCACTGTTGGAATCAACCCTGATTCAAATTCCTTTGCAATTCAAAATTCATTTCAAAAGTGGATTAAATATTTTTGCAAACCTAAAAATAAAAATCATGTTTGGGTTACAAATATTCACCTAGTAATTATAAAATTAGAACCAGCATTTTATAAAATATTTTGCTGCCTCTAAAGCATTTATAACAGAGGCCAAAACTAATTATTTAACTGCCTTTGAATTATAAAAAAAACAAACATTTTCAAAATACCCCCCAAACTTTTTGTACCTCTGTCAAATATTACCATGCTAATATTTGGCCAGTTGGCTTATTTTATAAAAGCCTTTTAGTTATGGTTTTAAATAAAAACAGATAAATAAAACTAAAACAAAAAGAAAAGAAAAAGGAAAAGCCCCCCTGCCCTGGGCCTTAGGCCATAGTGGCAGGCCCAGGTCGGCCCAGCCTGTCCATCCCTCGTCCCCTACCTCCCTCCTCCACCTGGCGAGGGCGACCGGGTGCGGGCATCATCCCCGCCAGGCCAGCTCGCCGCCCGCGTCGCTACAGCGCCCCTGGAGGGGATAAGCCCCCCCCCTCACGAGATCTTTCCCTCCTACTAGCGTGGATGGATAAGAGCATGCTGAACATCTTCGTCTTATACTGGAGGGGCTTCGAGAGCATCAACTTTATGCAAAGTATTCAAAGTGTGAGTTCTGGATGGACGAAGTAACCTACCTTGGTCATGTGATCTCCAAGGATGATATTGCGGTCAACCCTGAACGATTTCATGCTATTCTTGACTGGACTCCCCCGAAGAATGTCAAGCAAGTCAGAAGTTTTCTCGGACTCGCCAACTATTGCCGTCGATTCGTCGAGAACTTCTCCAAGATTGCAAAGCCCTTAACCAATCTGCTTCACAAAGGTGTTAAATATGAGTGGACAGAAAAATGTCAGAAGAGCTTTCAGGCACTTAAGGACAAGCTGACATCTGCTCCAGTGCTTGCTCCTCCGGATATTCGTAACGGACTTATGGTTTGTAATAGACCTATGTATGGATCTGTATGTTAAAATTTGGACTACTATGTCGTATCTATTGCACTGCCTTCTTTGTGCAATTTACTTCATGAATGATTCATTGTCTTTGCAATTATCCAATGCTAAACTGCCACTGTTAAAATTTGACAGAATGGTTAGGCCAGCTAGTCGTGGTCGTGGTGCGCCTGAACTACCACCACCACCGGAATACATGGCTAGTATGATGCAGCAGTTTGAACTGAATCGCCAGTTTATGCAAGGGCTTATGGACAGTTGCCAAGGCCGAATATGAATCAGCAGCCAGCCCCAATGACTCTGCAAGGCTTCATGCGTCTCAACCCTGCGATCTACCATAGCTGAACTCAGCTGCTTGACGCAGATGACTGGCTCCGTGACATCACTTATGAGCTGGAGTCTTCAGGCGCCCCAGTGGCTAACTATGTCACCTTTGCCTCGTACTTTCTGAAGGGTCCCGCTGCTCAATGGTGGGACAGTCACAGGCGCTCACAGCCTGTTGGAACAATCACCACCTGGCCGGAGTTCCAAGCTGCGTTCCGTGCTTGCCACATTCCTCAAGGACTGATGGATAAGAAGAACCGTGAATTCCGCAACCTAGTCCAGGGCAACAAGACTGTGGATGCTTATCAGCGGGAATTTCTAGACTTATCTCACTATGCTGAAGAAGACATTGCAACTGATGCTCGTAGGCAGGAGAAGTTCCGTGAAGGCCTCCACCCGGATATCAAGCTGGCACTCCTTGTTCAAGACTTCGATAACTTTGCCACCTTGGTGAACAAGTCCATTCTGGTGGAAACAGGTCTGCAGGACTACAAGGACAGC
This sequence comes from Elymus sibiricus, assembly GCA_039707655.1. Taxonomy (NCBI): domain Eukaryota; kingdom Viridiplantae; phylum Streptophyta; class Magnoliopsida; order Poales; family Poaceae; genus Elymus; species Elymus sibiricus. The sequence goes on from CM077669.1 coordinate 139,675,038, forward strand.
CGCAAGCGCAATCGTGACATGGGCTCATCTTCGGGCTCAGGAACTCAGAAGCGCAAGATCTGGATCCCCCACAACATGTACACTGCACCGCCTCCTACTCTGAGGCCGTCCAATGCTGCACCTCGTCTGCCTCCACTCCCACCTAGGCAGCCGAGGCTCCCAGCTCCGCCACCACGAGCTCCTGTTCCCCCTTCTCATCCTAAGGATGGGCTGTGCTTCAAGTGTGGTCATCCAGGACACCATGCTAGAAAATGCAGGCAGAATCAGAAACAACTTGCACTGCCTTCCAACCAGCCCCGCAACAACAATGCCAGACCTAACAATGGTCGTGTTCAGGCTAGCAACGTTGATATGTCTGAAGCTCAAGACCAGCCTGCTACTGTGATGGGTACACTCCTTGTTAACTCCGTACCAGCTTCTGTATTGTTTGATACAGGAGCATCGCATTCTTTCATGTCTGAAGATTTTGCATACATGCATGGCATTAAGTACGAGGAGATGAACATTCCAATAGTGGTAAACACCCCCGCTGGCCAATGTCAAACCTCCATGGTTTGTCCAGATGTCCCCATTGAAATAGAAGGACTGGAATTCGATGCTTCCCCCATTATATTGAAGTCTTCCAAGAATGACCTTATTCTGGGAATGGATTGGTTGAAAGCACATACTGCTTCCGTCGTTTGTGCCACCAAAACTATCCACCTTCTGCATCCTTCGAATGAGATAGTCAACTACCATGCTCATCTTGTTCGAGATGCTGAAGCCCGACTATATGCCTTGAATGCATTAAATGAGTCGCCTCTTGAAGGAATTGAAAACATTCCAGTTGTCCGGGATTTCCAAGATGTTTTTCCAGAAGAACTTCCAGGGATTCCCCCTGCTAGAGCTGTCGAGTTTGTCATCGACTTGGTACCTGGTACCACTCCAATAGCCAAGCGTCCGTATAAGATGCCACCACATGAACTCCTTGAACTTAAGCAAGAAATTGACAATTCGCTTCGTCTGGGTTTCATTCGTCCAAGTTCCTCTACTTGGGGAGCACCTTCTCTCTTTGTCAAGAAGAAAGATGGTACGAATCGATTGGTCCAAGATTACGGTCCCATCAACCAAGCAACGATTCAAAACAAATATCCGCTGCCTCGGATCAACGATCTGTATGATCAACTTGCTGGTTCATCAGTATTTTCAAAACTCGACTTGAGGTTGGGTTACCATCAGATCCGGGTTTGTGAAGAGGATATTCCCAAGACTGCATTAGTTACTCGCTTTGGTTCATACGAGTACACCGTCATGTCCTTCGGCTTAACCAATGCTCCAGCAACCTTCTCTCGCCAGATGAACTATATATTCATGGATTACCTCGATATATTCGTCGTGGTTTATCTGGATTATATCCTAGTTTACTCCAAGATTAAAGAAGAGCATCACCCTATCACCCTCTGGACCGCTCTGTTCCTCCTCCCGCTCTCTCTCTCGCCCGCTCCTCTCTTCCCCGAGCGCCGCCGCCGCCATGGCCGACGGCTAGTCGCGCCCACGGAGCCTCCCATGCGACGCCACCACGCCAGGAAGAACCACCGTGAGCCCCTGCGTCGACTACGCCCTGCCGTTCGAGCTCAACGCCGCTGCATCCTCGCCCCCGAGCTTCTTCTTCCTCGGATCGCCGCCACACTCCGGCGACGGTTCCAGCTACTCCAGGCCTCCCCCGAGCACACTGAGCTCATCTACAGGGTCCCTGTGAGTCCCCGCTCTTTTCCCCTCGTTCTCCTCGACGTTTTTGAGCTCGCAGCCACTTCCAGAGACACTGGCCGGTGGGCCCAGAGTCCACAGTTAACGAGTTGACCTGGTCAACTGCTGACTGGGCTCGGTCCAGTCAATGACAGGTGGGGCCCAACCCCCCCTGTGTATGACAGGTGGGCCACCCGTGTCAGATGGTTAATTAGTTAATGAAATTAATTAATTAGACTAATTAGTCACTGGTAGATGGACCCCACTTGCTAATTAATCTGTAATTAGATTAAATTAACACTGGTTTAGCTCTGAGTCACTGACATGCGGGCCCCAGTGGTCAGGTTGACCAGTCAACCACGACTGTTGACTGCTGACGCAGTGCTGACGTCAGGATGATGTCATAATGGAATTTTCGAATTATTTAATAATCTATTAATTTCAGAAAATGATTAAAACTTCTAAAAATCATAGAAATTAATCTGTAACTCGGATAAAAATAATTTATATATGAAAAATGATCAGAAAAATCCCACGAATCCAAATACGCTGTCCGTTCATCTGTCACATGGTCCTAGCATGATGAACCTTGAAATTTCCCCCTCTGGATCATCTGTCCGATAAATCCAAAGACCCGGGAAATATCGTCAGATATTCTCCCGCTTCGTCTACATCGTGTAGTACTGCGCTAGACTACCCCTAGCACAACATGTAGTCATGTCATGCATCGTGATGCACCTGTTTGCTTATATTTATTGTTTCTTCCCCCTCTTCTCTCCGGTAGCCTCCGAGACTGACGCCACTGCTGCCGTGTACGACTACGCTCCTGACGACCAGTCTTTTGCCACAGAGCAGCAAGGCAAGCAACCCCCCCTTGAGCATTCCGATATCGCCCATTCCTTTCCCTCTTATTCTTGCATTAGATTCTGTATTAGTTAGCTCCTATTCTGATGCATAGCCTGTTTTTGATAAACTGCTACTGTACCTGCAATCATATCAACTGCTTAGTATAGGTTGATTAGTGAATCCCCAGTGACCCCTTAGTCCCAGTTGCTCCTGCTTCTTCATCGACGAGTCGAAGACTCGAAGACTCGGTCAACCGACCGACAAGCCAGGCCCCTCACATCACCGCACACCCCTTAGTTGTACGACTCTGCAGAGTTAGTATCGAGTACCGAGGGTGACACCTCGTGAAGTACTCATGATCTTAACTCTGTGGTGCAGCTAGTCGGCCGTGGTTATCGAGGGTGATTCCTCCTTCACCACTCCCGACAGTGACTCTGTCGTGCAACCCCTCAAGTGTGGTTCCCTCGAGGGTTATTCCTCTAAGTCCACCTTGACGGTTTCATCGAGCGGGACCCTTTGAGGGTGGTTCCGCAGGTTCCGTCTTGATGTTTTATACACACAGTTACTATGACCTGGTTACAGAAACATGTTGGTGATGGGTCGGCCCTGAGGGGTACCCATGGTTTGATGATGATGAGGCGTGGACGGGCAGAAGAGGCCCTTGCCACACATCCTCGAGACGGGTTGACGGGACCGCACTTCATGGGTCGCGCTTGCCCCGCATTAATAATATGCTAATGGGTTGGGTATTTGATCTGAGTTGGTCGTTTGACCTTTTACGCACCAAACCTTCACGTGGGAGAAGTTATGGGTACTCAGCGTCGTTGTATCAGCCGAAGCTCTTCGGACGTCAGCAATGGAGCAGCACGCGCCCGAGTGTCTTGGACGGTACAGCTCTTGGATTAGAGTGTGCTAGGGCTCACCTCGGCCGCGTTCGCATCGTGCAGGAGCGCAAAGGGAAAGTGGGCCCACGACCCCTAGGCGCTTAGGATTTAGACCGGCGGGCTGGCCTCTCTGTTGAGCCTAGGTGGGGCGAGGACATGTTGATATCCCGAGGCCGGGCATGACCCAGGAAAGTGTGTCCGGCCGAAGGTGATCAAGCGTGTTGGAAATGCGGTGCACCCCTGCAGGGATGAATTCATCTATTTGAATAGCCGTGTCCACGGTAACAGGACGACTTGGAGTTGTACTCTGACCTTCTACAACTATAACTGTGACTTAAATTTGAAATGAATGTTGGCTCCGAGATTGCTTCCTCGCAGGGAGTCGAGGAAGAATCTCTGGGCGTGGTTACTTAATAAAATTTGCTACAATAATATTGCTATATATGAGATACCAGTCTACTCTCTTCTAATGCTGCAAGATGTTGAAGATGCTAGTCTTCGATAGGACTAGGCCTTCCCCCTCATTCTTGCTTTCTGCAGTCAGTCCAGATATAACCCCCACTCCTTGATACTGATGCATACTTAGCATAGTTCTCATGCCAGTCTTGCGAGTACTTTGGATGAGTATTCACCGCTGCTTTGCTTTCTCTTTCCCCCTCAATACGATTCTGCGTTCAGACGACGGAGCCCAGGAGATGGAGTATGCTGCAGACGACTACTACACCACCGCCGGAGCCTACTACTACGTGGAGAGTGCCGACGCTCAGGAGTAGTTAGGAGGTTCCCATGCAGGAGGCGTCGCCTCATTCGATTCCGTTGTTTTGTTTGTGCTAGCCTTCTTCAGGCAAAACTTGTTTAACTTATGTCTGTACTCAGATATTATTTGCTTCCGCTGACTCGTGCTTGTCGAGCTTTGTATTCGAGCCCTCGAGGCCCTGGCTTGTAATATGAAGCTGTATGACTCTAATTTGTGTCTTGTGTTGTGTTGTGATATCAATCAGTGAGTCCCTAATCTTGGTCGTACGCATTGCGTGTATGATTAGCGTACAGTCAAAATTGGTGGCGTCACACCTTGTGTCGACTCAATAAATTTGGGTTGAATACTCTACCCTCGAAAACTGTTGCGATCCCCTATACTTGTGGGTTATCACGAGGCCAAAAATTATATATATAATTCCGATCGAGGGGCAACTAATTGTGCTTCCAGTCGAGGTGAAGATACCCCGAACAAACCCCTCAAAGGATTGTTTTCCATAGTAGCAAGTAGCAATAAATTTCAGCACATAGTATAAGTTTTTCCTTACTGATTTCCACTTACAAAGAGCGCTTCACTCCCCGGCAACAGCGCCAGAAAAGAGTCTTGCGGTCCCACAAGTATAGGGGATCAATTTTAGTCCTTTTAATAAGTAAGAGTGTCAAATATAACCTGGAGCAAAAGGAAATGACAAGCGGTTTTCAGCAAGGTAATTTCTGCAACCACTGAAATTGTAGGTAACCGAAAGTTTTATAGCAAGGTAATTGGTAACTAGCAAGTAACGGCAACGGTAAATAAGGTGCAGAAAGGTAGCCTAATCCTTTTGTGGCAAAGGACAGGCCAGAACAGTCTATAATAATAGGCAAAGTGTTCTTGAGGGTACACAGGAATTTTGTCTAGTCACTTTTATCATGTTGGTTTGATTCGTATTCCCTACTTTGATAATTTGATATGTGGGTGGACAGGTGTTTGGGCACTGTTCTTACTTGAACAACCTCCCACTTATGATTAACCCCCTAGCATGCATCCGCAACTACGAGAAAAGTATTAAGATAAAATCTAACCATAGCATTAAACGTTTGGATCCAAATCAACCCCTTACAAACTTGCGCATAAACTAGGGTTTAAGCTTCTGTCACTCTAGCAACCCATCATCTAATAACTACTCCACAATGCATTCCATTAGGCCCATGAATGGTGAAGTGTCATGTAGTCGACGTTCACATGATACCACTAAGGGAATCACAACATGCATATCATCAAAATATCGAACACATATCAAATTCACATGATTACTCGCAACATGACTTCTCCCGTGACCTCAAGAACAAAGGTAACTACTCACAAATAATAAACATGCTCAAGATTAGAGGGGTATTGAATAGCATAATGGATCTGAACATATAATCTTCCACCAAATAAACCATATAGTAATCAACTACGCAAGGTAATCAACACTACTAGTCACCCACATGTACCAATCTGAGGTTCCGGTATAAAGATTGAACACAAGAGATGCACTAGGGTCAGAGAGGAGATGGTGTTGTTGAAGATGTTGATGAAGATTTGCCTCCCAAAGATGAGAGGGGTGTTAGTGATGACGATGGCTTCGATTTCCACCTCCGGGAGGGATGTTCCCTCGGCGGAATCGCTCCGCCGGAGGGCAAAAGAGCCCCTGTCCAAGTTCCGCCTCGAGGCAGCGGTGCTTCATCCCGAAAGTCCTCCTCTTATTTTTTCTAGGTTAAAAGTGAATTTATACCAGAAGATGGGCACCAGATGTGGGCCGAGGAGGGCACAACCCACCAGGGCACGCCCAGGGGCGCCTGACGCGCCCTGGTGTCTTGTGCCCACCAGAGTGGCCCCCTCCGGTAGTTCTTTGCTCCAGTATTTTTTATTTATTCCAAAAATAATCTCCGTAAAGTTTTAGCTTCATTGCAGTTGTGCAGACTAGTTATCTCTGATGTGCTTTTCTCTGGTCTAGAATTCCAGCTGCCGGTATTCTCCCTCTTTGTGTACACCTTGCATATTATGAAAGAAAAGGCATTAGAATCACTCCCTAAAGCATTATTATTCAACAAAACATAATAAATAACAGTAGGAAATCATGATGCAAAATGGAGGTATCATGAATGATATCACAAGGAAGGACCGGTTCCGCCCCGTACACCATAAAAAATGGTGTATATCACGTTGATCGGTTCGGGGTTGTACGCAAACCCCATAGCACGGAATCAAGTTCCTCTACCCAATGACAATCAGACTCGTGAAGTGATAGAACTAGGCGAGGTTTAATACCACTCATAATGAGGCCGTTGGCCCGTTCGACCTATTTGATTTGGGGGTGGTATATCGAGGCATAATCAAGCTTGATGCCTAGGTTCGCGGACCAGTCCTTGACCCCCTGGGCGGTAAATTTGGTTCCATTGTCGGTTATTATACTATGTGGGACATCATAACGGTGTACCACGCCTGAAATGAAGTCAATGACCGGCCCCGATTTTCCTGAACTTATCGGCTTTGCTTCGATCCATTTAGTGAACTTGTCGACCATGACCAGTAGGTACTTCTTTTCTTCGTCCCACCCTTTAAGTGGTCCGACCATATCTAACCCCCATACCGCAAAAGGCCATGTGATGGGTATCATCCGAAGAGCCATAGGAGGCGTGTGGCTTTGATTTGCAAAGAGCTGACAGCCTACACAATGCTAAACGACTGTGTGGGCGTCTGTTCGGGCGGTGGGCTAGAAGAACCTGACTCGAAAGGCCTTGCTTACCAGGGCCCGTACTGCCTCGTGGTGGCCACCCATGCCTGCATGTATCTCTGCCAGGAGCTGCCTTCATTCTTCTTCGAATATGCACCGTTGGAGAACCCCCATAGTGCTTTTTTTGTATAGTTCTCCTTCATTTCCCTTGTAGGCTTTGGATCGTCGTATTATGCGTCTCGCCTCCATCTGGTCGTCAGGGAGTTCTTTGCGTAGAAGGTAGGCAAGGAAGGGTTCTGTCCATGGTGCGATTACGGCCATTTCTTCGTCGGCCGAAGGGGTTTTTTCAATCGTGGAACCGCCGATGATTTGCTCGTCTGGTTCAACTGTGGGGGGATCACCTGCTCCTCTCCCTTGGTTATAGCATCCCCGCCGTCGTCCTACCACACCACAGAGGGTTTGAAGAGCCTCTCTAGGAAGGTGTTCTTAGGGACTGGGTCGCGCTTGGCGCCCATGCGGGCGAGGATGTCAGCCACTTGATTGTTGTCTGTAGAGATGTGGTGGAACTCTAGTCCTTCAAATCATGCGGATATCTTGAGGATGGCATTTTTGTAGGCTGCCATCATTGGGTTTTTTAGCATCGAATTCGCCTTTCTTTTGGGAGATGGTGAGATTAGAGTCTCCCGTACTTCGAGCCGCTGCACACCCATCGAGGTTGCCATCCGGAGTTCATGAAACAGAGCCTCGTACTCGGCCGCGTTGTTGGAGTCGGCGTACATGATCTGGAGGACATATCGGATGTTGTCGCCGGTGGGAGATGTGAGGATGACTCCAGCCCCCAGTCAGGCGAGCATTTTTGATCCGTCGAAGTACATTGTCCAGTGTGAGTATGTGCTATATTCTCGAGGGAGCTCGGCCTCGGTCCATTCGGCGATGAAATCAGCTAACACCTGGGACTTAATAGCTTGGCGTGGCTTGTAATTGATTTCGAATGGGAGGAGCTTGATGGCCCACTTGGCTATGCGGATGGTGGCGTCCCTGTTATTGAGTATATCGTTCAGGGGCGCTTCAGAGGCCACCGTGACCGAACACTCTTGGAAATAATGTCTGAGCTTCCGTGAAGCCATGAACACCGTATAGGCTATCTTCTGATAATGTGGATATCTGGTTCTGCATGGAGTAAGTATTTCCGATACATAGTATACTGGCTTTTGTACCCGGTATTTATGGTCCTTAGCCTGCCGCTCTACCAAGAGTGCTGCACTGACTACCTGGTTGGTGCCTGAGATGTATAACAATGTCGGATCGCCCATACCAGTTGCTGTCAGTTGGTACGTCTCCAACGTATCTACTTTTCGTCACACTTTGCCCTTGTTTTGGACTCTAATTTGCATGATTTGAATGAAACTAACCCGGACTGACGCTATTTTCAGCAGAACTGCCATGGTGTTGTTTTTGTGCAGAAATGAAAGTTCTTGGAACAGAAAGAAATTTTTGGAGAATTATTTTAGAATATATAAGAATTATTGGAGCCAAAAACTACCGGAGAAGGTGGCCTGGGTGGGCAGCACCCACCAGGGCGTGCCAGGCCCCCTGGGAGTGCCCTGGTGTGTTGTGCCAACCTCGTGGCCCCACTGACCCTAATTCCACCGCTATAAATTCCTATTTTCGGAGAAAAAAATAAGAGAGAAACCTTTCATCGCGTTTTACAATACAGAGCCGCCACCACCTCATGTTCTTCATCGGGAGGCCAGATCTGGAGCCCGTTTGGGGCTCCGGAGAGCGGAATCTTCGGTCTTCGTCATCACCAACCCTTCTCCATCGCCAATTCTATGATGCTCCCCACCGGGAGTGAGTAATTCCTTCGTAGGCTTGCTGGTCGGTGAGGAGTTGGATGAGATTCATCATGTAATCGAGTTAGTCTTGTTAGGGCTTGATCCCTAGTATCCACTATGCTCTGATATTGATGTTGCTATGACTTTGCTATGCCTAATGCTTGTCACTAGGGCCCGAGTGCCATGATTTCAGATCTGAACCGTTTATGTTATCACCAGTATATCTATGTTCTTGATCCGATCTTGCCTAGTCATATGCACCTATTATGTATTATGATCCGTAAACACCATAGTGACAATATTTGGGATACTTTCCGGTGATGACCGTAGTTTGAGGAGTTCATGTATTCACCGTGTGTTAATGCTTTGTTCCGGTTCTCTATTAAAAGGAGGCCTTAATATCCCTTAGTTTCCATATGGACCCCGCTGCCACGGGAGGGTAGGACAAAAGATGTCATGCAAGTTCTTTTCCATAAGCACGTATGACTATTTACGGAATACATGCCTACATTACATTTATGAACTGGAGCTAGTTCTGTATCGCCCTAGGTTATGACTGTTATATGATGAATATCATCCAACGAGTTCACCGATCCAGTGCCTACGAGTTTTCCACATATTGCTCTTGCTAAGTTACTATGGCTACTGCTACTGTTACACTTGCTACGAAACTATTGCTATCACTATTACCATTACTGTTACTGTTGCTACTGCTATCAAAACTATCATACTATTGTGCTACAAATCACTTTGATGCAGATATTTAATCTCCAGGTGTGGTTGAATTGACAACTCAGCTGCTAATACTGTCAAATATTCTTTGGCTCCCCTTCTGTCGAATCTATAAATTTGGGTTTAATACTCTACCCTCGAAAACTGTTGCGATCCCTTATACTTGTGGGTTATCAAGACCTTTTTCTGGCGCCATTGCAGGGAAGCATAGCTATATTTGTTGAGTCACTTGGGATTTATATCAATTTATCATTATGAAGAATCTGAAGGATCCAAAGACCAAGATTTTTCCCTCTAAGACGAGGGGAGGTAAGGAACTGCCATCTAGCTCTGCACTTGATTCACTTTCTGTTATGAGTAAGCTTGCAACACCACCACATGCTAGTAATCCTGATATGTCACAAGTGATTGATGATCCTACTTCTCCTATGAATGATGCTTATGATAATGATGTTGGGTTCTACCGTAGGTGCATCTCATGCAAATTAAAATTTTCCTACGCGAAGAACATCCAAGAACATGCTACGGAGATGGATCACAACTCGTTACCACTAGAGGGGTAGTGCCGTGTAGCGGAAGTAGAGTTGGGGCAGCGCGTTCGCGTGGTCCGTCTCCTCCTCGTCCGATCTCCCTCGAACAGCCGATCTGATCTCCCTCGCGCAGACGGTCGTCGGATCCCACGTACAGATTCGCCAGAGCGGCACAAGTGCACCACCTCTAACAGTATCCGCGCGTGCAGGAGGAACACCGTGCGGGAGAGTGCTAGGTCCGATAACATTGTCGGCGGCGGCAAGTGGAGGTGGCTAGTTGCAACACATGCAAAGCCCTAATGACGGCTCTGAAGCGATCAACCGAATGGGTGTGCCGGACCTCCACTATATATAGGCATCCGGCGCGGGCTCAACTCTTGGGCCTCGCACGGATCCTGAAGCCCACGTGTTCCTTCCCTTAAGCGCACGACCCCTTAGGTTCTCGTTCACTTGGTCGCGAGTCAGATCACATCCGGCTCGGCTAGTCGGTATCGGCCTCTAGCAAAGCGTGCCGACTCCAAGTGTCCGATGAAGCTGGTTAGGCGAACCTGTACATCACACTTCTGTTCCCTTTGCCACAAGATATATGTTGTCATGCTCAAGGCGACATGGTCATCCTTGTTGCAGCATGACCTATTTCTCGTTCCGGTGAATCCGACCAAAACTTCGGATTATCTCATAATCCTCATCGCATGGCCATGCTTTATCCAGGTCGGGGGCCCAGAGTATATCTCTCCTGATCGGAGGGGCAAATCCAATCATGCTCGACCACGTCTCGCAGCATGGGTCTGGACAAGCCCGAAACCTACCTTTATAACAACCTTGTCACGGAGTAGCGTTTGGTCGGCCCAAAGCAAGTCTGTCACCATCCTGAGTACATGCGCCAGCTGAGGTCTTAGGATATAGAACGTATGTTGTACTAGAGACTCACAGATGACCTATCACTGCGTCTCATAGTTGCTGTCCAACTCAGACCCTATCTCGACTCGGATCCAACTACGTTGAATCTGACCAGATCTTTCTGAGTCCATATTATCCGGCTAGCATCCAATGCTACATGGTCAGTGAGACCGGACCATCCACCGTGTCATATGCTAGTCTAACTGGTTGTGCGTCCACATAGCCCTTTCGACAAGGGACCATTTAGGACAGTTATCATACAATGCATAGTCTCACAAACAAGTCACGTACTTGTTAATACACATCACTGATAATCTCCAAGGACTATCTTTATTCATAAACACATAGGAAATATCATCATACATGATTGCCTCTGGGGCATATCTCCAACAAATGCTAGTACCATGCTTGATGATAATGTGCCACTAGGAGAATTTCTTGATGAACAAATTGCTAGAGCTAAAGAGAATGAAACTACTGAAACTGATGAGATTGATGAAACTGATCAAGCCTATGAAACTACTGATGACTATGAAACAACTATTAGTCCTAGTTCTCCTAGATTTGAAATGCCTAAGATACCTGAAGGTTATGTTAAGGACGAGGAGGTAACTAGAGAAATTCTTTCTTGCAAGGATAGAAACGATCTCAAGAAATTGCTACGCAAGTGTAAAGAAAAGACTTCGAATGCTAGAATGAAATGTGATCCTAAGTTTGCTACTTCACCCATCTTTGTTACCGATAAGGATTATGAATTCTCTGTGGACCCAGAGTTAATTACTTTGGTTGAATCTGATCCTCTCCATGGCTATGAAACTGAAACTGTAGTGGCACACCTTACTAAGCTGAATGATATAGCCACCCTCTTTGATCATGACGAGAAGATTCGTTACTATTACATTCTCAAATTATTTCCGTTCTCATTAATGGGTGAGGCGAAGACATGGTACAACACTCTTACTCCTGGTTGTGTGCGTAGTCCCCAGGATATGATCTACTATTTCTCTGAAAATTATTTTCCTGCTCATAAGAAACAAGCTGCCTTACAGGAAATATTTAACTTTGTGCAAATTGAACAAGGGAGTCTCGCACAAGCTTGGGGTAGGCTTCTCCAATTTCTTAATGCTTTGCCTGATCATCCTCTCAAGGAAAATGAAATACTTGATATCTTCTATAATGGACTAACTGATGCTTCTAGGGACTTCCTAGACAGTTGTGCTAGTTGTGTTTTCAGGGAATGAACTGCTGAACAAGGTGAGGAATTATTGAATAACATATTGAAGAATTATGATGATTGGACTCTTCCTCAACCACCGCCTAAACCCACTCCGAAAAAGAGGGGTATCTTATTTCTCAGTCCTAAAGATATGCAAGAGGCAAAGAAATCTATGAAGGAAAAAAGGTATTAATGCTGAGGATGTTAAGAATTTACCACCTATTGAAGAAATACATGGCCTTGACACATCACCACCTCCACAGGTGGTAGAGATAAATTCTTTATTAAAGTTCGATGAAGGTGATATCCCTTACAATAAACATCCTAGTCAGTGCTTATATGAGTTTGATAAATATATTATGAAGCAAGATCATTTCAATGCACATATCCTGAAACAATTGAAATATAAATCTGATATGATTGCCCGCTTGAGTGACTTGCTATTTAGAATTCATAATGAGGTTAGAGGTGTAGGAAAGCATGCCTCTATGGTTCAAACTCAGTTAGAACAAGTTGCAAAATCTCAAAAAGAATTGCTTGATGAAATGAATAATAATATGAATGATTTTGCTGCTAGAGTAGTAACTATAGGAGGTAGAATGACCCAAGAACCGCTTTATCCTGATGGTCATCCTAAAAGAATTGAACAAGACTCTCAGAGAATTAATCATGATGTACCTAGTCCTTCTAAAAACAAAAAGAAAAAGAAAAATGATAGGACTTTGCATACCTCTAGTGAACCTGAGATACAAAAACCTCTTGATAATAATGATGTCTCTATTTCTGATGCTGAAACTCAATCTGGTAATGAACATTCAACTAGTGATAATGAAAATGATAATGATGATGTTCATGAAGATGCTCAACCCAATAATGATAACGAACCAGATAATGATGTTGAAATAGAGCCTGCTCCTGATCATGATAACCCACAATCTAAAAATAAACGTTATGATAAAAGAGACTTTGTGGCAAGGAAACATGGTAAGGAAAGAGAGCCATGGGTTCAGAAACCCATGCCATTTCCACCTAAGCCATCTAAGAAACATGATGATGAAGAATTTGAGCGCTTTGCTAAAATGATTAGGCCAGTCTTTTTGCGTACCCGCTTAACGGATATTCTCAAGATGGCCCCTTATGCAAAATACATGAAAGACATCATCACTAATAAAAGAAAGATACCTCAAGCTGAAATCTCCACCATGCTTGCTAATTATTCTTTTAAGGATGGAGTACCAAAAAAACTTGGAGATCCGGGAATACCAACTATACCTTGCTCCATTAAAAGAAACTATGTCAAAACTGCTTTGTGTGACTTGGGAGCCGGTGTTAGTGTTATACCTTTCTCCTTATATAAGAGACTTGACTTGAATAAACTCACACCTACTGAAATATCATTGCAAATGGCTGACAAATCAATGGCCATACTTATCGGTATTTGTGAGGATGTGCCCGTTGTTGTTGCAAATGTTACTATCTTAACGGACTTTGTTATGCTTGAGATGCTCGAGGACAACAACATGTCGATTATCCTTGGTAGACCCTTTTTGAATACTGTAGGGGCTGTTATAGATAACAATAAAAGCAAAGTCACTTTTCATATCAATGGTAATGAGCACACGGTGCACTTCCCGAAGAAACAATTCCAAGTGAATGGTATAAATGTTATTGAAGAATCTCCGACCATCACTATTGGAAGTTTTCAATTACCTCTACCTACTGCCAAAAAGAAATATGATATACTTATTGTAGGGGATATGCACATCCCCATTGAGGTAACTTAGTGTTTTACTAAAGTTCTTCGGTTTCACGCAAATCGGAAGTGGTTGTTAATAAGACTTGATCAACCTTATTAATGGATCATTTTTAGAGGTATGAAGTTGATGAATCTAGTAAGCATAACTCTCTGCTCCCACCTTTTATTTTCTGTTTTAGTTAGTCAAATAAAATAGAAATGCCATGATTATCCTGTTTTTCTGTTTTCGTCGTGCAATAAAAAAATGACCCAAAAATGGTCACCGTATGACCAAATGGTCACCGTATGGTCGCCGGCGTCGAGCTCCGAGTCCACAGTTAACGAGTTGACCTGGTCAACTGCTGACTGGGCTCGGTCCAGTCAATGACAGGTGGGGCCCAACCCCCCCTGTGTATGACAGGTGGGCCACCCCTATCAGATGGTTAATTAGTTAATTAAATTAATTAATTAGACTAATTAGTCACTGGCAGATGGACCCCACTTGCTAATTAATCTGTAATTAGATTAAATTAACACTGGTTTAGCTCTGAGTCACTGACATGCGGGCCCCAGTGGTCAGGTTGACCAGTCAACCACGACTGTTGACTGCTGACGCAGTGCTGACGTCAGGATGATGTCATAATGGAATTTTCGAATTATTTAATAATCTGTTAATTTCAGAAAATGATTAAAACTTCTAAAAATCATAGAAATTAATCTGTAACTCGGATGAAAATAATTTATATATGAAAAATGATCAGAAAAATCCCACGAATCCGAATACGCTGTCCGTTCATCTGTCACATGGTCCTAGCATGATGAACCTTGAACTTTCCCCCTCTGGATCATCTCCTAGCATGATGAACCTTGAACTTTCCCCCTCTGGATCATCTGTCCGATAAATCCAAAGACCCGGGAAATATCGTCAGATATTCTCCCGCTCCGTCTACATCGTGTAGTACTGCGTTAGACTACCCCTAGCACAACATGTAGTCATGTCATGCATCGTGATGCACCTATTTGCTTATATTTATTGTTTCTTCCCCCTCTTCTCTCCGGTAGCCTCCGAGACTGACGCCACTGCTGCCGTGTACGACTACGCCCCTGACGACCAGTCTTTTGCCGCAGAGCACCAAGGCAAGCAACCCCCCCATGAGCATTCCGATATCGCCCATTCCTTTCCATCTTATTCTTGCATTAGATTTTGTATTAGTTAGCTCCTATTCTGATGCATAGCCTGTTTTTGATAAACTGCTACTGTACCTGCAATCATATCAACTGCTTAGTATAGGTTGATCAGTGAATCCCCAGTGACCCCTTAGTCCCAGTTGCCCCTGCTTCTTCATCGACGACTCGAAGACTCGAAGACTCGGTCAACCGACCGACAAGCCAGGCCCCTCACATCACCGCACACCCCTTAGTTGTACGACTCTGCAGAGTTACTATCGAGTACCGAGGGTGACACCTCGTGAAGTACTCATGATGTTAACTCTGTGGTGCAGCTAGTCGGCCGTGGTTATCGAGGGTGATTCCTCCTTCACCACTCCCGACAGTGACTCTGTCGTGCAACCCCTCAAGTGTGGTTCCCTCGAGGGTTATTCCTCTAAGTCCACCTTGACGGTTTCATCGAGCGGGACCCTTTGAGGGTGGTTCCACAGGTTCCGTCTTGATGTTTTATACCCACAGTTACTATGACCTGGTTACAGAAACATGTTGGTGATGGGTCGGCCCTGAGGGGTACCCATGGTTTGATGATGATGAGGCGTGGACGGGCAGAAGAGGCCCTTGCCACACATCCTCGAGACGGGTCGACGGGACCGCACTTCATGGGTCGCGCTTGCCCCGCATTAATAAAATGCTAATGGGTTGGGTATTTGATCTGAGTTGGTCGTTTGACCTTTTACGCACCAAACCTTCACGT
The DNA here is from genome assembly GCA_039707655.1 of Elymus sibiricus. Taxonomy (NCBI): domain Eukaryota; kingdom Viridiplantae; phylum Streptophyta; class Magnoliopsida; order Poales; family Poaceae; genus Elymus; species Elymus sibiricus. Next base: position 139,690,817 of record CM077669.1, read on the forward strand.
GGGAGAAGTTATGGGTACTCAGCGTCGTTGTATCAGCCGAAGCTCTTTGGACGTCAGCAATGGAGCGGCACGCGCCCGAGTGTCTTGGACATTACAGCTCTTGGATTAGAGTGTGCTAGGGCTCACCTCGGCCGCGTTCGCATCGTGCAGGAGCGCAAAGGGAAAGTGGGCCCACGACCCCTGGGCGCTTAGGATTTAGACCGGCGGGCTGGCCTCTCTGTTGAGCCTAGGTGGGGTGACGACGTGTTGATATCCCGAGGTCGGGCATGACCCAGTAAAGTGTGTCCGGCCGAAGGTGATCAAGCGTGTTGGAAATGCGGTGCACCCCTGCAGGGATGAATTCATCTATTCGAATAGCCGTGTCCACGGTAACAGGACGACTTGGAATTGTACTCTGACCTTCTACAACTATAACTGTGACTTAAATTTGAAATGAATGTTGGCTCCGAGATTGCTTCCTCGCAGGGAGTCGAGGAAGAATCTCTGGGCGTGGTTACTTAATAAAATTTGCTACAATAATATTGCTATATATGAGATACCAGTCTACTCTCTTCTAATGCTGCAAGATGTTGAAGATGCTAGTCTTCGATTGGACTAGGCCTTCCCCCTCATTCTTGCTTTCTACAGTCAGTCCAGATATAACCCCCACTCCTTGATACTGATGCATACTTAGCATAGTTCTCATGTCAGTCTTGCGAGTACTTTGGATGAGTACTCACCGCTGCTTTGCTTTCTCTTTCCCCCTCAATACGATTCTGCGTTCAGACGACGGAGCCCAGGAGATGGAGTATGCTGGAGACGACTACTACACCACCGCCGGAGCCTACTACTACGTGGAGAGTGCCGACGCTCAGGAGTAGTTAGGAGGTTCCCATGCAGGAGGCCTCGCCTCATTCGATTCCGTTGTTATGTTTGTGCTAGCCTTCTTCAGGCAAAACTTGTTTAACTTATGTTTGTACTCAGATATTATTTGATTCCGCTGACTCGTGCTTGTCGAGCTTTGTATTCGAGCCCTCGAGGCCCTGGCTTGTAATATGAAGCTGTATGACTCTAATTTGTGTCTTGTGTTGTGTTGTGATATCAACCAGTGAGTCCCTAATCTTGGTCGTACGCATTGCGTGTATGATTAGCGTACAGTCGAAATTGGGGGCGTCACACCTTGTGTCGACTCAATAAATTTGGGTTGAATACTCTACCCTCGAAAACTGTTGCGATCCCCTATACTTGTGGGTTATCACGAGGCCAAAAATTATATATATAATTCCGATCGAGGGGCAACTAATTGTGCTTCTAGTCGAGGTGAAGATACCCCGAACTAACCCCTCAAAGGATTGTTTTCCATAGTAGCAAGTAGCAATAAATTTCAGCACATAGTATAAGTTTTTCCTTACTGATTTCCACTTACAAAGAGTGCTTCACTCCCCGGAAACAGCGCCAGAAAAGAGTCTTGAGGTCCCACAAGTATAGGGGATCAATTGTAGTCCTTTCAATAAGTAAGAGTGTCGAACCCAACGAGGAGCAGAAGGAAATGACAAGCGGTTTACAGGAAGGTAATTTCTGCAACCACTGAAATTGTAGGTAACCGATAGTTTGATAGCAAGGTAATTGGTAACTAGCAAGTAACGGCAACGGTAAATAAGGTGCAGCAAGGTAGCCTAATCCTTTTGTGGCAAAGGACAGGCCAGAACAATCTCTAATAATAGGCAAAGTGTTCTTGAGGGTACACAGGAATTTCGTCTAGTCACTTTTATCATGTTGGTTTGATTCGTATTCCCTACTTTGATAATTTGATATGTGGGTGGACTGGTGCTTGGGTGCTGTTCTTACTTGAACAACCTCCCACTTATGATTAACCCCCTAGCATGCATCCGCAACTACGAGAAAAGTATTAAGATAAAATCTAACCATAGCATTAAACGTTTGGATCCAAATCAACCCCTTACAAACTTGCGCATAAACTAGGGTTTAAGCTTCTGTCACTCTAGCAACCCATCATCTAATAACTACTCCACAATGCATTCCATTAGGCCCATGAATGGTGAACTGTCATGTAGTCGACGTTCACATGATACCACTAAGGGAATCACAACATGCATATCATCGAAATATCGAACACATATCAAATTCACATGATTACTCGCAACATGACTTCTCCCGTGACCTCAAGAACAAAGGTAACTACTCAGAAATAATAAACATGCTCAAGATTAGAGGGGTATTGAATAGCATAATGGATCTGAACATATAATCTTCCAGCAAATAAACCATATAGTAATCAACTACGCAAGGTAATCAACACTACTAGTCACCCACATGTACCAATCTGAGGTTCCGGTATAATGATTGAACACAAGAGATGCACTAGGGTCATAGAGGAGATGGTGTTGTTGAAGATGTTGATGAAGATTTGCCTCCCAAAGATGAGAGGGGTGTTGGTGATGACGATGGCTTCGATTTCCACCTCCGGGAGGGATGTTCCCTCGGTGGAATCGCTCCGCCGGAGGGCAAAAGAGCTCCTGTCCAAGTTCCGCCTCGAGGCAGCGGTGCTTCATCCCGAAAGTCCTCCTCTTATTTTTCTAGGTTAAAAGTGAATTTATACCAGAAGATGGGCACCAGATGTGGGCCGAGGAGGGCACAACCCACCAGGGCGCGGCCAGGGGCGCCTGACGCGCCCTGGTGTCTTGTGCCCACCAGAGTGGCCCCCTCCGGTAGTTCTTTGCTCCAGTATTTTTTATTTATTCCAAAAATAATCTCCATAAAGTTTTAGCTTCATTGCAGTTGTGCAGACTAGGTATCTCTGATGTGCTTTTCTCTGGTCTAGAATTCCAGCTGCCGGTATTCTCCCTCTTTGTGTAAACCTTGCATATTATGAAAGAAAAGGCATTAGAATCACTCCCTAAAGCATTATTATTCAAAAAAACATAATAAATAACAGTAGGAAATCATGATGCAAAATGGAGGTATCATGAATGATATCACAAGGAAGGACCGCTTCCGCCCCGTACACCATAAAAAATGGTGTATATCACATTGATCGGTTCGGGGTTGTACGCAAACCCCATAGCACGGAATCAAGTTCCTCTACCCAATGACAATCAGACTCGTGAAGTGATAGAACTAGGCGAGGTTTAATACCACTCATAATAAGGCCGTTGGCCCGTTCGACCTGTTTGATTTGGGGGTGGTATATCGAGGCATAATCAAGCTTGATGCCTAGGTTCGCGCACTAGTCCTTGACCTCCTGGGCGGTAAATTTGGTTCCATTGTCGGTTATTATACTGTGTGGGATATCGTAACGGTGTACCACGCCTGAAATGAAGTCAATGACCGGCCCCGATTTTCCTGAACTTATCGGCTTTGCTTCCATCCATTTAGTGAACTTGTCGACCATGACCAGTACGTACTTCTTTTCTTCGTCCCACCATTTAAGTGGTCCGACCATATCTAACCCCCATACCGCAAAAGGCCATGTGATGGGTATCGTCCGAAGAGCCGTAGGAGGCGTGTGGCTTTGATTTGCAAAGAGCTGACAGCCTACACAATGCTAAACGACTGTGTGGGCGTCTGTTCGGGCGGTGGGCTAGAAGAACCTGACTCGAAAGGCCATGCTTACCAGGGCCCGTACTGCCGCGTGGTGGCCACCCATGCCTGCATGTATCTCTTCCAGGAGCTGCCTTCATTCTTCTTCGAATATGCACCGTTGGAGAACCCCCATAGTGCTTTTTTTTGTATAGTTCTCCTTCATTTACCTTGTAGGCTTTTGATCGTCGTATTATGCGTCTCGCCTCCGTCTGGTCGTCAGGGAGTTCTTTGCGCAGAAGGTAGGCAAGGAAGGGTTCTGTCCATGGTGCGATTACGGCCATTTCTTCGTCGGCCGAAGGGGTTTTTTCAATCGTGGAACCGCCGATGATTTGCTCGTCTGGTTCAACTGTGGGGGGATCACCTGCTCCTCTCCCTTGGTTATAGCATCCCCGCCGTCGTCCTACCACACCACAGAGGGTTTGAAGAGCCTCTCTAGGAAGGTGTTCTTAGGGACTGGGTCGCGCTTGGCGCCCATGCGGACGAGGATGTTAGCCACTTGATTGTTGTCTGTAGAGATGTGGTGGAACTCTAGTCCTTCAAATCATGCGGATATCTTGAGGATGGCATTTTTGTAGGCTGCCATCATTGGGTTTTTAGCATCGAATTCGCCTTTCTTTTGGGAGATGGCGAGATTAGAGTCTCCCGTACTTCGAGCCGCTGCACACCCATAGAGGTTGCCATCCGAAGTTCATGCAACAGAGCCTCGTACTCGGCCGCGTTGTTGGAGTCGGCGTACATGATCTGGAGGACATATCGGATGTTTTCGCCGGTGGGAGATGTGAGGATGACTCCAGCCCCCAGTCCGGCGAGCGTTTTTGATCCGTCGAAGTACATTGTCCAGTGTGAGTATGTGCTATATTCTCGAGGGAGCTCGGCCTCGATCCATTCGGCGATGAAATCAGCTAACACCTGGGATTTAATAGCTTGGCGTGGCTTGTAATTGATTTCGAATGGGAGGAGCTTGATGGCCCACTTGGCTATGCGGATGGTGGCATCCCTGTTATTGAGTATATCGTTCAGGGGCGCTTCAGAGGCCACCGTGACCGAACACTCTTGGAAATAATGTCTGAGCTTCCGTGAAGCCATGAACACCGTATAGGCTATCTTCTGATAATGTGGGTATCTGGTTCTGCGTGGAGTAAGTATTTCCGATACATAGTATACTGGCCTTTGTACCCGGTATTTATGGTCCTTGGCCTCCCGCTCTACCAAGAGTGCTGCACTGACTACCTGGTTGGTGCCTGAGATGTATAACAACGTCGGATCGCCCATACCAGTTGCTGTCAGTTGGTACGTCTCCAACGTATCTACTTTTCGTCACACTTTGCCCTTGTTTTGGACTCTAATTTGCATGATTTGAATGAAACTAACCCGGACTGACGCTATTTTCAGCAGAATTACCATGGTGTTGTTTTTGTGCAGAAATGAAAGTTCTTGGAATGGAAAGAAATTTTTGGAGAATTATTTTAGAATATATAAGAATTATTGGAGCCAAAAACTACCGGAGAAGGTGGCCTGGGTGGGCAGCACCCACCAGGGCGTGCCAGGCCGCCTGGGAGTGCCCTGGTGTGTTGTGCCAACCTCGTGGCCCCACTGACCCTAATTCCACCGCTATAAATTCCTATTTTCGGAGAAAAAAATAAGAGAGAAACTTTCATCGCATTTTACAATACAGAGCCGCCGCCACCTCATGTTCTTCATCGGGAGGCCAGATCTGGAGCCCATTTGGGGCTCCGAAGAGCGGAATCTTCGGTCTTCGTCATCACCAACCCTTCTCCATCGCCAATTCTATGATGCTCCCCACCGGGAGTGAGTAATTCCTTCCTAGGCTTGCTGGTCGGTGAGGACTTGGATGAGATTCATCATGTAATCGAGTTAGTCTTGTTAGGGCTTGATCCCTAGTATCCACTATGCTCTGATATTGATGTTGCTATGACTTTGCTATGCCTAATGCTTGTCACTAGGGCCCGAGTGCCATGATTTCAGATCTGAACCGTTTATGTTATCACCAGTATATCTATGTTCTTGATCCGATCTTGCCTAGTCATATGCACCTATTATGTATTATGATCCGTAAACCCCATAGTGACAATATTTGGGATACTTTCCGGTGATGACCGTAGTTTGAGGAGTTCATGTATTCACCGTGTGTTAATGCTTTGTTCCGGTTCTCTATTAAAAGGAGGCCTTAATATCCCTTAGTTTCCATATGGACCCCGCTGCCACGGGAGGGTAGGACAAAAGATGTCATGCAAGTTCTTTTCCATAAGCACGTATGACTATTTACGGAATACATGCCTACATTACATTTATGAACTGGAGCTAGTTCTGTATCGCCCTAGGTTATGACTGTTATATGATGAATATCATCCAATGAGTTCACCGATCCAGTGCCTACAAGTTTTCCACATATTGCTCTTGCTAAGTTACTATTGCTACTGCTACTGTTACACTTGCTACGAAACTATTGCTATCACAGTTACCATTACTGTTACTGTTGCTACTGCTATCAAAACTATCATACTATTGTGCTACAAATCACTTTGATGCAGATATTTAATCTCCAGGTGTGGTTGAATTGACAACCCAGCTGCTAATACTGTCAAATATTCTTTGGCTCCCCTTCTGTCGAATCTATAAATTTGGGTTTAATACTCTACCCTCGAAAACTGTTGCGATCCCTTATACTTGTGGGTTATCAAGACCTTTTTCTGGCGCCGTTGCAGGGGCAGCATAGCTATATTTGTTGAGTCACTTGGGATTTATATCAATTTATCACTATGAAGAATCTGAAGGATCCAAAGACCAAGATTTTTCCCTCTAAGACGAGGGGAGGTAAGGAAATGCCATCTAGCTCTGCACTTGATTCACTTTCTGTTATGATTAAGCTTGCTACACCACCACATGCTAGTAATCCTGATATGTCACAAGTGATTGATGATGCTAGTTCTCCTATGAATGATGCTTATGATGATGATGTTGGGTTCTACCGTAGGTGCATCGCATGCAAATTAAAATTTTCCTACGCGGAGAACATCCAAGAACATGCTACGGAGATGGATCACAACTCGTTACCACTAGAGGCGTAGTGCCGTGTAGCGGAAGTAGAGTTGGGGCAGCGCGTTCGCGTGGTCCGTCTCCTCCTCGTCCGATCTCCCTCGAACAGCCGATCTGATCTCCCTCGCGCAGCCGGTCGTCGGATCCCACGTACAGATTCGCCAGAGCGGCGCAAGTGCACCACCTCTAACAGTATCCGCGCGTGCAGGAGGAACACCGTGCGGCAGAGTGCTAGGTCCGATCACATAGTCGGCGGCGGCAAGTGGAGGTGGCTAGTTGCAACACATGCAAAGCCCTAATGACGGCTCCGAAGCGATCAACCGAATGGGTGTGCCGGACCTCCACTATATATAGGCATCCGGTGCGGTCTCAACTCTTGGGCCTCGTATGAATCCTGAAGCCCATGTGTTCCTTCCCTTAAGCGCACGACCCCTTAGGTTCTCGTTCACTTGGTCGCGAGTCAGATCACATCCGGCTCGGCTAGTCGGTAGGGGCCTCTAGCAAAGCGTGCCGACTCCAAGTGTCCGATGAAGCTGGTTAGGCGAACCTGTACATCACACTTCTGTTCCCTTTGCCACAAGATATATGTTGTCATGCTCAAGGCGACATGGTCATCCTTGTTGTAGCATGACCTCTTTCTCGTTCCAGTGAATCCGACCAAAACTTCAGATTATCTCATAATCCTCATCGCATGGCCATGCTTTATCCAGGTCGGGGGCCCAGAGTATATCTCTCCTGATCGGAGGGGCAAATCCCATCATGCTTGACCACGTCTCGCAGCATGGGTCTGGACAAGCCCGAAACCTACCTTTATAACTACCCTGTCACGGAGTAGCGTTTGGTCGGCCCAAAGCAAGTCTGTCACCATCCTGAGTACATGCGCCCGCTCAGGTCTTAGGTTATAGAATGTATGTTGTACTAGAGACTCACAGATGACCTATCACTGCGTCTCATAGTTGTTGTCCAACTCAGACCCTATCTCGACTTGGATCCAACTACGTTGAATCTGACCAGATCTTTCTGAGTCCATATTATCCGGCTAGCATCCAATGCTACATGGTCAGTGAGACCGGACCATCCACCGTGTCATATGCTAGTCTAACTGGTTGTGCGTCCACATAGCCCTTTCGACTAGGGACCATTTAGGACAGTTATCATACAATGCATAGTCTCACAAACAAGTCACGTACTTGTTAATACACATCACTGATAATCTCCAAGGACTATCTTTATTCATAAACACATAGGAAATATCATCATACATGATTGCCTCTGGGGCATATCTCCAACAGATGCTAGTACCATGCTTGATGATAATGTGCCACTAGGAGAATTTCTTGATGAACAAATTGCTAGAGCTAAAGAGAATGAAACTACTGAAACTGATGAGATTGATGAAACTGATCAAGCCTATGAAACTGATGATGACTATGAAACAACTATTAGTCCTAGTTCTCCTAGATTTGAAATGCCTAAGATACCTGAAGGTTATGTTAAGGACGAGGAGGTAACTAGAGAAATTCTTTCTTGCAAGGATAGAAACGATCTCAAGAAATAGCTACGCAAGTATAAAGAAAAGACTTCGAATGCTAGAATGAAATGTGATCCTAAGTTTGCTACTTCACCCATCTTTGTTACCGATAAGGATTATGAATTCTCTGTCGACCCAGAGTTAATTACTTTGGTTGAATCTGATCCTCTCCATGGCTATGAAACTGAAACTGTAGTGGCACACCTTACTAAGCTAAATGATATAGCCACCCTCTTTGATCATGACGAGAAGATTCATTACTATTACATTCTCAAATTATTTCCGTTCTCATTAGTGGGTGAGGCGAAGACATGGTACAACACTCTTACTCCTGGTTGTGTGCGTAGTCCCCAGGATATGATCTACTATTTCTCTGAAAATTATTTTCCTGCTCATAAGAAACAAGCTGCCTTATAGGAAATATTTAACTTTGTGCAAATTGAACAAGGGAGTCTCGCACAAGCTTGGGGTAGGCTTCTCCAATTTCTTAATGCTTTGCCTGATCATCCTCTCAAGAAAAATGAAATACTTGATATCTTCTATAATGGACTAACTGATGCTTCTAGGGACTTCCTAGACAGTTGTGCTAGTTGTGTTTTCAGGGAACGAACTGCTGAACAAGGTGAGGAATTATTGAATAACATATTGAAGAATTATGATGATTGGACTCTTCCTGAACCACCGCCTAAACCCACTCCGAAAAAGAGGGGTATCTTATTTCTCAGTCCTAAAGATATGCAAGAGGCAAAGAAATCTATGAAGTAAAAAGGTATTAATGCTGAGGATGTTAAGAATTTACCACCTATTGAAGAAATACATGGCCTTGACACATCACCACCTCCACAGGTGGTAGAGATAAATTCTTTATTAAAGTTCGATGAAGGTGATATCCCTTACAATAAACATCCTAGTCAGTGCTTATATGAGTTTGATAAATATATTATGAAGCAAGATCATTTCAATGCACATATCCTGAAACAATTGAAATATAATTCTGATATGATTGCCCGCTTGAGTGACTTGCTATTTAGAATTCATAATGAGGTTAGAGGTGTAGGAAAGCATGCCTCTATGGTTCAAACTCAGTTAGAACAAGTTGCTAAATCTCAAAAAGAATTGCTTGATGAAATGAATAATAATATGAATGATTTTGCTGCTAGAGTAGTAACTAGAGGAGGTAGAATGACCCAAGAACCGCTTTATCCTGAAGGTCATCCTAAAAGAATTGAACAAGACTCTCAGAGAATTAATCATGTGTACCTAGTCCTTCTAAAAACAAAAAGAAAAAGAAAAATGATAGGACTTTGCATACCTCTAGTGAACCTGAGATACAAAAACCTCTTGATAATAATGATGTCTCTATTTCTGATGCTGAAACTCAATCTGTTAATGAACATTCAACTAGTGATAATGAAAATGATAATGATGATGTTCATGAAGATGCTCAACCCAATAATGATAACGAACCAGATAATGATGTTGAAATAGAGCCTGCTCCTGATCTTGGTAACCCACAATCTAAAAATAAACGTTATGATAAAAGAGACTTTGTGGCAAGGAAACATGGTAAGGAAAGAGAGCCATGGGTTCAGAAACCCATGCCATTTCCACCTAAGCCATCTAAGAAACATGATGATGAAGTATTTGAGCGCTTTGCTGAAATGATTAGGCCAGTCTTTTTTAAGTACCCGCTTAACTGATATCCTCAAGATGGCCCCTTATGCAAAATACATGAAAGACATCATCACTAATAAAAGAAAGATACCTGAAGCTGAAATCTCCACCATGCTTGCTAATTATTCTTTCAAGGATGGAGTACCAAAAAAACTTGGAGATCCGGGAATACCAACTATACCTTGCTCAATTAAAAGAAACTATGTCAAAACTGCTTTGTGTGACTTGGGAGCCGGTGTTAGTGTTATACCTTTCTCCTTATATAAGAGACTTGACTTGAATAAACTCACACCTACTGAAATATCATTGCAAATGGCTGATAAATCAACGGCCATACTTATCGGTATTTGTGAGGATGTGCCCGTTGTTGTTGCAAATGTTACTATCTTAACAGACTTTGTTATGCTTGAGATGCTCGAGGACGACAACATGTCGATTATCCTTGGTAGACCCTTTTTGAATACTGTAGGGGCTGTTATAGATAACAATAAAAGCAAAGTCACTTTTCATATCAATGGTAATGAGCACACGGTGCACTTTCCGAAGAAACAATTCCAAGTGAATGGTATAAATGTTATTGAAGAATCTCCGACCATCACTATTGGAAGTTTTCAATTACCTCTACCTACTGCCAAAAACAAATATGATATACTTATTGTAGGGGATATGCACATCCCCATTGAGGTAACTTAGTGTTTTACTAAAGTTCTTCGGTTTCACGCTAATCGGAAGTGGTTGTTAATAAGACTTGATCAACCTTATTAATGGATCATTTTTAGAGGTATGAAGTTGATGAATCTAGTAAGCATAACTCTCTGCTCCCACCTTTTATTTTCTGTTTTAGTTAGTCAAATAAAATAGAAATGCCATGATTATCCTGTTTTCTGTTTTCGTCGTGCAATAAAAAAATGATCCAAAAATAAAAGTTCTCAGAATGTCTTGAAAATTTAATACGATTTTTTCCAATTATTTATGAATTTCTGGTGCAAATAATACCAGAGGGGGGTGCACCTGGTGCCCACAAGACACCAGGGCGCGCCAGCACCCCCAATCGCGCCCTGGTGAGTTGTGGCCCCGATGTGGGCCCCCTCACTTATTCCCTTAGGCCACATCATCACCTACCTCCAGAAAAAATTCACCATAGCCACCTTTCCCATGTTCTTGCTATCAAACCCGCGGATTTCAATCTCTTAGCTCAAAGCTCCGTTTCTGAAACTTTTTGTATGGATTGCTACTTGGTATGTGACTCCTCCATTGCTCCAATTAGTTTTTGATTTAGTGGGTTATTTTTAGAGTAATTAGCTACTCTTGGTGCTGTTGTAGATGAGCTTGCATGTTGAATTCTTAGAGTTCTAAGTAGTTTGAATGCATAATATGGCCTCTATGCATGCCTAGGAGTAGTTGCTATCAGTTTCACGAAGTTTTGTTTCAGAAATTTTTGTGTCTCAAAAATATTTCAGAAATTTTTCGCAAATAAAATGAAATTCTTTAGGAGTTCTTCGAGGAGGAGATCCTCAGAGGCCTCATCAAGTGGAAGCTTAGTTCGACAATCTTATGTTGAGCTGAATGAAAGCTCGATGCGAGATGCCGCCACTAAATCATGCTTGTGGCCTTACGACGAGTTAATGCAAAAGTGTAGGTATTAAGGAGGAATTTGAACAATATATCCACAATACAGAGCTTGCTCCCTTCATCGCAGATAAGCGCCCTCAACACCTCGAACTCACAAAAACATTCGCAAAGAAATTTAAATATTTTCCCCATGAGTCTAGAGTTTCATTCAACCTTTATGACCGCTCCTTCACCATGCCGTTAGAAATGTTCAGTGAAGCATGCAAACTTCCATATTTGGGTTCCCTTGATGAACCAACAAAATCTGAATACGAGTCATTTTTAGTTAATCTTTGCTTTGGTGAACATAGGGGGGTAACACAAGGGAGAATTAAGAGCATCCATTTCCCATCAATACAATATTTCACACTCTTTAATGGCAAATGTATCATAGGCAAACAAGATTGTAGCATGATGTGTGCCCATGATTTGAGTCTCACACACACTACCATAACTGGAAATAAATATTATAACCTTGGTGCAATTGTTGCATGGAGACTGCACCTCAATGCCGCTAGTGGTTATTTTTATGGAGGAATTTATGCCTCATGTGTAGCAGAGAGACTAAATGTATCACCTTGGACTAATGACCCCATCTTACCTACTCAGTATTTAGACTTTGATGCCATGAAGCATCATAATTTCCTTACAGGTACGGCCACTAACTACACTTATAACTTGAGATTTAATTAAAAAAATGTTGTGCCTATCACTTTGCCTGCTCCTGCTCTCTTTGATTTTCACAGTAGAGGAAGATAATATGTTCTTGAGAGTGAGGCCCATGCGTACAATGCGGAGGTTGAAGTTGCCAGGATGTCCGTGGAGTTTGCACCAAGGGCCTCGGCGAGCCATCGCACAAATTATTATTCGTACGGATGGTGATTACCAAGCTAGGCCAAAAGCCTAAGCTTGGGGGAGTACGTATTTCCACCGACATAACATTCATGTTCACACATTTAATTCCAGTTGTCGATGTTCATCCTTTTTCATTGTAATATCCATGCTAAATTTGTTTTCTCACTTTCTTCTTGTGTGTTTGAAAAACATTGAGAAAATCCAAAAATATTTCCTACTTCTTTTCGGTTTTTCTTTCTAGCTTAGTTTAATGGTAGTATCAAAAGAAAACCCAAAAAGATTTCTCGTGTCTTCTTTTACTTGTTGGAAGCTTTCCCGTGTAAATAGTTTTTCTTGTTTTTTTCCTCTTTAATTTGCTTTCCTCAAGAAAAACAAAAACTCCAAAAATATTTCAGCGTGTTCCTCTGAAATTCTATTCTTTTTGATTGAGTCATACCAAGTAGAAGGCCACGATGAAAATTTTGAGTGACTCTCATATGCATCATTGTTAATCTAACAAAGAGCCCATTTTACCTTGTCTTCTCATGTTGAATAAAATGTTGCAAATTCCAGCTTAGTCCACGGCATTCTTGCACTATTATTATTTTCTTATCATTCGGTCGTATAAGTGAAAGGCAATGATGACGATATTTGATGAATTGACTGTGGTAGAGAAGAGCGGGTATTCACTCAACTTGTTTTTGTTTTTGTAAATATGTTTAACCTAGTATCCTTGATTCAGCATATTATGATCAAACATGTTTGCAATGACCCTTAGAGATTGTAGTTGTTCATGCCATGCTTAAGTAGCTAGGAGTGGATAATAATTTATCTTAGACGTCAACATGCATTAAAATGGTTGTGATGTGGTATGATGATATGGTATCCTCCTCTGAATGTTTCAAGTGGCTTGACTTGGCACATGTTCATGCATGTAGTTGAATCAAAACCAACATAGCCTTCATGATATTTATGTTCATGGTGTCCATATCCTACTCATGCTAGTAGTCAATGTTTATTATATGTAATGCATGCTCATGACCGTTTTCACTCTCTAGCTGGCCGCTTCTCAATATATTTGCTAGCATTCGCCTGTACAAAGCGGGAATACTACTTGTGCATAAAAATCTTTAAACCAAAGTTATTCCAGATGAGTCCACTATATCTACCTATATGCTGTATTACCCTGCCGTTCCAAAGTAAATTTGTATGTGCCATCTCTAAAAAATTCAAATGAACATCTGTTTTGTGTACCTGGACCGCTCATGGAGCGACAGGGGGCGATCTGTATCTTCCATGCTAAGCGGGTTATTCTCATGATGAGTGTTTATTCACTCATCCTTACACGAGAGGGGCGGTAATAGGGATTCCCAGTCCCGAAATCAAAAATCAAAAATAAATAAACAAAACTCCCCCAGGAATGCTATTGGTTTGGATGGTACCAGTGGATGTGGCTAGCCATGGAGTGTGATTGGTGGTGGAGGGGGAGTAAACCTTTACTTTTACCGCTTGGGAATCGCCGCTAATTTGTTTAGCATGGAAGATATTGATAACTCTTAGTCGTGACGTTGACAGGAAAGGTGTACTTCCCAAAATTATATCTATGTCTATTTTAAAAGCTTGAGCTGTGGCACCTCTGCAAATTTATGCTTCCCTCTGCGAAGAGATTATCTATTTACTTTTATGTTGAGTCATCACCTTCTCAAATAAGTGCCAAACATGAGAGCACTATTGTCATCCTCATGCATTGTGTATAGTTGATGTTGGGTGCAGCATGACTGGATCTTTTCTACCATGAATTACAATGTTTAGTCGCTGCTTGTACTTTGGAGGTGCTCTGCATTTATGTTTTGCGGTCTCAGAATGGGCTAGAGAGATACCACTATTGTCATATTGTATCATGATTGTTTTGACAAAGTGTTGGCGCTTGAGATCTCTTATTATTACTTGCTAGTTGCTTATGTTATTGATATGAGTTAATATAATTTCTAAGAGTTATTGTTGGCATGGTTAGTCATAATCGTTGCTGAAAACCTGGGTGCTACTAAGCATATATATGTAAACAAGAACAAAAGAGTTCGTAAAAGTTTTTCTTTATCACTTTCAGTTTGTCAACTGAATTTCTTGAGGACAAGCAAAGGTTTAAGCTTGGGGGAGTTGATAACTCTCCAACGTATCTACTTTTCCTCACACTTTTGCCCTTGTTTTGGACTCTAATTTGCATAATTTGAATGAAACTAACACGGACTGACGCTGTTTTCAGCATAACTACCATGGTGTTGTTTTTGTGCAGAAATGAAAGTTCTCAGTATGGAACAAAACTTTTTGGAGAATTATTTCAGAATATATAAGAATTATTGGAGCCAAAAACTACCAGAGAAGGGGGCTAGGGTGGGCAGCACCCACCAGGGCGCGCCGGGCCCCCTGGGCCCCTGGTGGGTTGTGCCCACCTCGTGGCCCCACTGACCCTAATTCCGCCGCTATAAATTCCTAGTTTCGGAGAAAAAATATGAGAGAAAGTTTCATCGCATTTTACGATACGGAGCCGCCGCCACATCCTATTCTTCATCGGGAGGCCAGATTTGGAGCCCGTTTGGGGCTCCGGAGAGGGAATCTTCGTCATCACCAACCCTTCTCCATCGCCAATTCCATGATGCTCCCCACCGGGAGTGAGTAATTCCTTCGTAGGCTTGCTGGTCGGTGAGGAGTTGGATGAGATTCATCATGTAATCGAGTTAGTTTTGTTAGGGCTTGATCCCTAGTATCCACTATATTCTGAGATTGATGTTGCTATGCCTAATATTTGTCACTAGGGCCCGAGTGCCATGATTTCAGATCTGAACCGTTTATGTTATCACCATTATATCAATGTTCTTGATCCGATCTTGCCTAGTCATATGCACCTATTATGTGTTATGATCATAAACCCCATAGTGACAATATTTGGGATACTTTCTGGTGATGACCGTAGTTTGAGGAGTTCATTTATTCACCGTGTGTTAATGCTTTGTTCCGGTTCTCTATTAAAAGGAGGCCTTAATATCCCTTAGTTTCCTTATAGACCCCGCTGCATCGGAGGGTACGACAAAAGATGTCATGCAAGTTCTTTTCCATAAGCACGTATGACTATTTACGGAATACATGCCTACATTACATTTATGAACTGGAGCTAGTTCTGTATCGCCCTTGGTTATGAGTGTTATATGAATATCATCCAACGAGTTCACCGATCCAGTGCCTATGAGTTTTTCACATATTGCTCTTGCTAAGTTACTATTGCTACTGCTACTCTTACACTTGCTATGAAACTATTGCTATCACTATTACTATTACTGTTACTGCTGTTACTGCTATCAAAACTATCATACTATTGTGCTACTGATCACTTTGCTGCAGATATTTAATCTCCAGGTGTGGTTGAATTGACAACTCAGCTACTAATACTCTCAAATATTCTTTGGCTCCCCTTATGTCGAATCTATAAATTTGGGTTGAATACTCTACCATTGGAAACTGTTGCGATCCCCTATACTTGTGCGTTATCATCAGTATGGGGTTGCTGGCTAGCAGCGACTTGATTTCCTCTAGTGTGTCTGTGGCCTCATCGGTCCATTCAAAGTTTTTTGTTCGTTTCAATAGCCTGTATAGTGGCAGAGCCTTTTTGCCGAGGCGAGAGATGAAGCGGCTTAACGCCGCCACACAACCTGCTAGTCTTTGGATGTGTTTTAGCTCCGTGGGGACCGTGAGTTGTGATAGAGCTCGGATCTTGGCCGGATTGGCTTCTATGCCCCTCTGGGAGACAATGATTCCAAGCAGTTTACCCGCGGGTACTCCAAAGACGCACTTGTCCGGGTGTAGCCGTATATCGTACCCCCGCAGGCTTGCGAATGTTTGACCCAGGTCCTCCACCAGCCGGCTGACGTGTTTGGTCTTGATGACCATGTGATCTATGTACTCGTCGACCATTTTACCGATTTGTTTCTCCACACACATTTGAATCTTGCACTGGTACGTGGCGCCTGCGTTTTTTATCCTGAAAGGCATTGTATTGAAGCATAATGGCCCGTAGGGGGTAATGAAGGCGGTTGCGGCTTGGTCGGACTCCTTCATTTTCATCTGATGATATCCAAAATAAGCGTCGAGGAAGCAAAGTGAGTCATGTCCGGTAGTGGCGTCTATGATCTGGTCAATGCGGGGTAAAGGGAAAGGATTTTTAGGGCATGCTTTGTTAAGGTCTTCGAAGTCGACACAGAGCCGCCAGGATTTATCTTTCTTCGGTACCATGACCAGGTTTGCCAGCCATTCAGGGTACTTGATCTCTCTGATGAATCCGGCTTCAAGTAGTTCGGCGAGTTCTTCGCCCATAGCGACGCTTGGGTTCGGAAAATCGACGTAGGGTCTGTTTAACCGGCTTGAAGCCTGCAATTATGTTTAGACTGTGTTCGGCCAACCTTCGGGGACTCCGGGCATATCTGACTGGTGCCAAGTAAATATATCCCAGTTTTTGCATAAGAACATGCGTTGTCCTTCAGCGACCATGGGGTCCAGCTGAGCTCCGATAGACGCCGTTTTATTGGGGTCCGTTGGGTGTACCAGAAATTTTATGATTTCGTCTGTGGGTTTGAACGACGTAGACTTTGGCCTCTTGCCGAGGATCACATAGTCTTTGTATACGATAGAACGGAGCGTAGTCATTTGTTTAGCGGCTAGCGTCTCAGCTAGTGCCTCAAGGGCAAGCCATGCTGTTTTATTCTCGGCTCGAAGGGCTCTATCCAGGTCGCTTGCAACTGTGATCACACCGTTGGGTCCTAACATTTTAAGTTTCCTCTAACCATAATGAGGTATGGCCTGAAATCATTTGAAGGCGTCACGCCCTAAGAGGGCATGATAACCGCTGTGAAAGGGTACGATATGAAAAAGTAGTTTCTCTGATCTGTAATTATCGGGGGTGCCGAACACTACATTGAGGGTTACTCTCCCGGTGCAGCATGCCTCTCTTCCGGGTATGATGCCTCGAAAGGTTGTTGCGCTTTCCTCGATTCGAGACTTATCGAACTGCATTTGTCCAAAGTTCCCTCGTAGATGAGGTTTAGACTGCTGCCGTCGTCCATTAGTACTTTGTCCAACCGAAAACCGTCTATTATTGGGTTGAGGACCAGGGTGGCCGGCACCCGCTCTGTTCGGGTCATCGGTTGCTCGTTTTCCCCGAAATTATCGGTGTATCCGCCCATGATTTCCTTGATTCCACCTGGTGTATCTGATCGAGATCTCGAAGAGCTCTCTTCCTCTCTCCTTTCGAGGAGAACGTCTCGTAGATCGTTAGGACCTCGGCATGAATTTACGGTGGTGTTACTGAACGTCTGCCTGGGGGTGAGGCCGTGAGGATGGCCTCTCCACTCTTTGCGACCTGCCTAACGACCCAGCATGCTCGAAGGCTGTGGGATGGGCTTGCGTTTGGTGGGGCGGGATATATTGGGCAAGGTCTATCCAATAATCTATCAAGGACCGTTTTCTCTTTCATGGGGTATTTGTTCCTTTTTTTGGCAGGCCTGTGCCTGGGCGGGCATTGTCGTGACATGAGACTTTTCTGAACTTCTCTAGGCGGTTCTGTGTGGACCGGCTCTGTATAAAAGTGTTGTTCTGCCCGCGTACTTTCCATAGCGTAGTACTTTTCCATCAAGTATGTTAGCTCAGAGAAGTTTTGGATGCAACGACGGGCAAGGGTGTTGAGGATTCCCTTATCCTGGCAGTTCTGCTAGAAGGCTGCAATCATTTCCAGGTCGTCGACACCTTTCATTCTGTTTTTGCTGAGGAATCTGGCCCAAAAGTGATGGACCGATTCCCCCGGCTGTTGTTTGACCTCCCGTAAGCTCATTGAACCGGGTTCTCTAGCGCTTTTAAAGCGCTCGATCTGAGTGGTGGGTGGGAAAAAATTTCGCGCCCCGGCGAGGTGCATGTTCGGTGCATGGTCAGGTGGGTTATGTTCCATTACGGGGTTGGGTGCAAAACCTCCGGTCTCCGCCTTACCTGGCTTGGGGGATGCGGCTCCAATAGCGTTTCGCCGTGCTAGCCCCAAATTGTGTGGTAGGTCGGCTGCCGGACTTAAATCGGTGTTTGGAGGGAGTTCAGATCCCGAGTGATCGGAGGTCGGAATATACACCGTTTTCAGCTTCGCCGGTTGGTGGGACTTGTCTTCGCCCGAACACTCGACGGTGGCGACTAAATGCATTATCGGAGGGACGTGAATTTCCCTATTGTCGGGCCTCAGCCCGATCTGGTCATAGACCGATGGTTGGCGATCGGCCATGCTCAAGGCTTGGATCCGATAGAGTAGCTCTCCCGGTAGTGGGGCTTTGATTGGGTCGGCATCAAAGGCGCGACTCGGGTCGATCATCGGTGTTGTCTTCCCGGGGTTACTTGATGGTATTCCCGGGGAGCATGCTGCCCTGGTTGACCTAGATGCCTCGGCCAAGATAGGTTTTAAAACCAAGCCGGGGGCCGAGGTCATCCATGCGGCGGGGTTTAATGCCTCCAACGTCAAGGCGTCAGGGGCAGTGTGTCTTTTAAGAAGAGCACAGGTTCTTGTTAAAACAAGGTCTCCCCGGGAGTCGGCGATGAACTCTAGGTTTCCGAAGCTGACTGCTGAACCAGGGGCAAAGCTTCCGATCTGGCCAAGGCAGCCCATGGGATCGGCTCGAAGCACGACGCTTACGAAAACGAAGATCTGTCCAGGAACGAAGGCGTCCTTGTTGCAGATCTCCCCGCTAATGATTAAGTGTGCCATCAATTCTTTGGCGATTCGCAACGGAACTCTCAATGAAAGCACCAATGTCGGTGTCGAAACTGGCCGATCTCGGGTAGGGGGTCCCGAACTATGAACCTAAGATCGATGGTAACAGGGGACGAAGGAGACGGTGTTTACCCAGGTTCGGGCCCTCATGAGGAGGTAAAACCCTATGACCTGCTTGATTGTATTGATGAGTGAGATGGTTACAGAGTTGATCTACCTCGAGATCAAAAGAGCTAAACCCTAGATTAGTTAACTCTCCCCTCTACGAACTAAGCCCCCTGGTTTATATAGACACCAGGGGTACCTAGGGTTACACATGGTCGGTTTCCATCAGGGCATAGATACGGCCATTCTTTCTTCGAGGACACACCAAGTCTTCGAGACTCCTCCTTCCGAACACGGGATCGTCTGGTAACTTGGCCTTCTAGTAACTGCTCCTATGTGGCCGATCATGTTGGCCCATCAGGGATGAACCAACGGCCCGAGGACCCCTTAGTCCCGGACTGCCTCACAAGGAAAGCTTGAAAATGATGTCTTCGTGTCACAGCTTCACTCTGCCGCTTAACCAGATTGTGGTCTCAGTCATAGCTATGGTGGGTGGAGATCGTTCGGTCGCCTCTCTGTCTGATGTGTAGGTTTAACTTGACGATTTGTCATTGAGGCTGCGCTCATCTCTATTCATGTTGGCTTTCGGTGAGTTGATTGGCAAGTCCGTCGAGGTCGACCTGTCTTCCCCCGATATCCTTGGTGTTGTTCACTTGAAGGTCTGGTGCCTGGATCCTGTGCTTGTCTTTGGTCATGTTGGCTTCTTTCCTTCGTTCGCTGGGTACTGGATCTGTGTGTGTGTTGAAGGTAAGCCTGTTGCGCAGGCTCCTCCACCTCCTCCTTCCAACCCGTTTGTCAGCCCAGTGGGAACCATGGTACCATAGCCCGTCTGCTTGCGTCCGAGGAGGCGAAAGTTAGGCCGACTCGAAGCGGATGGCTTAGGGTCGGCCGCCCCGGAGATACTACCTCGCGAGGGGACTAGCCTCGCGAGGCCCCACACCTCTACGCTAGGCCTAGCCTGATCCGCTAAGTACCAGATTGCCTCGCGAGGCACCCCGTGAGAAACCGCTCTAGGAGACTTGGCACATGGCACAAGCTGCGGGACTCCACGACCAGTGTCGCGGGAGTCATCCTAACAATAGTACTAGGGGTATGAATGAGGGGCGGAGCCTAGCTATGACACAGATGTAACACTCGGATTTTACGAGTTCAGGCCCATCTCGTAGGAGGCAATGACCCTATGTGTCATGCCTAGAGGCTTGTGTTTTCTCTGGGGGGTCTGATTACAACAGAGTGCTGAACCCTTGTCCAGGAGCTCCGGGGTGGCTTATATAGAATGCGCCAGGACCCACCGAGCGCCACTGAAAAGGCATTAAGTGAGAGTAACTACATGCATTACTTGAAACTAGCGCGTTAACTAAGGGCGTTATAGGTAACGTTCGTCTTTACGACACTTCATTTATGGTTTTAAGTCCCTCGAACGTTGCAGATCCCACATCGTCCATGCATCCTCTCTGTCCGAGTGCTGGTGCTTGGTCGTCTGGCGGGGTGACGTCCGAGTGACTTGGCTGATCCGAGTGGATCCTGAGTATGCCTCCGAATGCATCCATAGTCCAGAGACTATAACAATCGTGTGGGACCCTAGGTGGGCCCCAGATGGCTGCTCTGTGACCCTACCTCTTGTAGGTGACCTCATCATTAGCCCCCGAATCGGTTGAGGTTTCATAGGGCGAGTGAGCGACACTGCGAAGCATTGCCGGCGCCTCTGGGGTGCCTGGAAAGCAGTTAAGAGCGATTTCCACTCGGTTCAATATGAAACCACAACGGATTCAGGATTGAAGGATACTGACTGATCGGAACAGTTTGACTACTGACATGTCTCCAACGTACCTACTTTTCCAAACACTTTTGCTCTGGTTTTGACCTCTAATTTGCATAATTTGAATGAAACTAACCAGGACTGATGATGTTTTCAGCAGAACTACCTTGGTGTTATTTTTGTGCAGAAATAAAAGTTCTCGGTATTGGACGAAACTTTTTGGGATTTATAATGAATTATGGAGCAAAGAACTGCTGGAGGGCGTATGCCAGGGGGCCACCACATATCAAGGCGTGCCCCCCTAGGCCACGCCCTGATGGCTTGTGGGGCCCTCGAGGCTCCTCCGACCCTGATTCCAGTCCTATAAAATCACATCTTCGGAGAAAAAAATCAGAGAGAAGTTTACAACGTGTTTCACGAGACGAAACCGCCGCCACCTCGTGTTCTTCCTCGGGAGGGCTGATCTGGAGTTCGTTTGGGGCTCCGTAGAGGGGAAATCATTGTCGTCGTCATCAAGAAGCCTTCTCCATCAACACCGCCATGATGCTCACCATCAGGAGTGAGTGATTCCTTTGTAGGCTTGCTAGACGGTGGTGGGATTGGATGAGATTGATCATGTAATCGAGTTAAGTTTGATAGGGCTTGATCCCTAGTATCCACTA
Organism: Elymus sibiricus; assembly: GCA_039707655.1. Classification (NCBI taxonomy): domain Eukaryota; kingdom Viridiplantae; phylum Streptophyta; class Magnoliopsida; order Poales; family Poaceae; genus Elymus; species Elymus sibiricus. Next base: position 139,712,422 of record CM077669.1, read on the forward strand.
TGTTATAAGATTGATGTTGCTATGACTTTGCTATGCTTAATGCTTGTCACTAGGGCCCAAGTGCCATGATTTCAGATTTGAACATATTATATCACCTCTGAATATAAGATTAATTTGGATCCTATCTTCCAAGTTATATGCATCTATTACGTGTCTTGATCCGCATACCACAAGGTGACAATAGTTGGGATTCTTTCCGGTGATTGCCGTAGTTTGAGGAGTTCATGTATTCACCATGTGTTAGTGCTTTGTTTCGGTTCTCTATTAAAAGGAGGCCTTAATATCCCTTAGTTTCCAATAGGACCCCGCTGCCACAGGTGGGTAGGACAAAAGATGTCATGCAAGTTCTTATTGCAAGCACGTATGACTATATACGGAATACATGCCTACATTATATTGATGAATTGGAGCTAGTTATGTGTTTCCCGAGTGTGTAACTGTTACATGATCAATGTCATCTAAATCATTATCCATCATCGATCCACGTGCCTACGCTTTACATATACTGAATCTTGCTAAGTCACTATTGCTACTGCTACTGTCACAACTGCTACAAAATTGCTGCTGTCACTACTACTTTTACTTTTGCTACTACTATTTGTCATGCTACTAAATCTTTGCTACAGAGAGATATCCCAGGTGGGGTTGAATTGACCACTCAACTGTCAAGGCCAATAAATATTCTTTGGCTCCCCTTGTGTCGAATCAATAAATTAGGGTGAAATACTACCCGTGAAGACTGTCGCGATCCCCTATACTTGTGAGTTATCAAGACCTTTTTCTGGCGTCGTTGCCAGGGAGCATAGCTCTATTTATTGTGTTATCTTGAGGATATCCAATTGCCACTATGAAGAATCTGAAGGATAATCGAACTAAGATCGTCCCCTCTCGTGTGAGAGGACGTAAGGAACTGACATCTAGCTCTGCTTTTGATTCACCTACTGTTATGAATTAGCTTGTTACACCACCACCTGTTGATCGTCATGATATGTCACATGAACTTGATGATGCTATTTCTGAAATTAATGATGATACTATTGCTACATATGTTGAAACTGAAATTGTGCCATTGAATGAATTACTTGATGCTCACATTGCTAAAGCTAGAGAACTTGAAAATGCTGAAACTTATGAGGACTTTGAATCACCTATTACACCTCGCTCTCCTAATAGATATGAATTGCCTCATGTACCTGAAGGTTATGTCATGGATAAGGAAAGAGCTAGTGATCTCTTTGCTTGTGAAAATAGAGATGACTTGAAGAAACTTCTATGCAAACTAAAGAAAAATCTATGATGGAGAAAATGAAATATGACCCTAAATTTGCTACTTCTCCTACATTTGTTACTAATAAGGATTATGAGTTCTGTTTGGACCCTGAGTTAATTCCTATAGTGGAGTCTGATCCTTTCCATGGTTATGAGAATGAAACTATTGTCGAACACCTTATGAAATTAAATGATATTGCTGCTATGTTTACCAATGATGAAAAGATACACCAGTAGTATATCCTTAAGCGTTTTCCTTTCTCGCTAAAAGGTGAGGCCAAGGAATGGTTCCTTTCACTTGCACCTGGTTGTAAGCGCAGTCCCCAGGATATGCTCCATTATTTTTCTACGAAATATTTTCATGCTCATAAGAAACAAGCTGCCTTACAGGATATATTTAACTTTGTGCAAATTGAAGAAGAGAATCTCCCTCAAGCTTGGGGGAGGCTTCTCCGGTTACTTAGAGCTTTGCCTGATTGTCCTCTTAAGAAAAATGAAATTCTTGATATCTTTTATAATGGACTAACCGATGCTTCTAGGGACTTCCTAGATAGTTGTGCTCGTTGTGTTTTTAGGGAAAGAACTGTCAGTCAAGATGAAGAATTATTGAATAACATATTGCAAAATGCCGATGATTGGACACTTCCTGAACCACCTCCGGAACCTATTCAAAAGAAGAGGGTATCTATTCCTCAACCCTGAAGATATGCAAGAAGCAAATAGATCTATGAAGGAGAAAGGTATTAAAACTAAGCATATCGAGAAACTACCACCTATTGAAGAAATACATGGACTTGATACACTGACACAGGTAGTAGAGGTAAACTCTCTTCATTCCTTTAGTGAAAATTATATACCTTACAATAAGACTCCTGAACAATGCATGGATGAATATGATAATTACGTTGTTAAGCAAGAGCACTTCAATAATTAAGTTAAGGATCAATTGAGACGTAATGCCATGATGATAGACCGCTTAAGTGACTTGATGTTTAGAATTGCTAATGATGTAAAAGGTCTAGGTAAACATGCCTCTATGGTTCACACCGAACTAGACCAATTTGCTAAGTCACAAAATGATTTGCTTGCTAAAATGAATAATAATATGAATGATCATGATGTTAGAGTAATGACTACGGGAGGTCGGATGACCCAAGAACCTCTCTATCCGGAAGGTCATCCTAAAAGAATAGAACAGGATTCCCAGAGAATTAATGTTGATGCACCTAGTTCCTCTAATAAGAAAAAGAAAAAGGAAAATGATAGGAACTTGCATGCTCCTAGTTAACCTCTTACAAAAACACCTACTGACAACCATAATGATGTTTCTATTTCTGATGCTGAAACCCAGACTGGTAGAGAACATGCACCTAGTGATAATGAAAAGGAGGAGGATGATAATACTGTGCAAGTAGATGCTCCGCCAGATAGTAAAAAAGAACAGGATAATGATGTAGAAATAGAACCTACTGAGGATCTTGATAACCCACCCCCTAAAAATAAACGTTTTGATAAGAGAGAATTTGTTGCTAGAAAACATGGGAAGGAAAGAGAGCCATGGGTTCAAAAACCCATGCCATTCCCTCGTAAGGCTTCTAAGAGTAAGGACGATGAAACTTTTGAGCGCTTTGCTGAAATGATTAGACCTGTCCTTTTGCATACTAGTTTGACTGATATACTGAAAATGCCTCCGTATGCTAAGTACATGAAACATATTATTACCAACAAAAGAAAAATACCTCAAACTGAAATTGCTACTATGATAACCAATTATTCTTTTGATGGAAGAATACCTAAGAAGCTAGGAGATCCTGTCATACCCACAATACCTTGCTCTATTAAAAGAAATTATGTTAAAACCGCTCTATGTGATTTAGGGGCCGGTGTTAGCGTTATGCCTTCCTCCCTTTATAAAAGACTTGATTTGAGTAAGATTACACCAACTAAGATATCTTTGCAAATGGCTGATAAATCCATTGCATTGCCTATTGGAATTTGCGAGGACGTTCCTATTGTGGTTGCAAATGTTACTATCTTGACAGACTTTGTTATTCTTGATATGCCCGAGGACGACAATATGTCGATCATCCTTGGTAGACCCTTCTTAAATACTGTAGAGACGGTTACTGATTGCAATTAAAGCAAGGATACCTTTCACGTCAAAGGCAAGCAACATACCGTTCATTTTTCGAAGAAGGAAACTTTGGTTAATAATATTAATGTCATTGAGCGTACTCCCACGTTCATCACTGGAAGTTTTGCAATTTCTCTACCTACTGCCAAGAAGAAATATTATAATCTTATTGTTGGGGAGATGTGAATCCCCATTGAGGTAACCTAGTGATATATGAAAATTCTTCGGTGGCATGTTAACTGGAAACGGTTGTTAATAAGACTTGATCAACCTTATTAATGGATCCTTTTCGGAAGGCATGTGATTGATGAATTTAGTAATCACAAATCTCTGTACCAAAAGTTTATCCTCTGTTATTTTGTGTTTATATCAAATAAATTAGCATGATTTTCCGTTTTTCTGTTTTTCCCATGCGTAGAAAAATGCCCGAAAATAAAAAGTCTCAGATTGCCACAAAATTTTAACATCAATTTTTCTGGAATAAATTAGAATTTTTGGCATAAAATTTACAGTAGGGGACTGCACCTGTGGGGCACAAGGTAACAGGGCGCAGCCTCCCCTAGGCCGCGCCCTGATGGCTTGTGGGGCCCATAGGGGCCCCCTGCCTTATCCCTTCAGCCCACTCTTTCTCCTACCTCCAGCAAAAATGCCCTATCCATCTCTCTCCAGTGTTCTTCACCTAGAAGCTGAAATTTTTGATCTCTTTGCTCGGAACTCCGTTTCCAAAACTGTTTTGAGGAATTGTTCCTTGGTATGTGACTCCTCCACTCCTCCAATTAGTTTTTATTGGTTTATATTTTGCAAAATGTGCTGCACTTGGTGCTACAGAAAATGGGCTTGCATGTTGAATTCTTTTAGTTCCAAGTAATATGCATGCTTGATATGGGCTCTAGGCATCCATATGAGTAGTTGCTATCAATCTTGCAAAGTTTTATTGACATGAATTTTGTGGCTCAAAAATTTCAGAAATTTGTGCTTCAGAAGATGAGTTTCTTTAGGAGGATCTCCTCATGGAGACTCACCTCGGGTGAGTCATCTAGTGGGAACTCAGTACGACAAGCTTACATCAAACCTCAAGACAACCAGATAGTTATGGCTGACGCCGAATCCTGTCGATGGCCAAGTGGAGATTTCATGATAGGTGCAGGCATTAAGGATGAATTTGACTGATTCATTTATAATACCGTCCTCAAAGATTTCCTCGGAGATAAGTGTGTCCAACACTATGACCTTACTCGTACATTCACGCAAGGATTTCACTATCAATCACATGCTTCTAGAGTGTTATTTAAAATTTATGATAAATCCTTTAGCATGACTCTAGAATATTTCTCTATTGCGTGCAAACTCCTACTTTGGGGTTCGACCAAGAAACCTTCAAAAACTGATTACAATATGTTTCTCGAGAGTCTTTGCGTTGGAGAATATAGGGGAGTAGCACAGGCAAGAATTAAAACCATACAATTTCCCTTTATTCGTTACTTTGCACTGTTTAATGGAAAATGCAGAGTAGGAAAACAAGATTGTAGTGTTTTATGTGCCCCTGATTTAAGCCTTATTCACACTGCTGTAATTGGTGAACAACACTATAAACTTGGTGCAATTGTTGCCCGAAGGTTGAATTCTAACTCTAGCAATGGTGATTTGTATGGAGGGATTTATGCCTCCCGCGTAGCCGTGAAATTGGAAGTGTCGCCTCAACCTAATGATCCTATCTTGCCTGAAAGATATTTAACTTTGATGCTATGCGTTATCATGAGTTTAATGTAAACTGCGCTAGGGGTTATAAGTATAATTTAATATTTGGGAAATATACGCTTGTTCCTGTCAATTTGCCTGCACCTGCCCTCTTTGGTTTTCAGGCTTGACAACGTTACTATGTTCTTGAGGAAGAGGTGCAGGAATACAAAGCTGCAGTGGAGGCTACTCGTTTAGCAGAGGAGGCGGCCAGGAATGCCTCCACAAGCTATCATTTCAACCGTTTTCCAGACTACCAGTGATGATCACCAAGCTAGGAAAACGCCTAAGCTTGGGGGAGTACGTATGTCTCACCGACATTACATTCATGTTCACACACTTCATATAAATTGTCGGTGTTCATCCTCTTTCGATGTGTATGCATGTTAGTTTTATTTTTCCGCATTCTTCTTGTGTGTTTGAAAAAAATACTTTGGAAAACCCAAGAATATTTCTCGCTTCTTTTTAGTTTTCTTTCCCCTTTTAATTATTTTAGTATTAAAAAGAAAACCCAGAAAGATTTACTTTGCATGTTGGGAGCTTTCCTGTGTAAATAATTTTTCTTGTTCTTGTTTTCCCTTAGTTTATTTGCTTGCTTGAGAAAAACAAAAGCTCCAAAAATATTTCAGTGTGTTTCTCTGAATTTATTTTCTTTCTTGTTGAGCCTTTGAAATGAGAAGACCACAATGAAAATGGTGAGTGGATCTTATATCCTTTATTGTTGATCTAACAGAGAGCCAATATAACCTTGTCTTCTCCTTGTCCAAAACTGCCCTGCAGATTCCAGCTTAGTCCACGGTATTCTTGCACTATTATTATCACATCATTCGGTCATGCAAGTGAAAGGCAATAATGACAATATTTGATAGTTATGATGTGGTATGGTAGTATGGTATTTCCCTCTGAGAAATCCAAGCAGCTTGACTTGGCCCATGTGCAAACATGTAGTTGATTCAAAACCAATGCAGCCTTCATGATGTTTAAATTCAGAGTATTCATATCATACTCATGCTATGTCCAATGTTAATTATTCACAATGCATACCTATGACCGTTTTAGCTCTCTAGTTGGTCGCTTCCCAACTATTGCTAGCATGTGCCTGTACTAAGTGGGAATGCTGCTTATGCATCCGAAACCTTTAAACCAAGTTATTCCACATGAGTCCATAATACCTACCTATATGCGGTATTACCCTGCCGTTCCAAGTAAATTTGCATGTGCCATCTCTAGACATTCAAATAAACATCCATTTTGTGCACGCATCTCGCTCATGGAGCGATGAGGCGGTCAGTAATTTCCATGCTAAGTGAGTTATTCTCAAGACGGTCATTTATTCGTTGTCATTGCACGAGAGAGGCTGGTAGTTGACGTGGCTTGAGACTGCGTCGGTATTTCCCCAAAGAGGAAGGGATGATGCAGCACAGCGACGGTAAGTATTTCCCTCAGTTATGAAACCAAGGTATCGAACCAGTAGGAGGATCACCACCACCTAATAAGCAACACCTGCACACAAAGAACAAATACTTGCAACCCGATGCGAAAGAGAGGTTGTCAGTCTCTCTACGGTAAAAAGATAGATTAGGTAGTGATAGATTGGAGAGATAGATCTCTCAAGAACACAAAATAAAAAGGGCAAACAAAAGGTGCAACAATATATTTTTGGGTTTTTGGAATAGTAGATGTGAAAACAAAAGAGGCAAAAGATAGATCGGAAAGCAATATGTTGGAAAAGTAGACCCGGGGGCCGTAGGTTTCACTAGTGGCTTCTCTCATGAGTATAGTACACGGTGGGTGAACAAATTACTGTTTGGCAATTGATAGAAGATCAAATAATCATGACGATATCCAAGGCGATGATCATTATATAGGCATCACGTCCAAGATGAGTAGACCGACTCCTGCCTGCATCTACCACTATTACTCCACATATCGACCGCTATCCAGCAAGCATCTAGTGTATTAAGTTCATGGAAAAATGGAGTAATGCAATAGGCAATATGACATGATGTAGACAAGATTTATTCATGTAGGAATAGACCCCATCTTGTTATCCTTAATGGCAACGATACATGCGTGCCTTGCTGCCCCTTCTGTCACTGGGGAAGGACACTGCAAGATCAAAGCTTTCGGGGCACGGATGCTCACGATCACCTATGGGACCAGAGGTCCCTTCTGGTTCGGCAAGGGGGGTCACATTGCACGAAGAGCGGAGAGGATGAGACGGCGCAACGATCAGGACACATGCATTTTACCTAGGTTCAGGCCGCTGCTAAGCGTAAAACCCTAATCCTGCTTTTTGGTGGATTAATTGGAGGAACGCGAAGAACGCAGAGCGCCTAACCCCGGCAAGGACTGCTGTTGGGGAAAGAGCAGCTATGCGAGTACAAGTGTTTGGGGGTTCGAATTGCCAATCTTGATCTAGGTTGCCTTGGGCCTCCTTTTATAGTGCAAGGGGTCACCACAATGGCAAAACAGACATTATCTATCGATTAGATAGCTAAGCAGAGCTATCATACCTAACTCTGGCATTTAGGACAAAATGCCATGATTACCTGCCTAGCTGGCACTTGGTGGTGCATCCCCGGCAAGCTCTTGCCACTGCTTGGCCGGTAGTTTCTTAAGATCTTGACACGCTGTAGGGCGGGTGTCAACCGAGTGTAACTTGCCTTCCAATGTGTCACCACGTGCTTAGCGAGAGCTGATTAGCCGCCTGAGGGCTCGACACTGCATCGATAAGTGATAGGCATAGCGATGCGGTGGAGCGGTGGCTGGGTAGCTCACGCGTGCCGTGGAGTGGCTTCTCGAGTCTTCCGGGAGGTATGTACGTCTTGATCCCCAGCAAGCGTCGTGGGCGTGCTTGGCGCGTCGCAGTCCAGGTTTGGGCTGCCGCGTTGAGCTTGCTAGAGTCTTGCCTAGATTTTTGGCGGGGTTCTTTGCTTCTACCGCCTGTGCATAAGTGAGGGGCATTGGGTACCCCTATACTAGTGCACCGACAGGAGCCCCCGAAACTGGCCACATGTGCTCGCCAAGTGCCGTTGGGTCAGGCCCAAGTTTCATGCACAGGCGCGCAATGTGAGGGAGTAACTGCCAATTTATTGGTCAGCACTGACCCACCACCTCAGGCCGTTTCCGCCATGCGCGCCGCATGCATAGCGGGGAGTTAGCAACGGGCGCGCGTGGCTTAAAGTCCTGATCATGGCAGAAACCACAGCGCCATGGATTGGACCAATGGGGCGGTTACCTGTTCGCCCGTGATCGTGGGTGATGGAATTGATGGAGATGGGTGGCAACCTTTGGAATGGAGGAGAGCCAGCCCCTGCGCTCTCCCCTATAAATTGGGGGGTTGCGAAGGGCGATGCTCATCCATCCTTTCTTCCTCCTTGAGTGCAAACCTACAGAGCTCGCCCTTCTGCTTCTTTGTCTTAAGCTGCGCTCGCCGCTAGCATGCCTAGGGGACGACGGCGGCCTCCGGCCTCCGCCTGAACGGCGAGGGGTTCCCGTTGGGATCATGCCACCGCTTCAGCCGCGGAGGTGGAGGGTGGCTCCAGTGCGCGCGGCGAAGGAGCTGGGAGGGGCCATAGTCGACGCGGAGCCCTTGGTCGGGGGAGGCGGAGCGCTGCTTCACTTCCTCCTCCAACGCCGGACCCTCCCCTTGAGGAGACCCATGCCGAGGGAACGGTGTTGGAGTTCGTCATCAAGATGCGTGGTCCCCTCCGAGGCCACCTGCGCCTCCCTCACCCTTTCGCTAGGGTGATGGAGGTTACAAGCCGCACGCCCTGTGGCTGCGGGCGCATGGTTGCTGTAATGGCGCCGCACGGGTGGATGTCGAGTACCCGGAGCATCGCGTCATGCTTCTCAGGCGTGGGTGGAAAACCTTAGCCTGCGCCCACAACCTAATGGATGGGCACGTCCTCCGCTTCAAGATGATGGAGGCCGACCTGCTCTCCGTCAAGATTTACGGGCGTTCGGGCACCCGTCTTGGCTGCTGTGAGGAGAGCTCGAGCGATGTCAAAAGCTCCTCCTCGAGCCATAGCGATGAGGAGGATAGTGTTAGTGAAGACGACGACGACGAGTCCCAGGCCGTCAAGTCGGAGTACGACGACCTGGGCTCCAGCCGATCGTCGGCCGCACCATCACCGTCATCACGCTCCTCCTCCTCCTCCCGGCAGAGAGATTTCCTGGGGGTTCTTGACTTGGGCGCCGCCTCTTCTTCTCAACTGGACCCCGGCAGGCTCGTGGACTTCGGCTTCGCCCACCTTTTCGGTGGGACTGTCGTCTGCGCAATGCTTGTCCTGACGGGGTCAGGCTGGGCTTCTGTTGGGGCTCTCCCTCTGCTCTTTTTCTTTTTGTTATCTTCCCCTAGGGGAGAAAGCCAAATAAAGAGTTGTTAGAAAGAGGTGCCCTCTTGTGTAATCTTCATCCCATTTGTATCGGAAATGAATGAGAATAGAATGCTATTTTCCTCCCGCAAGTACTATCCCTTTCCTTTCCTTATTTGTACTGCATTAGTATGTTTCGTCTCTGCCGCACGGAGCTACTTGCCGGGTCGTCCTTCAAACCACGAGTGCCAAAGTGGGGGAACGAGCCCCCGGCAACAGGTTGGCGTTGTTCCCCAGCAGAGCTCCTTGTCGGTATCGGTGCTGTCACCCCCATAAGCAAGGATAGGGGGACGGCTCGTCCCGACAAGGGTTTTCACCACGTGGATGACTCCACATCTGGCAGTAAGGAAGATACTAAAGGTTTCCTTGAGAAAATGCGAAGTACTGAACTGGAAATACATGATACACGTATCTTTTCCAGGAAGTATCTTCTTTCAAGCGTGATGGGCCGCCATCTTTGTTCCCTTATTTCCCTTCCCTGTTTTCTCGATGGTAAAACATGTAGGGTGAGGACAGTAACAAAGATTATGGTTTCATCAAGCATTCTAGCAAATCTTAATAACTTAAAAGTGCTAACATTGCAGTCATAAAAATGCGTAATGAGCATGTAAGGATGATGATATGATGCAATGCCTAGCTTTATTATTGTTGCACAGGGTCTGCGCCTGGCTTTGTACAAAGGATTACATGCAACATCGGCAAGGCTTGTACAAAAGGTGGCTGCCGGGGACTGAGCACAGCAGCCACGCCTTATGGGTAGAACTTACGAAGATGCTCAATGTTCCATGAGTTCTGCACCTTGGTGCTACCTTCGGTCTCCAGACGGACTGCGCCAGGTCTAGTGACTCGTTCTACCCAGTAAGGGCCTTCCCACTTCGGCGTCAACTTGCTTGTACCCTTGGCGGACTGAACACGCCGAAGGACAAGGTTGCCTTCCTCAAGGCTCCGAGCATGAACTCTACGGCTATGGTAGCGGCGTAGAGCTTGCTGGTAGCGTGCGGCACGCACAGCAGCCCGGAGACGGTCTTCCTCGAGGAGCGTGGCATCGTCATGCCGCAGCTGTTGTTGCTCTACTTCATCGTAGGCAAGCACTTGAGATGACCCGTAAATGAGTTATGTGGGGAGCACTGCTTCCGCCCCGTACACTAGGGAGAAGGGCGTCTGGCCGGTAGCTCGATTTGGTGTCATTCTGAGGGACTAAAGAACCACCGGCAGCTCATCTATCCAGCGCTTGCCGCTCTTCCGCAGCTTATCGAAAGTCCTTCTCTTGAGTCCTCGCAACACTTCAACATTCATCCTCTCGACTTGCCCGTTACTACTCAGGTGAGCAACAGAGGCGAAGGACACCTTGCTTCCAAGGTTTTGGATATATTGCATGAAGGCGCGGCTCGTGAACTGGGTGTCGTTGTCGGTGATCACTGTGTTAGGCACTCCAAAGTGGCACACCAGTCCTTTCATGAACTTGATAGGTGCTTGTGCGGTCACCTTTCTCACTGGTTCCACCTTAGGCCACTTTGTGAACTTGTCGGTTGCCACAAACAAGAACTCAAAGCCCCCGACAGCACGGGGGAAGGGGGCTAGGATATCGAGCCCCCAGACCGAGAATGGCCAGGATAGAGGGATTGTTTGCAGGGCTTGCGCTGGTTGATGGATGTTCTTGGAGTGGAACTGGCAGGCTTCATACTTGGTTACCAGTTCAGTAGCGTCCTGGAGGGCAGTGGGCCAATAGAAACCCTGTCGGAAAGCTTTCCCGGCAAGGGCCCTTGATCCAATGTGGGAACCACATACTCCTCCGAGAATCTCCGCCAACAGCCTCAGTCCATCCTCCCGACAGATACACTTCAATTTCACACCGTTCGGCCGTCTTCTATACAGGGTGTCATCGACAAACTGGTACATACTTGACCGACAGGCTACTCTTTTGGCTTCCTCTTGCTCTTCGGGGAGTTATCCTGTTTGAAGGAAATGGACTATATGCTGCGCCCAGGTTGGAGCCTGTGGCTCGACAACAAGGATTAAAGACATCTCCATGTCTCTGGGAGCGTTTGTCTCAACCGCTAGACCATGAGGTCCTGCGGGAGGGAGCTGCTCGTCAACCGGAATGGGATTTTTCCCGGCAGCCTCTCTACGAGCGGCTTCAGGAAGCTCTGCTTGGAAATGCTTGTCGGAGTTCAGCTTTCTTCTCTTCTTGGACATTGCAGATGGGGACACTGATCGTTGGGTGAGGCGGAGAACAAAGGTTCCTGGTTCCATAGGAAGCTTCTGCGCAGCGCACTTCGATAGGTGATCAGCAATGTTGTTTTTGCAGCCCATCGAAGTGCTCCTCCAATTTCCTCACTTCTTCCACATAGGCTTCCATCAGCGGGCTCTGGTAATCCTTGTTGAGAATCTCCTCGGATGATCAGCCTCTTTATTCCCAACTCTACCACGATTCTGAGTGCGACAAGGAGCCCCTCGTATTCAGCGGTGTTGTTGGTGGCTTCCTCTCGGGGAAAGTGCATCTGGACGACGTACTTGAGGCGCTCTCCGGTCGGGGCGATGAGGAGCACGCCTGCTCCAGCGCCCTGGAGTGAGAAAGCACCGTCAAAGTACATGATCCAATCCTTTGGCGCCTCTTTGCCGGGGAGTATTGTCGCCGGTGCTTCATCATCTGGCATGGGTGTCCATTCTGCAATAAGCTCCGCCACGGCTCTGGTTTGAATGGTGGAAGTCCTCTCATACTTTAATCCGAAGCTTGACAACTCCAGTGCCCACTCAACTATCCTGCCAGTGGCTTCGGGGTTTCTTAGTAGGTGTTGCAACGGGAAACGGGTGACAACTGTTATCTCATGGGCTTGGAAGTAGTGGCGTAGCTTCCTCGAGGCCATGATGAGGCCGAAGATCAGCTTTTGTACTCCGGAGTACCTTGACCTAGCCCCCTGTAGTAGGGAACTGACAAAGTACATGGGCCGCTGCACCATTTTCTTCTTTGCCACTTCCTTGGATTCACTGTCAACCATTTGCTGAGATCCCCCTTGACCTGTATCGAGCCCTGCCACGGATGTTTCTTTCTTGCTCCCGGCAACATCAGCAGCTGTTGCTGAATCTTCATCCACCCCCCGCTGTGCCACCAGCGCTGCACTAACCACTTGATTCGTTGCCGCTAAATATAGCAGCAACGGCTCTTGCGGTTTAGGAGCGACCAAGGTGGGAGCAGAGGATAGGTATTCCTTTAGGTCTCGCAGCGTTGCATCTGCCTCCGGGGTCAACTTCATCGGGCCAGCCTTCTTCATGATTTTGAAGAACGGCAAGGTGCGCTCAGCGGACTTGGAGATGAACCTACTCAACGCGGCAACACATCCGGTCAGACGTCTGATATCTTTGATGGTCTTGGGTGCCTGTATCTGTTCGATCGCCTTGATCTTGTCGGGATTGGCTTCTATTACTCATTGAGATACGAAGAACCCAAGTAGCTTGCCGGATGGGACACCGAACACACACTTTTCAGGGTTGAGCTTCAGATTGATCTTGCGCAAGTTTGCGAAAGTTTCCTCCAGATCTTGTATGAGAGCGACTTCATCCTTGGTTTTGACAACCATGTCATCCATATAGGCTTCCACATTTCTGTGCAGCTGAGGTCCAAAACCAATTTGAACAGCCCTGGCGAAAGTCGAACCGGCACTTTTTAACCCGAAGGGCATACGTACGAAGCAGTACGTGCCACAGGGAGTTATAAATGCGGTCTTCTCCTCATCTTCTTTGTTCATAAATATATGGTGGTAGCCGGAGTAGGCATCCAAAAAGTAGAGCAAGTCACATCCGGAGGTGGAATCAACAATTTGATCTATGCGCGGCAAGGGGAAAGGGTCCTTCGGGGCAAGCTTTGTTCAAGTCGGTGAAGTTAATGCAAAGCCACCATTTCCCATTTGCCTTTCGTACCACCACCGGGTTTGCCAACCAAGTTGGATGCAGTACTCCTCTGACCAAACCAGCTGCTTCAAGCTTCTTGATTTCCTCGGCAATGAATTGCTGCCGCTCCAAGGCCTGTTTCCTAACCTTTTGCTTGATGGGTCGGGCTTGAGGGCAGACAGCAAGGTATTGTTCAATTACCTTCCTGGGAACACCGGGGATGTCAGATGGTTGCCAGGCAAACACATCGACATTCTCCCGTAGGAAGGCAACGAGCATGCTTTCCTATTTGTCAGTAAGGGTAGCACTGATGGTGAAGGTACCACCAGTGCCATCCTTCCTTGCCGGGTCTTTCTTCGTCTCAGGATAGGTGACCTTGGTCTTCTTGCTGGCGGAACTCCACGGCAGGTCATCGTCAGGTGCGGCGCACTCCAAAGAGGCGCACTTCCCGGAGCCCTTGCCGGTGTCCTTGCCAGTCTTCTTTATTCTCTCTGCGCCCTTGGCGGGAGCTGGGATATCTGTGGCTTCAGCTGCTACCGCGTCACGATACATCTGATCTATGCAAATAACTACGTTGTTCTAGTCGGATGGGATGGAAATGACCCCAATGGGCCCTGGCATCTTCAAAGTATTGTAGGCATAGTGGGATGCCGCCATGAACTTTGCCAGCGCTGGGCGACCAAGGATTCCGTTGAAAGGCAGTGGGATCTCGGCGACGTCGAACACTATCCTTTCTGTTCGGAAGTTCAACTCCCCACCGAATGTCACATGCAGAGTGATCTTTCCCTTGGGTCGACTCCTGCCGGGGTTGATTCCTTGGAACGTACCCGTGGCTTCGAGCTCTTCATCAAGGATCTGCAGTTTCTCAGCAACTAAAGGAGAGATCAAGTTCAATCCAGCCCCACCGTCAACTAATATGTTAGACACCTTGAGGTTGCAGATTGTCGGGGAAACCAACAATGGCAAACACCCAACCGTAGTGGTACGGTCAGGGTGATTGTAACGCCCAAGATGCGGTCCTATCCCTATTAAGGCACGAGGGCCTCGACGGGGATAGAAGCGCATCTAGTCGTTTCGCAAGTACAGTAAACATTGCATACATGTAGGAAGAAATGAGTATATGAGTTGGCTTACACTCGCCACAAGCTATCATACAAGTTCACACAAATTATTCATACATCATCCAGAAGACAGCGTCCGGCTACGGACGAAATCAAACGAAAAAGAAGCAACGATAAACTGTCTTGCTATCCCAGGATCACCACCATGAATCTCCCTACTCATCTGGATATGTTACATACATACGCCTACGTTCTTCATCATACTCCCACTTGATCTACGACAAGTCATCTGGCACGTACTCGTCAACACCTGTAGCTGTATTGTTGTAATCTGTGAGCCACAAGGACTCAGCAATCTCATAACCCGGGTACCGAAACTATGTAAGCCAATAGGTGAGGAAATGGTTAAGTGGTGAGGCTGCAGCAAGCGCTAATCATGTATTAGGTGGCTATCTTAGGAGAACATGAATTTAAATATGGTGGCCTACGTAATACGGACGTGAACTAGCATGATCACTAAGTGACCCTGAACACCTACTTACGTCAATCATAACCCCACCGTGTTCTCTCTCGGTTCATGTTCACGAGCAGAGACAGTCACGGTTACGCACACGGTTGGTGTATTTTATAGAGTTTACTTCAAGTTTACTATTACCAGGTGTTAAACAAATTTCCAAGTTGCCATGGAACCGCGGGCACGGCTTTCCGAAAGATTAAACCCTGGAGGGGTGCTCCAACTCATCCATCACAAACTAACCACACGCCACGGGAATAACCTCGACCACGAATCCCGTGATATCCTAGTCAATTCCACTGGAAAACGCAACCTCGAGATAGCCCAAAGAAAAATGAGAATTCCTCGCGCAAGACATTCGAGAAAGGTAAAACAAGTCCAGCAAGACCGCCTGACGTGTCAACGAACCCGATAGGAGCCACGTATCTCGTTCTCAGGACATGACCGGATAAGCTTGCGTACAGGGCCTGATAGACATCTCCCGAGTTTCCCGGGGTTGGCCCCGCACAGTGCTCTAGTTCGGACCAACACTCATGAGGAGCACTGGCCCCGGGGGGGGGGTTGATTAATTATCCACGGGGTAGCTATGCCCTATGAAATTTTTATTAAGTTGTTTAGCAAATGTAGTACCAAAATTGGGTCTTGCCAGACAAGTTTTAATCTAAAAGGAATGGTCAAGGGGGTCCCCATAACAACCCCGAGCATGTTAGGAGCGCAAAATATGGAATATAACACCGGTACTCGGAGCTAGTGCGGCAAAAGCGGAAAAAAACACCGGGCAAAAGGCCAAGCCTTCCATCGTTGCCAGATATATATGTGCATTAATTTAAATAACAATGAATATGGTGATATCTCCACAATATCCATGTTGACACATGGAAAGCTTGCACCTGCAACTAGCAACGCTATAAGATAAGGGCTGAGCAGCGGTAACATAGCCAATCAATGTTTTGCTAGGTAGTGGAGGGGTTAGAGGCTTTCATGGCAAATTAGGTGGTTGACAGTTTAAGTGGTAGGTTACGAAACATAACGGTAAAAGCGAGACATCTAGCAAGGCAAAAATAGTGTCGGGATTCAGGTATGATCATCTTGCCTGCTGGGTGTTCAGAGGGACAAAGAGCTGGGTCCTCGTAGTTGTACTCTCATGGCTCCTCATACTCAAGCTCAACACTCGCGTCTACCCAAAGAGAAACAACACCAAATAAACATACAAAACAAGGTGCAATGCACAAACAAGATGATGCATGACCACGTTGAAGTGTTTAACATGGCAACCGACACTAGTCATGTTTCTCATGCAATTATTAAGTTCTTTAGTATTCTGGACAGAACCTCAATATTAGTTATTTGAACATGCATGATCATGGCAAATATGAATGCATCATGCAAAATCGATGCAAATGCATATGTAGAACGTTGTAAACGGAGTAACGTAGCTCACGGTACACTCCCGGCAAGGTATGAACGTTAACGGAGACAAAACACAAGATGAGGGAGGCCATGGGCTATTCCTTGGTGTTCCAAGGATGCTTCTGGATAGGAAATTAAAATCTAGGTAGAATATAGCTAAAGAACAAGCAAATCAATGGAGTATAGCTCCCACAAGTCACAAAACAATCCAACACACAATCTGTCCACAAACAACAACATGTCATCTTGTAACACACATAGCCAGAGCTACAGCAAGTTTCAAATCACAACCAAGGCATGTACATGAAGTATAAAGCATGCATAACCATTCATCTCTCTACAGCAACAAGAAAGGAAGCATAGATCAATGGCAATGAAGCTCACAAGATGGCATGTTGAATCAGTTTTTAGGGACTTAGTGAAAATTCCAGTTTTATAGAATCTGGGTTAACATGATAGCAACCTGACAGCAACTTTTATATATGCTACAAGAACTTTAATGGCATGAAAATTAACAGGGTGGTATAGGGCAACATGTACTTCAATTTATTACTTTATGGCAACATCAAAATATGCATGTATCAATGGCTACCATCCTCACAATATGAGATATTGAAAATATCAGATTCACAGACTTAGTGAAATTTACAAGAGGCAAACTTGGCACTTGTTAACAGAATGGCATGTTGACAGCAAGTTTTGTATAAGATGCATTAGCCTAATACACAATATCTTGGCACACATCTACAGAGGATGACAAGTACAAAACAATTCATGCCATGTGTCGGTGTCAAAACCGGCGGATCTCGGGTAGGGGGTCCTGAGCTGTGAGATTAGGATCGATGGTAACAAAGGGACGAAGGAGACGATGTTTACCTAGGTTCGGGCCCTCCTATGGAGGTAAAACCCTACGTCCTGCTTGATTATATTGATGGTATGAAGGTTACAGAGTTGATCTACCTCGAGATCGACTAGCTAAAACCCTAGATGAGTTTCCATGTCTTACATTCTAAAACCCTCCCGGTTTATATAGACACCGGGGGGTGCCTAGGGTTTACACATGATGGACCTCCTGCCGGGGATGGAAATGTCGATTTCCTCATCTTGACTTGGAGTGCATGACGCGCCTTTGGGGCTTCCTTCTGGAACGTGGAGTCTCGATGTAACCGGC